>OY728141.1:43598040-44798040 GCA_963277665.1 Viscum album | reverse complement strand
AGGGATGTTGATGATGATCGACATCAAAAAAATCTTAATGCTATAGACAACGGAATTTCACATGCAATTTCTATCAGCGATGTGGAGTACGATAAGGATGTGGTGAAAGGTACACTTATCATCCACTCTAAAGTAGAAAATGTTTTATTTGATTATGGATACACCCACTCTTTTATTTCAGAAGATTTTTCTATGGGTATCACCGTATTACCTCAACAATTAGTTGTTGAGTTAGCTGTGACAACACCTAATGGCACAACAGTCTCATCAAAAGTTTATAATTCTTCCCCGATTGAGGTTTGTGGGAAAGTAATTCCTTTAAATCTTGTGATCCTTCCTATAGTGAAATTTGATGTGATTCTTGGCATGGATTGTCTTTCTTTATATGGAGATCATATCAATTGCCAAAGAAGGGAAGTCAAATTTCATATTCCAGATCAATCTATGATCGTCTATCGATGCAAGGATGAACATAACCTTCCAGTGGAAATTTCTTCCATCTTATGGGTCTTGATTACACTTAATGAAGGTTATTTATCTCAAATGGTTGGTGAGAAACTCACAATTAATAATATTCCCATTGTACGGGAGTTTGATGATGTCTTTCCAGAGGAATTGTTGCGTCTTCCACCAAATCGTGAAGTTGTGTTTTCAATAGAACTCTTACCAGGTGTTTTGCCTATTTCAAAGACACCTTATAGAATGGCCCCAATTGAGTTGAAGGAATTGAAGAAAAAAACTCCAAGAGAATTTTGATAAGGTATTCATATGCCCTAGTGCATCACCTTGGGGAGAAACTGTTCTGTTTGTTAAGAAGAAAGATGGATCAATGAGACTCTGCATTGATTATCGAGAACTTAACAAGATCACTATCAAGAAAAAATATCCTCTCCCATTCATTGATGACCTATTTGACCAACTACACGGAGATCAATACTTTTCCAAGATTGATCTTCATTCAGGATATCATCAATTAATGGTCAGAATGGAGGATATACCAAAGACGGCTTTCTGTACAAGGTATGGACACTATGAATTTATAGTGATGCCATTTGGTCTTACTAATGCCCCTGCTATCTTCATGGATCTGATGAATAGAGTCTTTAGAGACTACCTTGATCAATTTTTGGTAGTCTGTATAGACGATATTATTGTCTATTCAAAGAGCAAGGAAGAACATGAAGATCACTTGAGAATTATATTGAAGACCCTGAGAAAGGAGAAGCTTTATGCCAAATTTACCATGTGTGAATTTTGGCTTCAAAAAGATGAATTTTTGGGTCACATAATCCCAAAATAGGGGATATCTGTGGATCCAGCAAAAACATAGGTTATCGAAAGATGGTCGAGACCAACAACAGTAACTGAGATCTGATGTTTTCTTGGTTTGGCTGGATATTATCGACGTTTTGTGAAATATTTTTCACGATTATCTAATCCACTCACCAGGTTGACTCTAAAAGGAGTTAAGTTCATATGGATGGATGAATGTGAAGAGAATTTCAAGGAGTTGAAAAGAAGGTTATCCAGTGCACCTGTACTCACACTTCCTTGTAGTGGAGAAAGGTTTGTGATCTACAGTGATGCATCCAAGATGGGACTGGGATGTGTTCTCATGAAAAATGATATGGTGATAGCTTATGCCTCACGACAGTTGAAAATCAATGAGTACAATTACCCAACTCATGATTTGGAGTTAGCTATGGTAATATTTGCATTAATGATTTGGAGGCATTACCTTTATGGTGAATGGTGTGATATTTATACTGATCATAAAATTTTAATGTATATTTTCACAAAAAAGGAGCTGAATATGCGTCAAAGAAGATGGTTGGAGCTGATTAAGGATTACGAATTCTCAATTCATTACCAACCTGGGAAAGCAAACAAGGTGGCAGGTGCATTATGTCGACAAGACCGTGCCATTTTATCCATGATGAGGATCACAAAAGATCCAATATTTATGGACTTACAAAGGATGTATCTTGGATTTATAATAGAAGGGGGAAAATCTTATCTTTCTCAAATGAATGTTCAACCATCTATACATGTGAAGATTAAATAGGCATAGAAAGATGATGTAGAGTTTCAAAAGAAGGTGAGAAATGTTCATGAATTCAACCTTGATTGTGATGGGATAATAATGTTCAGGAATCGGGTCTGTGTTCCTCCCATCCCCAAATTAAAGAAGGAGCTGCTGGATGTGGCTCATAGTTCTTCATTCTCTATTCATCCTGGAAGCACGAAGATGTTTAGGGTCCTAAAAGAGTACTTCTAGTGGGATGACATGAAAAGCGATGTTGCAATATATGTCTCTTGATGCATGGTTTGTCAGCAAGTTAAAGCTGAGAGTCAAAAGTCTAAGGGGATGTTACAACCATTACCCATACATGAATGAAAATGGGAAAACATCACTATGGACTTTGTCACAGGACTTCCTAAAACATCCATAGGCAATAATGCTATCTGGGTCATATTTGACTGTCTTACAAAGTCTGCACACTTCATTTCTATTAGAGGGGATTTCTACTTGGATTTTCTTGCCAAGATATATGTAAATGAAGTTGTAAGATTGTGTGGAGTAACACTTTCTATTATATCTGATCGGGATCTGAGATTTACCTCGAATTTATGGCGAAGTCTTCCGCATACTCTGGATACAGAGATGAGTTTCATCACTCCTTATCATCCTCATACAGACGGTCAGTCTGAGAGAACAATTCAAACTCTAGAAGATATGTTGAGAGCTTGATCTATAGATTTCAAAGGTGGTTGGGATCAACACATACCTTTGGTGGAATTTTCTTATAATAATAGCTTTCAATCTAGTATTTAGATGGCTCCTTATGAAGCTCTCTATGGAATGAAATGTAGGACTCCAACTTGCTGGGATGAAGTTGGGTAAAGAGAGATATTAGGACATGATCTCGTTGATGAAATGGCAGAAAATGTCAGATCTATTCATCACCACATAAGAGAATCTCAGAGTCGACAGAAAAGTTATGCCGACGACCAAAGAAAAGACCTAGAGTTTGAAGTGGGTGATAAAGTGTTCTTATGAATATCTCCTTAGAAGAAGGTCATGGGATTTGGAAAGAAGTGGAAGTTGACCCCTAGATATATCGGTCATTTCGAAATACTGGATCGTGTTGGAAAGGTAGCTTACCGATTGACTCTTCCACCGAATCTCTCTCAAGTACACGATGTGTTCCATGTATCTCTCATGAGAAAGTACATACCTGATCCTTCACATGTACTCAGCTCAGAAGTTGTACCGTTGGAGCAAGATCTTTCTTATGAAGAATAGCCGATAGAGATTCTGGATCGTAGCGAAAAAGTCCTATAAAATAAGACCACTCTGTTGGTGAATGTATTATGGGGGAACCACCAATTAGAAGAAGCTACATGGGAGCTTGAGGATATGATGAGAGAGAGGTATCCTCATCTGTTTGTTTTAATGTGATAAATTTCGAGGGAAAAATTCATTTTAAGGGGGGTAGAATGTCACACCTGAGACTTTTATGAGAAATATTCTGTTTTTATGTTATATAAATCATCAAAGGAATCTTTCACTACATACAACACTAGGTTGGCTTGCTTTACACGCAACCACAGCCTTCCTCGATAGTTTGCGTCGTACGCAATACCGAGATTCACTAAACAACAATATGCTATTAAAATATTATTAAAACTAGCTGTTATGAATAGAAATAACTGAATTTTGAATTTTATAACATTTTAATTCAAATTTTACATTTTCTAGAATTAGGTATAAAAGAAAAATCATTTTTTTTGGATAAAAGAAGTAATTTTAAAAAAATACAGTTTTGCCGCCTTTTGATGGATCACACACATTAAATATAGTTTTTACATGTTTATAAGTACAATTTGACTAAATAAAATTCTTCTTTTTAATAATGGTATAAAAATTTACTTTGGATAGATTTTTGATATTTTTCTGATAACATTAATATTTTGATGAATAGTAAAAATACGATTATTTTTATTTAAAAACAAAATTTTTCATTGAGATAATTTATATGGATAAATTATAATATTTAATGGTTTTAAATTATAAATAGAATATATTTTTACCATTTAATACAATTTATGTCATTATAATTAATTTCACATTGAATTCATATGTAAAAACATTTCAATCTTTGACAATGTTTTAACTTCTAAAACCCGTTTTCTTAACAATGGGATTTTTATTAATTAATTAACTGCAACTTATATGTTTTGAATTTTGAAAAATGGATTCCATATTCAGAATCAGTGGGTCCATATTATGTTAATAGGAAACTTTTTATTTATGGGCATTATGAATAGTTACTACGGTAAATTTTATTTACCATAGTTAAAGGTAAATCGGGTAATTAATGGTAAATATAAGACTATAAAATTACCCTAACACCTGCAGAAATCCTATTGGATGACTAAAAGTAGATCCATATCACCTAAGGGTCGGATTATATTCATTTAATAGACTTTTTCCCACGAAAATAATTTAATTATAATTAAAACCAAAGAATGTGACAACATGTCACTCTTTTAAATATTATAAGTATATTAATTTTAATTTGGTGATAAACTTAATGAAACATTGCACATGAATAGTCTCAAAAAATCTAATACAATTTTCTAAAACATAGGAATTTATTTAGAATTTTTAGGGATTAAATAATTATCCATAATTATGACACAATAGTGATGTTGAAATTATTTTATTAACTAAAATATCAAATTAATTGTTTTAAAAATATTAAAATAAATATTATATGAACTATTTAATGTGATACACTAGTTTTCTAGATACATATGACATTTTATGAATCTATTAAAGCTTTTATATAGAACATTTCTTCTGTATATATTTTATTTAAATTCAAATAAATGAATAGTGTCAAAATTGACACTGTTGTTATTTTATAAAAATAACATATTATAAAATTGTTTAAAAATCACAAAAATATTTAAAAATTATAAATTCAAATTTATATGATCTAAAATGTCATAATGTCTCAAATTATGGAAAAATAACAACACATATGTAATTATTTAAAATAATTTAAAATTTAGAATATTATTACCACAAATAAAATTAAATTGATAAATAAGGATAAATCAAGTTGATAATGTTTAAAATAAATTCCTAAAATGTCTAAATTTTATTGGATGATGAGATTACAACCCTATCTCATCTTATATTCGAATATGAGTCATTTTTGGAGGTTTTTATGTGGGGTTGGGATTTAATATAAACTAATATTTCTTATATTTCCAAAGGTACCCCTATCCTCCCTTATAAAAGGGAACCTACTCCCTCTCTTCCTCACACCAATATGAGCCTTCAATATCGGCCAAACCATACCCATTTCACTTCCCCACTACCTTAGAAACCTACTAGAGCTACCGGTTTTATCAAAAGACCAACTCTAGTGCCTTAAGAGAAAGTTTAAAGGAGGCACTTCGAGAAAAGAGGTAATACCTTCTACCATTCTCTTCAAGTTCCATTCTAATTCTACTCACTCTTCTTTAGATGTTTCATTATGAGGTAATAAAATCAGTATCACTCATATACTGATATGTTATTATAATTATGAATCAACACTATTTCACCTCTTATCCATCCTACGGAAAACAAAATCACCGCGCGTGCGTACGTACGGAATACCGTCTCCATGCCGTGGTGTAATCTATTTTCAACCACCTTACATGGATGGGTATAAGGGTGAAATTAATGAATATATATATGATTATTTTAAAGTGTTATTGATTCTGAAATAGTATACATACACTCCAATACAACTCCATGGTCATGGGAATGATATCATCGCTCATGCGTACGTACAGAATACCATCTCCACGATGTGATTCGATTCGTTCTACATGATCTTCATTTCATAATGATCATATAAATGAATTGAATGAATGAATATGATATATATTACACTAATACCATTATGGAAATGAGGTATCTATAACCTAAATAGATGAATAAGAATTTATTCGACAAACACGCATAAGAACAAAAAGTAATAAACACCCGAATAACAGGTAGTAATGAAATATTACTAATAAGAAGCTAATAATATGACCATATATGATACCATAATAATAAGTATGATTCTAGAATAAGTCAATAACATTATTTAAATCATTATACAGGAGGTTAGGACACTTATGAATCAAATCGGACCTAAGGTAAGGGAAAATATAACAATCTCATTTTTATATGAGATTGTTTATACTTTGGTATTTACTGGGGTGTATTTTATCATCCAAATCCATGTTTCATCAATATGTAATATTATTTCCGTCCACCTAAAATTTTTTAAATCCAATTTTACCCTTTGGTGAGTTTTTAGTAAATGATATGAAAGGAATCTTTTGTCATTTTTCGTATGAGGTACTTTTTGACTTTTCCGACAAAAGTACGAGAAGAATGTTTTTTTAAGTTATATTTCATGAATCAATTTATAAAAAAAATATTTCCAAGAAACTTCCTTTACAAGTTTTCATGTTTATTTTTAATCAAATTATTTTAGTTTAAAATTGTATGACATGTTAAGAAAGGAAAAATGTTTTTGAAGTAGAAAGGATATTTTCTTCAAGAATGGAGTTCAAGTGTTTTATCAAAATTATTTTCCATATAAGATAATTTAGGGTTCTATTTCTATCCCTATTATTACATGGATTTTTTTATGTTTTGATGGAAATTTTTTTATTAAATCCTTTATCTTATATGAATTGTTTTATGATGTCACGATATTTAAGATTCCAATTTTTATTACATGGGTTATGCTATGATGTATGGTTTATGATTTTGTGGCACACATAAGAATGGTATCCTTGAGAGATGGGTGGTACCTATATCTCCCTCCAATGCATTGGGTAAAGATTTTATATCTCATGAGATAGACATTGCTGGATTGTCGGGTTAAACCGGTTCAGTGAAACATGACTAAAATAACGAGTGAACTCGGTTCAGAAATTGACTTTGTCCACTAAGATAGTCTTGGAAATGAGTCTTGACTAATAAGAAATGATTATATATGATTATGTGTGTATGCCAGAAAATTTTATGTTTTATGTTATGATTATTGAGATTTAATTTCACTACTATGATTTATCCCATGTTATGAAATTATGCTCACTTTGGCAGGTTAATATTTCCAAAATGTTATGTTCTTATGAATATGATGTGATTGATATTTCTTTTGTTTACCCTTACTGAGCTTTTGAGCTCACCCTTTTGTATGTTTTCATTCCCCATGCCAGGAAGAACCTTATTAAGTAAGATATGCCAAAAGGGACTATGGATATGATGAAATAAATGGGAGACAGTGTTGACACTTTATGAACTAGTTGTTTTTGTTTCCCAGTTTCTAAAGACACTATACCTATACGGTCCTTTCATGGTTTTGTTATATGTTGTAATAAGTATGCTCCAATTTTGAAGTAATAACAATTTATTTAAAGTATGGGTCGTTATAAATAAACATACTATAAAATGACAAGTGAAATCAAAGTGGTTAATTAATAACATATCTAACATTAACTATGTCCTTTGGCTGAAAAATAGTTATTTTGGAATAATATATCATTTAATAAAATTTTATTTGTTTTAATGAAATTATTATTGTCAATTTTGGCACTATTTGGTATTTTGTTTTAATGAAAGTCATAAAAAAATTATCACATCAAAAATAATTTATTTAATCAACTATAAAGTATCATCATAACCTATAAAATTAGTGGAACGCATCAAAAGTATCAATTTAAATTTATTTTTTCTAGTATCAATTATTTTAATATTTCATTAATAAGGTAATTACTGCATAATCATTATGTCATAAATAAATTTAATTATATAAGGTCTAAAGATTATAAATAAATTACCATTGTGTAGGAAATTTTTTTTCAATTTATAATTAATATTTATAGTTGAATTTTCTTATGAATAACTCCATAAATAAATGTTTGAGTTATTAAAAATTTAATTTAACACTTTTAACTCTTCTTTAAATTAAATCATAATAAATGCCCTTATCAAATACAAGTTGATAAAATAGGATAATATTATATTCCTAAGGTATATTTTTTTTACAAAAACACTTATCCAATTGAGTTAGGACATGTTTTAGGGTAATTATAATATCATATTAACTTTAATTACAAAATTTACTATTATCCATGGTAAATAAAATCCATATGTTACTATTCACCATAAATTATTTTCATCATATTGAACGAAATTTTACCTACTAACATCAACTGTGTCTCTCAGATTTTTGAAATTCAATTCAAAGAAGTATTAAAATTACATTTAATGCAAATTTGTTAACATTCCATGATGGTGGGTAAAATATTTTAAAAAGTTTAATAAAATTATAAACATTTAATCATATTATAAAATTATTCCAATAAATTACATTGAATTAATATATGTATTATATATCTATATTTATATAAAATAAATTCGAATAAAATAAATAATTATATTAAATAAAACGTCCGTTTTAACCATCAATGGAGTGTTTTTCACTATTTATCAAAAATTAATAGTTTCAAAGAAATTCCAAAAATTAAACCTATGATAATTTTTGATATTCCAAATCCAAAAAAATGAAATCCATTTTGTGGTGTAAAATTTAAAAAATTTCAAAAAGTGTGTATTACTATTCATAACGACTAGTTCGATTGGTTATGGTGTTCTAGAACTCGAAGTTGCATACATCTCAAGTTATTGTAATATTTAAAGAGAAGCATGTCGTGGAATCTATGGGTATTACATTCTTCCCTACTTCAATTAATTTTGTGCTCAATATTTCTAGAATATTACTACGTAAAAATATTTGGATGGTTCTTCATTATAATTTCCTCAGGTTCCCATATTCCCCCTTTCTTCTTATGGTTTCTCCATAGATCTTTTACATGAAGAGGCATCCAGTTTCTCAACAATTGTTTTCTAGTTTCACGAATAATGTTAGGCACCTCACAAAAATATAGATTGAGTTAAAAATCTATTTCTTCATTAGTGAGTACATGCATTGGGTCAGACATGTATTTTCTCACCATTGATACATGGAAGACATCATAAACATCAAAGAGGCTTGGAAGAATTGCCAAACAGTAAGCTAAATCTCCAATTCATTCTAAAATTTCCAAAGGGCTGATGTACCTAGGACTTATTTTACCCTTCTCGTGGAATTGAATAACACTCTTCCATAGAGATACCTTCAAGAAAGCATGATCTCTTCCTTGAAATTACCAATCATTCATTTTGTTATCGGCATATCTCTTTTCGGACATTGAGCTACTTTGAGGTGGGTTTGGATAATCTTAACCTTTTCCATAGTTTCCAAAAATAGTTCTGGTCCTACACGTTTTCTTTCACCAATATCATCTCAAAAGTTCATGTGCGACATATCTTTTTATATAACGCTTTATATGGTGCCATTTGAATACTTGAATAGAATATATTGTTATATTAAACTTCTACCAAAGGTAAATACTGATCCCACATACCTTGAAAGACATATGAGTAAGATCTCAACATTTCTTCTAAGTATTGAATAGTTTGTTCTGATTTACCATCAATTTGAGTGTGGTAGGCTGTTCTGAAATAATGTTTAGTATCCAGGACTTTCTGAAAAATATACTATATTTTTTTTATGAAAAATGGGTATCACTTTGAGAAACAATCGATATGTGTACACCATGACTTCTTAAAACATCATTAATATATAGTCTTTCTAATAGTTCATTTATTAAATCATCTATTATTGGAATTAAATGTGCAAACATGGTAAGATGATAAAAAATAACCCATATTGCTTCATTCCTTCTTGACGTCTTTCATAACCCCATGACACAGTCCATCGTAATATAATCCCATTTACACTCTATTATGGGGAGAGGATGCATGACTCCACCATAATGTTTTTTTCCAGC
Organism: Viscum album; assembly: GCA_963277665.1. Lineage (NCBI taxonomy): Eukaryota > Viridiplantae > Streptophyta > Magnoliopsida > Santalales > Viscaceae > Viscum > Viscum album. The sequence goes on along the minus strand of OY728141.1, from coordinate 44,788,080 downwards.
CTTAACCTAATGATAAACCAGACATCTTGACATATAATCAACAATATCCCTTTTCATGTTGTCCCACAAGAAATGTTCCTTCAAATCTCTATACATCTTAGTGCTACAATGGTGTATAGATAAATTTTAAAAATGGGAATCATCCAACAATTTCCTTTTAAGATTAGGTATATCAGGAACACAATGTCTTTTCCCAAATTTAAAAATTCCATCTTCATTACGATGTCGATCAATATCCCATCAATCATAGCTTTAATTTTATTTTGAAACTCTTCATCATCAGTCTGAGAATATTTTATCCATTTTAGTAATGATGTATTGGAAACGTTTTGAAATGTATTTATGTTTCACCTTCTATGATTATCTCCATATTTATCCTTACCAGATCCATTAATATAGGATCCCTTTCAACACTCATCATGTTCAAAACTCAACGATTATTTTCTCTCAAAGCATATTCCACCTTATTTTCCTTCCCCAAGTGGTAGTGTATAGTGAAATCACAATCCTTGAGTTGTTCGACCAATCTCCTTTGCCTCTTGTTGTGTTCTATTTATGAGAAAATATACTACAATCTCTTGTGATCGGTATATAACTCATATTTTTTCCCCATAGAGATAGTTAATTCATATCTTCAAAGAAACAATTATAGATATCGACTCAAGATCAAGAGTAGGATAGTTTTGTTCAGGAATTTTATGTTGTTGTGATGCATAAACAATAACTCTATTGTTCTACATAAGGATAAAACCAATACCTTCTTTTGAAGAATCACCATAAATAACAAACCCATCATTCCCCTATCGTATAGTCCATATAGGATCATTGACTAATATTTTCTTAAATTATTTTAAACATTATTCTCTATATATTGTACAAAACAATTAGCCCCTTTACATGTGAAGTTGGTTAATGTGCTAGCCAATAGGGAAAAATTATTGACGAAGCACTGATAATAACCTACTAAACTAATAAAACTGTGTACCTCAATTATAGTCATCAGTGTTGTCCATTCATGGATTACTCTTATCTTATAAAAATCAATAGAGATCCCATCCTTAGAGATAATATTTCCACGAAATGAAATCTATTAATTCCATAATTAACACTTTCTAACCTTCTTATATAATTAGTTTCTTCTAAGGTTCATTAGAATAATGCTCAAGTTATTTTCATGATCTTAAGAGCATTTGGAGTATACCAATATATCAGTAATAAATACCACTAAAATTTCATTACAATATTCCTTGAATACTTAATTCATTAGATCTATTAAAACATAATGCATATTAGTCATTTAAAAATTCCTTACTGTAAAATCATAATGCCCATACCTACTAACAAATGTTGTCTTTGGAATGTCTTCCTTATTCACACGCAATAGATAATATCTAGATTTAAGGTCATTCATGGAAAAATATTTATCTATATGAATTTGATTTAACAAATCATCAATGTGAGGTAGGTCATAATTTTTCTTTATTTTTATACCACTGATCTCTCTATACTCATTGCACAACCTCATAGATTTATCTTTATTCATAACAAAAAGAACATGGGATCCCCTTATAAAAACACTAGGGTGAATAAATCATTTATTAATCAATTCCTCTAGTTGTTTCTTCAGGTCCACTAATTCTAAATTGTGAATTCTATAAGGGGTCTTCGATATTGTGCATGAACCAAGAATTCAATCAATGGAAAACTAAATTTCTCATTATAGAGATTTTTTAGTTAAATCCTCTAGAAACACATAAACATATTCATGCACAATATTTACATCCTATATTCAAATATTTCTTTCCTCGCCCATAGTTATTTCACTCTCTTCCTCCCCAATAATAGAATTTAGTAGTGTTATAGGGAATGGATCTTGATAAGAATCAGATGATGAAGTTTCTGGTCTGATGATAACGTACTCATTATCATCGTAAAAAAAATGTATCGTCTTTCTTATTATAAAATTTTTTTCATCGTGGTCCAAAATCCAATATATACCATGGATTATATCAAATTACATAATTGGTATGATGATGCGACTAGCAAATATAGAACATTTATATGCCCTAATAGGAACTGATTCAAAAATCTTTGTTGCAATGATATATCCCTTAAAATTTTTACTGACAACACCATTGTTGAATCAGATTGGAAATATCTAATTTTCATAGAAATCTTTGAAGATATGAAATAATGCAATGATATAGAATCACATAAATCATTGGTTGAATTTGAGGAAACAATTAAATTACCTTCTATCATGTCATTTAGAGCTTTAACATAAATATTAGTGAATGAATAAGCTTGGCATTTCTCCCTTGGCCTTTATAGAGTTATGTTTCATTTGTGCTTATGAAATTCATTTTCATAATACCCTATTACGCTACAATTGCAACATTCAACATTGACATCCTCTTTCATCCCTTTGCAATCACGATCATGGTGGAAATTTTTTCCATACAGTTAATAGACTCCCATTCTGTTCTGGCATGTACTAGGGTTTCCCACCATTTAATATAGTATATAAATTTAAAATTTCTCTTCCTCGCCTTATTTCCATTATTAGTATGTTCAAAATATCTCTTTTTCTCTTTATTTTCTTTATAGATATAAGACAAAGAGAATTTCTTTTCTATCTTGATAGTACATGATACAATATCTTCATATGATGATAAGTATTGGGAGACTAATGATTGACAGAAAAATGGATCTATCCTGTCAAATAATAAATCAATATTAATTCGTGGGCGTATTTATATAATAGGCTGCATGCGTTGCTAACCTTGTAAATCTAGCCTCATACTTTGTGACATTCTCATCCCCTTTTTGCATCAGACATAGAAACTGTCTTCCCATATCCTCTCAATGATTAGGAAAAATTATTTATCTTATAAAATATCTTTAATCTCCCTTAATTCCATATTAGATACTTATTCATCCTCCTTTGTGTTTTGAATTAATGAACACCATTGATCTTAACCTCCCATGAGACGATAAACTCCCAGGATAATGTATTCCCTTTAGCTACTCCACAATGCATGAAATATTTTATTTAAGGAATATATACACTGCTAAACTAAAGATGAATTTGTAGTCCCATTGAATGTTGGTGGTTGTTGCCTCCTGAAGCAGTCTATCATAGATCCTCCATGATGTGGATCAGGGTGCTCCATATGGGTAAGGTTATTATTTATAACCTAAGTGAGTTGTCCCAGTATGGTATAAGTTTTTCAGTACCGGTTGCATCACCTGCTCCATTGTAATTATCTTGAGTATGAGGTAAATCCCTTAATGTATTTCATGCCTTGATATATTTTCCATTCCTATAACAATGCTCTATTTCTAAATAGTGGAATACATTGGAATTTTTTATGAATCACAATACATAATTCTAAACTAGTAAAACAACAAACATAAATTGAATAGTTTATGCAAATAATCCGTTATCATAAAAAATTATTATCTTTTAGTAGGTATTTCCTAAAAAATCCTTCATAATGGTTTGTAAATAAAATGTGAATTATCCTAAAAATGTACCCAAGGAGTGTCATATCCAAGACTGAAAAAAGGCCTACTATTGTGTACCAGGATACCTCGGGTCAAGACAAAAACACTATGTCATAGTTTTTTTTACTCCTAAGTACATTTGCGCCAAATCAACCTCTACCTAAACATAACCATAAATGGATGTATTTCTGGGAAACATTACAAAATCTATAAATTACATAGATTCTAGGATGTTCTTCTGTAATAATATTTAATGTCTATCTTAGGGTAGTTTTCTCTAATCAATGTTTTCATAAATCTAGTTTCCAAGGTTTGTACTAAACATCCTCACATACCAACAATAATGCTCAGACCCAAGTTACACAAAGTTTCTACATTATTACATAAAATTTTCATGATCACAAGAGATCTAGTCTCAAACTACCAATTTTTTTAGTATACATGGATGTATCAGATACATACATAAGTTCTAAATTACATCATGGAATAAAAAACAATAGTGTGTACCCCTTAAAAACACTCATATCCTTTAGACTATCCCTAAAAATTAATCATACTTTACTTTTTCATGTCCTAGGTAAAATAGAACATATAAAGGGGTGAGCTTAGATGCTCAGTAAGGATGGAAATATAGTAGAAACGATCACGAATAACATAAAAATTCTTGAAAATGTATAAGACTAAAACATAGGATTTTAAAACAACATCAGTTTAATATAGAAAAGATAAATCAAATAATTCAATTTACATGTTCTCATGGATATTCTACTAGTGGAATAATCACATTTAATATCAATATCCAATTTCATAATAATTGAATACATAATGTCAGATATCATAAAAACAACGTCAAGGCCTCAGGCCAAGAATACAAATAATAATTTTTCAACGGCTAGTTACAAGACAATATTTTGTCTCATAATACCTATCGATGCATCGAGGTTCTATAACGGGCAACAAAAGTTACTTACTACGTCCAATGGATTCCCCAGATGAAATGGGTGAAACATAACAGAATCATTCGCATTAAAACTAATATAATAAATGTTGATACTTTAACTATAAACCAAGATTGGTATATAAATAACACATCCACATTCAAACATATGAAGAACCTTCAATACAATATGAATGATTGTATCCTAGAACATATTCTTCAAAACAATAGTAAAATCCCTCAAAAGATGTGTCATGGATGAAATCAAAACTATTTGAGAGAAATATATCTTTCAATTTTGAAATTATTTAAAAGTCACAAATTAATAAAAGAATAAATTTATTTTTAAAATACACTTATAATCTAGTAAAGGAAACATTGAAGGTGTTAGAATCGAAAAAAATAGCCACACACACTATATATGTTAAAAATCCATTCTTTCCTCGATTTTTTCGTAATGATCATAAAAGACCCTGATTAGAAAATGACAGAAAGATTACTTTATAAAAAATTATATAAATAGTCAAAAAATTGTATTAATAACATTAACACATAGTGATAGAAATAACAATAATGTTTGGAAATACATTTTTATGAAATAAATATGTGGATGACAATGAGGCCCCAGTAGATACTCACATATAAATAACCTCAAGTAATGAAGAGATTGTATAATTATTCCTTACTATGTACTTCTCCTTGGTCGAGGGTATGTTAACCTACTGAATAATAGGTAAATATTTTTTATTAAATTATTCAAGTACCACATACATAAATATAATATAATTTATGTTCTTATAATATTGCTTGTTAATTAAATTTAATATTTCAGTAGTATCATTTTTGGGTAATAACTGATTGATATTCCTTTGTATGTTTTGTTAATTATTAGATTTTTATGGATAATATGTTTTTTATTCGTATATATAATGATATTAAGTTACTAAAAATTATTTTAAATGATAAAATGTAAAATTATTCATGAATGGTTTCGATGGGAATGAATCTCATTACGTTCGTGGAGACTGTAATCTGTACGTACGCATGGGTGACAATATCATTATATTGATGGTAAAATTGTATGTAATTAGATGTTATATCATATATAAATAATAATTAAAATGTTAAATTTATAATTTACATCAATTATACTCATTATTATACCCATAAAAATAATTAAGTGTTGAATACCAAACTACACCACGACATGGAGATGGTAAGTCGTAAGTACACACATATGGTGACTTTGTCATTCATAAGATGGATAGAATAATTAATATGGTTGTAAAATATTTATAATAACATCAAATTATTTATAATGTATTGGAGTTTTTAATATGGTAGGGAAACAACAAATAAAAAGGATGTGGAAGAAGAAAAGAACTTTAAAATTGGTGATGAAACTATTACATCTTCTTTAGGTACTTCCTTTTGATTGGATCAAAAGGGATCCGTACGACGGATTTTTGATCAATGTAAGGCCTATAGAATGAGTTGAGGGTAGTTGGGATGATATATGTGTAGGGTTTTACTGAGGAAAATGGCTTTGGAGGTGTGATTTTGAGAGAAGGGGAAGTACCATTTTATAAGAGAGGTAAGGGTCACTTTAGGAAAAGCATGAAATATTAATTTCTAATAATATAATTTTCAGTTTATAATGGATACAAATGGATTTATTTTGAGTCTATGGTGTGGATGGGTGTAAATAATCTAAACCAATAGGTTTTATACAAGTTTAGGTCACCATATTGACCTTATCTTTTAGATTTAACTCTTAGTTAAATAGTTTATCTTTTGCAATGTCTTCTTGTATATTTAAATATTACATGGTTAATAAAAATACTATAAAATGAAAAGAGAACCCCAAGTGGTCCATTAATGACATATGTAACCTTTTATATATTTTTTTCTGAACTTTATATTTTTAAGAATATTATATCATTTAATAATATTTTATTTCTTTTACGAACTCGTTTATTTCAATTTGGACACTATTTTGTTTTATTAAAGTTATTACACCTTTATCACATAGAAAATGAGTATTTAATCAACCCTATAATGTTATATTACCCAAGAAAATTAGTGGAATTCATAAAAAGTATCAATTTAAATTTTTGACGATATTTATAATATCAATTATTTTAATCATTCATTAATAAGGTTATTACTACATCATCATTGTGTCATATATAATTATAATTAATTAATTTATAATGATTATAAATAATATACAATTATGTAGGAAAATAGTATAATATTTATAATGAATATTTATAGTCAAATTTATCTTATGTATAGCCCTATAAAAATTATTTAGTTATAAAAATTTTAATTTAGCACTTTTAACTCTTCATTGAATAAAAATAAATAAAATTCCAAATCTAATCCATGTGGATCCAAGAAAATCAAATTTTATTCATATGGTAGATTTTGGTCAAATAATGTATCCTATATAATGAGGTCATGTGTTAGGGTAATTATAATATCATTCTTCCTTTAACTTCAGTATTTACTTTGAACCGTGGAAAATAAAATAAAAAAGTTACTATTTAGGAAAAAATATATCCATTCTATTAAACCACATTTTACTTACTGATATCAACAATGTTGAACTGATTTTTGAAACTCAATTCACAGAATTAGTAAAATTATGTTTTATGAATATTTTTTAACGTGCCTATAAGGTGGGTAAAAGAATTTAAAAGGATAAATAAAATAACATACATCTAATCTTGTTATAAAATGAGTCCAGTGAATTACATTGAACTAATATAGGTATTATATATTTATTTTTACTTAAAATAAATTTAAATAAAATAAATAATTATTTAAATAAAATTTCTGGTTTAAACAATAACAAAGTGTTTTCAGTATTCATCAAAATTTGAATGTTTTTAGAAAAATACCAAAAAATCACCCGAAGCTAATTGTGATATTCAGAATCCAAAAATGAAGTCAATTTTGAAAATTAAAATTTATAAAATTTCAAAAAGTGGGAATTAATATTCATAACCACTGGTTTGATTACTCGTGGTGTAATAGAACATGATGTTGCGTATAACACAACTATTATATTATTCAAAAGAAAGTGTACCATGGATGATTTGGGTGTTACAATCTGAACATAGATGGGCTCAAAGATACAAGACACACTTCATACTCACTTCACTGAAACCCATCATTTTATTAAAACAAGGTCATAGAAGAAGCAACCACATCATCCTTTATTTATTATTATGTGAAACAACATAATGAAATGACACACACAAAAACATTCCTATAGAATATAGGAATTAGGAATTCCATGAATGGCGACATGCATCCGGAAAAAGAGGACTCTCTTAATATTTCACAACCTTCACCCTTATAGTCATATGATCAAATTACATTGCAAGTAGTCACCAAACATGACCATTGAGTCTAATAAACACACAAGGAGAGGGACCTTATTTAGAGTCCTAAATAGTACACAATTCAAAAAAGCAGCCATAACTACCACTCTACGCTAGATTTTCCACACTGGAGGCCTAACATGATCTGTTGCTCCGATGAGACTAACAAAAGACCCAAATCTCCTTTATGACTTCATTATACAATGACAACCCTAAATTGCATTCACTTTCAATGACTCAGGAAACATATGAAATTAAGGTATTTTTCAATCTCCTACAACAACTATACCTATACAAGGGGATCCACCTAACTGAAAAAGTATATGACTAAAAAAAATCTTCAAATCTCAAGAAGAAAGAACATATGTTGATCAACATGAGGATTATACAATGACGAATCACATTTCCCTACACATCAGTCACAAATTAACTCTTTTTGGGGGCATATCCTAGCCAACAATAAATCCCATGTACCCAACCAACATGTCCATTTGGTCACAACATACCACAAACTGTAACGAAACACATGAGGGGAGCCACCACATTTTCCTCCAAGACATTTTCTCAAAATAGAAAATTGACCAACACATCATTCCAACATATCGACGAAACACCAAACTAAATAATTATTTAAATAAGAGGGGTTACGAAACCCAAAACATCCAACAATAACAATCTAGAAAGCACATAAACCACACCTCAAAACCACAAATCCTCAAAACACAACACTTCCCTTAAAAACCATTCTTAAAAACTAGTACTAGTGGGTTGCACATTTCCCAATGGTATCTCATGCGCCTCACACATGCATGTTTACATTCCAGACCAAGAACCCACCTCATATCCATCCTGACACTAATCATGATAGGCCACTAAATAACCATATTCCAGTATATACCCCTGAATTTGGTTACCCTTTAGAACACTAGATACCAAAACCCATCCTTTCCTCTTTCTAAATCAAAACATTATAACCATACATTCCCCTTCCCAAACCGCAAACTATAATATCAACCCAATTTTTCATCTTACAATTTTTTTGAAAAGCGACCATAATTCAATAAAAATTCACATTCATAGCATTCACAATAATTTCCAAAAATTTCAAACCATTTCGAAACACTTCTAATTTATTGAAAAAACACTATTTTATAAATCTCTATTTAATTAAGAACACAACTCTTCTCATTTCAAATGAAAGTTCAAAAAATTTATAAAAAAAATCAAATTGTCTGAATTTACTGAATCAAATTCCATTTAAACCCCCACACAAAAATTCAATAACACTGAATTCAATTCAAAACAATTTTCAATGGTTTTTAAAATTCTATTAGAAACAAATTTTCAAAACCCCCTTAAACATAATTCATACATTCAAAAGAGGTGTGAACACATAATTTACCTTTTTGAAATAATTATAAAATTTCATTTCTATACATTCAGAAATAAAACAATTTTTATTTTACAAGAATATCATTTCAAAAAAAATCTCACTTCTTAAAATCAATACATTTTTCTTTAAAAACCTTGTTTCCAAGATTCCAAAACAAAGAGACACAAGAAAATGTGAGAGGAAACTAGAGTTAGTAGGTGACATGGGCATATGGTTGGTGACCATATTCTAATTACTTCACTATCACATAGGTTTTCATTGGGAAATATACATTTCTCCACATGGATTCATAGACCCTACGAGATCACTGGTACCATGAACCCAACTCTATTTTCATTTCCCTCATTCATTAATGCACTATGAGAAATAATGAACTAAGATAAAACCCAACATCCTTTGGAAACATGAATCTTGTCACGTGGTGTCCTGACACAGAACCCTACTCACATTCAAAATTTCATGTCACAAATGTCCTAGCTCTGATCAATCCCTACTATTTCACCAAAAGAACAAGACCCAAAAGATTGAACCTTCTCTAATGCCAATTTTTCACAAACCAGATCCGGTCCCCATCAAAACTAGCACTTGACCTAGTATATGGCAAGACATGAAGGTAATTACTGATCCACAGAGGCTGGATCATGTTCCTAGGCACTAGCTCGTTGTGGGTCCTAGATACCTCGTATCTCGGTGAAAGTAACCACAAAAATATCAGTTCTCATACAAAAAAACAAATTGTAAGGATCATACCCATAACCTAGTGGTCCCCAACATCATCATCATCATAGTTTAGTTAATGTTGACATCGTCAAACTTGCTATGTGAAACAGGGGACAAACCCAATAGGATCAGTAGTATACTAGTACACATCCACCCACCTAGATACCAAGGATTCCCTTTTGTGACCAAAAAAATTCCTTATTTTAAAAATATAATTTTCTCATTAAGATGCCTTTCCAAAATCACACACACACACAACAAATGTCCCAGAAATATATGTCACATAATACCCTTCTCACCTTCAAATTAATTTCATCATCATACCCACATGAAACCTCCATCAAACATGTTTGGCGCTCATATCACAATTTGATAAATCATCCCAAAAATTTATAAAACATTATCAAAACGTTTGAAATAAAAAATAAACACTATGTATTTAAAAAAATAATTTTATGAACTTAGTCCCACCAAAAAATATATAATAATATTTTTCACACTTTGATTAACTCATTAAACGATTAAGAAATTTTATAGAACACATTCAAGAAGAAAGACAGGGTTTTGCACCAAAAACCCATTAAAACCATCTATTTTAAACCATAAATAAGTCCAAGATCCTACCAAAAAATAATTGGTTGCCCAAAATACGTTTAATAAACAACTTAATATTTTTTATAATATACCCAAATATTACCACAAGATTCAAAAATAGAAAACACCCATTTTAAAGAAAAATTGAAACTAAAAAAATAAACACATAACAAAATACAACAAAAATGGGTTCCTCACCACACAAAACATATGAAGAACATGAAAAATAAGTAAATCAAGCATGCTAATTCTTAAATAAATTCTTACACAGCTAATCACCTACCATTTGGGACAAAACCCCCAAATCGTGGTGTAAAACTTCAACCGCACCACAGCCACACCACAAGTGGATGAAAAAAAACCATAAACCACAATATTTGAACCAAGAGACACAATATTATACAATAGGTATGAAAACTAGCTACTAGACATAATGTAACATCAATAAATGGAAAGAAACCCAAATGAATTTGGAAGATAGAAAGAAGAAATTCACTTACATGTTAGATCATGAAGTTTATCCACCAAAAACCCCGTCCAAAATGAGTTACAAGGGAGTTTTGTGGAGCATAGAAACCATCCATTTATTATAGGGTAAAAATGGGGATGAAATGGGACTATTTTGGGTTTATTATGGTAGGTAAAATGGGAATTAAAAAATGTGGTCAATAAGCAGGACAAGGTTGTATAGTTTGGATGCATGGTTTAACAAACCATTCGGCCAAACCATGTGGCCTGTTCTGGCCACCCAAAAACCTGAAATTTTCCTCTAAATTAATTGGGGGGCTAGGGGGTTCAAGGGGGGATTATAGCCAAATATGGGGTGAAATAACACCCAAAATAAGACCACATTTTCACCCAAATACTCATATAATAGAAGGTAATAAAGCACCCCAACAATATACCCTAAAAAAGGTGCCACTAAGAGTGTCACAAATAAAATTCTAAGACACTACTTTATAATACATTACCTTTTAATAAAATGTACTATTACAATAAAATACTTCCAATGTAATGAATTTAATGAAGAACACTCGAGACTCCTAATCCAATTACTAAACACCCAACAAATTTGAGAAAAACATAAACTAGAAGTGGATTTTAAACAATGAATGGAAATTGATAATATAGGTGTTACACTACATGGTTTTACCTAACAGTTCACAAACCATGTACACTTCCATTAAAATATAAAATCTACAACGAAACTCTAATAATGACCTAATAATGGTTCTGTCAAATACTGAAAAAATAAATGAATATTTATACATAAACATTTTATGGTGGTGTGAAATTTCTTTGCACCGTGTATATTTCTTCTCCCATAAAGTCTCAAGGATAGTGGATGATCAAGGTGGAGAGGAAACATATAGATTAAGTGGAAATGACCAACAAGGATACACCCTGAAACCAAAAAAATTAATTAATGATCTAAGAAACTCCTAATATTAATATATCATAAATTTTAATTGAAATTGATAACTCTTTTTGGTGTGAATCTCTAAATGTGTGGTCTCCCCACCATGTAATATTCCTATAAAATATCATTACCCCACAAACAACTAGGACCTCTATGGTATCCCGCCTTTTTATTACATAACTTTTCATTACATTTTACATACAGAGGATCTTTAAAGTCTAGTGTCTTTGAAATCAGGAACATAATATATGAAAACAACATAATTTTTTTTTTCAAAACCAATCGTAAGGCTTTATAATAGGTTCATCATATATACAATTACTACATATCATATCTTGGAGACATACATTAATGAAAAGGGTGAGAAAAAGGCCCAGTAAGGGTAAACATGGGAATTAGTTTACTTGTGACATCAATAAGAACATGAATAAAAATGTAAGGACATGAGAAATAGAAGTATATAAATATATTAATGAAAAGAACATGAATCATAACTCGAATATGTGGCTACAACATTTCATTTAGACATTCATGAACATATCACCAAGGTCTATCCCCAAGGTGTCAATAAATTACCAACGTTATTCACCAAGGTTTCTTGAAGCTTATAATTTCTAGAGATTAATTCATTACCCAATGCATTGAAGAGACATATTGGAGTACCCTTAATATGTATGTACATAAATGTGATCAACATATATCATAATCAAACATTTCATAAAAATTCCAAATAGAATCAAGGAAATGGGTTTTGTGTCAAAATCGTGACGTTTAAAAAGAGCATAAAAATAAGATCATATGTCATTTATAACACATGGAAATGGAGTGAGGGTTATAGGTGTGTCAATTAAAGAACAAAATATACCAAATTTATATATTTATAAACACCCATATAAACTAAATATGTCTTTGAATTCACATAAAGAAAAAATAGAATTTCATGAGATAAAGAGATAGAAATTTTGAGACGAAATTTATGCAACATATTGGAAATATAACATGGTTTTAGAAAATAATGAAAAGAGAGGGGACATGGGTCATCCAATAAATAATAATACAATATTTTTAATGACTAAGATAAAGGGTATGGATATTTTAATCACATACCACAAGAATAGGAATCTAAAAAGGAAAAAGAAGATGTGATTTCCTTTATGAAAAATTCGGACGCCTAACTACGTCACTTAAAAATTTAGAAAACAAATTGCCGAGAGTGGAAAGTTTCTCTCCACTATTAGAAATTAAATAGAAAGAAATGAGTACATATAAAAACATAAACTCAACATAATGACATGTAAACTAGAAGGCACAACATAAAGGAATTCATGATTTAAAAGAGTAGGGTGAAATGAACCCTTACCTTGAATATTAACTTCGATAGCATGAAGGTCGTGACCCTGGGAGACTTGAGGGAACATTGGGTGGACTCCATGGGAGTTAGGGAGGCCAAAACATCGTTTATGATGATTTTGGAATGAAATTAACGAGTTAAATGTCTTGGTATTTATAGAGAAAGTGAGTGAATAAATTATTAATTTCCAAGGGACTCCTTATCTGTAGTATTGGAATAACCATGGGCATGCCCATGGTATTTTCCCTTGTAATTGGACACTTGGGACACCTAAAAGAATATCTCACAATTCATAAGTCAACTAGAAAGATTACATAATTATTGCATCATTAATTATGTCATTAAACTCTCGAAACTCAAAACATCATTTTTTCTATTCACTGAAAATTCAACTGTTTAAGAAAAAACCCAAAAATTCACCCTTTCCTAATATCTATGATTTGAAAGAAAAAATGAATTCCATTTCATGAAAATAATTTTCTAAATATTTTTAATTTAATTTTTAAATAAAATCATTTTTTATTATATAAAATACAACTTTAAAACTATAACTCATTTTGTAACACCGTAGAAATGTATTCAAGGTCCCATAAAATTATCGTATAACCATAAGATAATTAAGTAACAATTTATTATTAAATTTTATGAAGATAAATTTCCATTTTATATTAATCAATTAATTATTATATTTTAAATAAAAAAATTAGTGGCATACAATAATAAAAAAAACTTAAACAATGATTGTTTTTTCACTTTTAAAATCTCAAAAATGTATTTATACATTAATAGATGATGTTTCTATTTTTTTGGTCAAATTACTATTCATTACTATTAAAATGGTTATGTTACAATTCCTACATTACTATTCACTAAAAACCAAGTTGATCTTATTAGTCTCTAAATTTATCACTGATAACAACTGTAGAAGACCATTTTATGAAAATCATTCCACATTGTTAGTTATTTAATATATACAAAAATATTTTAAAATACCCTTCTTTCTTAAATAATACGCATCCTATAATTATCAAGATATTTTAAATTCACAAACATTGGCAAAATAGAGATAACAAATTATTTTTATATAAAAGGATTACAAAAAACATAAATGTTCTTGTTACATAGTCCCTTATTAAAAAAACATAAGACCTAAATGCTAGGTGTGATATGGTGATAGAATCTTGCGGTGGCTCGAATTACATTGACCGAGTGGTGATTTCAATCAGCTTGAACTTCTCCCTTAGGAAATTCCATTCAAGATTCATACTTTGAAGTTCGGCTTGGGCTTCGCCCAGAGAAAAGCCCACTGATGATACCTCCTTCCCAAGCTCTGACAGATAGGCTTCACAAGGCTCTAGTCTACTGGATGAGGCCATTCAATATTCTTTCTGTATTAACGAGGATAATTATATTTTTAAAAACACAACAATAAGATTATAGTTTCCAAATGTCATATTGACCAATTATCATATAACAGTCGATACCCAACAGTCTCGTTTTAAATATTCACACTTCATTATTTAATAAAAATAGTTTTGGTCATTATAATATAAAATAACACACAAAATAATGAAACAAATATAATTAAAAAAATTTAGTCATTACATGATTCTCCCTTTCAAAAATTTCTCCCCTGAAATTTTATCTCATACCCTTTAATGGGAAATGGTGTAGGTACTTCAGTCTCATGGACTCCTCTAATTCCCACATGGATTATTCACATTTGTGGTTCCTCCACAACACCTTAACAAGATGGATAGTCTTGTTGAATTGAACATTTTATCTATGATCCAAGATCTCCATCGGCTGCTCCTCATAAGAGAGGTTAGGATCTAGTTGTACCACATCTAGATTTAGTATATTTTATCGGTCAGGTATTAACATCCTCAAGAGGGATACGTGGAAGAAATCATGAACGTTGGATATATTTGGAGGAAGTGCAAGATAATAGGCCACTTCTCCCTCACGATTAATTATTTTATAAAGGCCAATGTACCTACCACTGATCTTTCCTTTTTTCCCAATTCTCATGACTCTCTTACAAGTTTAAATATGATGAATGACTTTGTCACCTACATCAAACTTGATGTCCTTGTGACAGTTTTTGGCATAGCTCTTTTTCCAACTTTGAGCAGCCTTAATATGTTGTCGGATGGCATGGACCTTTTTAATCATCTATTGCACAAGATCAGGCACATGAATCATTATCTCGCCTACTCCATCCCAACAAGTCGGAGGTCAGCATCGCATCCCATATAGGGCTTCATAGGGTGCCATTTGAATGCTCGAGTAGAAGATCGTGTAGTAAGATAACTCATCAAAAGAGAGATGTTGATCCCATCCACCATTAAATTCCATTGAGTAAATTCTCACCATTTCCCCTAGTTTTTGAATACTCCTTTTCATTTGCCCATTAGTTTGGGGGTGATAGGTCGTACTGAAAATTAATTCAATGCTCAGAGCTTATTGAAGACATCTCTATAATTTTTATGTTAACCTTGGATCATGATCAGATACGATAGAAAGTGGAACTCTATAATGCCTTACCACTTCCTTCAACTAAATATTGGAAAGTTGATCAAGAGGTAAATCTTCCCAAATAGAGATAAAATGGGAATTCTTGCTGAGACAATCCAAACTAACCCATATCACATTATTTCCTTTTGATGTTCTCAAGAGACCAGTGACGATGTCCATAGTGATATTATCCCAGTTCCATGCTGGTATGGGGTGTGGTTGCAATACCCCTTTAGGAATTTCTTGCACGACCATCACATGCTAACATACCAGGAACCTTGAAATGTAGTCAGCAATATCCATTTTCATATTGTCCAACCAATAATGATCACGAAGGTCCCTATATATTTTCGTGCTACCATGATGTATAGAGAAAGTAGAGCTACATGCTTCATCCATCAACTGCTTCTTTATTTCTGTAATAGATGGAAGAAATAGTCTAGTACAAAATTTTAGTACACCTTTTTCATTAGTACTGAACTCAAGAATCATCCCATCCGTTATAGCCTCAAACTTCTTCGGTAACAACAGATCTTCTTTTCGAGCTTTCTTGATTTTATCTAGTAACGAAGGTTGAGAAATCATTTGGGTTAAAGTTGATGATGTCCCTTCCATTTTAATTCACATGTCTGACTTTACTAGGTTATTGATAAAAGGATATTTTTGAATCCTCATCATGTAAAGAACAACTGGGTCTTTCCTACTTAATGCATTTATAACTATGTTTTCTCTTCCGAGATGATAATGAATTGAATAATCATAGTATTTAAGAATCTCCAACCATCTCCTTTGTCTCATGTTCAATTCCTTTTCTGCAGAAATATACTTCAAACTCTAATGGTTTGTGTATATATCACATTTCTCCCCATAACGATAGTTCCTTCATATCTTTATAGCAAAAAACGACCGCATCGAGCTCCAGATCATGCATAAGATAATTTTTCTCATGAGCCTTCAACAGTCGAGATTCATAAACAACGTCCTTGTAATTTTTCATGAGGACATACCCAAGCCCTCTCAGAGATACATCGCTAAAAATAACAAATCCTTATCAACTTGAGAGTAGATTTAACACAGGTGCAGTAACCAATCTCTTATTTGGATCTTGGAAACATTCCATACACTCCTTTGACCAAATAAACTTAACCCCTTTTCATGTTAACTTGGTTAATGTATTAGAATGTCCAGAAAATTTTTTCACAAACATACTATAGTATCCCTCAAATCCAAGGAAACTACGAATTTTAGTTATTGTTGTAGGCTGAGACCACTCCTCTGCAACTTTTGTCATTGTAGGGTCAACTTTGATTCCTTCACTGGTAACAATGTGCCCCATGAAAGCAACATGTTTTAACCAGAATACAAATTTACTAAACATTCCAAAAATACTCTCCTACCATAGTGTTTTCAAAATAACACTTAGATGATCCTCATGCTCCTTACGAATTTTGGAATACATCAGAATACCATCAATAAAAACTACCACAATGTTATCAAGGTAGACATTAAAGACTTTATTCATCCAATCCATAAAAATAAAAGGTACATTAGTCAGTCCAAAAGGAATAACAATAGACTCATAATGCCCATATCTTGATCACAAGGAAGTTTTTCGAATATATTTTTTCTTCACCCTCAATTGTTGATAACCAGAAAAGAGATCAATCACAGAGAAGAATTGAGCCCCACAAAGATGGTCAAATAAGTCACCAATTATTGGAAGAGGGTATTTTTTCTTTACTATGATTCCATTTATTTCCTTATCGTCAATGCACAGCTGCATCGATCCATCCTACTTCTTGACAAAGAGATCAGGTGATCCACAAGGAGAAACACTCGGTCAGATAAACGCCTTCTAAAAAAGACCTTGGAGTTGTTTCTTTAATTCCTAAAACTCCACATTTTCCATCCTATACAGGGACATTGAAATTGGATGAGATCCATGTACAAGTTCAATAGAGAATTCTACCTCTCTTTCTCGGGGTGGTATAGGAAACTCCTCAGGAAATACATCAATGTATTCTTGGACCATGTGTGCGTTTATGATCCTCAAACTCTCATTTCATTCTCCTTATTCACTAATAAACTCCATAAAGAAGGATATTGGAGGTTCTTCTAGACCAAGATCCTGTTGATATATCTCTCCATGGATGATAATTGTAGGTTTTCCATTCAAGACTACAGATATTTCCTTACTTCATTATTTGATATTAGCATTATACTTTGAGAGCTAGTCCATCCCTAGTATAATTTCGAATTCCAGCATGGTAATGACTACAATATTAGCAATAATATTTTGATCCCCAAAATAAATACCAGAGTTTCAAAACACTGATGATTCTTGCATAATCCCAACAAGAGTATTGACTGACAACGCTACTTTTAGCAAGCAAGGGGTTGATTCTAAATTCATTGAAAACAATGAGGAAATAAAGGAACGTGTAGAACCAGAATCATCCTACGTATATTTTAGCATTGAAATAACAAAAATAGTACCTACTTCCACATAATTTTGAGCGTCAACTTCAGCTGTCATGATAGAAATGCACGACCTTGCTCCCTTGGCCTTTGTTGTGGATGATGGTGGTTCCCCTCCACAGCCCTCAGATTTGGACAGTGATTGTCAATTGCCCAATTTGACCACACATAAACACTAGAAATCAGGAAGGGAGTGCATCATATTCCCCTTGTCATTCCTGTTTGGAAGACGAGGTTTCACCTCAGTACGATAATTCCTTGCAATATGGAAATCTCCTCCACACTTTTAGCAATCCCTCTCCCGATTAGGTAGTTCCCGGAATGCTTCATCCCACATTTATTACACATGGGATGTTTAACATTCTTGATTCTTTATCCTTGATCAATGCTCCTCCAAAATATTGGATCCATTTATCTCTTTTTTCATTGGATTTATAAGACCACTACATCACACTAAACTTCAGTTTGACTTTCATCGCACTTCGCATGATCTCCTCATAGCTGTCATAGTCTCAGTTGGATAGATTCTTTTTTAGATGAGGTCTAATTCCACTGATGAATATATCAACCTTACCATTTGGATCCATGAAAAATATAGAGGTATATCCGGAAAGTTAGGTTAAGTTCATCTCATAGTTTCTGACATATTCTTTCTCCTTCTGCATCAAATCAAGAAACTGGTTCTCCATTCTTGTTCTCATCGATCGAGGGAAATACATACTGAATAAAATCCCTCTGAACACTTCCCAATCCATAGCGTCAACCTCAACTATTTGCCTCATGATTTTAATTAGCTCCCACCACTGATCAGCTTCTCCTTCTAAGCGATAGACACCTAGGGTGACCTTCTCTTTCTCTGAATAGAGGAGCACAGAAAAGATCTTCTCAATAGAGTCGATCCACTGCTCAGAAATCATTGGGTTAGTTGATCCACAAAAGTTTTGTTGACGTTGACGCATGAAGGACTCAACAAAATGTTGTTCCATTCATGGTGAGATCGGTCTCTCATCTTGATTCAAGTTATTTCCCATAACATGAGTCAGTTGGTTCATCATTCGCATGAATTTTTCCAATCTGGCATTCACTGGTGGGTCGTCGGCACATGGACCATTGCCGTCACCATTTGCATGGTTCCTCATATTGCTTTTCATTTTCTAAAAGAATAAAACCTTAGTGAGAAACTTATTTCATTTACTAACCCTATAACTATAAAGAATTTAATGTCCTAAGACATCATGCTTAAAAAATTACATTTTTCTATAATTCCTTCATAATGATTTATAAAAATATTGTAATTAAGCAAACAAATATCCATAGAGAGTCATAACTAAGAGTGCAGCAAGGCCCATTGTCGTACATTAGTTCCTATTCAAGTATATATCAAAGTGGTGTTTTCAGGTTTTAGCCCTTTGTATATCTGTGCCAGAGCCACCTCTGCCGGCAAGTATCAAGACAGGGATGTATTTGTTTGATAAACGACTTACTTAATATTCACCAAATTACCTAGAAGTTTTCATTTATTTAACCTTTTTTAAATGATTTTTCCTAAATATTTAATATCTTAACTTCCATAAATAACTAATCTATCCTTTGATACCAACTATGGAATCTTGCCTTTTTATTACAAAACTTTTCATCACATTTTACAAACAGAAGATCTTTAAAGTATAGTGTCTTGGAAATAATGAACATAATACATGAAAAAAACAAAAAACATTATTCTAAACCACTCGTAATGCTTCATCATTGGTTCATCTTATGTACAATTACTGCATCTCTTATCCTAGAGACCTATATCAAAGAAAAGGGTGAGCAGAAGGCCCAGTAAGGGTAAACAAGGGAATCAATTTACTTGTGACATCAATAAGAACATGAATAAAAACCTAAGGACATGAGAAATGGAAGTATAGGAATATAATAATGAAAATAACATGAATCATAACTTGAATATTTGGCTACAACATTTTATTCAGGCATTCTTGAACATATCACCAAGGTCCATCCCCAAGGTGTCATAAAATTACCAATGTTATTCCACAAGGGTTCATGAAAATAGTTATCTCTAGATATTAATTTTTTACCAAATTCATTATAGCGATATTAGGGAGCACCCCTAATATGTCTTTACTTACTTGGTATCCACATAGATCATAATCAAACAATTCAAAAATAACCCAAATATAATCAATGAAATGGGTTTCATTTCAAAATCAAGATGTGTAAAAAGTGATTAAAAATAATATCATTATGTCATTCATAACCCACCGAATGGGATTGAGGGTTATATGTATGTCAACTCCAGAATCAAATGAACAATATTTATATTTTTATGAACACCCATAGATATGAAATTGGTCTGTGTATTGACATAAATAAACAAGGGAATTTATTGAGGGAACAAGTTAGAAATTTTGAGACGAAATTTCTACAACATAATGACTATATAACATGGTTTTAGGTAACATATAATAGAGAGGGGACAATGGTCATCCAATAATTCATAATACAGTATGGGTACTAGATAAGATCATGATATGGATATTTGAATGACATACCACAAGAAAAGTAAACATGAAAGGAAATAGAATACGTGATTTCCTTCATGAGAAATTCAGTTGCATAACTACATTACATAAAAATTTAGAAAAACAAATTGATGAGAGAAGAAAGGGACACTAAAAAATTAGACATGAAATGGATAGTAATGAGAAAATATATGAACATACCCTCAACATAATGAGATGGAAACAAGAAGACACACCATAAATGAATTCATGACTTAAAAGAGGACGGTGAAAGGAACCATTACCTTGAAGAGTAACATCAAAATCATGATGGTCGAGGCCTTGGGAGGATTGAGGGCACCTTGTGAGGAATCCTTAGGAGGTAAGTGGACCAGAACATCGTTGAGGATGATTTTGAAATGAAATGAATGAGGGAAATGGCTTGTTATTTATAGGGAAAGTGAGTGAATAAATTATTATTTTCATAGGGACACCTCATCGGTGGTATTGGAAAAACCATGGCCTTACCCATGGTATTTTCCAATTGTATTGGCCACATGGGACACCTCATAGAATATCTCATTATTTATAAGACAACCAGAAAGCTTACATCATTATTACATCATTAATAATGTCATTAAACAGTCGAAACTCAAAACTGCATTTTTCGATTCACTAAAAAATCTATTGTTTCAGAAAAAGCCATAAATTCACTAGAACTTAATATTGATGCTCTGAAATCAAAAATGGATCCCATTTCATGAAAATAATTTTATAAATATTTTTAATTTAATTTTTAAATAAAATGTTTATATATTCCAAAAATACAACTTTAAAACTATAACTCGTTTTGTAACACCTTAAGAAAGTAATAAAGGTCCCATAAAATTATCGTATAAACATTATACAATTAATTAAAAATTTATGATTAAATTTTATGAATATAGTTCTCTATTTGAAATTATAAAAATAATTCTAAAATTTTAAATAAGAAAATTTATGGCATACAAAAAATACCAAAACATAAACTATTATTATTTTTTCACTTTTGAGATGCCTAAAATGTATTTATACATTCATGGGTGAGGTTTTTATTTTTTTGGTCAAATTACTATTCATTATTATTTATATGAGTATGTTACTATTCCTACATTACTATTCAATAAAAACCATATTGATCTTATTAGACTCTAAATTTCTCACTAATCACAACTGTAGAAGACCATTTTTTGAAAATCATTTCACATTATTAATTATTTAATAAAATACAAAAATATTTTAAAATACCCTCTTTTCCTAAATAATCCATATTTTATCTTAATCTAGATTTGTGAAATTCACAAACATTGCCATAAGAAGAAATAAAAATTTTATTTATATAAAAGGATTACACAAAACAGCTAAGGTCTCATTACATAGCCCCTTATTACACCAGCATATGAACTATGTGTTAGGTGTTCTATGGTGATAGAATATTATGGTGGAAAGGACAACATTGCCCGAGTGGTGATTTTTATCAGCTTGAACTTCTTCCTTAGGCGATTCCATTCAAGATTCATACATTGATGTTCAGCTTTGTCTTGGTCTAATTCAAATCCCAATGATGCTGCCTCCTTACCAAACTCCGACAGATGGGATTCATAAGGCTTGAGTCTACTGGATGAGGACATTGAATCTTCTTTCTTTATTAACAAAGATAACCATATTTATAAAAACACACCTTTATGATTATAGTTTCCAACAGTCATATTGACCAATAGTCATTTAAATGTTGAAACCCAATGGTCTCAATTTAATTATTCCCAATTCATTAATTAATGGAAATCGTTTTGTTCATTATAAAATAAAATAACATACAAAATTAAGAAGAAAATATAATTAAAAATTTTGGGTCATTACACCCTCTCTCGAAGAACTAGAAAAAGAGTAACATAGAAACAAAAAAATAAAAAATAAAAAATAGTCAACTAATAGTCCATCATAAACTAGATATCATATCCTCAATTACTCAATTAGTATAAAATAACCCCTATCATCCTGATGAAACCTTGAATACACCACACCCAATAAATCTCTATCATCACACTCGAAAGGGATACCAAAAAATATAACCACATCAAGAAATTCCATCTAAAAATAAAATGAATGAGAAAATTGAATAATTATTGGAAATTTGTAATAATGAATCATCTATCATTAAGATCTACATTGTATTACTAGATGTTATGTAAAAATAAATTGAGGTCATGTTCCCTTAAAACCATCACTGATAGATTCTAACATAATATTAGATAATATTAAATATTATCATCTAGATTACCAAATATTTAAATAAGTTATCTTATGTAAAATAATTTAAAAAATTGTTACACACACTACCCATGTCACGTAAATCATTGATAAGTTCAATATTCAGTGAGGAAAGGGAATTGATTCTCAAGATGACATCACGCATGGGATAGTCAGGGGTAATATATAGAAACCTACCACACATGTATCACCTAAAATGTTTCATCATCTATTGGAGTCCATAAATCCTTTATTCAAAAACTAGATAATATTACCCACATTAATACCAGAAGAGACATATATTTGATACCAAAACCCCCCTGTGTTGGTCGGGGGGTCTCCCTATCCTTTAATGATTTAGCTAATATTCAAACCCTTCAAACTCAACTTCATAAGAATATAGTGATTAAAGTAATGATAAAGATCATGTGAAAATACATATAAACTAAATTACATCATCACAAAGATAGAATAAAACAATTAAAACTTAATAAAAAAAATTAATAAATTAACTCTAAATCAACCAAAACACAAATCATGATATAACAAGGTCAGTTGTGTGAAACCAATTACACAAATATAAAACTCAAATGGAATTCAACCCAACATTAGGAGAAATGATTTGAATAATAGGACAACATGAAGTGTGGATTCCTATACACATTTCATATGAGTAACACCTCTATAAAACTTTTGTAAATGAACTATTGAACATATGCTTTATAGTATTTAAGACCCCCATAACGTGTAGGATTATTATTTCACTTCATTCTGTAGTTATTGAAAAGCATGTTCTTTTTTCTAAGAAAATATGGAAAAATTAAACAATGTGGACTTTAAATTATAGTGTTCATAAGGTTTTACTAATGAAACATCCATATCACCATCTTGGAGATCCTTAATTTATATTTTAAAATAGAAGAAATCTTTAACACCACCAGTTCTTCAACCAAGTCTACTTTAAATTTTAAATATTTTCTGATATCCTCTATATAGAAGTTTATGTTGAGAGAACACACTACCAAATATGTGTCTACCTAAAGACCTTTATGGAATGAAAAATACATAAAATAATAATTACTGAAATGATGAGTATGATACATCATCAACTCACTAATATGACGTGAATACTCCAACATTATTTTATCACATTGTTTGAGGCAATGATACTATATAACCAAATGTTCCTTTACTTTAATAGAATGAAATACAAAATCAATAATTCTCTATAATAATCCCATGATTTTTCCTTTTAATTCTTAGTCGAAGTGATGAACATCCACTATTTAATACTCGAAACCTCACACATGATGGATGAAAACACAACCATCAATGATTCAAGAAGATTAAGATGCATAAATAAAATTAAATAATTAGTAGTCAAACCACTAAAAATTTACAATATTTTAACCATAATAAATGTGGTAGATTTATCTTTGATAAATCATGAATAAAATCTTGATGATGGGAAAAGGAATATAGAACTTAAGCTCCAAGACTATATTAGAAGGATGAATTGTCCCATGAATATCCTGATCATCCAAAGAGTCTATCTATATATGAATTTTTTCACACACACAAAAACTCAATGAATAATGATGATCAGGATAAAATCCAAAATTCATACCCCATGCTTAAAAGAGAAAGAAAAAATAAAACAATAAACGAAATAATGATAAAATCTATAAAATAAATAATTCTAAAAAAACCTATTTATATTTATTAAATACCCAAAAAAACCTCATGGACCAATGTGGATTTTATAAAAACATGTTTTAAAAATACATTAATTCTTCAAAATTAAAATTAAATGCTCTATATATTATAAATAAAAAGGCCTTCGCATTAAATTGTATCAAAACCTCCCATTTCATAAAATTTCACAATTAAACCATTTAAAATATAAATATAAAAATTATGATAATTTCATACCTTTTTTCAAATAATTAACATTCTATTTTTCACATATGTACTAACAAAATTTGGAAATACATTAATTTTTCTGATTCAAAAATAGCATAGAAAAATTTCCAAAATTATATATCATTTTGAATTCAAAATGGTTTTTCAAATTTTCAAAACATAAAGAAAATTTTGTTTTAAAATATTTTCAAAACTTTTAAAAATCATTTAAAATTTATTCCCTATTTTTTAAAAAAAATTACTGATTAAAAATAATCTTTAAAGCATTCCAAATTATAATTTACATTTAAATTTTTGACCAATGACATAAACACTCATGAAACATAGTAAATCAACATATTTCAATCTCAAATAACATTGAAATAGCTCAAATTTCAAAAAAAATAAGAATTTAAAAATAATTGAAACTTATGACAATAAAATAATTACTTCTATGGTCAATAATACTATAGACTAACCATAAAAATTCCAATGAAAGGAAAATAAATCCAACATAATACACAAAATGTTCTAATCCCAATATAGGTACAGAAGCCCCAAAAATTCCCCTTTATTTCTCTTACAAAAAACAAATCACCAAAATGGAAGGAACAAAATTCAACAAAACTAATTAGAATAAGGATCGATCATAAGATAGAGACATCCTAGGTAAACTTATAAACATTGATCTTGTCGTGAAAGGTGTTAATCAAGTACCTACTCTAAATTTTCCTCTTATTATCTAAAAATAAAATATCCACACCACCATACTTTCCCAATTTAGAAGACAAATTTTTTTGACATAATTTGTTCACAAAACAGCCCAGGTAATCCCCAAACATGAGACAGAATCCATCCTTTTAAAGGAATGAAGGAAAAACCTGATCCCCATGGGATGGGGATAAGAACCTGTGAATCATTGAAAATGTGTATGGAATTGTTTTACTAAAAAAATAAAAAAATATATAAAATATAAACAAAAAATATTAAAACCATGAAAGAAAACATAAATAACAAATTATTATGAAAATAAAAAACAAATATATAAGGAGAATTGATGTCTCAACCAATAAAAGGAATAAAAAAAGATGTTCATAATATCGAGTCACTATATTCATGTGAGGCAGTGATACATAGAACTCCATTATATAACATGATCCAAGAGAAATTTTATATATTTGAGAAAAATACTAAGACTTTAATATATTGGCCTAATAAAAAACATTGTTAGTCACCAATTAGTGACCCAAATACTAACACACTAAATGAAATATTGTTTCATGTTGTTTATAAGATAATGGTATAAGATTGGGTTTCTTTTTTATGTCACATAAAATAGGTATAAATAGGATTCCCTAAAAAATATAACATTTGATAAATTAAATTTTCCGTTCAAATACAAAAAAATTTATTTACATTAAAAAATTATTTATAAAATATATTTTAATGAAATTTTACTACAAATATTTATTGATATGGAAATAAAATTTCATAGTTCAAAATAAACCTACCATAGTATGTATATATGTATATCATCATCATGGTATCATAGGTGATAAAGGTAATGATCTAGGAGAGACCAAAACTGGTCTTCAATGAATCATAATATGTGTTCTAGAAAACAACTACACATGAATTCCCCCCACCCCCAACACATGATCATATACATCATGTCAAAACCAGGGGAAATTCCCAAACGTTGACCTAAAAACCACCTACGGTCACCATAATGAGTATAATTATAAACCTATTCACATGTGTATTAATTCATCCCACTAAAAAGGTAACTGAAAAACATAGGTCCACACAAAATAACACCAAAATTATCCCGCCAGAAGGCTCCACGCATGTTCCTGATCACCATAGGTTCATGAAAAGAAGTAGGGTATCATAAAATTAAAAAAGGAAATGTTATCACCATATATATGCATATAATAGGGTATAAAAATATATTACCACATATGATTACATGATTAATTCATTTTATATCATATTAGATATATAATTGTAGAATTTAATAATTGGATTACAATATATCAATACGAATCTAAATGACCAGTAATTATATTCGGAGAGAAAATAAAGATGGGTATATATCCTAGTGAGTTTGTGTCACCACTATCCCAACGCACTTGAATGGAAACCCAATCATGGATGGTCATTCCCAACATGATTATATTCTTTTTAAATGTAACTGAAAACACCAAGGATACAAACTTCCAATGTTAAGAGAATGGTAAGAGTAATAAATATCAATAGGATACCATGAGAGATTCTATAAATATTATATATATATGAATCCATTATTTATTTAATAATAGTATTTTAAAATAAAATTAAATGAAATCAATTTCTATATTCAATCAAAATTTTGTTTTCTTTTTAAATATATTACACATTCAAATAAACATTAAAATATAGAATAATAGTTTTCGATGAGGCATTAGTAGATAAAATAAACAGGTTTAAATCATAAATATATAAATAGTTTGTGAATATGGTAAAATCAAATAAAAAATTCAATATATATCCTCAATAAACCAATAAGAAAATCACATTGTAGAGATCACACCCCTCAGATGAAAAATACCACTATCCAATATAAGTTACTACTAATGTTAGAGAACCTTATTCCCACTGAGTGGATACATAATAAAACCCATGGAAACATGGGAACATCCCTTAGGGATAACTAACTACATTTGTAATTACATATGTTTAGTCCTTTCATGTACCATAAGGTATTCCTAATATCCTATTATATTATAATTACTTTAATAAAATCAATTAAAATATCATAATTAATTTTAAACAGAAAATATATTTAATATATTGTAGACATTTTTATAAAACATTCTCTATAGTGATTCCACAACAATCCCATGCTTAAATCATGATTTTTTAATTTTTTATCATTACTACAACATTTTATTCAATTCAATTTCAACAAAAATAATCAGTTTTCGAAGGAAATTTATTTTGAAAAAACTTTCATTGAAAAAAACCATGTCACCTCTCTTGGATATCAAAACAAATTAAATATTCAAAACCAAAGGATGACAAAAAGAAATCAATGAATTCCATGTGATAGAACAAATGACATAGTCATATGCCCTACGATAGATGAAATCATCATTACCATATAAATCATTGATGGGAGAGGAAGATATCAAATAACAAAGAACCTAAATCTGATGAAAAAAATTAATTATCCATATTAATATTATATTTAACAATATTTCTTCGTAAAGAATCAAATTTATAGAGAATAATTGATGAAAATGTCCTGCAAAAGAACAACTTAACAAATTACACACAATGATGATATAATCTTACAACTGACATGAAGATCCATCAGTGAAAATGGATAGATATCCAAATCAATTTATAACGATTCTCATGACAAAGAGAAATAAAATTACAATCAATTGTGGGGGATTAGATGAATTAAGAAAAAAATAGATCCTTATAGAAGACTAACTAATATTATATTATTAATTGACCCTAGTTGTTTTATTACAAATCCAACTAGTTATTCACATGAAGTATCAAAATGGGGTGATAATTTCAATTTTGTAAGAATAAAAAATAATCATATCACAAATAAATAATTATTTTTTAAATCGTTCTCACACTGTTGAATAATATATTTGGAATGTCCCCTTTATACAAGTGTAATAATACAATTTAACCACCACTACTTGGTTATTTATCTGAAGGAATCCTTTATAATATTGAGTTTAAATTACATATAAAACGGGGTGACCTATAGATTTTAATTTTATAATAGAAAGATTAAAAGTTACAATCTGGCCTTAGCACAATTCATTAAAAATGGAGGCAATGAAAATCAATTTGGTAAACTAATTGTATATTTAATAGATAATAAATTAAATAAATGAGAAAAACTCAAAGAATATAAGAACGGAAAAAATACACCAATGATTTATACAAATACATTTTACGGGTTATTTTTGAAATCAACATCATAAATAATGTTAAGATTAACAATCATGTGAAAATAGAGAAATAAAATTACCAAAATGAAAGATTATTCATTTATAATAGTTATCTTATCATATCATATGAACCCCCCTCTTCCAAATATAATGAAATTTATCATAAGAAAATTATTCATTTATCTATCTACTATATTAAATAATAAAAAATTAAATTACATTGGAATAACATGATTAATGTAGATAAAATTAAAGACTCATTTTAAAGAGATATGAATGGGGCTCTCACCACAAACCCTTGGAATCCAAAAAAAGAACAATGTACATAAAAAAAGACAGTGGTGGATCCTAAAATATAATAATGTTAACTATGAAATGAAACTTGAAATATGAAACATGAATGAAATGATAAATATACCAATGGAGAATACAAAAAAAATTACCTTGAAAACCAGTTATAATTTCACGAAAAAATCTAGATATAGGTTTTAATTCTTTTCTTGTAAAATGATATTTAATAAATATCATAAAATAAATTCAGAACCCATATATTTTTATTTAAATTAAATATATATATGATTAATAATAACAAGGATATAAGATATATATAAAAACAATAATAACCAAATTCATACCTTCATTTCATAAATCCAACGCACAAAGATATAATTAAAAATTCTTCAAAATAACGAGATAGATGAAATATATATGAAGAATAATTATGGTCGATATAATATTCAATGTGAGAAATAATTACTCCCACGTGATATGTATCAGGACATAAAATAAAATTTTGGATTTACTAATTCTTGTTGCTTTGTTTGGTTTCACAATTTAGAAATCTATACTCAAACAGTGTGACAATTTCTACATATAGAAGACGAAAATTAGAATAGAATCATGTAAAATATAACCATGTGAAATTACACTATCTTAAATCACCATAATATTCATTTTTGTCTTTGTAATTATATGTGGTTTTCTATAATTTTACACAAACCATTCACATACACAAAAAACACCAAAATCTCTGAAAATTCAAAGAGACCCACCCATTAATGGTTCAAAACAAAATATGGGAAAAAATAAATGAACATTAAAACAATAAAGTGAAGATAATTTGTAAAAATGTTATTTTCTAAATTAGATATTTTCTAGTGTAACATATTTGAGGTATAAATTACATAAGAAAAATACGTTTAAAAAAATATTTAATATACTTCATGAATGATTTCTTATATAAAATAAGTTTTCACAATAATAATTTTTATTATGTGATTGATAAATTTCTGATTTATAGAATCAAATTTTGAAAAAATAATTTTGGAGATATCATGAAAATATTCAGTGAACATTAATTTATGACATTTTTAAAATAGATTGACTTTTAGTTGAGTATTGAAATAATATTATTTTGAAATATTCCATTCCTTTTACTATAATGTTTTTATATATGCATGAATTGGAAAATAATTATACGCTTTCATAGAAAAAATCTATATTTTTTGAGTTCCTTTATTAAATTTATTTGAATCTTTATATTTATATTTTCGTTTTAGATCATATGTTTTTCTTTTTCAGTAGTATCTACAATGTGATACACACATATTATTTGATAATTATTTTCAATCACATTTAGAAAATAAATATGATAAAATTTATCAATTATATGTAATTATATGTCCAATTTTATTTAAAATTATAAAATTACTTTATGGTATATAGAAATTATTCTATTGGAAAAAAACTATTTACCATAGTGGTAATCCAAAATATTAAAAAGAGGTAACTGAATGAATAAGTTAAATATCATGTTAGAATAATATTTTAATTTATTGGTTGAGGTGTTATTCTACTAAAACGTACCCCCACTCAAATATTTTTATTTTATGGTTCCCTATATGATGTTTAGCATTTTTCTTCTTCTGTATTATGTTCTTGTAAGTAAAAAGTATGCATTTCTCACAACTTACACCCAGGGCTTCTCAAAACCATTTTTTATGTAGTCAAATAAATAAATTTTATCTTAATCTAATTCCATTGTCCTTGTATTCAAATACTTTCCTTTTATCCATTATTCTATTTTCATTTGAAATTTATTTTGGACCTCTATTTCTGTGGAGTCTTCTCAGTGAATGACAATGTTCTCAATGCTATTATTTTTTATTAACATATTTTCAATTCTTTGTTAACTTAAATATATAATTTTATATGTCCTATATAATAATATCAATATTTTTTCAAT
The DNA here is from genome assembly GCA_963277665.1 of Viscum album. Classification (NCBI taxonomy): domain Eukaryota; kingdom Viridiplantae; phylum Streptophyta; class Magnoliopsida; order Santalales; family Viscaceae; genus Viscum; species Viscum album. The sequence continues at coordinate 44,756,872 of OY728141.1, read as the reverse complement.
ACATAACATTTTTATTCCTATGTTAAAACTATTAAAATTCTTTTCTCTTTTATTTTAATGACATCGAAACAATTTGTTTTGTATGGTCTGGGCAACCACCTTCATGAGTTGATGAATTTTTTACATCACAATCTATATTCACTTTTTATAATGGTAAAATTTAAGAATAAAATTGAATTATATAATATAATTAACATTATTAAGAGACAAGTTATACTCTACCTTATTTAACTCTCATTGTTTCAAAAATGAAAATTTTATTCGTTCATTGTGAGGACATCCACCTTCACAGTGTAGTATATCTCATTTTTCAACATGGTTCGTGATTTTTTATTGAACTATAATAAAAAATGATTTTTCACCTTTATATCATCTAAATAATATAATTATTTCCTTGAAAAGATGATATTATCCAAAAATTATCCACATCTATTATAATTATTATTCATTAATAATATTATGTACATATTTGGGTCACTCTCACTAACAATATGAAATCTGATATAAACTAATATAATGGTTGATTATTTGTAAAAAATATTCTTGTAATATATAAAATTAGTTAAAAAATTAAAATTTTATATTTTTCTGGATTGATAACATTATTATTTATCTCATTAATTAAGATATCAATGCCTATTTGTTAAAAATCATTAAAACAAGCTCATCCGCAATTTCATTAATAAAAATAATAACCAGACATACAAAATAATAATATTATAACATTACAAATAATTAAAAAAATAATCAATTACATCACCTTTTATAATCTAATAGTGAGGAACTATCTGATAAAAATTAATAACAACAGTATGGTTACAAATTTAGTTAAAAATCATTATTATAACTCTTACAATATGTTAATGTTTTTAAATTTATAACTACAAAAACGAAATATAATTTTTATAAAGTATGTTTTTAAAGTGTTATAGATATGAATAAATTTATCAAATATGTTATTATAATTATAATTTTTTTATATATCCATTGAATGCAATTTAGTGGAAGTTGATAATAATGTTAAGGGTTTTTTTAAATTAAACATTATCCTTTATGTTATAGAATTTATTCATGAAATTATTTCCCAAATTATATCTAAATGTTTTATTTTATAAATTTTATCTCATATATATATAGAAAAAATAATTTAGGAATTTGAATTTAATTCCATAATTTTTTATTTTCAATCATTTTTATAAAACATATGAAGATTTTAAAAATGTGATATAAGACAATCACTTTGAAATAAATGATTAAAAAATTAATAAATATTATATGATTTAGATTTTAATTTATTATATAAATTTTATAATTCTAGTCTCCAATGTGGTCATTTGTCATGTTTCATAATGAATTTTAAATTTTATTTATGTGATTACTTTTTGGTGATCATGGATTCAGTGTCAAAAAATATAATTCATAATGTTATTTTATAACATATGTATGTTTTATAAAACTTTTTTTTGTTTACATAGGTTATTTATATTATTAAGGATAAATTATATTAATATGGATTTTTTTTATGAAATCCAATTTTCTTACCATGGCTTATTTTTGATATAAAGGTGAATTATTATCATTTTAATTTTTAAGATACCCATATTTTCCTAGGATCTTCCTTAAATATGAATTAGTTTCATTTAAGTAATTTATAAAAGCCATTATATTTACATGATTTATTTGTGGTGTCATTAGTGAATGAATATCAGTTAGAAATCTTATATAATTATAATGAAGGGTTGGGTCCCATATCCCCATAAAATTCATTGGATAAAAGTATAACGGTCATGATATATATATACCCACGCATAATTTATTTGTCAACAAGAATCCCAATTGATATTGTATATTGTGAATGTTAATTTTTCCTATGACAATATACATTCTCTAGTAAAATGGGTTTTTTCATTTTCATAATATTTATTCCAAATTAATGTTTTTTTTAAAATACTTATAAGTCATGTTAAGACTATTATGCTTTCATGCCGATAATTTTTCAACATATGTTCTTATTCGATGTCTTTTGAAGCTCACTGGTGCTATATGATTTTATCTCTTAATTAAATGATATAAAAGTTATGACTCTATTTTTTATTCATATGTATTCATCCTTTATGTACTATTTATTCACCATATACTTATCATTTTGACTCATCATTTTTCTATATTTTCATTATATAGGTTCTGTAGATGATTTTTACAAATGATGTGTTTTGGGGATGATTTATTTTGGGGCAATAAAAAATTATAAAAAATATTGTAAAATATTATTATAATGTTTCTAGATTCCAATGGCATTAAACCTATCATCTATTGGTTAATTAATATTATTTTTATGAAATTTAATGTAAAATATATAAAATAAAGAAATGTTTTTATTAGGCCAATTTATTTGGTTAAGAAGAAAATTTAATTTTATATTTAGAGATTAAAAATCTATTTTATAGAATTAGAGTTATAAAACTAAGTGGAAACACTAGAGAAGTGTCTTTGTGTATTTATTTATTTTAAAATCATAGAATGTTTTTATATTTTTGTTCACCTACAAATTACATCTCGACATGTATATTGGAAGGTGTATTTTATTTTTGAATGGATTTTCAATGGGGTAGTCACCATAAAAATGAAGATTAAACACTAAATATATCTTAAATATTGTGTATAATGAGTGGTATTAATAATTCATGCCTAGAAACACAATCAAGGAGAATATTCATTGGCGATCAACATTTCCAATAAAATCCATTACAAGTAATTTGAGTATATTATTATGATAAATTTGGGGATCAGATTTAAATGTGGATAATAAATAAGCTATTTTGAAACCAGCAAAATTAAATCATAAACAAAACATGTTGTTTATGATTAATTAATTCTATTATAAAAACTATCTTTTAATGTCATATATTATTAACTATTTTTTCATTATTTATGAAATAGATTGGGAAAGGAGAGACTTTTTTAACTAGGTGTATGATGTGTAATACAATGATATCCCAAATTAGATACAAAATTGGATGCAATTTGGTGTATAAAATCTCATGAAATGATCACCAAGCTATTACAAGGTATGAATAATGACACAATAAATGATGATATCGAAAATTAAAAATCAATGGAGAAAAATTTTAATGATCCAATCATGATATAACTATACTCACCTTTAGTGGGTCTTCTAATCCACTTATTTCATAGAAATTGATCAATATGATGGAAATGGAGTTTTCCATTCTCTAGTGGCTGAAGAATGAAATAGCTATTTTAAATATAAATGGATGGGAAGGATAGGCATGACAATATTAGCCTCTCAGTAAATATATAAAACATATGCGTGAAATAAACACCCTTGAATGAGATGAGTTTAAAAATTTATTATTCCTCAATCACTTTATTCGATATACATAACAAGGTACAAAGAAAGAATCCCTAGAAATGAAAAAATAAGCATGGGGTTTTTCTCCCTAAATTTAAAATAATCATGTATCATGTGAGGTATTATTTTATTTAAATATCATAATATGAAATCATTATTTACTATTTCCTTCATATTTTTAGACAGTGAATTTTAAGGGCATTATATATAAGAGATTATGTGGGAATATGGGATTCCACCATGTGTAATAAATGCAGAGTTTCATATTGGGAAATATAAATATTTTTGGACAAGAAAGTAATTGTGGGATATCATGGTAACACTAATTGTATATCTCCTGGGGGAAATAAATTTGAACCCATGACTTACTAGAAGCTTTTTAAAATACACCTATGTAATTTTCCCAAAGGATCGAGGATGTGTTTTAAGTGTAGTAATATAGACTAACAAGCCCAGATATTATTAAGTATCACTATATTATTATTAATGCAATGGATGGCAGGTAGTTCCAAAATATTGAATCACCAATAAAGAAATGAATACAATGAAAATTAATTATAAAAAAGTGGAATCAATTACCCAAATGATGGGAGAAAAGGGAAATAGGATTCAATAACATCACAACCTTTGGGAATAAGGATGGTAATTCATGATCACTACCACTAATGTATGTAATAATAATGAAATTATTCATGGAAAAATCAATAGCCGTTATAGATCATCTAGTACCACCTATTATTCTAGATTGATATATTCTTTTATATCACATAATTTTTCTATGAATATGATATCAAAAACTAATATAATGGATATTAACCTATCATTGAAAACACAAGGTGGAACAATGAAGATTTATATGATATATGAATATTAATTGATTTATATATATCTTATGATGCTTCATATAGATCTAATTATGCTTCTATTTGTTAAATTTGACATAATAATAGGTCTAATTGTATTCCCCAATATACATAATATAAAAAATATTTCAGAAAAAATAACCCATTTCATTTCTTATATAATTAGTTATCTTGTATCAACAATGGAATGATCATAGACTCTCTATTGAAGGTAAATCTATAATATGGGACATGATACATATAAACCATGGAATTATAGATAAAATGATATAGGAATAAGGAATCATTGATGAAATTCAAATTATATGAGAATATTATAATGTATATCAAGATATGCTTTTAGGTCTTCCCAATATAATGATGCTGAATTTTTAAATGAACCCGTTACAACATATATATGATAACATAAATCCATTATATAGTGCCACCCGAGAATAATTAGGTGAATTTAAGAAGAAACAATAAATAAATAAAGATAATAGATTCATTTTTTGCAAGTAATTCACTATGCAGTACACCAACATTCTATCAATAATAAAGATGGATCAGTTATTTAGTAAATTGATTATCATGTGTATAATAATTTACGTGTAAAAATAATGTATCATCAACCCCATATCAAAAATAAATTAAAGAAAATTAATGCCCTCAATAATTCTTAAATATTGACATCGTATTTAGATGACATTAGTTTTGTGTCAAATGGAACACAATTTACAAAATAGATTTCCTCATAACGTATGAAAAATATGAATTAATAGTGAGTAAATTTTTATGTACTAATGATCAGTTTGATTTTATCAATTTTATTAATATGTTATATAGGGACATCAACAAAAAAATTGTAGTATTATAGATTATATTATCATATATTCTATGAGAATGGATGAGTAAAAAATATCAATATTTTTATTGCAATTGATTAACACTATATATGTTTTCTGAGAAATTTCTCAAGGCTATGAAATTCACTACACAGGTTAATAAGGAAGTGGTTGAAGTTGTGTTGGATATTGGAATGTGATGAATGATTCAAGGAACTAAAGAAGATATTGGTTACTACAACAATACTAATATTTCCCTGTAGTGTGGAAGGGATTGCAATAAATATTTATGCTTTAAATATGGGATTATTATGAATCATTAAATTGATGGACAATGTAATTTATTATGAAACAAGTCAACTATGTTATGACTATAAAATCTACTCATTTAATGATTTATAGTTGGCAGGCATGATGTTTTAATTAATGATTTAGATACATTATCTATATGAGGAAAAGTGCGATATATATAGAGATCAAAACAAAATTGAATTTATATTCATGTAGAAGGATTTAAAAAAGAAAAAAATTGTATTGTTGGAATTGATAATTTTTTTATGACTTCTAAACACATTACCATAGAATAATATAAAACAATGAGGCTAATGTGTTTTGAATGAATGAAAATATTTCTCTTTAAATGATGACGATTGATAAATATCCAATTCTAATATATTTACAAAAGATGATTCTTCATGGAACAATGGGAGGATAGAAATAATTTTTTATTTCCAAATTACATATCAATTATACACTCACATAAGGATCAAATAATCTCTTAAATATAATGCATAATTAATGAATTTTTTTAAGAATTTTATATGTCACCATTGGTAAATATAAAGTTTAAATTTTTTCAAAATTGATATGTGTTATATGAAAACCATAGATGAAGAGGTAATTTTTAGAATGTGCACATAGATAATACATATATATTCAACCTGGATGTATGATTACGTATAAAAATCTTTTGAGAATCTACAAGTAGGACAATAAGAAGAGTGGGATAATAGAATAAATATTTTGATTCTTGTTATAAAAGAATTTTTAGTCTATTAAAATTGTAATTGTTTATTGTTACTATTAACTATACTAATATTGAAATGGGAAATAATTACCACAGATTTCATCATAGGATTCCCCAAAATGTGGGTCAACTATAATACTATTTGTTATGTAAATAACCACTGTACCATGTTATCTCATTTAACTTCCATAAAAAAATATTTCTATCTTTTCCAATTCACAATGATATATATAATTAATGTGGAAATATTGAATAGTGTACCACTTTCAATTATATATAATCAACACATGAGGTTTACCATTAAGGTTATTAAGATGTCTTTAAAATTGAAAAGAGAATGAGTTCAGTCTTAGTACTACACATCACCCAAAGATAGATGATGAGTTTGAGAAGAATATAGATACTCTATAGGATATAATGAGAAATTTTCATTAAAATTACATGTATAATAAGATATACACATCCCCATAGTAGAGTTCTTATATGATAATATTATCTATTCAAGAATACATATGGCAATATATGATACTATTTTTGGGTAGATAGGTAGGACTCCAACATGCTGGAAATATATTAGAAAGAAGAGGATGACAGTTCTGGAACATGCACAACAAATGAACATGAATTTTTTTAATATTCATGAAATACAAATGAAGTAAAAATTTAATGAAATATTTACATAGATAATATTTTAGGAGATATAGATATTATATTTGGTGAAATGTTCTTCTACAAGATATATCTACAGAAAATGGTTATTAGATTTTACAAGAAGTGGAAGATGACCCCTAGGAATATCTTTTCATTTAATATTAACGATCATGTTGTGGTGGTTTCATATATCTTTGTAATCCATATACACCTCTCCAAATTCCATGATTTTTTTCATCTAATGATTTTGAATAAGTAAAAAAACAAACCAACACTTTTAGTGATCACATATATCTTGAAATAGGAACATGATCTCTAACATGAGGAACAATAAGTGGAAAATTGGGATCTAAGAGATAAGGTGTTGAAGAACAAGACCACATAATAAGTCAATGTACTATCAAGAATCATATGTTTGAGGATGATATGTGGGAACATGAGGACGTAATGAGAGAAAAATACATTCAATCATATCCATCTGATTAATAAAATTTCATGGTTGACATACCTTTTAAGAGGGTAGAATATAAATTCCCATGATTTTAATTAAATATTCCTTCTTAAATAAATAATTTTTTTATTACTTGATTTAAAATCAACACTATACATCATTAGATAGTGGCTCATTTCTATAAAATACAAAATGACCACCATAATGATGTAGTTAAATAAAATAGTATAAACTATTCTATCCTCATTGTGAAATAAAAGACAAATGTATTACTATTTCAACTAGTAAAACTAATTATATACATAATATTTTCATTTATTAAACATACTTCCTAAACTTGATTATTTCTAAGTGTGATTTTTTAAATAATTTAATATCAATTATTTTTGAATAATATTCAATATTCTTAAATTAATATTTCGTATCAAAATCATTCATTTACAACACATTATAATTTTATATAAAAGTAAAATTTATTATTTATATAATAAGAATTTTTTAAAAATAAAATTTATTTTTGGACCTATAATGTTAATTTTATCTTATGTATAATATTTAGGAATAAAAATGATATATTCATTGATTGTTTGTTCAATATATTAATTTAACAAATATATTGACCTTTACAAAATTTTTAGGACATATGTATTACTTGTAAAACTCTGAAACTATTTTCCATACCAAATATGTTCTTTATAAGTGAATTTATTATATTGATTTTAATTTTTTAAATTATATTTAATATTTTAGAACTAAGGTATTATTTTTTAATATTAATTTAATAAATTGACGAATTATTACTATTGAATTAATTTTACTAATATTTTTAAAATAATTATATTATAATTTATTTAAAATAAATAATTATTATATAAAACTATTTCAAAATCACCTCTTTATTATTTGGAATGAATGATATATTATCATGGAAATAAATAGTTACCATGTTGGAAAAAATTGTCAAACTAGATAACCTAAAGAGTAAAAGCATTAAATTGTAAAACCATGTTTTGAATGGAGTGGTTGGTGTGTGAATCAAAATATATATATATATATATATACTCAATTATTTACTAGATTTTGATCCACATTACATGACTAACATGTTCACAATTTATTTTAATTGGATATAATTACAAAAATATCATTCTCACCACATTTAAAAAATATCTCTCACTACAACTTCATGATAAAGGAATGAATTTTGTTTCTTCCTATAATTATTCCAATTCTCGTTTATTTAGAACCCAATTATATTTCTTCAAGAAACTCACTATAATAGATTTTATTAAATCCTCTAATTCCAAGTAGTCATATAAGGTAATGCCTAAGTTCTAAATATGGGTACATTTCTAACAATCTAGTATTCATTTATTTTAACGATTAAAATATAATAATATAAATATTGTAAAATGAAATCAATATTTTATGAATAATAAATATTATTATTCATAGGTTATAACTATTAACCACAAATTCTAATTTTTATTAAGAAGAATAATATTTTCATTCTTTTTAATAGTGGACAACAACCATCATGAAGGGATATATTTTTTCACTACCACTACATTCCATTGATTATAATGGTGAATAGGAATAATAAATTTGACTTCTATAATATAGTTATTCTTATTATGAGGATAAAAATTAAAATCTCTATTCCATTCCATTAATTCTTTTATAAATTAGAATGACAATAGTGTGTTGTGAATACCACCACAACATTATATTTATATATCTCATTTTTTATCATGTGACATTCATATTGATTAAAATCATTTGAAATATGATTAAGAACATTATAAATAAACAAAAAAATTCATATATTTCTACAATAATGATATAATTCCATACTAAAACACTTTTCTAAGAATAAAAAAACTTTAATTATATCATGATAATATCTAGGTAAGTCTAACCACCTACTTGAAAAATTATATAAAATAATATAATGGATGAATATAATAAATTGATTAAAAACAATATATTATATATATAATATAATAAATATTTTATTTTTAGTGGTTATGATAATTTTAGACTCATTAATTAGTATTCTAGCACAAATTTGTTAAAAATCACTGAAACATGCTCAACGTAAACGTCATCTTTAAAGATTATAACCAAAATTCCAAAAGAATATAATTATTCACTATTAAATAATTAATAAAATTGAATTAAATTAAATTATATTATTTAAGTATTATTAAATTTGGGATATAAATGAACAACATTACTATAACTATGAAACTATTTCAAAATGATTAAGATTACTCTTATCTGATATGGATAATAGATAAGAACTAACTAATAAACACATAATGAATAATTATAAGAAAATTTTATATAAAGTTATAGATATGAATAAGGTTATTAAATCTATGATTTCTATATTTGTTTTTTTTATACAAGAAGTTATATAACCTCTATATAATTCACAAATAAATGTATGAATTTTGAACACCCAAACTTTGTTCATTTTTTATATGATTTCTTTATGAATTTCATTCCACTATATTAACTATATTTTTCATTTTAAATGTCATTATAAATTATATTTATATGGAAAATTGTTGTATTATTCAATACTCTTCCATTAATTATTTTCATTTCACTAATTATAATGAAAAAGGAGGTGATTTTCTAAAATGTAATTTGTTTCTATGAAAATTACATAGATTATTTAAAAAAATTTGAACAAATTTTTGTGATTTGTTTTTCATTTTCACATTGGAATTTAAGATGATTAATTACAAATGGAATTATTAATCCTATGTCACTAACTAATTTTTTTATATTACAAGATTATTTTTAGGTGATCATGTTTTTTATATTAATAAATTTAATTCATGATCTTATTTTATTCAATTTAGAAATGATATAAATATCACTTTTATTCAAATGGGTTATTTATGATATGAATGGTGAATTATTTTTTTTTGGATGATTTATAAAATAAATTTCTATTTCCATTATTTTTTAATTTTATGAATTTCAATGGATTTTTATCTGAAATTTTAATGAAACCCATTTCAGGATTTGTTTGATCATTATGAAAATTGAATTATTTTCAATAAAATATCTTATGAAACCAATTTTTTAAATGGTTTTTATGTTATATATGAATTATTTTTGATATGTCACAAATAATTTTTTAGAATGATTGTTGGGGTTCTATATCTCGCTTTAACGCATTATTTAGATTTTTATATCTCATGAGATATGTATTTACATGTATGTTTTACTTTCGTATAGGAATGAGATTAGATATTGTGGAATGAGAATGTAATATTTACTTATGTAAATGTTTTCTCTACAATTTAAATATGCTATGAATTATATTATTATAATATCATAATTAATGATTTTTGTTAAATGTTTCTAATCCATACTGTGGATATTATTTAATAATGTTTATCCTTATTGTATTTAAGATCTTATCCCATGTTCTTCTATATTCATTTATGTTTTATGATTATAACACAAGATTATAAGATATAGATCATATACTCATGTGTTTTTCTTATTCTTATGTATTCATCTTTTATTGAATGTTTATAATATATTTTTGGAAATTTAATGTCTCACTTTATTATATTTTCATTCCCCTTGTTACGAGGATATGTTTTACTCATGAGATATTTAGAATATATTATTGTATCTGTAAATTATGAATAAATGGTAATAATAATTTTAAAACCATATATTTTTCTAACTATTTTATAAATAAACTAAACCTATTAGTTCATGAGATATTATTATTATTATTATTGAAATGTTATGTAAATTATATAACATAAATTCATTATTATTTTGTGTCTCATTAACAATGTTCGTATTACCATGAATAACATCAATGTACTCAATATATTTACTAATTATGATTTAATTTATGTATTTCATCCCTTGACAATAAACCTTGATGTTCTATTATTTAAAAATGAAACCCCAAATACTTTTATTTCACTTAATGACTTCACTAAAGAATATATCATTCATCATATGTCTATGGGGGCTTACATAAACCTGGTGAACCCCTCAGTTCCTTACATTGATTGGTTCATCAAATATGCATGGTGATATAATGATCATGTGAAATGATGGTTACTATATTCACTCAAAATTTAATTTTACTTCACTATGTTTATGGATCTCCCATTGTCCTTGTCAAGAGCCTATCATTTTTTGATCGTATAAAATTCTCCCTCTTTAGATGGACTTATGAATTTAATATGAATCATTACTGTCCATAAATTTCTTTTTTTATATCTACAATCATCCTATCGATATCCATAATCTATTTATATTCAAATTGATTACAAATCATTTAGAGTGTTTCCAATGATTTGATTATAATTCAATGGATTTATTCAACCCAATTAATCCATTCATTTGTGTTGAATTTGATGTTATGTGTTAGTTAGTATAAATTATATGAATATAGGTCAAATTAAAAATTAGTTTCACTAGTATATTCCATTAATATTAATGATATAATAATTTATATTCTCTTAATCAGTTTGGTCATAATTTATAAAGAAGCTAATGTGGACAATGAAATAATGTTTTTTGTGTGTAGAATTATCTAACAAGTGCTTCTAAATTTACTAGAGTTGGGATCATTCTCTATGTCGATCCAAAATGTAACTCCTCTTAATCCCATTTTGATGATTATCCAATTTTTAATGGATGAAACATATCCATTGAATGGAATGGTGCCAATGGGTAAGAGGTGTCTAGTTTCTCATGCATATTCCATTTTTTCAGATTGGGTACACCTATTCACAACTCTAATATGATGATCATTGTTTTTGAAGCTCACCAGTGTCTGGAATATCAATATGTAGAGAAAAAAACTAATGAAATACATGATTTCTATTGATTTTTTTCCATGTTGTCAAATATGCAGATTCCCTATAGTTGTCTTTATTTATAAAATCACATAAATATTTTGAATGAAAATGTAATCGACAACATAGATTATGATGGTTGAAAATCTTTTATACCGAAGTGGGAATAGAATTTTATTTATAGAAATAAAACCTCGAATCTATACAAGAATTAGTACATATTGGGGATCTTAACATAATTATTAAACATGAAGATACCCAAATTTCACCAGACTATGAGTAGGTATAATTTTTGGAGCTTCTTGTTGGATCTGTTTACAAAATAGGAAATTTATATTTTTATTCTCGGGATTACCCCATCAACAAAATAAATAACTATGTATCAATATTATTTAAACGTACCAAAACCAGACTATATCCTTTATTAAGAACCATGATCCATTGTTTAATATTATTATGGTAGAGATAAGTTCATCCTAAAGGCTACTTACTTCAATATGGAAGAATAAAAACACCAATGGCCAAGAACGATCCCCCAAGTTCAATCATTTGAACATAGTTCATCAGAATGTATGATTGATAAGATAAATAATGAGGTCATAAGGGCTAGACAGAGATGTAAAAATAAAAATTGAGTACCCTACGTAGTTATGTACTATAAAATCCTGATAATTCCATGGATCTCCTCTTGTATTATTAGGAGGTTATGATGATGAAGGAATTTATTATTAAAGAAAACTATCAGGTGGACTGTGACATGATTATCGATAAAAAACATAATGTTTTGACCTATCATGACAAAAAGGGATATATTGGTTCATATTATCTCACTTTTCATAGTGTTTTAAGGAAGGAAATTTCATCCCGATGGAATATATCAACACTTGGTGTAAAATGGCCTTACAATTTGAGGATATAATTCACAAGTGTCCCGAGTAGTGTAAATTTCATAGTTTTTGGAGCATTTATAGGATGTTTGGATCTCTTAATTTATTTTAGAACTATAATTTTTATTCATCACAAATTTATATGTAATTTAATACTCATTTTAGATACTAGTAAGTCTCCCAAAAATTATTTTTAGAAAATAAAAAAAATTATTTATAATGATATTTTTTATGTTACAAATTCAATAATGGAATGTTTTGTTGAGTCATTAGTTTGAGATTGTTTTTTTGGAAAGGGGTTATGTATTTTTTAGATATCTGGAAGCTTCTTTCTATTTTTTGGAATGATATAGTGTAGTTCTCTTTATTTTTGTTTTGTATTCATGATATTTCCTTGGTTGTTTCAATTTCAATGAATTTATTTTTAATATTTTAGCTGATTTCTCTTAGATACACTTAAATGTTGAGTGGTAATTAATAAATTAAACAAATAATGTTAATGATTTCATTCTATGTAACATATTTCATAGATTTAATGAATTATTAACATAATTATTTATATTAATTACAAATTATACTAATAGTTTATTTTTGTTGAAATGATAATTAATGTATGAATAAGTGATTTGTTTTATGAATAGGTAAATATATGAAATAATTTATGTCGTTAATAAGATAATATGTGATATATAACTAATTAAATTTATAAAAATTTGTTGATGAGATTTATTTAATCATATTAGCTGGATATAGCTAACATATATATATATATATTATAATTTGATCATTATTATTAAATAGAGAAATGAAGATGTACTAGGAATAATGTGTGTTGAATATGAAATATGACGGTGAATATTTATAAAAAATTATGTGGATTTGGTTTATATTATGTGATGATGATGTAATTTGTTCTTGGGAGGGATAGATGTAGCATTAGTGGGGATGTGTGGTAAAGATAGTTATAGTTGTAGATATTAATTAATTTATTGCGTAGTATACAAAAAATTTGGATGGTTCTTCCATAAATAGTGTGGTCTTAAATGTCTCAAGCATATGATTGATGATATTTATTGACATATTTTTATTATGCTTATGATGTGGGTGCTTTGTGGGGGGAATTCATATTAGATAAATGGAATACAGATACATTCCATCATATTTTTTACCCTACCAATATGTGGTTAAAAATTGTCTAAATTTATTGATTTAGTTGTTAAGTATGTTTATACGGTTATGTATATGGATATATAGATAATAATTATGTTGATATAGAATTGGTGGTGGAATTGTGATGTAATCATCTTTGGCATGTTATATACTATTTTGGTGGAGTAGGAGCTGTTGGGTAAATTATCTTATAATTTCTAGAAAATACGTTACTTATTTTATGTTATATTATATTAATGATTCATGATTGGGTTTGGTAAATTAGCCAACATTGTATCTTATAATATTTTTTACTATATATCTATTGAGGAATTATTATAGTTCATCCACATATTCAGGAATGGTTATAAGGAGGAATAAAAAATGTATATATTTATCTCCTCACGCATATATATATATATATATTTGTGAGTTTTTGTGTGTTTTGTGAAATTTTTGTTGAATGTGTCAAATTTATAATCTCATGGAGGTTTTATGTGAAATCTAGTATTCATCAAGTTTCTTCCATATGAATTTACACATATAAATTTATTTGAGGTGATTTTTTATATTTATGTAATTAGATAAACATTGGTTTTGGTTTATTATATGTATAATAAGTTTATTGGCGAATATATTAATATATAAATGGGTTTAGGTAAGTAATATCACTCATATATTTTTTTTATCACTACGATCTAGTCAGTAAAATGGTTAATTTACATAGTGATTTTGGCATCATGTTTTTCATAACTATGAGCATATGTGGAACACTAGCTAAAGAAATTTTTGGTAAATTAGAATAATAATATTTCAATTACAAGTTATCATAGATTTTAGAGTATGTTATTGGAAATTATTTCATGTTTTTCGTAATATAAGAATGTAAGTGAATTATATAATGTTATATAAGGAATGAATATAATCTTGAATGTAAGATATTAGATCCATATTATATCACCATATGTTATGAATCATGTATCTTATGTATATTAATAATTATAATTACGATGATAAATGTAGTGTGGTATAAACCAATGGGTGTTACATTCATTATTCTTGATTGCACCTACGTTTGAATTGAGAAATTATGGGTAACATAATAAGATTGTAAATTAATTTGAATCATAATTTTTTTATTCCTATGGTCACTATTCTTTATATTTTAGAATGATATCTCTTTTTCCACATCCTTGTGCAGTTTTAGCTGATGTGGTGAAATACTATTCCAATGTAAATCATCAAAGAGTTGATATTCATGAGGAATATTCTTGTATGAAGGTGTAACATAAAATTGTGAACAATATATTATCAATATTCTTTCATTAATTTTATCATAAAATTAATTAATGGATAGTGGAGGTAGAGATGGTTAATATTTAGAAATATGGTTGGATTTAAAATTACATACCAATGACTATTATATTTTAGAATAATTTTTCTACATTAGTGGATCTTTATTTATAAAAATGAATAATAGTAATTGATTTTTTGGGGTGATGTTCTATGTTCCATTTTAGGAAAACATCCTTTCTATAATATTGATGATGGTACAACAGTTGAAGTAATTTTCCTTCTTGAATGTGAGCTCCCTCATATAGGGGTTTAGAATTCATTTCTCGGATTTTAATGACTATTTATATTATCATTGAGCTAATAATGAATCCAAAGATCCAAATGGAGGCCCTTGTTTTTATAATGATTGGATGTTTCATCAAATTTTGAGTCTATATTATCTTCCTTCTTCAAATTTTTCTAGATTAGGTAATTCTTCAACCACCATTGAGAATATAGGAATTAATTAGTTTCCTTCAGGGAGATACTGAATTTATAATAAAAAATGTATATCCTTTCCTATCCATCAACATGTTCTTAGAAAACATATTTTGGTTTGTCCTTTTAAATATTTTCAACATATTGAATTTCAATAATAAAATTAAGGATAAAATGTTTTGTATGTATAAATAATATATTGATCTAAAAGAGGATATCCATAAGATGATTCACTTCTAAGAGGACATAAGGCTTAGTATTTTCACAATAGTAATGATGTTCTATTTCAACATGGATGAGTTTTTCGAAATATTCAAATCCCTCTAATTGATTTTCTAGTTACATGTTATATATATCATTTTTGCAACCATTAGTTTTCCTCCTACACTAGTTTATTTAATGTTTGATTCGAGGTAACCACACTCCTTTATGTCAACTAATTTGGTATAAGACGTGTTTCTCAGGGTGAAAATACATCATATTCATGTTATTGACTAATCATGAAATTGGTTAATATTTCTTATTTGAAGTGTGTTAAGGATGTAACATAATTATGTGTTGATATTGGTCATAAGGATATATCATATGATCATAGATATATACATATAATGTCATTCATGTAATGTATTTGTTTGACTCTATATTTGTTTTCATTGATTGCATCTAAAATCGATTTGTATTCCATAACATGGAAGGTGAGGATTTTGTGTTTATTTGTGTAAAAGAAAATTAGACAAATCATTGGAATTTATAGTATTTATCATCATATATGTTGGAGTTGACATTGGACTTATTGTAAGTTTAGGAATTACTATTTATAAAATTTATAAAGTGAATCATAATGTATTTTTTGAATATGCTGAAATACCACCATATCAATAATAAATTGAGTTTTTAATATAATTTTAGAAAAGTATTTCATAAATTTTTCTATCCTCATATATGATAGAACCTTCTAGGTTGCATGTTTTGATAATAATGTATGATGAAATAATCATAAGGGTTTTATCAAGTGAAGTGTTTATTTATTGGGTGATCCAGTGGTGTTTTAAATAAGTGTGAATGCAATTATATGATTGTATATCAATTTTAAATGATTGAAATATGTGGTTGGGAAGATCTAATATTTCCTCCAAAGGATTAGTTAATTATTTTAATAATTTACATGATCTAGATGGTTCTTGAATCTCATCTTGTGATCATTATGTCATTATATGGGAGGGAATGATGAAGATACCCCAAATACAACCTTTAGATTTAATTTTTTATTATTTTATATATTTATGACTTTTTTATCATCTATTTATAATTAATTTCCTAGGAATAATGAATTCAAAATTTTTTTATTCTGTGATAACATCATGGTAGTGATCATAAATTAGTCATACATTTAAATTCATATAAAATCATGCCATGCATTTCATTGTAGATATTGATATTCTTCAATTATATGAACTTCATGTAAAATTATTTAGGCATATATTTTCTCTTCTAGATTTTGATTTTACTTTATATTTTATAATATTATGAATGAATAATAGTAGGTATTTTGATGAATGAGTAATTTTTTTATTGGATATATCTTAATATGTTATTAATGTTCATTATTTTTCTAGACAAGCATGATATTATCAGAAAACTATGGAAAATGTATCTTTGATTATGAATCTTCAGATATCACTGGATATGAATGACTATACCTTTTTATAATAAGATTAATGTTAGGTATATTTTTATTACAAAAAAGATAATATATTCAGTGCCCATACTATCCTATTTCAAGAGGAATAGATATTCATTGAGCTTTTTTGTGATTTTTCTCAACTAGGTTTTGGTTTAATCATCACACAACAATGTGGTTTTATCTCTGATGGGTCTTTGTAGATATGTTATCATTACATATCTACAATACTTATTATCTTTATCTAAAATCATTAATGGGTTATTTCAATCTGTGATAACATAATATTATTCCATAGTACTATGTGGTATTCATAAATTACTAGATCATGAAGTAAATACCCCCTCTATATGATTTGAATTTATTAAAATGATAATTCATGGAATTTTTAAAGTATTATTTCACTGAGAACTATTCTACATATGGTATGGGGAATGTTGTGGCTTATTCACGATATAACTTGTATCCTAATATAATATGCATTAACTCTATAGATACATTGTGAGTAATGGAGTATCATTAAATGTTTCATCATCATTTGAATGATTCTAATGGAAATATATTTCATCATAATATTAAAGTACAATATTAATAGAAGTTTTTGGTGGAAGAGTCTGTGGTAGGAGATCTTTAGGTAGTGTTTTGGTATGGTCGTGTCATTCCTAGTGTTTCCCTTCAAAGTATCTGATAGATGTTAAGCATTATGTGTGGTTTTTAATGGTTATTTATTCCATTGGGTACATGGTTATACATGAGTCTCATATATCACCATCAAATCAAAATCATAGTATTTATAGATTTTTCATGATTTTATAAATCATTTGTGGTGGTTGGAAATGAAAATTTCGATACTATCATTCATATATCAATTCTTTGTCTTCCCAAAAGGTTACAATCATGAAGCATGTTCTAGTATATTTACTATATCCATTGAATGATCGATGATGGATATATGAGGTCATAATGATATATTTCAATACCATTTTTCTTTGACCTCTAGAAGAATATGTGATTTTTATGTTTTGTTGTAATCTTATGATATTTTGAGTTTTTTTATTTGTGATAAAAGAGTCAATTGTGATGTATTATTTGTGGATTATTTATATTTATGTTTTTGTGGGCATCATGTGGGGTTTTGGATGATCATCTATTATCATGATCCTTATTTAACCACATGAGGGTCAAAAGGTATTTAATATGATTTATTTTCTGTATTATTCTATAAAAGTATGTTTCTTCCTCAGTTATATTGTCTGATGCTGTAAAATATCTAGTCACCAGAGGTCATTTTGTGTACATCTGTTCTATATATTTTAGGATCATTGGTAAATCATAAACCCTAAGTTTATGTTACATATAATACTAACTATACTCATTTATTGGTATATATTTCATAAATAATTGTATTAGTTGCCGTAAAATTATTTTGTTTTATATATAAAGTGTAATGTGTCATTAATTATGGATTAAATTTAGTATAGAGTATAAGAAAAATGTTTCAAATGATTCGTGATTGGATAAAGGATTCTAAAGCCATAAAATGTCTTATGTTATTCATAAGAGGAGAAAATTATAATATGAAGTTGGTGACCATGTGTTTTAAAAGGTTTATCTTTTCCCGTAGTAGAAGAGGTTTAGTTAGAGTAGTGAGATTCATAATTTATTTTTTAGTTTTTTATATGGTAGAAAATATACATTAGATCACATATTGATTGGTGGTAGCTCCCTAAATTCATCAAATTCATGATGTATCCATGTATAGTAACATTATGATTATATTTATTCTAACTCTAATGTCATTGATTGGGTTCAAATTGATATTGAGTAATTTTCCACAATCATGGAGAAACATGAAGATATTTAGGAAAATCATTACATGATATTTCATTGAAATAATATTACTTAGTTTCATATATTATAGATTCATAAATTTTTTGGATGATTTTATTAGGGAAACTAATTTACTTTTGAATTTATAGTATATGGATATGTTTAATATTTTAGTTTTATTGATATGTTGAGGTAATTATTTTGATTTATCTCTATTCATATATAATATTCATGTGGTGGTTTTTTCATCTAACATTATAAGAGTTGTTTCCTCCTTCAAGATGTGAAATTCTTTGTGATGGATTGATTCTTATTTTATAGATATGTCATAGGGCGTTATTTGGGATAGTTTTTCATCATCATTTTGGTTGTGGTTTTATTTTTATTGGACTTAATTTCTTAGAATTATCAAATATATGGGATCATATATTACATGGATGTGTTCCTTGATAATGGGATTGTTTTAGTGATTTGGAGATGTCTTGGAGGAATGTGGATTTAGAATGATGGGTTTTTTCATGTAATAATCCAAAAGGGGTGTGATGAGATATAATGTACTATAATGTCTCTAAGGGTAAACTCAATTAATGGGGGCACTTATAAATGGAAATCATACACTTTTCTAGGAATTTATACGTCTAGATTCATTGTATCAGGATCTCGTGTAGTTCTCTGCTCAAGAGTAAATTGAATATATAACTTTCAATTCCCCACACAATATATTTTGTGGCCCTATTCAGATATTTTAAGGCCCTTGAAGTTTATTCAATAAGAATATATGGATAAATAGAGTTAGTGGCAATATTTTCGTGATAATTTCACGATCCGTTGTTAAAATTGTATAAAAAATATATTTTATATACATTTTATATTTTAATGTAAATCTATACATGTTTATTCATTAAATCATTCTATTTTTTATATATCAAACACTATGTTTTAGGAGTATATTCATGATGATTATTCACTCCAATAATGGACCATAAACATAATACCTCATGTGTTATATCACTTATTAATCAAAATATCCCTTTATTCTAATATATTTTCATCAAATTTCCATCATTATTCTTAGATTATATCATCATTTAATGTACATGGTAGATTAATTTTGTTTGGATTTTATATTTTTATCTGAACATAATCAGGGTGAATATTTTTTTTATCATTGTGAAGAATCATCATTTGTTTTGTCATTTAATCCTCATTACTACCTTATTCTTTTAAAGTGTCTGTCAAATATCTATTTGAGTAAGTGTAATAGAGTTTTCAATTTTTATAATATGTCTTAAATTTAAAATTATCATACATTTCATTTTAATAGGTAAGGATTTATTATTGACTATATTTAATGTAGAATCTAATCCAATATATTTCAATGGAAAAATTCTTGCATGCTAGTTTTTATTATTTCAATTATTTTGATATATGATATAGATTCACTTATAATTTCAAATAGGGATTCCATATATTTATTTCATAACATGTTTTTTCATATAAATATATTTTCTATTTAAATAATTTACCATATTGACAATTGACTAATAATTTCAGTACAAGAATTGTAGATGTTATTGGAAAATGATATAAATTGTTTTATATGTATTACTGTTATGTATGGATAAATTTGTTAGAATTAAATCATGTATTGATATAGTTTTTTACTTATTCGTTCTCCAATTATGTTAACTCATGTTTTTGTTATATTTGATATTATAAAAAGTATTTTACTATGGCAGAAATGAGGTGATAACATGTTATTTTTGTGTGTGGTGGTAAATCATTATGATAGATGTGTAATGAGATGATGATATTTTAAAATATTTAAAAATGATGTACATAATTTTTAGAATGAGGTATAGATGTTGTTTCTATTGTTTTTGGTTTTTTTATGTACTTATAGTTTTCCAAGATTCCAATGTTTTGATGTTTAGAGACTCAAGTACTTGTGTCTATATATCCCAGTAATTTTAAATATTAATGAACAAATTAAATGATTAATGTGTAAGGGATGATGTTATATAAATGATTTTATATAATTATTTCATGGATTTATATAATTCTATAACTAGATAAATGATATGGATAAACATTACTAATTAATATTAGTTGTGTGTTTGAAAAACAAAGGGGGTATCATTATGTAATTAATATTAATAAATTCTACATATATTAAAGTTGTTTTATTCCAAAGTGGAAAATTTAAAATATGTGAGAATAGAAATTTAAATACTAAAATAATTTTATATATTTAATATTATTAACCAAGTTATTTGAATGATATCTATCATACAATTTTCTATATTTTTATAGAGGAAAGTGGTTTTGAACATTTAATAATGGGTGACTAATATGAAATGGGAAAATACTTGTTAATGGAAAGTTTTCTGGGTTTGGTGGAAATTATATAATGATAATGACATTAGTTTATATTGTGAATTGATGTGAAATCATTTTTCTTACAATGATTATTATTGTTGTTGTAAATATTTAGTCTATTTTTAGGTTATATATGTCCCTTTAAAATTTTATTGTATGTATTTGTATATAATAAATTTATTTTTAAATATTTATATGTCAATACCTACCTATATATGAAATGTGACTTTTTTGTATAATTGGTTTCATGTTCCCGGAATTTCCTCATGTATCGTGGTTGTTGAGGACATAGATGTCTCACAACTCCCTTTTCCCACTATATTTTTACTAATGAAAGTGGATATAACAGCATTAGGTTTTGAATAATCATATATAATGGAAAATAAATATTGTGTTTATGATGTTGTTTTTGGGTCTGGTGGGGGTGTACAAAACTAAAACCGAATGCATTAAATTTTATTCATGATTAAATTAATTTATAAATATTCGATTGTGAAATGTTTGTGGTTGTAGAGGTTTTCGATTTATGATTTCTGAGGTTATGTATATGGATGTATGGATAAACTGTGATGTCAATATAAAAGATATATGACACTAGGATGTAAACCATTAGGTTAAGGAAGATACTGGTAATATGCGGAAGTGGGTATTATAAACATTACTATATATGATCATCATTTAATTTTACAAAGTTTTGATATTATATTTGGTGATTGGGCTTTGGAGAGGTTTGGGGGGGGGGGTTGACCCAGTATAGGTAATGAGTTATTTTCACTATTTATTCACTATGAATTATTACTATTTTCATGAGAGGTTTTGGGGAGCATTATACTATATATCATTTTATAATCATGCCTATATATTTCATTTAATTTTGATTCGTATTGTTAATAGAATAAATCTTACTAGCTTGTGGATTTTGGGTAAGGTTTTTGACTTGTAATAGGTAATTACTTTGTTTCACTATTTATTCTGAAGGCATTAGTATCCTCTATAAAAATATTCAAGGAAGGATATTGAGAGTGTTCTAACAAGTTAACAAGTATTCAAACACCATTATATATATATAACAATTTTTAAGTCCTATTATGTCGTCAATAATTTATTTACAATATACTAACCTGTAGAGGTTTTTTATTATTGTATGTGCTTATGGAGTCACTATCATGGAGAAGACCCTTGGTATTCCATTTGGGTTTTTTAATGGATTTTTCATAACATTGAAAACATTTATGGATTTTATTTCATTTATTATATATAATATATACAAGATGAATTACAATTATATTGAAGTATTTTTGAAGGTAATGAAACCCATATATGTGTTTTATGGTCATGAGGATAGTTATCAAATAATATACCATTGGACAATGGCTTTAGGGGTCACATTTGTCTTCAATATTGACACAATAAGGGTTCTACTGACTGTCAGTCATGAAAAAATGCTTAACAATTCTTAATTTTTTACTATTTATTTTAACTAATTTATTCTTTTATCATTATTGTTTTAATAAAGGAATTTTATGAAATTAAATGACCTAAATTTTAAATTTCATTGTAATGTATTATAGTTATTTTTTTCATTTCTAATTCCATTTCATATGCATACTATGATATGATTAATTTATTGACGTATATTTTAAATCATTAATTTGTCATTATTGGGTAGTTATGATATATTAGGGATGTTACTTTACTAATATGATCCATATAATCATTTAAATTCAATTACCAATAGCATAATATGAAGTATTCATGGGGTCATGTCACGCACCATTTTCAGTTATGTAGTTCTACCATTGAATAGGGTCATTTACATTGACCCATTCATAATTTTTATTATTATGGTCTTTTTTTATGTTTGTATACAAATATTCCAACATATATAGAGTTAATTTGACTTTTTTAATGGAGACATTATAATAAGGATAATCATATAATGTTTTAGAGAAATATTATCCTATGTTATTCATATATACAAATTTCTTATATTCAACCAATGTAAATTGTTCGATGCTTTCATAGGTCAGTGAATGTATTTCTAGGAACCATGGATTTCTTATAATGTGATGTTAAATATTATATCATTATTATACTTAGATTTTTTTTTAATTTATGTTTTAATGTAATTACAGTAACATGGGATCTGGATTGGGTGTTATGTGTGGTTGGTGATGTACTCATTAAATATGGAATGAAAAGGAGTTACTAATTACGGGAAAATGATATTAGAAAATGGGGAGAATAGATTGGGTTTTAGATTCCAATGTGTGGGAAAAAAATATAATATATGATAATTTAATTCTAGGTTATGATGTAGTTGCACAAACATTATTCTGAATCGTATAACTATATATATTGATTATGATACTTATGTATATATGTATGAAAGATTACAAGTTAATGATTCGAGAATATTTTTTATGTTGCAATAATTTTACATTATTCATGCATGATTCAATTATAATAAATTAATATATATATTATATATATTATATTTTAATAGTTTTTAACATGTTTAAAATTAAATTTATTAGGTACTATATTTGTAAATTAATTTTATCATTGAATGATAATTGAATGAGATTTTGCTGGGTTTCTGGTCC
Source organism: Viscum album (assembly GCA_963277665.1). NCBI lineage: Eukaryota > Viridiplantae > Streptophyta > Magnoliopsida > Santalales > Viscaceae > Viscum > Viscum album. The sequence continues at coordinate 44,732,528 of OY728141.1, read as the reverse complement.
ATATAAAAATGCAAGGTTCTTGAGGTAAAATTTATATGTTTTTCACATTTATATTATTGTTGAAATTTTTTAAAATTCAAAATCTATTTTTTTAAGATACTCAAAAGCAATTAAAAGGTACAAATTTATCCCAATGAAGGAAATAATATCCACTAATGGATCTTAAATTTATTTATTTTTTAAATTTTTTTACAATAGTATTATCTTACCTGTAAAATGAATTATTGGTTTGTTAAAGATATGTGATTCTTTGAATTATTGATTGGGGAGGATAAATAGATATTTTTTGTTTTAATATATTATTTATTGAAGCCATGATTTCATTAAATCTATATTTTATTAAAATTCATAACCCAATATGAAATGATGTCTAATTTTAATTAGTGACCCTTATTTATCGATATTTGATTTTAAATTAGAGTTCACATTGATATATTAATGTGTCAATTTGTATGTCCTATTTCTTAAAAAATATATAGCATAAAAATATCACTAAATTCATAACATTGATGCATCTTTTTTATTTAATACAGTTATGGAATATATGTTAGAAACATTTTTAAAAATAATACATTTTTTTATTTTTTAGGGTTTTGGAAAATTCATTTATTTTTTATCACTTATTTTAATGATAAATGATAATTTTATTCGATGTATTCAACTCATTTATTTTTTTCATTCAGATATATACCATAAAGTTTTATTCTAAAGGCAAAATCAAGTATGTTTATTTCATAAAAAATTTAAATTTTGAGAAATATTTAAGAAATACATTATTACATGGATAATAATATTTTTAATCGGTATGAAATATTTTAATGATTAGACAAGGAGTTTTATGGAATGAATTAAATTTTAACCATTAAAATATATTATGCCTTATACATATTGGTATGTATTGATAGGGTCCCATTGATGTGAGACAATCACTAATTTTTCATCATCATTCAATATAGAATTTTTTTTATAATTGTTCAGTATTATATAAAATCTTATACTTTTGAACTATAGTTGGATAATTTCATTATGTAATGGTAAGAGAATGATTAATATATTTAAAATTAAATAGTTTTCAACAATTGTTAATAATGTAATATGATTTCTTTCATTTCTATTATTCTATCATTATTCATTATATGTTTTAACTTCATGTGTATTTAATTCTATTCTTAGTGATTCCAAATTAATGTAAATCATGACATGACCATTGTCATATATTATTTCATACTATGTGAATTATTTTATTCTATTTAGTTTTATTTATGTGTTGAAAAAGGAATTATATTTTGGCCCCTTATATGATATGTGGGTTGATTGGATATTAAATAATAGTGATTTATCACTCGTGGGATAAATTCATATGTATAATAAGTATCAACCAACTGAATGTTGAATGAATTTATATATAGATAACAAAAAAATATATCCTCTAACTATTGACTCATTGGGTATGATATCTATATTTGTATTATTTAAAGGTAAATTTCTATTAGAATCATATAATTTCTCTCATTAAACTCATAGAATTATATATGTGTTATAATAAATTTAGTTTGAACCAAAGAATGAAATTAATAATAATATGATTTATTTTCCTTCATACATTATTCCAAAACAAACTGAATATATCCAATATTGCAGAATTTTTATGTGTTGATTTTCATTAATATTTGTTGATTATAGATTGAAATGAAAACCAAAAGAAGTATTTAGAATATTTATGGGTATTAAATTTTTAAATAAAAATTCATGGATCATGTTATTAAATTTTAATCAAATAATTTTTAATAAATGACTGGGTTCATGGTTAAATAACCATTGATTCTAAATAATAATTTTAAATAATGTTATGTTGTAATAAATTTATCATTGATTTGAGAATATATATGTGAACTTGAAAATCAGTATATAAGTAAAAATATTATGATCATGTTTAACTATTTTAATTCATACTATATTAACCCCTCTTAATATCCTAATCTAAATTGGAATTGGTTTAGGGTTATCCAAATGATGTTCCACTAATCCACATTTGTAGATCTAGTTCTATAAATATATAGATTACACCCAAATTTTGATTTCATTTCATATGTCAAAAAAACACTAACATTAATATAGAAGATTATAGAAATTATTTCAATATTTACATAAACAACTTGAATAGAAATTATAATGTGTTTTATTATTGTAAATATAAATTTATTCACATAACATCCATTCCACCAAAAAATTCCTATTGATATGATGAAGGATAAAAAGTAGTAAAATAATATTATTAAAATAGGGTATCAAAATATCATTGATACATAGATGAATTATCACCAAATCACAAAATAATGGTTTTCATTAACATTTGGGAAAAGACATCATCAACAGGATAAGATCATTGAATCATTAGAAGATAATAAGGTGTGATAATATAGTAATATATTATGGTATAGATATCATGAATTGTAAAAGGTTGATCCTGAAATCATAACACATACCATGGTATAATAGTATGGAATTATATATTTAAAATCATGAATCATTGTCAAATTAATAGATTCATAATAATTGGTCATCCTAAGTCAAGGATAATAACCAATACCACCAAAACATACTATAAATAGAAAAATATATATTTTTCATGAATAATAGATATGTATAGATACTTGATATCCATAACATAGTGTTCATAGATAGTTGAAAAAAATCATTTCAAAATAATCACATCAGATATAAATCTATACCCAATCAATAGGAAGGTTATGTTTTTTATCCGATACATCCTTTAAAAAAATATCCATCAAATTGTATGCAATATGAAAAAAAATAAACCCATTAAATAATATATTTATTAACCTGTCTAATAAAAAGTGTAATATATAAAATTTTATGATGTATAAAAATAATACAACAACATAATGATCATTTCTGTGTAAAAACTATTAAAATAGAATTATGAATTATAGGGTATTAAAACCATATTATGTAAATGGGATTTAATTTTTAACAATAGTATTTCATATTTAATTTAATTTTCGGTCTGTCTTCATAAACATACATCGTTCAAAATAAACATGCATTGGGTACTCACACCATATAGAATAAATAATCGTTAGGTCATGTCCATAGTTTTCACTAGTTAATCAAATTTAATGGATATCTATAAAAATACCCTTCAACATAAAGGGTATTAATAATGTAACAATGTTGGATTAATGGTAACATTAATCCAAAACAACACATATATAAATATAGTAATTTGGTTAATGAATCAATTGATAATATTGGTATAGTTACCAATTTAGAAAATGATAAAATGATAGGAAATATAAAAAAGGGGTTACTAAAAATATATTATTTAAAAGGATAATAATATAAAATAAAAATAGTTTATAATAAGACATTACAAAAATGAAATAAATATTTTTTTCAATATTAAATGTTATTCTAATCTCGAATAGTAAAAAATAAATATTCAAGAAAAGAAATAATAATAATAATTTCTTCTTATTAAAATTTTATTTTATTATGAATGAATGAATATAATAAAATTTTACTATAAATATTGATAAGAAGGACTAGGAAATGGGAGATAAACAAATAAAAGAAATATCATAATATTTTTAAAATGTTTTGAAAAAAATATAAATATATTGTTCACAATAAATTTTATTTTCAGAAAGAATCTCATGAATTTTGAATTATTATTTAAAATACCCTATAATGGAGAATTTAAATCAAATAAATATTATGTAAATGAAGCTTGTAATTGGAAATTTTATCAATCTTTGACATTGAGAGAAATAATTTTATTATTATTATTTATAGTCACCTACATTAGTAACACTGATTTATAACTATTTATTCATGCTAATTAAAATATAATATGAGACAAACACAAAACTATAAATTTACATAACATTAAGAATAATATTATTAATAATTTTTTGAGTAATGGACATGCATATAGAATAGAAATACCTAAAATTTAGAGTGGGTTTCATCCCCCTACAATGTCATATACTAGGACCTATGAATAAATCAAAATTAAAATTATTATAGGGAAGTTTAATTCCATATAAAACAATAAAAAGTATTATACTTTGTAATAGAACGGTATAATATACTAAATCATAGTAGTATATAATTAATAAATAAATACTAAAAGAATATTAAAGGTTATTGGGTAAAAAAACAATCACATTATGTTTTATATCACTCAGTAATTTCATAGCCTCTATATAATCAACAAAAATATAAAATAGAATCTATTTTATAAAATAAAATGTATTTATTTCCAATTCATTAATTTATTATAATCATTCTACCACGTTGTTAGTATTATAACATTATATTTTTGTTGGTTGTGAGTTATTTAAACTATTTCCTGATGGTTTTTTTATAGTGGTCTCACCCATTATTATAATTTCATAAGTTCATCATGTCCATAATATTTAATTTATTAGCATAATAATTCCAAAATTCTTTCTAAAGTTCCGTCATTATGTGTTATGTATATATTTCACATGAAAAACATCATAACCCTCACATTTGGGTAATTTTACAGACCTTGGGTAGTGGATTAACATGAAAAGTTCTTTTGATATTTACAAATTTTGAAGGAAATTAGTTACACAAATTGAAATTGTGTACAATATATTTAAATGAATAATTTAATTGACCCTTATTAATCCAATTAACCGTTATTAATTTGAATTATTTATACAGAGTAACATCATTAATATAGGGGGTGGACCAGAGAAAACTCTAACATACATCAATTAGGAATGATTATAATAAAATCAAATTTACATTAATATAAAATTATTATAAAACAAAAATTATTATTAATTTAATTTATTCATTATAAATTTTTATTTGGAAGAGTGATAATATTAAGATAAATCTATTAATATATCCACAAGGACATACCTAGTTTGAGGAGACTAATTCTTCACTTAGTAGACTTATTTTTGTTGATGTTCATGGGATTTATTATAATGTATTGGGCACCCAAAATGATATATGTGATTCTATGATATTGATTTTTAGTATAGTGATTTTCAAATGTGATTTTTTAAATCATTATATTGTTTCCAATTTTAGAAATGAAAATGAGAGACATTGAATGAAAAATATGGGATAGGTGAATGGTGAAGTTGGAATCATATGGGAATTAGGTGCGTTAGTTGAGTTAGGGATTAAATATTTTTAAAAAGTATAGTTAAATTTTATTTGAATAAAATTCTTCAATAAATTCTAAATATCATGTTACTTTTTTATAATGTTTTATTTTTATTTTTAAATAATTTTATCATAAATATTTACCATAGTAATTATTTTTTATTAAAAAATATGACCTATAACATTTTATCTAACATCAAAATATTGATTCCATAAATGTTGTATATTTTGTCAAAATAGATTTCTAAATATGAGATATATTTAATTAATACGAAATAATATAAATATAAATATATATGATAAGTTATTAAAATAAAAATAGTTATTAATCATTAAATTACTATACCATTATTTCAGTTCATTATTTATTTATTTTATTGATGCTAGTTTTTTTTTCAACAAATGTAATTTATTTTATTAAATAAAAATATCTCTCTAAGGATTTAATTTCATATATATATTCATTAATATACTCAATGGTTATATATACCCAACTACTACAGATTAAAAATATGCATATAGCATCCATACATAACTTTTCTATTTCAATATATAACAATAAATACTTAAGTATAAAGAATTTCTCATATAACCAGATTTCATAATAAAATTTTTGAACATATTTATAAATATTTTTCTATGTTCTAAAATTATACCAAATGGAATGATTATATTGGGATATCATGAGTAGAATTATTTAAATAATATAATATTTTTATTTTCATATATATATATACCATTTAAAGGGTATTAATCATAATATTTTTCTCTTAATTTATTTATGATGATAAATATTGATGAAATAAAAAAAACAATTTCATTTAATATCCACATGATTAATTTTAATACATTATTTATGACCTGGATAGCAGATTGAAAATGAAATTCAACTACTCATCAATAATAAACAATAATAATATCTGATGAGTTATACAGATGATGATTTTAATAATTCCTTTATATAAGATGAAATAAATATCATTGGGTATGGGTTTTTTGATACCCAATCAAGGAAATGCGATCATCAGTCTATTTTATTATAGGTTTTAAATACTCTTATCACATATATTTCATAGAAATTATGGTAGATAGAATAAAACTAATAATAATTAAATTATATATTTATTAACTTTAAAATATGTCTTGATTTTTGTTACATGATGAGAGTATATGTGGGATTGGATCAAAATATCATCACAATATAAAATATTATATATATTTCAGGATTAATATATATTATTGATTGATTTAATAAATTATTTAAAAGGATATTTCCTCATATATTTCTCGTTGATTCGTTTTTAAATATCTTAAAGTATCTATAATAATATTGAATAACCATATTTTTAAATATATTAAATATTTATCATTAAAAAAATCATGAAAAAAATGTTTTGGATTTGGCTGGAAATAATTTATTTTATTATTTCAAAATAATTGGATTTTATTTTACTACTATTTTAGAGATATACATGGGAATTAATTTTTTTTGGAATATTATGTTTTTATTACAACCATGAACTGATATTTTGGTTTTTATTAGATCTTTTATTGAAATTAGATCCAATTTTAAGGTCTTCATAATTTTCTGGATGACGTATTGTTAGGTTTTTGGTTAACAAAACTATATAATAAAAAATGTGTATAGATATTTTGGATATATCCATATTTTTAGATAAATTGAAGTTCATCCAATGATTGTATCCTATGAAGAGCAGGTTTTTTTGAGTCCATGCATATTTCAGGAAAAAGATAATGGTTTTAATAAACCATATATATTATCCGGACATACAAGGAATATTTGGATAACTAAAATATTTAAAATTATATATTAAACAACAAATACCATGTAGGAAAACTATATAGTTATGTAAAAAGAAAATAATTTGTCTTTTATGGTCATGAATTTCCATTATTTACAATCATTAAAAAAATCAATGTTTGTCTAAACAAATAGATTTTCATATAATACATTGGGTTAACATACACCATAAAATTGAATTTAATAATGGATCATGATGATTAAATCAAGATCAAAGGTGAGTCATCATATATCTATATCTCAAGCTAGTTTATTTTATTCAATCACTTTTTTCTTTATACTTCTAGAAAAATTTTGTTAAAGGATTGAGTCCTTAAAAATTAGATTTGAATCAATGTATTCATATAAAAGGGATGATTAATATATGAATCATAATATTTTGGGTTTTTTCGTGGTTTTTTATATATTTGATTATGACCATCAACAATAGTTCATGATCATTGATAATTTTAGATTTCATTATCATATGTATATTCCACAAATTCTTTCCTCACATAATTATGAACTTTTGACATGAGATTGAATATAAATATAAAGAGATTTTTTTATATTAGTTATGGAAATTATTTTTCATTAAAAATTATTTTAATATTTTATATATTTTCAATTTATAAAAAAGAGAATAAAAATTTTACAGAAATTATTGTTTTAGGTTTCTATAATATCATCAAACAATTTTTACCCATTCCTTATTTAAAAATAATGAGTAAAAAATAATTGTACATTTATTATTAAAAAATAATATTTTATCATAATGTTTGGTGAAATTTTAAATATATGGTTATTAGGAATTTTATATAGAAAATAAATTTAGGATGAAAATTGTTTCTTGAAAAAAATAGCAGTATGTTTTCATGGAATAATAGGTAATGTTGGGAATTAAATTAATGTATAGGGAACACATTGTAATATATTGAATTTACATGGATGAAATGAGTCATTATATATGATATAGGTATTCAAGGGTTGTTAAATATATATAATAAAAATTATAACAATCCATTGTGGGTGATATTATTGAATAAATTATTTTCTACTAAGATTTTATTGTATCCTTATTCACTATATACGTGCCACTAATGATTATGTATTAAAATTGATCACCATAAAACACACCAAAACAAATATCAATGATGTTTTATTTTTAGGGAGTATTATTAAAATTGAATACAAGAGTGATCATAAACATTATTCTTTTAAATTTTTATACACACATAGAATAAGGTTGTTATGATTTAATAAATACCTATCAAAATTAAATGTTTTCCTAATTATAGAGTATTTTATGTTTCATATATTTTCATGAATGAAAATTGATCAAAGGATCCTATGTGGGATATTATCCTATTTTCCATTAGGATTATTTATATATGATGGGTTGTGATGGTATATGAATTCATATATTTTTATGGCTAGTGATAAAAAACACACCTAGACACAAACACACATATATGAATGGTTTTTAAAATTATATCAATGGATTGATTTTTTTAAAGTAGATTAATGTTATTTTAAAAATTATTGGTTTTTTAAATAATATTATTGAAATTATTGGTTGATGATTTGAGTAAAATGGAACTGTAAATGGAATTAATCATAATATAGTTTATAGATAAACATTGGCCTCAATTGAAATCATGAGTTTCAAGTTTTTCGAGTTATTTATAGACTTGTTTCATTATTCTAATTTTAGTTCATTTTTTTATCATAAGAAATGATGAGACACTATCATTTATCCAAGAGGTAATAACATTTAATGAGTTCCAAAAATATTGAACGTTCTTAACCAACAAAGTTTAATATCATTGTTGGAGAATAGATCAAGAACATTGATAACTGGTTTAAAGAGGATTAGTGCTTCATATGAAAAAAATTACATTATTTTCTATATGTTGTAGATTATAGAATGATAATGAATTATTAGTAATTGTTATCTATATGATTTTAATTCCTCATACTATTCTGAAAAAAACGTAAAAGTCTTTAAAAACAATACTGAGGGTTTAAGATTAATTTTGTTGGATACATATATGAGATGAATGATCTTTGACGACCTAATATGGGTTATATTTAAAAATATGTTAAATTATATGTTACATCAAGGGATATTGAATACATGTTATTATCAATGGTACTCTTAGTAGAATTGGAGAATATGACTGAATTAATGTTTATACTTTATTATTTGAATATATTCCAATTTACAGTAGAATAGATAATTTATGATAATATGAATGTTTGAATATAAAATAATATACACCGTCAATAAAATTAATAAAAAGTGAATTTATTTTACTTTCCCACAAATAATTTGGTGGTTTATAAATACACTTTTAAAGAATATAGCATGATCAATGTTTAAATTTAATGGTTTCATTACTATAGCTGATATAGCAATGAGTTTTTATTGAAATAAATATTGAATGTGTTAATTATCCCTAATAAGTATTAAAAAGTGTTTATAGATGTTGAATTTTTTTCATGGTTGGAGGATATTTTGGGGTCACCAATATGGTATTGTGGTTATCATGAACTTTGATTATTCTAGTAGACATGGGTAATGTTATAATTGTGGATCCCTCATATAAGTGAAAAAAATTGTTTCCCATTCATAGGATCTATGTATTGTGGGTTTTATCTAGTTATATGGAAAACTTATAAATTAAGTGAAAAATACCTAAGTCAAAGTTTAGTAAAAAATAAACATAAATGGATTTCCATGGAAGGACTTTACACTGAATGATTTATGATGTTTTTTTAATTAGATTATACACTAAATTAATATAGATATGGACTGACAATTTTATGAGGTACCATTGTTAGATATTCCATCATAAAAATTTGTTTGTTATATAGATACTTTATATTCAATCAAAATTATACAAGTTGTAGGTAAATTATATTTTAATATATTGTTAGTACCCTATTTTATTAATATATATATTAATTTTAATTAAAATATTGATATACTGTTTAAGTGACTGTATTTGTTCATTCTGAAAGGTAATATTTAGATATATTGATTATTTATATCCATTATATCATCATGTATTTCCGCGAAAAATGAATTAATAATTTGGTAATGTTTTAAAATAATATTTCATTTTGCATTCATAGTGTGTGTTTATTTAAGCCTAAGTGAGTGTATATGCATTATTTATAGTGTATGACATTCTCATATATTGAGTGAGAATTATCATTTGGGATACTTAAGACTTAATAGCTAAATTATCTAGATTTTTTTTGATATTAATATAATTTAAATAGTTGAAATTTTTGTTGGTAATATGTTAACTTGTTTCATTCACTAAATACATATAGGATCTTAGACTTGAGAAATCTATTGTGTTATCAATTATCTTCTGTCATAAAATATGTCCAATATTTAAACCAACTTTTACACATCAATACTTTTTTAGTGATATTTCATTTTTAAATTATAGGCAATATATTGAAAGGTATATTAATAACAGAGTACTTTTTATTGGGAAAACAGAAGGCCAACTTTTTGAAAATATTAATAGTATCTTGTTGTCATAAATTTACTTCAAAATGATGGGTTTGGTAAATATAAAAATTAAATACTCTTTATATTGTACTGACGTTATTTATGACCATTTAAAATGATCAAATTGGTATTATAATATCAGTATAATATTGAGATACAATCACATAAGGGTTTACGGAAAAACTATGTTTTAGATTGGCATCATAAATATGAATGAACATTATATGTAATTTTTAGCTTCAGTTAGTGTACAAATGCACTATCAATTTTTATTTACCTGATGAATTTTATATTTCTCAAAAAACATGAATCATTCAACATGGTTTCCATGGATTTCATTTTGGATTACATAGTCTCATAAAATTAGTATGGATTTTTTATATGGAATTTTTTTAAGATATCATAAAATAACTTTTTTATGTGAATATTATAAATTATATTGTTTGACTCCTAATATAGTAGAAAGTGATATTCAAAATTAAATAATTTTTCCGTAGTGTAACAAAACAAAAATTTAGTAGTGATGTCTTGGTAGAGAATCTCAAATTATTTCATTATGTTAATCTACCATGAATTAATAATATATAAATATTATTTTTTCAATTATTTCATGAAAATATCATCATTTTTCGTATTAATTAAATAAATTGTCATAATGTTAGAAAATTAAATGAAAATTTAATGAGATTTAAATTATCCCAAGAGAAGACTAAATTAATCTTAATTATGGATAATAAATAAATACAACAATGATTATTTAGTATATTATTTTGTATAGAATTATCCAACACATGTCCAAGATTAATAATTCCCCAATCTTTTAAATGTTATAAGTATTACAAATTTTTTGAGATAGTCATAGTATATAGTGATCCTCTAAATTTATAAAATATTTTATCCCATTGGGATGTTGAATTTCAAATAATTTATATTATAAGCGTACCATCAATCATTTCACATTTTTTTGTATAATAAATAATGAAATAGTAATTATTTAATAGATTTATTGAGTATAAAAACTCAATATATAAAATTATAATAAAATGAATACATAAAGATAATTATATGTGATATATAAAATCTCAATGATCAGAATTATACATAAAACATTTTATTATGTCTAATTGATATCTCTTTTATACTTATGTACCCACTAAAGGAGGTAAATAGGTAACAATAAATTTAATAATATTTTTTATTCACTTAATAATGGGAATAGAATGGATGAAATTCAAAATAAATGGTAACTTAGTTACATATGAGTACATCATATCATCTTCAATTTAATGAGTTGTCAAAGAGGGAAATATAGTCTTTGGTCAACATGTTTCAGTATTGTATGATTGATTTTGGGATATTTTAAATGGATCACGTTTTATTGGTGTTATATTCTATTAATATACTCACCAATCATCTATTTTTATTGATCAATTTTAAATTGTGTTTGTGGGGACATGTCAATTCCAATTGTGGTTATAGATACAGATAATAAAACCCTCTTGAGACCTGATATGGTGCAAGTGATTATAGATCTTCATTAGATGATGTATAGAGAATAATTAAATATCAAATATAGAAGAAGTCATATATTGAACATCAATAATTATAATTAGATGTTACCTTTTTTGGTTATGAATTTCTCTATGTGTCATATCATACTGTTCCCAGACATTTGAAAATGAATTAAATTTTAGAACTCAAGAATGTTGATATTTTTCAAAAAACGCAAGAATCAGATATGTGGAATATTTTCTCCCATTTATTCCAATGAATATATTTATTACTATTATATTGAATATTTTTTAGTTATAAAATTACCATCATAAAAATTATAAAATTATAAAATTCATCATATTGATATGATTGATTTTAGTCTTGATGTAACCAATGTTGAAAGGATAGTTTTGATGATTTAATTATTTTAGAATACCAAGAAGGGATAATGTTTTACATTATTGCATGTGTTTTGTGATCATGAGAATTTTTTTTATTGAATTGAAATAGTGAAACCATATGTGGTAATTATGTAAGGATGTTTTCCTATAGAATGGAATTGGGTGACTTTCTTGGAATAAAATCTCTTATATAGAAAATAATTATTAAACTATTGATTTACTATATTAGTTTTTTCAAGTTATTATAGATTGAAGACTAAAAATTATGTTTGTGATTGTATTCATGATTTAAAATAACCAGTTCAATGGATTTGTAAACCAAGGATGAATTCTTTTTAAAATGGTTGGGGAAGAAGCCTCATTTTTATTTATAAAGCAAAGCAATGGCCTCTTTTACCTGGGTAGAGGGAGACCCATTACATAGCCCAAAGGCCCAGCGGGCTTATAGCCCATAACATAGCTCATAGGCCCAATTTTATGGCCCAATTACCATTCTGTAAATATTAACCAAGCTGTTACATTACCCGCACAGTACCGCTACCGCTACAATGCCATGTCGCCGCTCCAGTACCCACCGATCAACAGTACCGACACTCATAAATTACCAGTACAGTAATGCTATATTACCCTACGCCCAATGGGTTTTGAACCCCCATTTTTCATGTAGTATTATGGGGTGCTAACCACTAATACAAACCCCAACTACACCATGCACAAATTACTTGTATTATAAATCTTATATAGAAAAAATACATTGGTAGGTGCATTACTATCTATATTGTATAAGAAAAAATATTTAACATCGATTTTATGGTATTGGATAAGGATTTAAAAAGTTTTTAGTTAGAGAAAAACTTTATTTTAACCACTCAAGTCATAAAATGTGGATAATAATAAATTTTAGGATATAGAACGATTTTCGAAACTGTTCCATTAGGTGAAAAATGCATTTTTGTTATTTTCATATATTGATATGAATTTGTTGACTTCATTAATATAGTTAATAATTTTTAACTGTGAAAAAAAATTCAACTTAGAATTATGAATTATAAACAAAAATTCAATATATTTCAATAATGGATTGTAAAAACTAAATCAATAATAAGAATACGTGATGATATGATATCTCAATGTTCCTTCAGTCATAGATAAACTATGAAGAGGGATGAGATATGGTAAAAAAAAGTATTCCAAAAATATAATAATTAATCTCTCTTTTACCAAGAACATCGTTACCACATTATTAATTATGTTGTGACTAAGATCTACTTACATATAATGATATGATTTATATTTCATTTTCTTACTATTATTTTAATTTACCCTATAATTTCATTTCTACAAATAAAAATGTATTCTATTATAAGAATATATAATTTCGGTTAACAATATATATTAATTTACTTAGCTTGTCCACCCTAAACTACATAAAAAATTAATATAATGGTTATGTGAGGATATGCCAAATTTCATAAAATATATTTCAATATTTATTTTATGTATGGTCACTCTAGAATAGGGTTCATATACTTTGGAATGGTTATAGGGAGGTTGGCCTTCTACCCTAGGGTTTCTACTAATTTTTACCCTTGCATAATTACATATATAAATAATCCATCATAACACAACAACCAATTTATGGGTAGAAATAAATCACTATTATTTTTGTTACATCAAATAAGGATGGGTTCTCATTTTTCACAAAGTGGTACTTCTCCATCATAAATTTTTTTAATATCACTATTATTGAATCCCTACTAACCAAAAAAGGATCATTAATGAAATAGTATTTAATTACTCATTATTTTTCTTTGTAAATATCTAAAAAAAATTTATGACTCTATTTTATTATCCATTTTCTAATCATTAATACTTTATATCCTATAATCAACTCACAAACATCACCCACTCTCTCTATCTATCATTCTCATTATCCACTATGAAAATTTTTAAATCCCTTAACATATATTTTAAAAATCATTATATCATTAACATCAAATATTTAAAAATTTTACTATTTATAATTAATTTATCAATCATGTGAAAATTCAACCATCCATGCCCTAATTTACTAATTTAAAATCATACAATTAAATAAAAAATCAGTAATATTTTATTGCATTTTATGTGTTATGATTTTTTTTGACAACAAATAAATAATGTAATAGGAAATTACTATGGTGTATTTCCTACCTTAGATCCATTAAAAATCATGGCTTAATCAAATTCATACTACATAATTTACATATTGATCAGTTTTTTGAAAATATCTTCAATCAATGTATTTTGGAGAAACTAATAAATACATGTTAAACCAAGTAATTCTAGAGGAATCAGATGGTATATTTGACCTAATAATTGTGATGTAGCTACAAGTCTCATTAAACATGATCTATGATTATGACATGACATTCTTCTAATTATATAATATTCAAAACAGTTAATCATTTTTATATAGTTATATAAAAACAATTATGTGGCCACTGAAAAATTTGATTAAAACTTATATGTGAAATTAGTCAAAATCAAAATAATTTTTTCAAGTAAGAAATATAGATCAATTATTTTATAAAATGGGGAGATATATTTTCAAGATCCACAAAACCCATTTCCATATCAGACATAGTGTACAGTGTGGAAGGATACCCCCCACCACATTATAATCATATTAATCTTACTATAATCTATTCCTTTACTATTACATTGACAATATAATTCTAGTATTTTTTATTTTGAAATAATTTAAAAAATTAAATACTTTTCCACTATAACTATAGATGATTAATCATGTGGATACACCATATTCAATGTTCTGGCAATGATAACAATATCACCATGTATCATTTAACCCAACATAAATAATATTAAATAATTAATCCTAAGACACTATTCATTTAATTTAACATAATGAAGATTCTTAATAGGGGTTGAGAACAACACAAACATAGTGTCGTATTTATTTCATATTAGATACAAAAAATCACCCCCATTAGATTTGTTTGAAACACAATCTTCAATCCTTAATTATGACTAATAAAACATATAATAACATATTCTTATAATTGTGAAGATTTTTTATTTCACCTTTTCCATAATATAAAATACATTATATTTTTTGAAAAATATATTATTCCTTAATAAAATTTTAATTAAGAGATTTTGACTCTACAATTTATCTCACATATTTATTAGACAATCCAATATATACTTGATTATATTCAATAAAAAATTGTACCAATTATTTTGTTATGAAGAATAGTGGTATAAATTAATAAATCTATGAATGTATAATAATTTATATTTAATTTCATGATTCATCACAACATGACTTAATATAGAAGGAAATTTTATGTGATCGATGTTACTACATAGAAAATTATATTAACAAAACCACTAGACATAATATGTAAAATATCTATGTTGGAAATTTGTGAGTATAACATAATCATATAATACTTATATTACACTCACATAATTATATCATGATAGAAAACTAAAACATATCGCTTTTATAAATTAACTTCCATTATGATATCTAAAATTATTCGATATGGAATTTATTGAATATCTAAGAATCACTATTAATTTGATTCATTATGATTTTCCACTAAGAAAATACCATAATACCATCATGAAAATTAATATTTTCTTAATTTACATGTATTTAGTATCATGGATGAGAGAAGTAATAATATCTTAGTATTCAAATGAAAACAATTTTTTCATAATTTCATGTCTCCCTTAGTACTATAAATAGTTCATGCTCTTTAGTTTAAAATTAAATGTATTTTCTATCACATATTCCATACGGATAGTATCGTACACATAGACATACACCATAACATTAATAGTTATAGTATTTAAATACTTGGGAATACAGGTAATTTAAATCTTCTCACGTATAGTAAGAAATTGTTTCAATATAGACCACCCATTTCAAATTATACTCTATTTTTGGATTGTTATTTAATTGAATTGGTTTTAAACGAAACCAATGCCTATTAATTCTCCATCGGAATAGTCTTCCCTAAATAATAAAATTTTAATATATGTCCCTTATTGTCTCTTAATCAAGGATTTATTCATTTCAATATTCTTATAATTTTAAATTCATTCATTTTTTGAGATTCATCTTTATAATATTTCCTTAATAATATTTTTTAAAGAAATTATTTATAACAATTCCTCAATACAGATTTAGAATCATGATCTTCTACATCATGCACATGGAATTTTTTTATTGATGGATATGTTTTCTATCATCCATTTCATGTTTTTTACAATTATCCACTTTTAAATATCTCATGTGGGCTCAATTAAAATCTTGATTAGAGTGGTAAAAAGTATTGTAATAACATCCATACATACTTGGTAGTTTTTTCTAATTTTAATTTATATAATTTTAATAAAAATAAATATAATATATTTATTTCAATGATTTATAAATAATTCTATTGATATGATCATTAATTCTATATAAAAATACAAATATTCATATATTTGGAAATTGATATTCATCAATTTTTTCCCTTCTGATTAATGGCAATTTTAGCAAGAATATTAAATATAACTACTCCACTCCCATTACATCATTTAATGTTTAATCTACAATTAATATAAATTCCCTAAAAAATTAATCATGTGAAACATTATTTCAGATACATTATAATAAATCAATCATTCCCATAGAATTGGATTTTTTTCATCATATTATTTTTATTTCCCATATAAAACATAAAATACATTTTTTATCTTATTATCAATTTTTTAATAATAATGAAAAAATATGTTTAAATAATATTTCAAATTTACCTTGACTCTATGAATTTTTTATCTCTTCAATATTTATGTCTATAACCATATCCTTTTAAACATAATGGATCTTTCTTTATCTTATCATGGTACACATTCATGGAAAAAAAGTAAATTAATATTTTCATATAAATAATCGTAAATCATATCTAGAAATTCAATGTGTTCCTTTAAATTAGTTTTCCTTTAGGGAATACAATCCTTAAAAACGTATTCTCTATTTAAGCTATTTATTATCTCCAATAAATTATTTTGTTTGTGTAAAAAATTATAATTCATTTCCATGATGTTTTTAACTATATTTGATGTGAGTTATTTCATTATAGAACCATCCTTGGGATTTTATAGGTTTAATAATGTTTCCTCTAATTCACTGGAATGGACCTCATTATTTTTCTAGTGATCTGTCCATATATCGATTTTTTATATTTTATGAATCAATATTAACCTCTATAATAAGAATTCTGTGAGGCTCGTTCTAATTTCTCAATTTCATTATACCATCTTTGAATCCAAAATCCAATTATTTTGATATAAGAATATATTATTTCTTTATATCACCTAAAATATCCATAATTCTATCATTATTCGGGAATTTATGCTCCTTGGATAAAACAATAGTATTATTTTATATATATCTAAATAAGTATAATAAAACAAATCATAAATTTCACATGAGGGATATTAGTATATTTTCTAAAAATCTCACTTATTCCAATAAAAAATTGAATATCAAAGTATATTTTCATCATTTTATAATTACGAAGTACCAATTGGAGTTTTTAAATAATATTTTATTTTCATTCAAATATAAATAAGACACCATATATAATGGTCATGAATGTTTTTGAGATGAATAGAATTATGTTTTAAGAATTTCGGACCATTGTTCATAAATTTTAAGTGACTTAAGATCTACAAATTTAATGGATACATATGATTAATGAATAGATACATATGATGTAGTTTTGAACCAAGGAATAAAATTGAAAATGGTATTTATATGTAATATGTTTTATGAATATGTGCAATCAAACCAAGTAAAAAAATATAATACATACCATGAACCTAAGATACAAATTAAATAGACACGATAAATAAGAGAGGAAAGTGAATGTTTTTGTTGGGATTCCTAAGAGATTAAAAATTAATAAAATTATATCATCTTAATTTTGAAACCTAGGGTGATATGATATGGTGTTTTATTAGTTTTTAATAATCATATAAATATATAAAACATGAACTCTACCATTTATCACATTTTATATTACTCTATAACCTAAGGATCAGTGTTTGATACAATGATCCATAAGAACTCAATTCTACCTATCAATGTGAAAGAGGCTCATGGCTAGTAGTGAGGGTCCAAATATAGTTCTTGGGGAAATTTACCAAATTGTATAATATCAATTCACAAATAAAATAAATAAAACATAGATATAATAATCAAAATAACATTCTGAAAACAATATATTGAAAGTTAATAATGGATTACAAAAAAGTTGTACAGATAAATAATCAAGAACCAAATGTGGAAAGCCAAACTAAATGATATAGATATCAAGTAAATAAAAAATTGACACAATGTTATGAAATATTTTATGTATTGGTATTTCTAGTATATCCCTTATTCATATCATAATCATCATTTACTGAACCATTTCCCATTATTGGTTCCCTAAAAGTGATGTCTTCATACATATTAAGATTTATTTATCATGTATGATAAAAATCACAGTCTAAAACTACTAATGCATCACTACTAATTATTAACATGTATAAAATGTGTATTCAATGAAAAAAATAAATTTGCAACCAAGCATAAAAAATCATATTTCAAACAACCATATGATAAAACCCAACTAACAACCCTATTTTTACATACATCGCATCCATATTGGATGGATAATCATAATTTTTCATAAGTGATAAAGACCTAGCCGAAATTTTATTAATCATTACTAATGGGATCCTCAATGAATAATGTCATGTTTTGAATCCGGGATAATTTATCACAACTCTATCTTGTGTTTGGCCTCCCGACCAAGTTACCTATATATTCCATAGTCCAACACTCCACGTCATAATTACCTTGATACCAATACCACAAGTATATCCTCTAGGCCATAATTACACAACCTTGTTCTCATGTTCATTATCTCCATCATCGATGGTCATCCACACTCCCCGTCAAATGGATATCCATATCATTATTTTCTACATATTCCGAGTACAATGAAACAAACATCAAAAGGAATAGAAAAATCGATAAAGGGGTTGAATATATAGTGATAAAAATATCACATCATTATGATAATATAGTAGAAATAAAATGTATAATTTGATCAATATCATGCATGGAAACATGATATAATAAAAATACTCATGGAATCAAGAATAATATCTGGCTCTTATAAGCCATACACACACCAAAAATCAATCACCATCATGCATTGTCAAAAATATATTCCATCATAATATGAACCAAAGGAAAACGAGGAGTATAAAAGGGCCTCAAAATTTATGGAAAATCCTACCTCATTATTTTCAAAATAAATTTCAAGGATCATCAAGGTTCCATCTCTTGAAAATTATTTCCCACTTGAAATAATATGTTGTCTCAAAAATAATTCCAGCAATAGGTTTCAAATAAAATATTATGTTTTCTAGAACAAGTCCAAAATAAGAACAAGACATGGAGTAGTTGAAAACATAAACAATGAAAACCTTGATCAATGACAGAATCCATATCTGTTTGAAGAGATACATCAAGATAGAATGTGAGAGACTCTCCAATGAAGGATTCATATAATGGTACACCACCACAAAATCATATATTTCCAATTATAAACGTATTTATAATCCCTAAAATCATTATTTTATTGTAAAACATTAAAAAATTGTAAAATTTTTAAAAATAAAGAATGAAATACAAGATATCTTCTTAAAATCACCCAAAATAATAAGCATTAGGAGAGTAGTATGTCTTGATGAGATATATAGATCAAATGAAAATCTATAAATATCTAAAAAAATGAAAAAAATAAAGGATCAGATGATGAAAAAAGTGCTAATTTGGTCCTATCATCATGAAAATCCCAAAATATTCAATCCTAAAATGGGAAGGAAATTAGAGTGACATAATCATGGGAAAATAAGTTTAAAGTGTATAAAAAGATGCCAAATTATTAAAGAAAATGTTTTAAATATTTCATGAAGGGTATTGATGGATATATAAGTATGAAATACTTATTTCAGAAATTATAATGAAATCTTAATGCAAAAAAACTTCCCCTAGGTTTCGGATACCATTTCCACAGGATTTTCCCTCACCATAGCCTCAAAAGGGTCTCAAAATCTTTATTCACTTCCCCTTTTTTCATAGAAGAAAACCATGGATGAAATAACGTTAATAAGAATGTGTTATTATACATTTTTGATATAAATAACTCATAAAATCATAATTAGTATCTTAATGAAGCAACTCAAAGAACAGTAGGATTTACCCTTGAATGGATCCATAAAAAACTCCTAGGAAAAGGAAGCACACAAGGAATTTACCAAAATTAAAAATCAAGGACCACTACAATCGACCCTATAAATATTTCACATATCATTGATGCTTATCTAAGCAGAAAATTTGAATAAATATGGCCACAAATTCTAAACATTGGGAACTGACTCCCAAGACTCATATAAGATTCATCAATGACGCCACATGTTTCATAATAGTGATATTGTATTCACTCATAGTACTTTATTAGATTAATTTACAATTTTAATTATGTTCTCTATATTGGATGTGTTTGGATACAACTTATTGTACTCTACTTGTATGACTTGTGTGTGATCATGCATGTACCTTCCATGTTAAGAGACCTTAAGTACATCATGAATATGTGGGTATAAATAAGATAGATACAATCAGTACCCCACTGTCCCGATCATATTGATGATCAATAAGGATACAACATTACATGTGGATAACATTACATACTTTAACAAACATTGATTTCCAAATCAAGGA
Source organism: Viscum album (assembly GCA_963277665.1). Classification (NCBI taxonomy): domain Eukaryota; kingdom Viridiplantae; phylum Streptophyta; class Magnoliopsida; order Santalales; family Viscaceae; genus Viscum; species Viscum album. The sequence goes on along the minus strand of OY728141.1, from coordinate 44,711,292 downwards.
GACACTCTATGAAAAACCTAGTAAAAACTCTAAAGGCCTTCTTCTTTGATTAAAATAAAATTAATTCCAGTTTCATTCTCTGATCAACCTCTTCAAAACATTCATTAACCTTTCAATGAAATCTTGTATCACAGTAGTTATCATAATAGCAACATTACCAAAATTATTTCAATAAATAATTAAACAATATTACCTTTAATAATAATCCTCATAAGGTTACATATGAATCAAATACTGTAAAATTTTATTTTAAAAAAATAACCAAGGATATGTGATCATCCCATTGTCCAATGATTCATAGGAAATAAGATTAAAGCATATACTAAAAAAGGATTTTATACTAGGAATATAAATCTATATGTGGATATTATATTGAGCTCAATGTTAGATGAGTCTCAAAATAAATCTACAATACCTTCAAAAACCCTAATGTAAAATGTGAATCAATTTTAGGTAAAATGTTCAAGGGGACTCCATGAAAGTGCAAAATCAAACAAACATACAACATTCTTAACCCATTTATAATGTGAGTCAAAAATATTTATAATAAATGATGATATTTTCTTGTCCAATAAACTTTTACAAAAAAAGAATCAATGATTATCAGGGTCCTGGGTAACCCTATCTCAATGTTAATCATGACATCCTCTTACAGCACATGGGTGCTAAAAGTTCTTGGTGTAAACCACTATGTTATTAGAGGATGACATTTTTCCATTATCTAGTATGTAATAGATAAAAACCCAACAATGAAACTCCTAATCCCAAACTACCATAACATTCACTTAAAATCATGGTGAAACATTATGGATATAAGATATAACTCCAACATAGAAAAATGTAAGGCACTTATAAACACTTTTTGAATGATTTTAGGGAATAAAACTCTAACTTGTACTGGAATTACATCATCACTATTCAAATGAAACCTAGGTATCACCCCCCCCCCCTCCACTAGTTTTTGCAACATCAAAACACACACTGTGTAAAATTCCAGACTATACTTTAGAAGACCTACTAGAAAATATATGATATTTAGTGAAGGGAACATAATTTATCATATCTCCTCAGAATAATCCAGACTCTAATCATCCAATAAACACATCAAGTTCCATTATTCCATCAATGGATACACCATGAGATTTTAAAAAACCTATCTATTATAGTTAAGATAAACTACAATTACATTATGGTTACATAGAGCATCAGTTATCTCAATGTAAATCATATAAAGATACTCTACCCATATCCTCTTAATCTTATTGAGTATCCTATTTTTGTATTATAATGTATTATCTTATTGTATATATATTCAAAAAAACATTTCACAAAATTTATAGTATCTCTAACACATAATATTGTGAATAATTACTATCAGATCCATGTAAATGGAAGGATAGTTCAACTCATGGTGTTGAAGTTGATCTACAACATAGGGTATCACACACTCCATCTACTTCAATACATCCCCCAAACAAACTTCAAATGAATCATAATTAATTTCATACCCAAACCATATCTCAAAAATTATTGTCATGGGAGATATTGTCTTCCCCCACTTTAGATCAAAAAAATTATATTCACACGAGACTGATGACAAAAGCATCACCCTTTTCATTACCAACAGGGTCATGGGTGATGATAAATAGGTGAATTAATGTATAAATTGATGACAGTTCCCAAATTAAATCATAATTATCATAATATCAAAAACACTATAGAGTGTGTTATACAAATCATCACCACTGTATTCAATTATACATGGATATTCCGATCTAAGAAAAAAACTCCAATAATTTGACATCATGAATCAAAATATTTCACATTGAAATTTCTTCATAAATAATATGTGCATGAAGTGTACTTAGGAATAACATTATAAGCTTCAAATGATATAATTGTTTTGTGTGTTGATGAGGATGTATTTAAAGAACACCATTTTGAAAGAGTTAGGATATGGGTGGAATATCTTGTTCATGAGTTCCATAAACACTGAGGGTGGAATCACCAGTTCAAACAGAATCACAATGAATGTATATACTCCATAATTTCTCCAAAATTCCATATTTTATACCTCCTACTCATAAACCCACAACTAGAGGTATATTTATTAGAGATCAATCATGGATAACAATGGGGTCCCCAAAACTTATTATAAAGATCATCAACCCTTGCAATGGTATGCCTATTTTACACACTCACCTAGTTTAGCTTCCAATAATTAATAATGTTTTATTCACTAAAATTTTCCATATATAAGAAAAAAATGTTTACACAATAGTTATGAAATCATCTTGATAAATCACTTCTTCTACAAGTCATCAAGTTATATAATTATCTACTTTAACTTAGTTGATAATTTAGGATATATGTTATAGAATTAGGCTACACACAATGCATAAATTTTATCTTGCCTCTACTCCCCTATGAAGGGGGAATTCTATTGGTGTCATGTGGAATGATTTCTTATTATAGATACAAAATTATAGAAATAGATGATGATTCCACCACCAATCCTACTAAAAGGTCCATGATTGAAATAAACACTATAATCCTCTCAAAATGATATAGGTTTGGAACCATTTTATTGGTTCCCAACTCCTATCCTTCTGTAATTATGAGCATCTCTCCCTTTATATAAATTAAAGATAATAAACTTCAAAATAAATTAATGTGGGATCATTAAATTTTCATTTATTGGATGATAATAATTACATTGTAATTCATCATCTATAAAATCATGATGTCTAAAAGATTACTATAATAAGAAATGGTTGTATGACCCTTTATGAATCACTGAGTATGAACCTATTTTGGAATAAATAGTACATCAAGAGAAATCAAATCATAATGTAACATTAATAGTCATAATTTTTTAGGGAAAATTTTCAAATATAACATCATAGAAATTTCTAATACCAAATAAAAATGTATATAATATAGAAGTGATCGAGAATTCACAAAGAATAGTGGTCGATTCCTCTCTAAAATATTCAACATTTAGATCCACTATATATACTAGTTCTATCTTGTATCTAGGAATCTATCCTTAAGGTATGTGACTCATATAATTCATCATCATCTAATAATTATTTTGAGGACCCTGGATATATCTTTTATCATTATTCTTCTTCTACCTTAATCCCTTTCTAAATCATGATCTCTAATCTCCCTGGAATTTTTTCTAAGAGTCCCCAAATTTCCACATTTAATATACTTTATTATAGGTTAAATAATTAACACATGGTAATCTCTAATCACTCCATGGTTAATTAATTATGGATATCATCCTTTGGGAAATGAAAAATAGAATCATTAATACACTTTCTAACTACCAACCTGCTATGCATCCCCATTCTACAATTTCTTACCACTAGAAGAGTCAATCATCACCATAGTACAAGGCCCACGCACATGATTAATATAAGGTAGAATATTAACAAATATTTGATCGTCCTATAAAGCCTTTTCAAAAGGCAAGTCCCTATGTACAAACATAGTTTATTTTTTTATGTCAAAACTCATGACCCACTGGTTGATGTTGGGAAGAATTCAAATCTAAAACATCTATTTTTTTGTTCATTATTTTAGTCCATGAGAAGGGAGAAATGAATTAAATCTATTAATCTAGTAAAAGTAATAAGAAACCATTATAGGAACCTAAAAAATATCAATGATATTTTATACTCATCCCAAAATCAAAAAATATGGAATGAATTCCCTCAACAATAGATTCATGAATCCCTCCAAGGTGAGACCCCCATATCTATAGGAATGTGACATCATTACCCACCACCTAATGGTGTACTAACTATAGAATGAATTATTCCATATTAACCTTCATATCATTATGGATCTTAAATATGTCAAACAGACCATCGTTGATATTTATAACATCCTCCATATATTGTGTCCATATAGATCCTTCAGATGACAGTCGTTCTTGGAGATGTAATTCTATACCATAATCAACAGTAGACCTTGGTGCCCCTCCAAAAAGGGAAGGTGTAAGAAGGGATACCGTATAAGGTGTGTATACAACCTATTCTACAAAAGAGGATTTCATGATCATGCTCTACAAATCCTATTTCATTGTGGGTGTTGTAATATGGGATTCCTTCAAAGTGAGAGATACTCAATCCACATCAGCTAGTGGTCTCTTCAATCCTATTTCAGGTGAAATCACGTAAAACATGAAGGTGATACTATAATGACTTATTATATTTTGAACAATTCTAATCAATATATGTGATCTCATAATATTTCTTCTAGGAGACTACCCAAAACCCCATGCTATGTACCTCTATGAACTAATCAGAGTTCTCTACCCCTACACACTAGTACCATCACACACACTCACATAAACACATATATAACATAAAAACATGCTTGAGTTTAACTAATTAATTCCATCAATTATATGGCATGAGTTTATGGAAAATATAGATATATCTCAATAGATAGGTTAAATAAATCCCAAAAAAATTGCACAAATGAAGAAATAAATTTAATTTAATTTTACACAACACTGTATATATATGTTTGTGTGTGTGTGTGTGTGGAATATGATACTACATGCCTAATCGTGATTCATGAACGCACCCAAATCCTATAAAACTATAACAATAATCATGATTGTGTAACATGATGGTCTGTTACACATGAGGTGGCCATGAACATGGATACACCCCTACACTAGTCCCACAAATCATATCTCATTTATTCCATTATGAGGGTATTAAAATGAAAATACGGAAAAAACATTCTATTATACCATTTTTAACACCCCAACCTAGTACGTTGGATTTGAGATGATGTTCCATAATAACTAATGTGCACTAACCCATAAACATGGAGATGGATTCTAGTATGGAGGGTCTAAAAAACATCATTATGCAGACTATACAAACAACATCATATCCAGATCCAAATAGCATAAATAATACATAAACATAATAATCAAAATAATATGACAAACACTATATATCATTTTATTATAACAAAGTTAACATATTTAATATAAATATATATACAAGTTCTCTAATTAGAATACTAAAATACATGATATAGAGTAAAACAAAATCAAAAATTAATGGCGTGTAATGATCTAAAATACATCTATTTACTTATTCGAGATCCATGCTCAAATACTCAACTATCATTTATTGGCTTATTTCTCTTTCCTGGATCACTAAACATGAAATCATTATACATGTAAAGATTCGCATGAAGGGTTTCTATAACAAACCATGTATAAATCCCCCATTGTATACTTTAATAGACTAAAAATTTATATCATTTGTATTTATTTAAATAAATAAATGAACATACATGAATAAACAATAATTTGTGAAGCACATGTATGCTAACCAAGACAGGAGGAGTCCCTATCATACATGATTTCCTTCCATGCTAAAAGGATAATTAGAGGATTTCAAATGTTTTCATGAATTGGAAACTTTGATGGTAATGATGTATATCATTCGTCTCATGGAATCGAGTTAAATAAGGTATTTGGGACATCGTATCCTTAATTCAACAAGGATTAGTCCTGCCGAACACCGTATCCTATTTATGGTGAAAATTAGTCATCCATGGGGTCTATCCCATAATTCTTAAACTAGAGTCAGGCCTCTAGGTCGTTGTGACCTAACACTATTCCCAGGTTCATCATTTCAATAATTACTAGTAGTGTGAACTCCCATATAAATGGAAGGCCATACCATGATGGTCATCCTATTTTGAGTACCAATAATAAATCCTCTAAAAGAAATGTATCACCTAGAAAAATATATATAAGTCAATTAAAAATATTTCATGTTATCATAAGAATCTATTAGAAACATATAACACCATGTTATCAGTATCAAGAAAGGTAACAAGATACAATAGATATACTCATAGTATCAAGAATCATATAACTATCTCATTCGATACCAACACACCCAAATGAAATGACTATTTAGCATAGTTAAAAATACATTTTATTACAATATGAATCTATAGAAACATGAGCATATAGTGGCCTTAATATCTATTTCACCTTCTTATCAAGGTTTTTAATATAAATATTAATTTCGTTCGATGGTGTGGTCTCCTAAAATGCATTTAAATACAAACTAAAACAATCTATGTCACTAGGAACACCTAGAACCAATTTCAAATAATAGAATACGGTTACTAAATTAATACAAATGGAAGGAAAATACAATGGGTAGAAGAACACATTACCAATTATAATAACCATAAATGATTGAATCTATGTTTCTTTGAAGATACGTCAATCTATAACATGAGTGACTAACCATGGATGTATCATGTGATACATTTAATGAAATAATTTAGTATAATACCATCAATACTCAAGAAGTGGCTTTGTTATAAAAAAAATAATTGCCTCCCTAGAGTACATAAAAATTTATTTAGATTCTATATGGGAATTATTTAATGACTTAACAAGAAATAATTTATGAAATTCAACAGAAAAAACCTATAGGAGATTTGTAATGAATTATCCAAATTTTGAAGAACATGTAAAATTTTATGAACTAAGCACATTTTTTGGTCAAAAGAAATATAATTTCAATCGAAAATTTAATAAATTAAGGGTTTAATGAATAACAAAAAACCATATCAGCCCTCTTGTCAATAATGTCCTAGAATAACCAATCTCAAAATATGGTGGAAAGTAGAGTGATTTAATTAGGGATAATGTTTTAAAAGTGTAGAAATCGACAACTCGTTATGTTTAAACATGTTTTGAAGACCAACCAAAACTTATTTACAAATACTTGAGTATGAAATTGAACTTTTACCCATTAGGATGAATCCCAAATTTCAAAATATCTTCAACCAAGGATTGGTGCATATTTCCATAGCATCTTAACCTCACCATGACCTCCAAAATGGAATGTGAGAATTTTTTAACTTTCATATCTTACATAGAAGGTAAACACAGACAAAAATATGTTCATTAGAGAGTCAGGCTGTATGTTTTTTATAGTGTGATATCAAAAAGGCAATTCCAATCTTCCTTAAGCTACTAGAATCCCATTAGGATCACCTAAGTATGTATCTATATAAATCTCATACAAAAATATATATAGACATGTCAATCACATAAATGAAACACATATCTAATTCTAGTACACTGGAGATTTATATGGATTGTGTTTTTATCATATAAAATGATACAAATTGATGATTTTTACTCTTTAAAATGAATTTTGTAAATAAATTAGGTGATGAATCATTTTATTAAAATTAATAAATGTCACAGTTTTTTGTAAATGATTTTTACAAGACCTGATTTTTGGTTATTTAAATAGGGATTAATTTAGTGTATTAAAAACTAAAATTCATGGTGAATTCAAATATAAATGTTTTAAAATATGTATTGTTATTCATGATTTATTTCTATAGTAAACATTGAACAAAAGAATAACAAATCCAAAATAAAGGGGAGTTTCTATATTCTATTATAAAGATAATATTAACTTGTTTTATAAAAATGTAATGGTTAAAAATGAATAGAAATAAATTGTTGAAGAGTTGATAAGATTTGATGTTACTATATGTCATTAAATGTTTACTCTATTGATAAAAGATACATAGAGGGATATCTTCCTATGTTCTACCTATGAATTTGTACTGGATTTAGGAAATAATATATTATAGATGATCATGTGAGTGATGTCTTCTTTAAATGAATACAATCATCTTTTGAATGTATTCTCTCACATACATGATAATTATTTTAAAAAAGAAAATAAGACCTATGGAATGAACTATACTACATCGATACAAAATGTGATGTTGATAACATTCAATAAGAATATAATATGTTTTTGGTATGTACATAGAATTTTATAATAACCCAGGCTTTTCAAACATTGATATTTCTTTTTAATAGATTATTATGCTATATATTTCACAAATAAATGTGTATAGACTATTATTGTTTTCATTGGATAATAGATATAAAAAATTGTCATTTAATAAAATATCTTCAAAATTTCCCATAATGACCATTCCATTTATAAAACTTCATCAACAAATCCTACTTAAATCTTTTTTCAAAATCTTGGGCGTGGTGACATAATAATGTGTTATTTCAGATGCTTAGTAAGTGCAATCATAGAAGATATCAACTACTTATCATATTAATTCATAATATAAGAATTAGTGTGTGGTATTATTAATATAAAATAAAAACTTCATACCCAATCATTCATGGATCATAAATAGGCACCATGGCATAAAAAATTATAATTTCAAAATACCAAAAACATAAAAGTGACATATCATCAAAATTCAATCATTATACAGAAGTTCATTTCATATAAGTATGTAACGATCATAATTATAGAAAATGTATCATATTTCTAGGAATAATCCAAGACCATGTAGTCATAATGGATCAGTTATCAACACATGTTTCCCATTTCAACATGTTTATAAAATCATCACATTTTTTCTAGAGTGGATATAGCAGATCACCATGTTACCCATAGTAGATCAAGAACATAGAATTGTTTTCAATCGTTAACTCACGAGATTTAAAAAAATACCCAATGAATATATGGGAGAACTATGTAGAACATTTATCATAAAACAAACATTTTTGTTACAAAAAAATCATAAAACATATATCATAATCCATTAAAGGAAACATGTTTCATAAACATTTCATTAAAGAATAACACATGGAAATAAAACTAGTTTCACAAAAATTTCATCATTTCATCATTGCATATTCCATTGAATGGTAACATGCATCATTAGAATATTTTAATCAAAAATATAAATGTTCTAGAGATAGAATAATAATCGTATAATCTGGTCATATCCCTATAAAATCTTATGTAACGTCAAATGATGTCATCTAATATGGAAAATTATTTTGATATATAACATGAAACATATCTTGGTGGAAATATCCAATTCAATTTGTAATAACATTTATAAATTCTAATAATTTAACAAATATTATAGAATAAATTTTATTTGAAAATAATCTTTATATAATGTCAGGTGTTCTTTAATTCATTGAGTGTTTATGATATTTGAAAATATTTTTCAGGTCATACATGTTAAAATAAGTATTCCTTTTACATTTTTATTATAAAAATTAACGAGATCAAAATTTAGAAAATGAAAAAAAAATCAACATAAAATATTTTTAAAAAATAAAAAATAGGGTAAAAAATAATTTTTAAAACCCTCATATAATAGAAAAAAGCTACTTAAAACATTTTAGGAATACATGAACATTAATGAAATTGATTTTTTATCAAAAATAGAAAAATGGCCATTTATCATAATAAATTAATTTTGGTTATTAAATATGGTAAAATTTATGGAAAACACATATTATCTAGTAATGATTATATTTTAAAAAATAATGTGTTTCTTGAGAGGTAAATCATAATATTTTATCATCTAAATCACTATCACAAAACAATCATGTTAAAAATGGGATTGTAACCTAAATACATTTACAACATTGGTAACTAATGTGTCATAATGCCTATGAATGAACTAACCATATAACTATATGAAAATATCCATAGAATTTATAATAATATTCCTAAAATACATTCTTTAGAGGTATATAAACAATATGACTAAACATCAGGTGAATATGGAATATCCCACATAGAGAATAATGTGAGGTGAAAACACCTTAACATAAGTGTTGAATTCATTTATTACTCTTTAAATACATTATTACAATAAATATTTGTTAATTATAATTATATTATATAACCATTATTATATATATAATACAATATGAAATTTACTTATGAAATTTTATTACCATTTAATAATAATTTGTTTTTGAAATCACATTTTGGGAATTAAATACATCATTTTTCATATATAGTTTGGTTCAATATTCTGAGTACTTTTATTTAGATAATGGTTAAATAATTTACATAATATAAAACATTATTTAAATATAATATTATTTCATTATTTTGGTTTTATAGTAGTCTATAAGTATTTAATCGTGAAAATGAATTACGCTGTTCATGGAGATGGTTGGTCGTATATGGACATGAATGCTGATTCAATTATCTCTTCAAGGGGAATTAAGGAAAGGTAAATAATAATTTACCATTATAGTATCGTTATTACTTCATATTTTTTATTATGTATTATAATTAAATTTATTTTTATTACAGTCCATGTGAACCAAAAGTTAAAAATGAATCACCACACTTTGTGAGACAATAGTTCTCCTAACATATAAGCGAATTTATAATATTACCAATGAATAAAAATTATTATGTTATATGTCGTTTTATAATTAAAAATTATTATTTCTATAAATGATATAATATATAAACATTAAATACATCATTATATATTTATATGAGATGTGGTTATGAAAAATGAATAAAATCAATTCGCATGGTGGTAATCTGACATGCACATAATCAAAAGATTTGTTTCCCATTTGATGCTGGATGAGGTGAATGTGGATTATTCATTTAAAATAATAACTTATTAATATATGGGAGATATCTATTTTTCTATATAATCACAATTTAAAAATATTTTATATTGGTTGATGAAGAAATAAAATAGGAATTCTTTAATTAGAACAAAACCTCTTTTTCCTAAAACTCCATTGGGTCTGCACAAATTGTCTTATTAGGTTGGTTTCCCTGTAAATATAGTAATCCACATTGTGTGTAGGGAAATAGAGAACGTATTAGGTATGATAATTTATGAAAAATGGGTTTTATAAGTGCTGGGAGGATACTATATGGGGTTCCCTTTCATAAGTGTGGGAGAGGACACGCTTCAATTTTTTTGAAATAAAACTCATGTAAAAACATGTTATACAAGAAAAATTGATCTAAAATTTATCATTTTCGATCCATAAATGATATAATATAGAAATATGTCCATAATAGTTTACTTTAAAACATTTTCCGGTAATTTCACCCATTATCCTTTTATTCTAACCCCTAGTAAACCCTTTTTAACCATACACAATATGATTAATTCATATAGTTCTTATTTTTCATATTGAAATAAAATTATGAAAATTTACGAAAAATTTATATTTATTATGATTCCATATATGGAATATGTTTTTTCTATATTTATATTCCAATAATTTGGAAATTTTTAATTTAAAATTAAACTTGCATACATGGCAAGAAAAAAGTTTTCCAAAGAGAATGTTTTTATAAGTATAGATCTTTTAAATGTAAAAAATATAATTTAATTTTATTAAAATGACCTAAAATGGTTAAATAATGATATAATATAATTAATTTTATTGTTAAAATTTTTTATACTATATTGATATTTTTATATATGTTAAATAAAAAGGAATTTTCAAATAAAAATAGGTTTTTTTTACTATTAATCAAAGAATTTATCTTTTCATAAAATTGTCAAAAAATGCATTAGAATTTAATTTTTACTTTTAAATTTAAAAAGAGTTTTTTATTTTAAAAAAAATTATTTTTGTCTAAAAAATTACTTTTATTATTTTCCACATAACTAGATTAAAATAGTTTTTTTAAAAAGAGTATTTTTTAAACATATATATAATAAAATAAAAAATAATTATTTATTTATCAATATGATTTAATTATATCAAACCACAATAATTAATTTATAAAATTCATTTTATAAATATCATTATTTCATGTTTATTTCCTAGGTAATGATAAAAATATTAATTAATAAGATCAATAGAATATTGTAATTCATTTAAACATGGTGTTCTGTGTAACATAATCTATCAATAAAGATAAATTTATTCAAAAGAATGGTTTATTAAAATAATGGGTGTTATATTCTACCCACCATAAGATAAATTTTACTAAAAAAAAATTCACTGTAATTCAATCAATACATACCTCTCCTCATATCCTTAGGTTCCCATGTAGTATCCCCATATTGGTGTTTTATCCACATAACATTGACCATGTTTGTGGTCTTTTTTTGTACCACTTTCTCTCTATGATATATAACCTCCATTGGATATTCCTCATAATAAATATTTTTCTCTTCTAGTATAACTAAATATTATAGTGATTTTGATGGGTCATGTACATACATCCTTGATATAGATACGTGGAATAAATCATGTACTTTAGAGATTTTTAGTTTAAGCTCTAATCAAGAAGTTATTGTCCTAATATAATCAAAAATATCAAAGTGTTTAATATACATAGTTTTTATTTGTACCGAATTTTTAAATATCATTAACATATTCTAATAATATATTCTTAGAAACATAATGTCCCAAATATCAAATTCTAGATCACACTTGAAATTGTCATCATAAAATTTTTACCGACAATGTGCTTCCCATATATGTTGTTGAATGCATCTAAAAATTTCATTCAATTATTCTAGAAGACCAACTCCCAATATCTATCTGCATAAAAATTCTTCCTTGTTCATTTTATTTTCACAGTTCTTTCTATAGAGGTATTATTTATGAGTAATTTAAATGATTGATTGAATGTTTTTTTATAAGAAAACTCTACAAGATGAAGGTGTTGATCCCAGACGCCATTTAAATCAAAAGAATAAGATCATAGAATATCCTTTAAGGTTTCAATTATTATATTAGAATAATTTTAAGGCCCCAACCTTATACATTTCATTATAATTTGTTAATTCTAGAATTCTCATTGAGGATCTTTTCATGTTTATAGTTTTATAGAATTAAGTCTTAACTATTACATTACATATCAAAAGATTACAAACTAGACACTTGTACTTTATTCAATTTTTCGACAATAATAAATTTTTTAAATAACAAATTAATTCTTTTCTCGATATAAATCATCTTGAGTTATTCTATTCCCTTAACCTTCCTTATACCCTTTGAAAAATATTTCAAAAACATGGGATGAGCATAAAAATCATTTTTTGGGATAAAAATCCAGGAAAGAAAACATTAGTCCAACAATACATAAAATTCATTGAAATCGTAATATTCAATAAAAAACATATTCTCTTTAACATTTCTTAAAAAATAAAAAGATTTTTTAATAACATTTTGATATCATAAATCATAAAAGATACTTGTGGTGTTCATATCATACTTATAGTGTAGCTTTCACAAATACATAAAGAGTTACGTTTGGAATACCCATTATAATATATTCCATAAATATATTATGATAAACATTTACATTTACCTTTGTAAAATTACACAATGCATTAGAGATATATCTCAGCTTCACCCTCCATGCGTTTATCACGGAACCATGTATATTTTGTATTACACATAACCACCTGTTAAATTTCCAAGTACCATTACATAATCATAAAACATAAAATATTAAAATAATCAACATTTCACCAATCAGTAATAAGAAATCAATTCAAGATATTGAAATATTTAATCAATTTCCAAAACTATTTAAAACATTTAAAAATAATAATTTTTAATCAATGGGTCCCATTCCAATTTGAAAAGTTTATTGGAATTAACATTTTGAGAAATTAATATCCATATAAATAAATCCTTAAAAACATATTAAAATCATGAAAAATAATGAGAAAAATTTATATGAATTGATCATTAATGATTTTTGAAACGATTTTCTAGTTAAAGACACTCGTAACACTTGAGAAACACATGATTAAAAATAATTAAATAATGACACAAAATAAATCTTATAATATCTTGAGATTAAAGTAATTCATGATATAATATTTTAAAGGGATATATATACACCATATAAAAGTTAATTGGTGTATAACAATACATATTTATCAATGGAATGTAAATTGATTCGAAATCCCTTAAAAACGATCATATAAATGATGTTAGAATTTATTAGTGGGGTGATTATGTGTAGAAATATTGCATCCACACAAATAGAAGTGTAATTTAAATCTTTAATAAATACACAGTGATTCCACACATAAAATTGCAATAATATAATAAACAATATATGCATAAATTTGAATGAGTGGAAATTTATTTTAAAGATTCACTTAATGAAACTCAGTATCCCAACAAGGTCATCTAAGAACATCAAAAAATGAGTTGATGATTGATAAAAGGATATATCATAAATTGTACAAAACATTTATATAAATAAGGATATATGAGATCATATCCCAAAATAATAAAATGAAAATTTAAATATATAACAAGAATGAATTCATTGACTAAAAGAGGAGGGTGAAAGCTTCTCTTACATTGTGTGTGACTTGTCTTGTTCATTATTTATCTCACTGAATAATAATATTATGTCAATTATACATGATTAAGTACCTTTTTCATATTTATTAATCCTTTTATATCACTTATTACCTTGCTACAATAATAATATAATTATTCATGTTCATATTAGACTTTTTTTATGTATGGTATTGGAGTCAAAAATGAACTTGTTATAATTACAAATTGTCCATGAGGCCAAAAGTACATTATCTCCCAAATTGAATTAATGATTTTAAATATCATATATATCAAGTATATATGTATTTATATCTATTATATAAGTTATTTATAATAGTAAATTAAATTTTGATATAAGAAAATGAAATGCATCGTTCATGGAGACGGTAAGTTGTACGTAAGCATTAACGCTACTTTCATTTATTTTTCATTTTTTCAGAAATGAAAACTAATTGATACATAGTTGTTTTATAACTCTAGTATAATATATTTGTTTTATATGTTACATATGATCATTAATTCCATCCTTTATATGTTCCATTTATAGAATGAACGAGTCATATCACATTGAGGGGGAGGTAGTCCGCACATCCTAAAATGAAATTATCGTATTTAACCAACATGGAAACAATAATGGTATGTTATAAATTATAATTAAATTATAATATTGATAAAATAAATATAATATAAATCTTATTTAATTTATGTTCCATCATAAAGTGCACTATGAGAGGTTATAGGAGATAATTGAACAATCATCGGTTCGTGAGGTAGTAGTTCACCATCTATAGAAACAGTATGTTTGTATCCATTAGATGGAGGATTGTGTATGTTATGTTTGAATCCATATCATAAAACAAAATAGTATATTTAAGATACTAGTTTTTTTATAAAATAATTTCATAAAGAGAGTTATGGAGTAGGAGATTAGAAAATAAATGAAAGAAGCTTGAGAGAAGACATTACCTCATACTGAGTAACACCTTAAGATTTAAGCTAAAAGGTCTTACCTAATTACCTTATTCACAATTTAAGGATTATAGGAGGAATATAGGGATTTTTTAATGTAATTTGGTATTTATTTGGATGACCTAAGGGGGATTGAAATGTGTTTGTAAGAGTTAGATGTGGTGTCCTTTAGTAAGGGAGATGGGAGGTACTTAAGGAATATTTTGAAAACCTATTTTATTATAAATTCTATTTTTATTATAAATTAGTAAAAATTATGTTTTTAAAAATTTTATAGGAATATAAGTCGAAATAAAATCATCCAAAAATAATTATATAGGTTTATAAATAAATTTAATCTTTATCGTTTTTATTTAACCATTTACACTCTTAATGTTTTTTATTGCAATTAACAAATTGTGAAACAACATAGTTACCAAAACATAAAAAATATCCAATTAAAGATTCAATAATAAAATTTATTACTTATGTTCATTATTTTTAGGAATATTATATTTTTTTGGAATACTATCATATTTAATAGTATATTTTATATTTTTAAAATATGAATTATATCAATTTTGACACTATTCCTATTATGAAATTTTTAAAAATCTATAACAAATTGATTTCTTATAAAAAACATAATTAATACAAATAGAACATGTATCTATAATCCATAATATTCTCTGATGACATCAAATTAAAAAAATTATATTTATTTTAACAATTATAATATTATTTATTTGAATCCTTTACTAATGAAGCAATCACTCCACCACTACTGTGTCATAATTTAATTTATTTATCTAATCTCTAAAGTTATAAATAAAATATCAGGACGTATAAAATATTTTTATCTTACTAATGAATATTTATATTCTATGAGATCTTATATATATACCCATATCAAAATTGTTTTATTAAAAGATATATGTTTATGTTATATTTTCATTAACATTAAATTAAAAGTAATGAAATGTAATTTTCACACAAAAGTGGCTCAATGGGATAATGAAATCAACCCAAGGATTCACATGGTCATTAATATCTTATCCAATGGTATTATAAAATATGTTTGGGTAATATAATATTTTTATAACATTATTTTTTACCCTTTTTACCATATATTCCCATTATTCATGGTAAATAAAATATTTAATCAAATTACTATTCCTAACTTCTAAAAATAGAAGTTACCAATTTAAAAAAATTTGAAATCCTGATTATAAATATTTAATCCATTTTTCGAAATTCAAATCAAATAATTTTTAGAAATTAATTTAAAATCAATTTCCATTGTCAAAAATAAAAATCACGTTTTAAAGAAGTAAAATCATCCAAAAGATTTACATGTGTTTGTGTACTATTTCAAAGTGAAATTACTTAAAATTAACAATATAGGGTTAAGTGAAAAAAATATAATCCAATGAAATATTAAAACCAATTAAAATTAAAAATTAAAAATTAAATTAAAATATATTTAAAGGCTATTTTGAATAAAAATTCATTGTTTTTCACTATTCATAAAAATTTACATTTTCATAAAAAAATTAATCCAATATAAATTTTAATTTCCCACTTCTAAATAATAATATTATTTTTTTCACATATAACATAAAAAAGTTACAAAAACTATAATTAAAAATGGTTCACCATCAAATGGTGGAAAAACAACGTTTTAAAAACATAATATTTTTTTCATGCTTAAAATCAAATTTGTTCTTATTTTATTCCTCTAAAATTTATTGGATTATTTTGAAGACATTTAATAAAATATTTTTGATAGTTCTATTCGTTCCTACCAATAAAATTGTTATACATTAACAATATTTTAAAATATTAGTATTATATTATTATTATTTTGGTATAACTCAAAAATGTGTAAAACATATGATTTCAATGAAACATATTCTTTAGTGTTGAGTAAGCTATTGGAAGAAGTGTTATATATTAAATAAAATAAATATCATATTCATTAATGTAAATTTACTATTATATAAATAAGTGGGATGTTTCATCCTTCCCCCATTTATGAAATTGCATCCTCGTAATTTTAAAAATGGGCTTTAAAACATCATTAAAAGTCTCACATCAGAAAAAGAGTCAGTAAAACTGTCACTATAAAAGATAGAAACATAATTAAAATGTTCACCCGAGAACACACATATTTTGACTCCATGAAATCATAGATGATTATGATAAAGTAAGTTTCATGTTCTCTTATAGAGTGATGTAAAACATGATTAGGAGATACATAACCACAATAAAACCAAAGACATGTGATAAGTTAAGCTGTCTTTGATTCCATAGTATGGAAAGAAAAAAAACTAGTTTAAGATCCATTTTATAAATTTAGAGAATTTATTTATGAGATAGACTAATAACATAAGGAAATATACTTACTTTTCCAGAAGAATTTCATCCTTTAATATGTTTCTACCAAAACTCATCTTTTCTCCAAACGATGAGTATTCAGGATGACTTGGTCTCACCAGAAGAGCTATAATCAACTTCAACATAATAACATGATCCGAAAAATATGAACCATATGTTTCTCCTATCTTTATAATTTTCCAAAAACCAAATATGTTAGTATAAGATCAAATAATTCCCCAAAATAATAATCTTTTATAAAAATTAAATACTACTCTTAATATCTAAAATTGATCAATCAATACCCAAAGCTCAAAAAGACTATTTAATACTAAATCATAATATTTCATAATAACACATAGAAATAATAAAACAAAAAAGAAACATGTGGAATTAATATCATACTTAAATAGAATCATTTATAACTAAATAGAGTGTTACGTTTGGAATACCCATCAAAGTATAACCCCTAAATCTAACATTTACCATCGTCACATTACCCAATGCTTTAGAGATCTATCTCGGACTCACCTGGCTTCAGTTTATCATAAAACCAACCAAGTTTTGTATATTATGAGGCCACTTATCAAATTTCCAAGTAAAATTAAATAATCATAACACATAAAATATATATGTTATCAAAATTTCAATTATCAATCACAAGAAATTAGTTAACTATATTAAAAATTATATCTATTTCCAAAACCATAAAAAACATTTAAAAACAATATTTTTTGATCAATGTTTCCCATAACACATTGAATCGTTTAATAATAATTACCATCTATAATCCATTAATGTATATATAAATAAATACATAAAACCATTTTGAATACATGGACATTAAAGAAAAATATTTAGTAGAATAAATAATTAATTATTTTAAAATGATGTTCTCATAAAAGAATCTTGTAGCACTTGAGAGACACTTGACAAAAACTGATTAATGATCGTAGAAACATGAATTTTTCCTTAACTCTAAATTAATAGTAATTAAATGTAATTTTCACACACCAGTGACTATATGGGGACCTAAGATCAAGGAAAAGATTATAATGATCATAATTATCTTATAAAATAGTTTTATCACATGTTTTAGGGTAATTTCATACTATTATAATTTTATTGTTTTACCATTATTTACAATATTTTCCCTTTAATCATGGTAAATAAAATATTTAATGAAAGTACCATTCATAATTTCTAAAATTAAAAGTTTCCTATTTAAATAATGTGGACTTCCATATTCCAAATATGAGATACATTTTTCCAAATTTAAAAAACATAAGTTGAAAAACTTTATTTAAAATTAATTCTCGTTGCCCAAACAAAAAAAACAAGCATTTTTTTAAAAAGTAAAAACTACCAAAAGTTTGACATGAGTTTATGTCCAATTTCAAAGTGAAATTACTTTAAATGAAAAAAATTGGATTAAATGATAAAAATATAATCCAGTAACACTTTAATACCGATTTAATGTACAATATATGTATATAAATAAATTAGATTAAATTGAAGTTGTGATTTAACATTCATTATTTTTCACTATCCATTAAAAATGATCTTTGTCAAAAAAATTATAAAATTTTATCCAATGTTAATTTTGATGTCCATGTTCTAAATAATAATATTATTTTGTCCAATATAACATATTAAAGTGAAAAAACTAGATTTAAAAAGGGTTCTCCATTAAAATACTGTAAACTTACCTTTTAAAAATATTAGAGTTTTCTTATGCTTATAATCAGGTTCATTCTTATTTTAATCCTCTAAAAATGATTAGATATATGTAAAGAAATTTATAAATAATATTATAGTTTTTTCTATTCTTTACCTCCAATATAATGTCTAGGAGTTATCTAACATTTAAAATAATAAAAATATTATATTTTTTGTATAAATAAATGTTTTGTGTAGTGTAAGATATCAAAGAATCCTTTTGATGCATTTTTAGTATGTTATCATAAAAAATATCATCATTAAATTAAAATTAATATATTATTAAATAAATAAAAGAACTATTATATAAATACTAGTTTTACTAAACTAATCATCTATATGAGGTCGATATTTTTTACTTACATAAAACATTATTTCCAAATCATATTTAATACTTCTCCAGATCATCACGGTAAACCTCAAATATTGATCAAATACAATAGAATGTGGAACTAAATTATACATAACAAATTCATTTTTATATATATTCAATTAAAATGGTCCATAGAAAAATTTCATTGACACTAATTAAGTGTGATAATAATATAATTTATTTGATAATAACCCATAGAACATTATGCACTTTACATTTTTAGGGAGTACGATGACAAAATCCATGGTTTTGTTTTACCATTTAATTTTTTTTATGGGTAATTCTGGTAACATCCTCTTTGAATTTTTTTTCTTTTCCAAAATTGATGAGATACTATGAACCAATATAAAATATCAATGATATCTCATTCCTTTTAATCCAATTATAACAACTCTCTCAAATACATAGATATATATTTACATCCAAGAAAAATTGAAAAAAAATAACTATGGGCCACTTCAAAAATATCGTTCCTCAGATCAATCATAAACAAAACACATATGTTATTTTAAAACCAAATCATCCAAAAAAATAATATTTAAAATTAGGAACATTTCTCTCTTTCTTATATATATCTAATTCTTCCATCTTTTCCTCTTTAATCATAACTTCTGTGAATTCTTGAACACTTATTTGAAAAATATAATAATCACCTATTTATTTTTTATTTCGAAATCCATAAATTTTATGTCATGAAACACTATATATTATTTCAACCTCCTTATCGGTAATATATAATGTTACTTTTGACTATAATAATTTTCAACCATTTACTATCCATTGGTGGTAATTTATTGAGCAGTCAAAGTCTTTAATCAACTCAGGACATCAAAACTTGAGAATTTTCAACTCTATTTGTGTAAATATATATATTAAACATTTTTCATTAGTATATATATCCCACTTTTCCATATAATTATAATTTCTCCATACCTTTAATGAAAAATTACAATAGATAACTTCGAATCGTGATTTTGGAAAATTTTCTCATGAACCATTTGTTTCTATGTGGAAGATGTTATAACTACATAATTCATTATACGAACACATCCCAATCCCTTCCATGATACATTACTTTTGATTAAAAACACTAATCTATTTTATGGTAATGTAATATCATGTGTTCTTACTAATCATAAATTATGTTTCATGATGATTTCCTCATGTAGATCTATCTAGAAGAACATTTCTCCCTTCCAAATTTACTTGGTGAGGTGATTAGATAGTCATTAAAAATTCCCCAAAAACCATTGATAATATTTATCATAACCAGGGAAATATAGAATTGCATTATTTTTGGGTTGTATATGGAATAATTCAATATCCTTCTTTTCTTATTGATCAACTGGTATAACTTCCCTAAATACTATATGACCCAAAAAAGAATTGTTTTTTTGGAAAAATTCACAGTTTGCAAATATTACATGTAGTTTTCCCCTTCTTATGGTCTTTAACATAACTATTTTGTAATTTTAATTCAACTCCTTGATCTTCGAATTGATAAAAATATCCTCAATAAATAATACTATAGACTAGTTAGTAAAATCTAATAATATTATTTTCATTAAATCCATCAACATTTTTGAGGAATTAGTAAAACCACATATAATAGATACATATTCATAATTTTTATAACTTGTAAAAGATTCTATAATTGGTATATTATCCTTATTGAATATGAATTTATAAAATATTTATGGATGTTAAATATTTCATGAGTATTTAGATCCATGTATTTTATCAATAATTCATCTATATAGGGCAGATGATTCTTATTTTTTATTATGATGTTCTCTGGTTCTTCGTAATAAATATAGATTTTGATTGATCCATATTTCACATTAAAAATTTAAACTGTACACCCCAAGATGACACAATTGTCTATATAAATCCCTTATAAATGTACTCTTTGAGTTTCTTCAGGGAATGTTATAAATTTAGTAGGGCCATTTTATATGGATTTTATTGAAATGGGTTAGGTGTGAAATATTAATTCTATTGAGAACTCAATTTCATGATACAATGGAAGCCTAGAAATTTCATAAAAAATATATCAACAAACTCTAAAAAATATGTCATTACCGAGACCCCAGATTCTCAGAGCTGGTACCATATATTAATACATTGGTATAATAGACTAGAAATTTGTATACTGAAGGACCGGATATGTTTTCAGTTATGTAAACCTAGATAAAATAATTATTTATACATTAAAACATTCAAATGAAAAATTATATATATATTTCATTGGGAATCTCCATAACTCATAGATTATACCTGCAGTTCATTCATAATATTCATCTTCACATTATGGAGAAAGTAGAATATAATAAAGTTGCAACGCCCAACCCTAGTTACCCAGAGTCATTGCGTTAATACATAACATTAGCATTATCACTAGGAAATCGTGTCTCTAAAAACTGATCAGCTTAGTATTATTGGAAACAATATTCATACATTAGTTCACATTACAGCTTCAAAAGTAATATAACATGAATTTATTCCATTAGAGACATTCATTCCTCCTAGATTTTTTATGCAAGTCACCAATTACTAACTTCTTCATATCCTAGGAAAACGAATCATAAGAAAGGGGTGAGCTCAAACTATCCATAAGGGTAATCAATAAAGTGGAAGATATCATAAATTTTAAGCATGGTAAATAATTGAAAACACATGCCTTTACCAATAATAAACATGAATAATTTTATGGATGGAATATGAGCTGAATAAATAATTCCATAATAAAAAACAATCATTGGAATTCTACTTTTCGAATGACCACATGAACTATAAATATTATTTTTATAATGTGGGAAAATATAATGTAGGACATTCAGAAAAATTTTGTCAAGGACTCAACCAAGACATCTAAAAATGATTAATGCATCAGCCAAAACCATATATCAAATTTGGAAAGGCCTCATCCAATTCAACATCTAGTTGTCTTATGAGACCTACCGATCCATCGCGGAGCTATATCAAGCTCCACCCATCACTTACTAAGCCCAGTACATTCCTCATATGAAAAGTATGAAATATAACATAAGCATCTGTATTAAAACTAGCATAAAAAATGTCAATACATTAACCATAAACCATGAATGGTATAGAAATAACACATCCATGATCAAAAATATCGTAAAAACATCAATAAAATATGGGTTATTTTTGTCATAATAAATCTACTTCAAACAATTATAAAATCCTTAAAAAGATGTTGAAATTGCTGAAATCAAAACTATTTGAGAGGAATATCTCTTTCGTTTTTTGAAATCATTTAATGTTACATAATTATAAAATAAAAAATTTCTTTTGAAAATAATCTTATATTATTTTAAGTGAATATTTGATGATGTTATAACATCCGAGAATAACCACACCCACCATATAAGTTAAAAAATGATTCTTACCATAATTTGGATGAAAAGGTCATAAAGAGTCTTGTTCCGAAAACGACTGAAAAGATTCCTTTGAAAACAAATATGTTCAAATAAGGGTATAAATTACGTTAAATCATTTTCTTGTAAATAGTAAAAAAGTTTTGAAATACATTTTTAATAAACATGGATGTGGATGATAAAGAGGACCTAGTAGATACTTACATAAAAACAACATCGGATAATAAAGAGATTGTCGAATTAACCTTAACATGTACTTTTTTTTATTGAGGTTAGGTTGACCTCTAGTATAATTGGTAAATAATTGTTATTATATTTTTAAGTAACTATATAAATTTATATGATATCATATATTATCTTATAATATTGCTTTGTTAATAATATTTTAGTATTATAGTTTTAATGGGTGTTAAAAGATTCTTTTTCCATTATATGCTTTGTTATGTAAGTAATGCTTGTTAGGGATAGGATGTATCTTATAAATATACAGAATGACATTAAGTCTTAAAAAATTATTTTTAATCATCAACTGAAAATTAGTCTTGAATGTATACGATGGGGAATGAATCTCATCGTGTTCGTCGAGATGGTAATCCGTTCGTACGCACGAGCGATAATTTCATTCTTTTGACATTAACATAATATGTAATTGAATGGTATATCATATATAAAAAATAATTACCATGCTATATTTAT
The DNA here is from genome assembly GCA_963277665.1 of Viscum album. Classification (NCBI taxonomy): domain Eukaryota; kingdom Viridiplantae; phylum Streptophyta; class Magnoliopsida; order Santalales; family Viscaceae; genus Viscum; species Viscum album. The sequence goes on along the minus strand of OY728141.1, from coordinate 44,687,603 downwards.
TATTTACATCAATTATACATTATTATTATACTCATACATTTAATAATGTATTGTCTAACAACTACACCGTGACGTGGAGACGGTAAGCCGTACGTATGCATATATATTGACATGTCATTCAAAGGATGGATAGAATAATGAATATAGTTGTACCATATTTATAATAACATCATTGAATATATAATATAATGGAGTTATTATTTTAGAATGTAAAAAACAAATAAAGTGGAAGTAGAAGAAGATTGGAACCTGAAAGAGGTCTTGAAATATTTACCTATTTATCGGGTTTTTCCTTCTCATTTAATCAATAATGTTCTTTAGGTTGGATTTCTGACCAATGTAAGGACTCCAAGATGAAGGGGGAAAGTTGGGAGGATATTTGTATAAGTTATGGTTGATCCAAATGGAATTTAAGGTGTCAATTGGATATAAGTGTAAGTTCCCTTTTATAAGAGGGGTGAGGGGCAGCTTAGGAAAAGATTGATGTATTATTTTATAATAAAATAATTTCCGGTTTCTAGTGGCTCAAAAATAAACTATGTAATGGATAAGGTGGGGATGGTTCTAAAACCACTCAACCAATATGTTTTAGATAAGTTTGTGTCACTGTATTAACATTGTCTTCTAGATTTAACTCTTAGTTAAATAGATGGACAATTACCATGTCTCTTTGTATTTTTATATTATATAGTTAATAAACATACTATAAACTTCTAAGAGAACACCAAGTGGTTAATTAATGACATATATAATAGTATTTAATAACGTTGTCTAAAACGTATATTTTTAGGAATAGAATACCAATTATGAATATAATATTTGTCTTAAAAACTCTTTTATGACAATTTTGACACTATTTGGTATTTTGTTTTTTCTAAATTGATAACTGCATTTATTACATTCAAAAAAATCATTTATTCAACTATAAAATTTCATATTAACCTAGGAAATTAGTTTAATTCATATAATGTCTAAAATTACATTTATTTGTGTATTTATAATATCAATTTTTTCAATTTTTCATTAATAAGTTAACTATTACATCGTCATTCTGTCATAAATAAATTTCATTATACAATGTATAAAAATTATAACTAAAATACATTTATGTAGGAAATAATTTTATTTTTTTAATGAATATTTTTTGTCATAGATATTACATATATAATCCAATGTAATTTTTTTTACTAAATGATATATGTTTATGTCAATTTTGCATTTACATTAACTTAATGAATATAAAGTGTCATTATCACTAACAAGTGGCACCATTGGGTCCCAATATCAACCAAAGCATTCCCACAGTCAGATATTTATCATCCATTAGATTTAGGACATGTGTTAGGGTAATTTAATATTATTATAATATTAATTATTTACCCTTATTTACCTGATTTACCCTTTAACCATTGTAAATAATGTATTTACCAAAGTAATCATTCAAAATGTCTAAAAATAAAATATACCTATTTACACAATTTGGAGCTCCTAATTCCAAATATGGTATCCATTTTTCTAAATTAAAAACAGAGAAGTGGCAAATATTAATTTAAAATTAATTCCCGTCGTCAAAACAAAAAGCATTTTTGAAAGAAATAATAACTATCAAAAGATTGACACTTGCTTATGTGCAGTTTAAATGTGAAATTACATCCAATGACCAAAATTGAATTAAATGGTAAAAATATTACCTAATTATACTTAAAACACACTCAATAATATAATTTATAACTATAAATAATTTTGATTATAAAAGGTTTTTTTAATCAAAATTTTGTATTTTTCACTATTCATCAAAAACCGAATGTTGTCAGAAAAATAAAAAAAATTAAACCTAAGATAATTTAATCATTTTGAACCAAAAAATGAATTACACGTTGTATTATAAAATTGATACAATTTCAAAAAGTGGGTATTACTATTCATAGTGACTAGTTTGATTGGCCATGATGTTTTAGAATCTCAAAGTAGTGTACAACGCAAGATCTTGAATTATTCAAAGGGAAACATACAATGGAAGCATGGGGTATTAAATTCTCCCCTCCTTTAAATAATTTAATCCTAAATTTTTTTAAAATAATACTACATAAAAATATTTGGGTGTTCCTTCATCATAAGTTCCTCAGGTACCCATGTTTCCTCTTCCACTTTATAGTTTCCTCAGAGAACTTTTACCAGATGAGTAATCCGGTTTCTCAACACTTGTTCTCTTGTTTCAAGATTCTTGACAGGATCTTCTCAATAAGACAGATAAGGTTCCTGATAAATTCTTCATAGGAGAGTACATGTGTTGGGCCAGACATGTATTTTCTCAACAGTGATACGTGGAACACATCATGAACAATGGATAGACTTGGAAGCATTTCCAAATGGTAAGCTACATCCCCAATTCGTTATAGAATTTCGAAAGGTCCATTTTAAATGGGACAAAACATACCCTTCTTACCAAACCTTATAATTCCATTCCATGGAGATACCTTCAATTAAACTCGATCTCTTATCTGAAATTCCAAGTCCTTTATTCAAATATCAGTATATCTCTTATGCCTACTTTGAGCAACATTCATGTGGGTTTGGATTACCTTCACCTTTTCCCTCATTTCTACAACAAGTTTTGGGCCTATGTGTTTTCATTCACAAACATCATCCCTACAAGTTGGCGTACGACATCTCTTTCCGTATAACGCTTCATATGGTGTCATTTGAATACTTTAATGGAAGCTATTGTTATAAGAAAATTCTACATGAAGTAAATATTGATACCACATACCTTGAATGTCTTGTGAGAAATATTTCAACATGTATTCTAAGGTTTAAATAGTCTATTCTGATTTTCCATCAGTTTGAGGGTGGTAGACAGTGCTCAAACAAAGTTCAGTATCTAGGGATTTATAAATATTTTTCCATAATCTTGATGTAAAAAATGGATCACGATCAGAAATAATCGATATAGTTACTCCATGATGTCTTACAACATCGTTAATATACAGTCTTGGTAACTTTTCAAGTTGTAAATCTTCTCTTATATAATGAAAATATGCTGACTTGGTAAGATGATCAACAAGGACCCATATTGCATCATTCCTTCTAGGAGTTTTTGGAAGTACCATGACAATTTCCATCATAATATTATCCCATTTCCACTCAAGTATGGGAAGAGGTTGCATAAATCTTCCAAGCTATTTCCTTCCAGCATTCACTTATTAACAAACCATACATCTTGAAAAAAAATCAGCAATATCCCTCTTCATGTTGTCCCACCAAAAAATTTCCTTCAAATCTCTATAGATCTTGCTGCTCCCTGGGTGTATAGAGAATTTGGAGTTATGAGCATCATCTATCAATTCCATTTTCAGATCATGTATATCGAGAACAAAAATTCTCTTCCCATATTTCAAAATTCCATCTTCATACACAGAGTCAATCAGTCTACCATCATTTACACCTTTAATCATGTTTTTAAACTCATCTTCATTGGTCTGAGAACTCATTGTGTGTTATAGTAAATATGTTTTGGCATCCATTTGAACAAGTTTTTATTTTTCACCTTCCATGGTTATCCCCATGTCCATCTTTTTTAGATCCTTGTATATAGGATCCTTTTCAATTGTCATCTCATTCAGAACTCAATGATCATTTTTTCTTCAAAGCATCTACCACCTTATTTTCCTTACCAGGGTGGTAGTGTATAGTGAAATCATAATCTTTTAGTAGTTTAATCCATCATATTTTCATAGAGTTGTGATCTTTCTTTGAGAAATTATACTTCAAAATCTTCTGATCATTATATATCCCACATTTTTCACCATAGAGATAGTGTCTCCAAATATTCAAAGCAATGATTATAGGAACTAACTCAATATCATGAGTGGGATAGTTTTTATCATGAATTTTTTGTTATCATGATTCATAGGAAATAACTCTATCCGGCTGAATAATGAAACAACCATGTCATTTCTTTGATGCATCACTATCAATAACAAACCCATAATTCCCCGATGGTAGAGTCAGGATAGGATCATTAACTAATCCTCCCTTTAGTTCATCAAGAAATTCTTCACACTCTTATTTCCAAACAAATTTAACCCCTTTACATGTGATCTTCATTAATAGGATAGCCAATTAGAAAATATTCTGGACAAAACGTCAATAATAAACTACAATACGAATAGAACTATGTACCTAAGTTGTACTTGTCGGTGCTGGACATTCATGGATTGCGTTTGTATTAGAAAGTTCAATATAAATTCCATACATAGAGACAATATGGCCACGAAAAGTAATCTATTGAAGCCAAAATTTACACTTTCTAAACTTCCCAAAAAAATTCATTTCATTTGAGGGTTTTCAGAATGGTGCACAGATAATTTTCAAGATCTTCATAGATTTTGGAGTATACAAGGATATCATGAATAAATAATACTACAAAATCATCAAGATATTCCATGATAACATTGTTCATTAGATCCATTAAAACAGAGGATGCATTAGTCAGCCCAAAAGGAATTATTGTAAACTCTTAATACCCATACTTGGTTCGAAATTCTATTTTCGAAACGACTTCCTTCTTCACCCACAAATGATGATATCCATATCGAAGGTCAATATCGATAAAATATTGAGATCCATGAAGTTGGTTGAATAAATCATCAATTCAAGGTAGGGGATACTTGTTCATTATTGTTATAGCATTGGTCTCCTTGTAGTAAATTCACAACTTCATAGACCCATTATTATTCTTAACAAAATGAATAGTGGCTCCCAATGGAGAATCACTCGGGAGAATAAATCCCATATTACTCAATTCCTCTAGTTGTTTCTTTTGTTCCACTAATTCCACAGTGGCCATTCTATAAGCGGTCACTGGTATGGACCACGAACCTGAAATTAAACTAATGGAAAACTAAATTTCTCTTTCTGGAGGATGTCCAGGTAAATTTTCTGGAATGACATCAACATATTATTACACAATAGGTACATTCTCTATTTGAACATTCTTTTCCTCACCCATAGTTATTTCATTCACATCCTCTCCAATAATAGAATTTTGTTGATCTACTGGGGGTGTATCTAGATAAGAATGAGGTGGTGATGTTTTTGTTATAAATATTTGGTGTTTTTTATCATCATCATCATAAATCGTATCCTCCTTATTCTTACAATAAATTTTTGCATCATGGTCTGAAATCCAATCCATACTGTGGATTATATCAAATTCAATCTAGGGTTTGATGATTAGAATAGAAAATAAAGATCATTTATATTTAAAACCCGAAGATATTATGAGAAGTATTATTTTTAATTTATTTAATGTCATGTGTTGTATGCTACACCAAAATTATCTTGCACTACATGCAATCCTGACTTGGATTTCATTACACGCAATCGCGACCTTCCTCGATAGCATGTGTTGTATGCAATACCGGGTTTACTAAACAACGATATATGGTTATAATATTATTATTTACAAGCCTTTATGAATAGTATTAATTAAATTTTGAATTTTATAACATTATTATTCATCTTACACATTTTCTAGAACATGGTACAAGAACAAAATAAATTTTTCTGGTAAAATAAGCTTTTTAAAAAAAATGCAGTTTTGCCGACTTTTGATGGAGCACCCATTTTAAATTTAATTTTTACATGTTTATAAGTTCAATTTTACAAAATAAAATTATTATTTGGAATCAGGATATAAAATTTTACCTTGGATAACATTTTCATGTTATTCTGATAACTTTAATATTTTGATGAATAGTAAACACACTATATTTAAATTAAAAACAACTTTTTTCATCGTAATAATTTATGTGGTTAAATTATAATATTTAATGGTTTTAAAGTATAAATAGATTATATTTTTACGATTTAATATAATTATTGTAATTGTCATTGATTTTACCTTGAATTCGTATGTTAAATTAATTCAATCTTTTGCAATGTTTTAAACAATAACCTGTTTTCTTTCGACAACGTGATTAATTTTAATTTAATTTCTGCAACATATGTGTTTTGAATTTGGAAAAATGGATTCCATATTTGGAATCAGTGGGTCCAAATTATATTAATAGACTACATTTTATTTTTGGGCATTATGAATAGTAACTATGGTAAATTTAATTTACCATAGTAAAAGGTAAATTGTTTAATTAAGGGTAAATATAATATTATAAAATTACTCTAACACCTTTCGTAATACAATTAGATGATTATTTTTCGTCCTAAGTTATTTTTGGGTCGAAATGGAATCCATTATAACCCACTTATAGGTGATTAATACCTTTAGTTTATTTTATTTAAAGGAATGTGAAATATGTCTCACTCAACATTAATAATTAATGTATTTTTAATACAAGATTATACAGAATATAAATTCGGTTATAAATACTCATTTGAAGGATAAAATGATATTTTTTATCATGGTAATTTATTTGTAATTTTTAAGAGTTATTTATTTACCTTATTATCTTATACATTAATGATGCAGAAATTATATATTTAGTGAAAAATCAATAATATAGATTTTATTGAAATAGTAATACATATCAAAAGGCCCAAAAAGCTGCACAAAACGTTTTATCAGTGTATATAAAAATCATAATCATCCACTGGAAGAATATTTGACCATTTGGAACCTTATTAAGGCGAATATGACACTTATAATATTTTATTTTAAATGATTCCAAAGTTGTCACCTTCATAATTTAATAAAGATAACAATTTACATGTAGTTATTTTAATATGATAAATTCATGTAAAATTATTTTTATAAAATCATGGATATTTAACTTCAACCAAAAATTTTATTTTTATTTTTTATGCAACAAATAAGTATATTAAATAAATAAACAAAATTGATGTACTAATTATTTTATTAAGAGATATACCAAATAAATAGTTTTAAAAATACTAAAATAAATATTATATGAACTATTTAATGTGATAAACTAATTTTCCAGATACATATGACTTTTTATGAATCTACTGAAGCTTTTAATTCGAACAAATATTCTGTATATATTTTATATAAATTCAAAAAGATGAATAGTGTCATAATTGACACTATTGTTATTTTATAAAAATAACTTATTATAAAATTGTTTAAAAATCACAAAAAACTTTCAAAATTATAAATTAAACTTTATATGGTATAAAATGTCATAAATTGTCAAATTAAGGAAAATCCACAACACATATGTAATTATTTATAATAATTTAAAATTTAGAATATTATTTCCAAAAAGAAAATGAAATTGATAAATAAGGATAAATCAAGTTGATAATGTTTAAAATAAATTCCTAACATTTCTAAATTTTATTGTTTGATGAGATTACAACCCTATATCATCTAATATTTGGATTTGAGTCATTTAAGATGTTTTTATGTGGGGTTGGGATTTAATATAAATTAATATTTTCTTATATTTCCAAAGGTTCCCCTCTCCTCTCTTATAAATGGGCACCTCCTCCCTCTTCTCCTCACACAATTTTGAGCCTTTAAGCTCATCCAAACCATGCCCCTTTTCCTTCTCAACATCCCTAGAAACATACTAGATGTCTTTGCCTTCTTCAAAGGCCTATTTTAGTATCCTAAGAGGAGATTTCAAAGAGGCGTGTCAAAGAAGAGTAATATCCATTACCGATTCATTCAATTTTCTTTCTTCTTGAACTTATTCTTATATAGTTGGTTCATTATATTGTAATAACATCAGTATAAATAATATACTGATATGTTATTATAAATATGAAGCAACCCCATTTAACCTTTTATCCATCCTTTAAAAAAAACCACTACGCATGCATACGTACTGAATACCATCTCCACGTCGTGGTGTAATCTGTTTTTCCACCACTAGCTTACTTGGATGGGTATAATGGTGTAAATAATAAATAAATATGATTATTATTACATCATACTTATTCTATGATACTAGATCATTCACTCCAATTCAATTCAATAAATACTGGAATGATATCATCGCTCGTGCGTACGTACGGATTACCGTCTCCACGACGCGATGAGATTCATTTTCCATGTTAACAATTCAAGAATGATTATAAAGTATATATAATAAGTAATAATGAAATATATGACATAATAATGCTACTATATTTATTTATATATATATATATGTATTTCATATTATTAATTCCATTCAATTCAATAAGGAAACGAAAACAACATTCATGTGTAAGTACGACCTACCGTCTCCATGAACGGTGTATTTCTTTCCATTTATAGATATATTATATATATGTATATTATGAATATATTTTATATATAAACCATGTTTTATATTCTATAATTAATTAATCATTATCCAAGTAATCATATGAATAATTACAAGTCAAAACACAGACAACAAATGAAATGATTTTACCCAAAACGCTCTTTAACATGGAATTTACAAAAGAACGGGTAATATAAAATCATAAGTGAACCATATATTATATTATAACCATGAATATGATTATTTAATAAGTCAATGAAATTATTTAAATAATTATATAGGAGGTTCGGATACGTATGAAGCATATCGGACCTAAGACAAGGGATAATTTTGCAAATCTCATTTTTATCCGAGATTGCTTATACGTAAGTATTTAATGGGGTTATTGTTATCATCCATGTCCATGTTTTCGAAAAGTTTTTTATGTATGTTTAATTTCCTTTTTACCCATTTTGACTTTTACTACATGGTATTTAGGTAATCTTTCTTCTGTTTACGTTACGAGGTACTTTTTTGACTTTTCTAGAAAAAGTACAAGAAGAATGTTTTTTAAAACTTATACGGCATGAAAGGATTTTTATGGTTTTTATAAATCCTTATTTTCATGAATCTTCCTCCAAAAGATTTCATGAATATTTTCAACAAAATCCTTTCCTTTTAAAATTGCATGACATTTTGTGGAAAGAGAATGTTTTTGAAGAAGAAAGGATATTTTCCTCAAAAATTCATTTCAAGTGTTTTATCAAAACCATTTTTCATCTATGATGACATTATTTCATAAGTTTGTGTATCTAGTATCATGTCTCTATGATTTACATGGTTTCACTTTTATTATTATTAAATGATATTCATTTCTTTTATATCTATTATGGGATTATGGGATGATGTTTTTGAAACCCATTTTATTCGTTGGGTTATTATGAATTATGTATGTTTATTTTGTGGCACAAGTAAGAATAATTTCATTATGTGATGGTTGGGACCTATATATCACACCAATGTATTGGGTAAAGATTTATATCTCATGTGATAGACATGGCTGGAATGGTATGTTAATCTGGTTCAGTGTTACAGGACTGAAATGAGGAGTGAACTCGATTCAGAAAGGGACTTTGTCCACTAAGATGGTCTTGGAAGCAATTCCTTGGCTACTATGGAAATCATAACATGTAATGAATGGTTAATACAATTACATGTTTTGTTCCCATTATATTTTATCATGGTTGATGTTCCATTATGATATATTCCTTATGTACTTCCATGATTTATGTCATTGCTCATAATTTTTATATTTAAATTTCATGTTCAAGTTTATTCTTTCAAATGTTTATGGATTGTTTTATGTTCTCTATGTTTTCACATACTAAGCATTTGAGATCACCCTTTTTATGTTTTATTTTCCCTAGGAAATAAAGAAAGGTTTTAGGTAAGGAAACAAAAAGGGGAAAATCGTTATGGGAGTTATTAAAGATATTTCAACATGATTAGAAGTTTATTTTCCAAGTTTCCAAAAACAATAAAGTATTACGATACTTGTGTGTCTATTTTTGTTATGTATTAAGTATTCTGTAAAATTAATGTAATGTCCATATACGTCAAGCATCGGGTCGCTACATTATATTCCCTAACGGGAACTAATTCAAACAAATTTGTAGCAATGATAATTCATTCCGGAGATTTGAATGACAACTCCCTTGTAAAATCATATTAAAAATATCTAATTTTCATAGAAAAATAGGAAGATATAAAACAGTGTGATATTCCAGAATCAAATAATGCATTGTCTAAACATGATGGACCCATTAAATTACCTACCACAATGTCTTTCGGGGCTTCAATCTCAGCAGTAGTGATTGCATTATTTTGGCCTTGATACCCTAGCCTTTTATGAGGAATGTTTCCCTGATGGTTAAGAAATTCATTTTCATAATGTCCAATCTCCCTGCAATTGTATAATTGAACATTGGTAGTGTATTTACTTCCCATAAAATCACCATCTAGATGGCCTTTCTGTCCACATTTGTAGCATACTCCTTTTCCTTTTAGACAATCACCAGGGTGCTTCCTTCAACAATTATCAAAGGGTGGAAATTCAACTCTTCCCTCATTACTGGTTTCCTTATTTCCTTTCCCTGGGTGTTCCTAAAATCACTTATTTTCTTTCTTTTCTTTAAAGTCATGAGATATAGAGAATTCTTGTTCTGTCTTGATAACACACGATAGAATATCTTCGTATTATGAGAAGGATTTTGATACTAATGCTCGTTGGATAAATGTTTTTAACCCATAAATGAAATGTTCATTCTTACTTATTTGGTTATGTATATAATATTCAACAAGCCTTGATATCCTTGTAAAGATAGCTTCATACTTTGCGTCATTCTCATCCTCCTTTTTCCTCAGCCTCTGAAGTTGTCTTTTCTTATCCGCTCGCTGGTCATGATAAAAGTATTTTTCTATGAAAATTTCTTCATACTCCCTCCATTACATATTTGATAATTCATCATCTTATTTTTTGTTTTTAATCAATGACCACCATTGATCGGCATCTCCAGTGAGGTTGTAAACTGCCATGAAAACTTTTTCCCCTTCACTATTCCATAAGGTGTAAAATATTTTTTCTAAGGAATTTATCCATTGCTCAGCTACAAATGGATTTTTACCCCCATTGAATGTTTTTGGTTGTTTTCTCATGAAGCTTTCTAACATTGATCCTCTGCATTGTGGATCAGGGTGCTCCATACGGGTAGAGTTATTATACATAACCTATTCAAGTTTTCTACGTATGGTGATAAGCTTATCATCACCACTTGTATAACCAGCTCTAATATAATTATCTTCTGCAGGAGGTAAATTCCTCCATGGAGTGCATGAATTGATACTATTTACATTCCTTCCACAAGGCACCATTTCAAAACAATTCCATATACTAGATTAGTTTACGAATCGCAATATATAAATCCAAACATGTAAAAAACATAACATAAATTGAACTATTTATGGATATAATCCTTAATCATAAAAATGTCTTCATTGAAGAAGTATATACTAAGAAACCCTTCATAATGGTTTGTAAACAAAATGAGAATTATCCTAAGCATATCCCTGAGAGTGTCGTAACCAAGAGTGCATCAAGGCTCATTCTCATGCACCAGTTCCCGTTAGAGTCTAGATCAAAGCGGTGTTTTCATGTTTTACCCCTTGGTACATATGTGCCAGAGTCACCTCAACATACTGTTTTAAAATAGGGATGTACATCTTGGAAAACTCAAAAAATCTCTACAGTACCAAAATTATATGAAGTTCTTCTATATTTATCATCAAATTTTATCTTAGGGATATGTGCTCTAATCAGAGTTTATCTAAATCTAGTTTCCAAGGTTTTGACTAAAAATCCTCTGATATCAACTGTAATGCCATGACCCAAGTTACCAGAGTCTGTGAATTATTATATAACAATGTCATTATCACAAGGAAATTATCTCTTGAAAGGCCGATAAATTTAGTATTATTGGAAAGAATATTGATACATAAGTTCTACATTACAACAAGAAAAGAAATACAACACGAATTTATTCCATTAGAGACATCCAAGACTCATAGATGATGCCTTCAAGTCACTCATAACTAACATGTTCATATCGTGGAAATGCAACATATGAAAGGTGTGAGCTCAAATGCTTAGTGACGGTAAGAAATACAGTAGATGATTACATATATATTAATCATTGTGAATAATTGAAACCACATTCCTTTACTAATAATAAACATGAATACTTTTATTGAAGTAATATGAGCTGAGTAGATAATGCCATAATTTTAGATAATCATGGGTATTCTACACGTTGAATGACCACATGAACCATCAATATTATTTTCATAATGAGGTAATTCATAATGCTAGACATTCTGAAACATTTTTTCATGTCCTCGGCTAAGACGTATAAAAATGATTTAGGCCTCGGCCAAGACTATATATCAAATTGGGAAATCCCTCATCCAATTTCATGATTAGTTGTCTCGTGAGACCTACCGATGCATCGAGTATCTATAGTGGGATCCACCTGTCACTTACTAAGTCCAATACATTATTCATTTGAAAATGTTGAAATATAACATAAACATTAATATTAAAACTAGCATAAAAATTCCAATATGTTAACCATTATCCATGAATGGTATAAAAATAACACATCCAAAGTCAAACATATGGAACTTCCTTCAATACAGTATGGAAGATTTGTATCATAATTAATTGACATTAAACAAGTTTAGAATACATCAAAGGATGTTTACCTATATGAAATAATAATTATTTGAGAGAAATATCTTTTTCTTATTTTGAAATCATTTAAAGTTACACAATTATAAAATAAAAAATTATTTTTAGAATATTCTTATAATATTTCAAGGGAAGATTTGATGATGTTATAATAGCATATAATAACTGCACCTGTCGTATATGTTAAAAAAACATTCTTACAATAATTTTGTCAAAAAGGTCATAACGTACGTTGTTTGAAAAACGACTAAAAGATACCTTACAAAAAAGATATGTTCAAATAACGGTATAAATGTCTTTAACCCATTTTCAAGTAAATGTTATAAAAATTTTGAAATTATTTTTTAAGAAACTTATATGTGGATGATATAGAGGTCTCAGTAGATACATACGTAAAATAACCTCTAATAATAATTTGATTGTAGAACTAACCCTTACTTTGTAATTTTTAGTGTAAGGGGAATGATAAACTCTTATAAAATAGTGAAATAACTTTTACTAAAATATTCAGGAACTATATACATTAATATAATATCATATTTGACCTTTTAATATTGCATTGTTAATAATATTTTATTATTATCTTTGTTTCGGGTGTTAACTGTTTTGTTTTCCTTTATATGATTTGTTACGTAAGTAATGTTTTTTTGGATTTGATGTATCTTATTAATAATCAGAATGATTTTATGTCTTTAAATATTATATTTAATCATCAAATGAAAATTATTCTTGAATGGATATGATGGGGAATAAATCTCATCGTGTTCGTGGAGATGGTAATCCGTACAAACGCATGAGCGACAATTTAATTATTTTGATATTAAAATAAAATATAATTGGATGGTATATCATATATACAAAATCATAATCATGTTTTATTTATTATTTACATCAACTAGAGATCAATATTATACCCATACAAATAATAATTTATTGAATAACAACTACACCATGACATGGAGATCGTAAGCTGTACGTACGCATGTACGGTGACATGTCATTCAAAAGATGGATAGAATAATGAATATGGTTGTAACATTTTTATATTAAATCATAATATATAGATATTATAGAGTTATTATTTTATAATGGAAACAATAAAGATAGATGAAGTGAAAGAAGAAAGGAACTTGAAAGAGGTGATGAAATATTTTCCACTTATTCAGATTCTTCTTTTTGATTTAATCAAAAGGGATCCTTAGGATGGCTTTTAGACTAAATTAAGGACATTAGGATGAAGGGAGGATAGGTGGGAGGATACATTGGCTGGGATTTGTTGAGCCAAATGTCTTTGAAGATATGAATTTGAGGGAAGGCAAACATCCCTTTTATAAGAGTGGTGTGGGGCACCTTAAGAAAAGATTGAATTGTTATTTAATAATAAACTAATTTTCGATTTTAATGGCTCCAAAATGAATTATTTGTAGGATAAGGTTTGTATGGGTTGAAAACCACTCAACCAATAGTTTTGAGACAGGTTTTGTTCAATATATTAATATTATCTTCTAGATTTAACTCTTAGTTAAATAGATTGAAATTTACCATGTCTCTTTGTATTTATATATTATATGGTTAATAAACTCACTATAAACATCCAAGAAAACCCCAAGTTGGTCATTAATGAAATATATAATAGTATTTAACAACTTTTTACAAACCTTATATTTTTTAGAAATATAATACAAATTAATAATATAATATTTGTTTTAAAAACTCTTTTATGTCAATTATGATACTATTTGGTATTTTGTTTTTGCTAAATTAATAACAGCATTATAACTTAAAAAAATCATTTAATCAACTCTAACATGTTATATTAAACTTTTAAATTAGTGTTATTCATAAAAAGTCTCACATTACTTTTAATTGGGAATTTTTAATATAAATTATTTTAATATTTCATTAATAAGGTAATTATTGCATCATCATTGTGTCATAAATTAATTAAATAATACAATGTATAAAAATTATAAATAAAATACCCTTCTATAGGAAATATTTTTAGATTTCTAATGAATTTTTATAGTCGAAAGGATAACATATATAACCTTATATAAAAATCAGTTTACTAAAAGATATATGCTTATGTCATTTTTGTATTTACTTTAACTTAATTAATATAAGGTGTCCTTATCACATTCAAGTGGTTCCATGGGGTCCCAAAAATTGAGAAAAGGATTAAAAATGTCAGACATGTAACAACAAATTAGGTTAGAAAATGTGTTAGGGTAATTTAATATTACAATAATATTAATTTGTTATCCTTATTTATCGGATTTACCCTTTAACCATGGTAAATAAAATATTTACCGAAGTAATTTTTCAAAATGTAAAAAAATAAAAGATAACTATTAAAACTATTAGGATATCCTGATTCTGAATATGGAATCCATTTTTCTGAATTCAAAACACATAATTGGAAAAAATTACTTTAAAATTAATTCCCGTTGTCAAAACAAAAAGCGTATATTTAAGAAATGATAACTATCAAATGATTGACATGTGCTTATGTCCAGTATAAATGTTAAATTACTTCCAAAGACCAAAATTGAATTAAATGTTAAAAATATAATCTAATTATACTTAAATCCCACCCAATAGTATAATTTATAACTATAAATTATTTTGATTACAAAATATGTTTTTAATTAAAGTGTTGTATTTTTCCCTATTCCTCAAAAAACTGAATGTTTTCAGAAAAATCCCAAAAATTCACCCTAAGAAATTTTCGATATTCCAATAAAAATGAAGTCCATTTTAAATGAAAAAATTGATAAAATTTTAAAAAGTGGGTAATAGTATTCATAACAGCTAGTTTGATTGGTCTTGATGTGTTAGAATCTCAATTTTGCGTACAATGCAAGCTATTACATTATTCAAAGGGAAACACATCACAGAAGCTTGCGGTGTTATAAAATTGGTGAGATTATATGATCCTTAAGGGTAATTAATCTATTGGAAAAATAATTTTACATAATTGATAATAACTAAATTAAACATTCCATTAAAACATAATCATGATCATAAATTGGTGGAAATTAAAAACAGATTAAATAATTACTTAATAAAACATATCCATGGATATTCTAATGGTCAAATATTTACATGGAGAATCAACTAATAGTTTAATAATGAGTGAATTCATAATGATAGAAATTATAAAAATATTTTCATGCCTTGACCAAGTCACTATACATAATGGGAAAAACCCATTCCATTTTGTCTAATAAGACCTACCAATTTATCAAGGGGATATATTGGGTCCCACTCATAACATAAAAATTCCAATGCATTCCTCTTAAAAATGGGGAAAAATGTAAACAATATATATGTAATTTCCTTCAACATCCAACACATTCCATTGAAAAAATCTCGGTTAGAGTTGTTCATACATGTCATAGTTTCTTGTCTCAAGAGTATACCAAGAATCCATTTTTTAACAATAGATCATATGATAGTAGGTCATTGAATAGTGACTCACTGAATGGTAGATCATTGAATGGAGACTCATATAATGGTGATTCACTGAATTGTGACTCATAGAATAGTGGCTCATCAAATAGTGGCACAATGAATGGTGACTCTCCCCTATTATCTCGCACCTCCTGAGTTTTCTATTAGTGTCTCCTCTTATACATCTTTTTATCATTAAATGTGGATCCTATCAATGATTTTACCATTTCTTCTATCCTCTCAAAAGAAATTATTGTATCTTAAATATCATGAAATGACAATGAAGTGTTGTAAAACCAAGAAATAAAATATAAGTACTTTTAAATTGTCTCCCTGATTTTATGATCTGGCCTTTTCATAAGCTAGGATCATCTCTTCCTTAATCCTTTAGTTTTCCCTTTGTGTTCCCAGAACTGTTGTTCTCAGGGAGTCATGTGCATGTGTTGTACCTTTCTATTTGGTTTTCCATATAGTCTCTTACTCACGTGAACCTCTATTTTGAGCGAATGAAATGATCATTGGCCTCCAGTTTTTCAATGTAATAATTCCTTAGTTTAACCTATATTTCTATATCATGATGGGTGGGTATACTTATGTCATATATTGATCACATATAGATCCAATTAATAAGGTTTTTATGATATAATCGTCTAATTACCATTTTCACAAATGGGGGATAGGAAGATGATGATATTGATCACGTGTTTTATGGGATATCCTTGTTTTTCCTATTATGGTTTGTTTTGGAAGCATGGATACTGAAAATCATCATTTTTTGTGGTTTTGATTTGACAACCACCATAGATTTTGAATAATGTTTTTAATAATTAGCATAATAAATCATGTATACTCAGTTAAATGAAAAGTATGCACTATGATCATACTTGTTTTTAATCATCGCTTTTAAAAAAGTGTATTTAATGAACCCTTTTAGGATAAATCTTAGTACACATAGCTTGTTGGTGTGGTCATGTGCTGATTGTTTTAGGTTTTGTGCCTTTTATGGATTTAATGGTGCAACTTTTGGTTCCATGATTATGATTTCATGGGTTGATAGAGGGGTTGAATCTGTGAGTTTGCTGTGGTAGGTTTTTGCTGAAGGACTATGGTTTTGTGGGCATTTTGTTTGAGGTTGTGCAGGAGGATTGATGGAATATTAGGTAGCAAAATCTTTTGATTGTGGAATGGATGAACTTAGAGAGCGTTGGGACTGCATATGGGTTTTTTATGGTTGTGGAAATTGTTTTACAGTGGTACTACAATCTGGTGGTGTTGTTGAATGATTTGGGTTTGGTTGTGCTTGTTAGTTTCCTGGATAGTGATGGAAGAAATAACTATTTATTAAAAAGGAATGATTCTTAATGGAATGTTATTGCTATGGGTTACGCTTTATGTTTTGTTTGGTTGTTTCGTTGTGCCAGTAGGGGTATTAGTAAAGGATGTCAAATGTGGGATGGTTGTTTGTTTGGAAATTCATAGGTTGGGATGAGTGTTTGTTTATCTATCTGTTCAAAAATGTAGTTCCTTGTGATTTTTATACACACTCCACCTATATTGAGCACTATGTGATAAAAATCCAAATTTTTATGGGGGAGGATGTTTTCTAACCTCTTAGTGGGAGTATGGATGGTTGGTTATTGGATGCCCTACTCCCTTTTCATGGCATTAATCACCAAAGACACTTTTGGCAGGCTGTAATGTCAAGAGGTTTTTCACTAGATCTATGGTACTGGTTGTGTGAAAGGTGGATTGTTTCCCAAGTGTCTTTGTAATGAGTCCCTAGTGCTTTCAAGATAGAAAATTTGTGGTTTTTCCAATGTTTTTGCATTCATGATGTGAATTAGTTGTGTACCTAGTGTCAACGGGCATGATGTGATGTGGTTTGTGTCTCAAGTGTGTGTGGGTAGGTTATGGTAGTGGGGCTTGTGGAATATTGGTACCAGCAAGATGTTTTCTGTTATGGATAGCCAGTTAACTACTGGGAAGTGGTGAGGGGTTCCTTATCAACGATATGCTTATATTATTATTGTACATGACTTGCATTATTTGGTGAGTGATCCTTGGTGAGGTTGGGTTGTTATTATTCCTTGTTTTCTGCTTTTGAGGTTCTTTGGATTTCTTTAAGGGGTATTAGTATATTCTACCACATGTGTAAGAGTGAATTAAGTATTACATACAGAGTATACTTGTATGCTCACCCTACATATATAAGACACTTTTCAGGTATCTATTAGGAAATTGAGGACCATGTTGACCTTACTAGCTCAGGTGTTGGGAAAGTTGTTGTGTTTCTGCATAGAATCGTTTTTGTACATTACAGGGGAGTTTTGTTGTACTGTAAGGATATTATTTTAAACATGAATGGGGGGGGTTTTAATTTCTTCTTCTAATGAAATTTTTAATGTTTTTTGGGATGTACCATCTTAACTCCTGATCTTGTTTCATTAAATGGGGTGATTGGTCAAATATTGTGTGATTTTTTACCAACCCTTGCTGTTAGCCACCACCCTTTAGGTCTACTAGAAGAAGGACTTGGGGTTCAATATATCTCTTTCAAATTGAGGAAGGTTTATTATGGAACATTGTTATACATTCCTTCATCCTGAATATGTTTTGACATGATTGAATTGTATCAGAGTAATTATTAATTGATATAGTGGAGTTTGGAGTTAGGAAGATTGATGACTGCATGGGATGGTAGGGAAACAACATTACATGATCTCGTTTCATGACATAGGCTAGGGAAGACCATCTAGAACACTAGATTTAAGCGTCCCCCATGATCTGATGCATGGAACCTCATCCTTTCAAATGACCATGTGAAGATACACTAATTTCTGGGTAGAGACCTTAGGAAAGGTAAATGCATCATAATGACTTCTGTTATTGTGTTTAATGGTATTTTCTTAGAATTTAAAATAAATAATGAGTTAAAATGAATCCTTCATGAAATTATATACTCCTTGGGCTTAGGGATTCCCTGTCTCCCTTTAAACTATATCTCCAAGACATCTCCATCTTGCAGTATATATAGTGGAGGCTCCGCAGGCTTACCCGATCAACCGATGGAGGGTTAACCTAGTGGGAGAGGAAGACTATTGAAATAAGTCCCTTCATGTATTCCAGTGATAGACCCTAAGGAATTACATATATAGTGCTTTATATATAGAGATGGAGAGTTATCATAATGAGATGGAGAAAACAGTCACCTTGTTCTGGGATCTGATATATTATCGATTTATTCTAGATATGATCCAGATGAGGAGAGAATCGCATCAATGATGGAAAAATTACCATAGGGAGATGAAGGAAATTAATGTTTTTTGGGCCTTCATGGATAAGAGTTTCGAGTGTAATACTTTTCTTCAATGATAAAGGACGAGAAAAGGTGGGAGCTACTCTCCCTACAGGAAGGGGTACGGTGGTAAGGAGACTAGGAATCAAGTTCAATTATTACATATATTTTCCTCTAGATATATTTTTAGAGGAGGATTCTAAAGGGAGTCTCTTAGAGGAGGCCCCTCATCCTTCTACTTAGTATGTAGTGATTCCCATAACCCCACTGATATACATAGAGGTTTAGAAGATGGATGTGGTAGTAGAATGGATGTACTCGTGAGAAGCCTTACTGAGAGAGGGGAACAAACCATGTTCTTATAATGGTATGGCTATCCATATAAGGTATCTGTCATTAGGCCCTATCATGTTTCTTCTAATGAGGTGTTAACCCCAAATGTTTTAGTTCCAACCTCCAAGTAGTCAATATTTTCATGTGGGATTGGGGATAAGGAGTTTTTTTAATGTAGGTTGGGGGAACCATCGGAATTATTTCTTATTTCGAGCTCACAATAGTGGAGGTGGAAATGGTTAGCACCCTCTTTAGTTGAATTTACCATCCATTCCCTTATAGTTGTAGGGACAGCAGGCTCCCACTCCACTATGAGTAGATGGGGAAGGTGGAGTCTATCCTCTGGGTGCTCCTTAGGGACCACAACTAGGGTGTGGTCAAGGATGTGACTGACAATAGTGGGGCGAATGAGGTGGGCTTGGATAATTTTGTGCCACAGAGGCAGCAGTTCCACAAGGCCAGGGATCATTGATGGTATGAATAGTTTGTCCAGTAATCATGGTTGTGCCATGTTTGATTTGGGGTATTTGCACTCTTTCGTACCTCCCAGTCTATCCCATGGATGGGGAATAGAAATACAATGACATTGTATTCCCTTATGATTTTGTTCCATAGTTAGATGTCCAACTATCTTTCATGAATTTTTTCAATGATGGGGCTAATTTTGGGACCACTTGAGTCTTTTTGGGATCTCATTCTACTAAAAATGAATCTATATAATGTCTTCCTTGGCACCAACTACTTATTTTTAGTGTGTCATATCATCGACTTCTTCTAGAATAGAATCTCATTTTATATCATAGATAAACTGTGTGTAGCTTTCTATGGTGGGGAGAGTTGCTATGTGAACATCTGGCATGTGGAGCCTCTTATTTATTTAATAATCAAGATGTTTGTGGGATCGATGAATGCTAAGATGGTGGTGGTTTCAGGGGATGTTATAGTGTTTCATGATGTTTTCCCTGAGTAGGTTGTGACATTACCCCCTTGATTTGATGTTGAGTTCAGGATATACTTATGAAATTATGCTCATCTGATTTAGATCACTCTTTATCGAATATCGCCTAATAATTTGTGGTTGTTGCAGATTTAGATTGACAATCTGATAAATAAGGGACTTGTCTGACCTAGTGTGTCACTATGGTTTGCTCCAATATTATTTTTGACAATGGAATATTGTGGTCTGGGGTTGTGAATAGTCTAATAAAGACTGAATCATGTAATGATCAAGAATGACTACCCTCTCCCGATGATAGGCAATCTTTTAGACCAGATGAGGGGTGTAGGTTGGTTCTCTATGATATATATATAGTCAAGGTATAACTAGTTAATGTTTTAAGAGGATTATATCTTAAATTCTGGTTTTAGGTGTATGTATGGGAACTTTATTTTCATGTTCACGGTGTTCGGTGTTACAAATGTGCAAAAACATGATCATGGGGATCATGAAAATTTTTCTTCTCTGTGTTCTTAGATCAGTTCATCATTGTATTAGTTGATGAAATCCCGATCTACATGAAGTCAATGGAGGTACATGTTTTGCATCTCTAGACTATATTGGATGTCCTTCTATTCCACCATCTCTATTGAACGTTTCCCAATTATAATATTTGGACATGAGAGGTGCACTTATATAGATATGTGGTGTCCCAACAAGGGATTTCAATGGATAAATCGAAGTTCGAGGTGGTTGTTTCCTATAAATAACGTAATAAGGTGGCGTATTTTCTCAACTTCGTTGCCATGGAAGGATATTACAAGATATTTTCTCATAACCTCATTCAATTTTCATCTTCATTGATGGATTTGACTATGAATGACTATGCCTTTGAATGTAGTGATTAGTGTTTGGGATCCATCGTTTATCTGATGGGGAAACTGGTTAGTGCTTCAGTACTAAGTTTTTGAATGGAAGTGGTGAGTTTTTAGGTGTTCTATAATGCTTCTAATCTAGGATTGGGATGTGTGATGATGTAGCAGCGAGGAATGATCTCTTATGGGGATAGATATTTGCAACCCAATGAATGAAACTATGAAACCCATGATCTGGAACTTGCAACGGTCTTGTTTTCACTGGCGTTGGGTTAACTCTGCCTCATTGGGGATCAATTTATTGTTTTCATAGATCACAAGTTCTTGAGGTACTTATTTTACCAATGAGACCTGAACTTACAACAGTAGAGGTCGAAGGAATTTCTCTAAGACAATGACTTGATGATCTTTTACACCTTTTGAAAGGGGAACAACATGGGCAATGCTTTGAGAATGGATTTGTAGAGAGAATTATTTTTGGAATCGGTAGATGCCTGGGGTTGATGGGGAAGTTGGATACCTTGCACACGGATGGAGGGATAGATATTTCTAGAGTTTTCCTCTTTCTAAAAATAGTACTTTCTTATCTTATGTTGATAGTGGATGAGTCTTAGTTAGAAGACTCGGAGTTTAAGTTGATTCACGTTCATGTTAACCAGGGTTATTTTCCATAGGGATGGTCAGAGGATTATCCGAATCGGACGATGTGCCTTGGGATGTTTTTTTTCACAGAGGTGATGCATGAGAGAATAATCTATGAATTCTATAGGTCACCTGTAGAGTTATACCTAGAAGTTATTACGATGTACCTATGCATGAGGGAATAATATTGGTGGCTTGGGGTGATGTGGGGAATGGTGGAGATTAACACATTGTTACTAGTGTTTCAGCATGTGAAGGATGAAAATCATGTTCCTATCAATTGTTTTTTCCCATAAATTTCCCTAAGTGTAATTGGGAGTAAATAATGGTGGATATTGTCACTAGGGTACCTAGGGCTTAGGGAGGCCACAATGATATTTTGTATGTGGTGGATCAGAAGATGAAATCTGCTCACTTCCTAGCAATCAATGTGTTGAGTGCATTGAAAACCTTAGAGGGGAGGTATGAGGATGAGTAGGTGTGGCTAAATGGGGTTCTAAGATACAACATCTTAGATCGGGATGCATAGTTTACCTCTTAGGTTTGAAGGGGATTACAAAATTCTTTTAGAACCCAGTAACACCTTATCACCGCTTTCCACCCTATGAAATATGGGAATCTAGAGCGGACTATCTTGATGCTAGAGGATAAGTTGTAGGCATGTGTTCTATACTTCAGAGGATTGTGTCAATCACATTATCCCCTGGTAGAGTTTTCAAACCATAATTTCTATCACACTACAATTGGAATTAACTATTTGATTCCATGTATGATAGGTTCCGTTGTTTACCCATTTCATGGATGAAAGGTGGAGAGAAATCAATTTTTGGTCCATAGGTAGTATGGAGCATGATATAGAAGAATAATCATATGCTTTAGATGATTACGGATACACAAGACTGGTAGAAGTCATATTCCAATCAGTGGGGGAGGCTCTAGGAGTATGAGGTTTGAGACCCCATGTTCAGGAAGGTTTACCCTAAATGATGGAAGCATACATTTAGTAGGGGGACAAAGATCTCTCCTAGGTTTATTAGACCATTTAATGTGTTGGGGTGTGTTGGTGAGGTTGAATACAAACTGGAACTACAAATAAATTGGAGGGGTTCCACCACATCCACCACATCTCCTAGCTTCATCAGTATATATATGATGACCCCCAGGTCATTGAATAGGGATATATTGTTATTGAGAATAATTAAATTTTTTTGGAATTGCATGTAAATATCTAGGTTCATCAGGAGAACATGTTGTATGGATGACTGTTCCATTAGATTGTGTGTTGTGGAGGCATGTTGTCCTTGAGGAGAGTACTAGGAAGTAAGAGGTGCAGATTCATGCATAGTACCCAGTGTTTTTTTAGTTTTTTTGAGTTCTTTTCATTATGATTTATTCTTGAACCATATTTCCTATAAGATGAGTTGTTCTCCCCATTCCCTAATGTGTGGAAAAGTCCTGACATGGGGAAAGGGGAGGGGATAATCCCTTATCAATACATTTTAATGAAGATGTGGTTAAACCAATTTGGGATATTCAGTGATGACCAAGGAAGATAATATATTAACATATATGATGGAATACAAAAATCCAGTTGTCCAGATATTGTGACTTTGGTTGTTTTTGTGGTTGTTTGGGGGAGTTTATGTCAAAATATTTCTTCATTTATGTTGAGGTTTAACTCAGTATTTAAAATATATGAGAATGATTTATCCATGAGAGGTGTCTTACGAGTGGTTGTTCTGACCCCACATTTATTTGAGTTTGGATTTAAATTATCGATGGTGATAATAGATTGATAGGTATCTGACATAATGAAAAAAACCTATACAGATCATTCCTTTGTGAAAATATGGTGTTAGTGCTGTTCTTGAAGGTCTTAGTGGCTTGTTTCAAGAGTTTTCCAAGAATCCAAGAATCCAATAGTATCTCATTTAATGGTAGATCTATAAATAGTGACTCGCTGAATGGTAGGTCTACAAATAGTGACTCGCTGAATGGTGCCTCAACAAATTGTGATTCACCAAACAGTGCCTCACCAAACGGTGCCTCACCGAATGGTGACTCACTGAACAGTTCCTCACTGAATGGAGACACACTTAATGTTGCCTCATTGAATAGTTCCTTATTGAATGGCGACTCATTTAATGGTGCCTCAGTGAATAATGACTTCCAAATAGCGCCTCACTGAATAGCGACTCCTCAATTAGTGACCCACTAAACAGTTAGTCACCACTTATAGCTCGCATCACCCAGGTTTTCTTTCAATTATTCCCCTATTACATATTTATATAAATTAATGAGGAACCTATGAATTTTTGACCATTTATTCCACCATATATGATGCAATTATTTTATCTTAAATATCATGAAATTTACAAGCTGTGCAGTCAAACCACGATCCCAAATTTATGAAATTGGAAATCATCTCCTTGATTTAAGGATCTGAATTTTTCTAAATCTGAGATCCTATCTTCCTTAAACCCTTGGGTTTTATCATGGGGAACCGAAAACCTGTCATTTAGAGGAGACGTGAAACTGTTCTGTACCATCCTTTTTAGTTTTCCTTGGAGTCTCCTACTTGAGTGAACCACTATTTTTTGTGCAAGAAGGAATCATTGGTTTCCTCTTGTTTAAGGTAGGAATTCCATATTCTCTCTATTAGTTATGTATCATATGGGGTGGGTTTACTCATGTCACCTCATGATCATAGTAGGAAAAAATTATTATGGGTTTTATGATATATTTTTATTGGTACCATAGTCATAAATGGGGGTTGGGAAGAATATGATGTTGATCACTTTTTGTATGGTTTCTCTTTGAATTTTTTTATACGGTATATTCTTACAGTATGACTTCTAAAAATAATTATTTTCAGTGGGTTTTTGCATATACACAATAGATTGTGAATACTTTTTGTATGTATTAACAAAAATAATCATGTATAATCATTTAACTAAAAATGATTCACATGATAAAACTTGTTTTGTGATCACCCATGATTATCAAAGTGGAATTAAAGAACCATTTTTAGAAAAATGTAAATGCACATGTCTTATTGTTGTGGGTTTGTGCTATATTTTTTTGGGTTTTGTTTATTTTTTGGATTGTATGGTTTTTCTATTGGTCTCATGTTTGTGATCATAGTAGTGGACAAATGGGTTGGTTCTTTGAGTTTGATGTGGAATTTTTTCACATCATGGCTATGGTTTTGGTGGTGGTTGTTCAGGTATTTATTTTATGAGGTTGTGCAAGATTTGTGTTGGAATATCAAGTTGAGAGATTGTTTGATTGTGGAATTAATGTACTTGTATAGAAGTGGGACTACATTTGGGTTGTGTTATGGCTATGGAATATTTTTGTACAGTGGGACTGCAATTTTTTGTTGAATTTGAAGGAGTTTGGCATGGATGTGGTTGTAAATTTCCCTTATAGGTATGGAAAAAATCACTAATTTATCAATAAAGAATTATTCTTAATATAATGAAATGGATGTGGGATATTATTAATTTTTGGGTAATTTGTGTGGTTGTGTATGTTGTGGAAGCATCAAAGGTGGTCTTGTGTGTTCTAGTTGTTTATATGGAAATCCATAAGTTGGGCTGCATAATTTATTATTCATATTTATAAACTTATAGTTCATTGTGATTTCAATATGCACCAAACCCACGTTGAAAAGTACATGATAAATAATCCTATTATTATGGGGTAGGGTTTTTTCTTAAATTTTCCATGTGGGATGATGGATGGATGTTTACAGGATTCTCTACTCCCTCTTCTAGGCATTTACCTCACAAGACTCTTTTGAGAAGGTTATAATGAACTAAGGATTTTTACTAGATCTATAGTATTAGTTGTGTGAGAGGTGGTTTATTTTCCATTTGTCATCTGGATGAGGCCTTAGTGCTTTCATGTTAGATGGGTTGTGGTTTTGGACCATGTTTCTACGGGCATGATATGAATTGGTTGTGGCCAAGGTGTCTTTGGGTATCATGTGATGTGGTTTGGTTCCAAGGGGGGGTGTACGTTTTGAGAGTGGGGCTTATGGATGAGTGGTAGCGCGAGGATGTTCCCCAATAAGGATGACCAGTTAACCAGTGGTAAGTGGTGCAGGGTATCCTATAATCGATGTGATTATATAATTATTTTACATGATATGTGTTATTTGGTAAGTATGCCTTTGTGAGGCTGGGGTGGTTAGTCTTCCCTATTAGGTTCTTTTGATGATTTACTATTTTCTCATAGGGGAATTAGTATTTTCTCCCACTTGATTATGAGTGAAAAAGTATTTTTCTATGTATTATCTATATACTCTCACCATGTGTATATAAAACTCTTTTCAGGTTTCCAATAGTACTTTGAGGACTGTGCTAGACCTTACTAGCTTGGGTGTCAGGATAGTTGTTGTGTTTATTATTAGACTTTTTTTCTCTTTTAATTTGTAGTTTTGTTGTAATATGTGGTAGTTTTATTTAAAAATTCATGGGGTGGGTTTTGGTTTATTCTTCTTATGAAATTTTTGGATATATTTGGGATTTACAATCTTGTCTCCTGTGATTTTTTTCATTAGAAATATCAATGCCTCACATCTACTTTCAATGTTTACCACCCCATCGTGACAATCACCAACCAAGGGCCTACTAGAGGAGGGAAACATGGGTTATTAACTCCCCTTCATCTTAAAAAAAATTTCATGGATCCTTGTTGTCCCTTACCTCATCATGAAGAAGAGGGTCATGAAAATATACATATGAAATGTAAATATCTTTCCCTCATCTTTAAACATAATCACTAACCATTATGATTAGTTTGGTGAATGGTATAAACATTGCACATCCATAGTTAAACTGGTCATAAACCATTTAATAAAATATGGTCAGTGATGAATATAATAGAAAAACCACAACAAGGAAAAAAATCAATAGAACTGTATAAATACATGAAAATACTCTACCAAAATAATTGGGGAATTCTTGAGAGAAATACCCTTTTGACTTTAAAAAGAAAAGTTATTTTTGAAAAAATTTCAAATTTACATGACTATTTGTATAAAACTAGAAATTATGAAATAAATATTTTCAGGACGTATTTAGTTATTTTAGAAAAAAAATTGTGTCTTATGGAATATGTTGGAATGTACTTGAAAATGGGTAATAAATCGAGATGTTCCCTTTAATAGGGCTTTCATATCAGGAAAAATTAGAAGGAAACCTTATAAAATATTAATTATCCAACTAAATAATGGTTAAATAGTTTGTATATTTTATTTTCTAACATATATATATATAATATCTAATAATTATTTAAAAATAATTATTATTACATTGTTTTACATAGGGATAAAGAATAACATGAATGAAAATGGTGGTTCGGGATGAAAACCCTTACCATATGTCTATATTTTTTATTCACATGTCCTTATAATAAGGGATAATAAAATTAAATCAATCAATTAATTAATGATTAACTATATATACATGCATTTTTTTATTATAAATTATTAACATCATTTATATCCTTTTTTATGATTTATATATTACAATTTTATTTATCGGGAGAATTTATTTCTATGGTTTTCATGATTAGTGTACATGTATATGAGTATGAAAGTTCAATATAAATTGGTATGAATTTACCAAATTAAATAAATATGATATTAAATAACATCCCTAATATTAAATGGTTTTATAATTCATTTTTTACATGTTATTAGGGTGATTCATTAGATAATATGTTAGTGATAATCATTTTGATTATTTTTTTAGTTTCTCAATCATTATAAATGAGTTTTCTCATAAGAATAAATAATATGTATATATACTAGTAATAGAACAATAAATAGGATGTAATAAATATATTATATTATGGTTTAACCATAATTTCTTTTCATTACATGCCTTGAATGAGAATTTTAATAAAACAATATCCTTCATCAACGAAGGTCATAAAATTAGTACGTCACCAATCATGGTTTCCATTTTAAAATAAATAATGTGACAAAGGTGTTTGAGGATGGATATTCAATTAAAATAATATCATTATATTTTATATATGACACTAGAGTTATAATTCTCCTTTTGAAATAGTGTGCGAGTAGATAATAATGAAATCAATAAACTTGAAAAAAAAAACGAAAAAGATGAGGATTTTCTATCTTGAATACTCATTGAGAACCACCTAAAAGTGATTTTTTGGGTTTTTTTGATTCCCAAGAGATCCTGTATGTGGGGTAGAGGCTTGGGGAGAGTATTTTGAATAAATATTGTAATCTTCTAGGCAATGAGTTATGAAAATATGTGGTGGTGAAAGTGGTATTTATAGTGGAGGAGATTGGTGATTTCTCATTCTTTTATTATTTTTCTCAAGAAAAGAAATATGTTATATTATTATGACTAAATATTGTAATAAGTGTATGTTTGATTGAACCATGTGTTTTAAATCATCCAAACTTCACATATGACTTAATAAATTAGGTATTTATCATTTATTATAAATTAGTATATTTTACTATTCACAAAATATTCAATTATTTTAGAAATATTCCAAAAAATAACCCTAACAATTTATTGACATGTAGAATTTAGAAATAAACACCAGTTGGTGAAAATAAATTTCTAAATATGTGAAAATTAATATTTTATTAGAACCATCATTGACCTGAAAAATGAAGATTTACATCTATAACTGATTTTAAACCACATTCCAAAATTAACTATGGTATTAATATGCTAAAATCACAACACAATAAAATTTTAATCAATAGATAAATTTTATAAAAATAATTTTTCTTTTATATCATTTTATTATAAATAAAATTATAATAAAATATTTTCGACTTACAAAAACACCAACACTTAGTATAAATTTTTAATAAATATTTGTTTACATAACTATGATATCATTATATGATACATTCATTTATAAGGTGACAAAATTTTATTTATATATTCATGGGTGATGTTTCTATTCATGAATTTCATATTACTATTCTTATGGTCGAGTCGCTATTTCACATATATAGTTACATTATCTTTTATAAATTCCTCTTATTTTTTTAATTATTCATATATGATGTTTGAAAATTGTTCTATAAGAGATTTTATGTGATCTATAATATATAAACATATGTAGGTAAATTTTAAATATAGATTACTAGGTCATTAAATTATCCCCTCCTAGAAATATTATGTCATTGAAATGTCTAGGTTATCACCTCACAAAATTATTTGGGAAGTTATTCATCACTTGGTCCCTAGGCTCACATGTCGTCTCTTCAATTTTAGTATTTTTCAAATGTAACTTTACTAATTGAGTTGTATGATTCCTCAACAATTTTTTTTAGTGTCTCAATTTTTTATAGGCTTTTTACATTAAAATAAATGAGGTTTCAATTCTATTACATCATAAGTTAGTACATGTGTTGGGTAAAGAATGTAATTCTTTACGAATGAGATTTGGAATGCATTATGTAGCGTATAAAGTCTGGGTGGCACTGCCAAATGATAATCTGAAGCTCCAATTCTCTCCATATTTTCAAAATGGCCAATATAGCAGGGTCTCAGATTACTTTAATTCCCAAATCATATAATAGCCATACAAGGAGATAGTTATTAAAAAACATGATATCCCACTTGATATTCCAAATCCATCCTTCCATTATCATAATTTCCCTCTCTCCTATTATTATATTTTTTGATATGGGTATGAAGAGTCTATACCCTCAATGTCGTTTCCTCAGGATGATTTGGGACCACAAACTTCCATTCACCAACTACATCCCAACAAGTTTGTGTGTGACATCTCTTCAATAGAATGCTTCATATGGTTTCATTTTAATAGTATAATTGAAAATATAATTTTAGGGAAACTCTTCCAAAGGAAAATAATGGTCCCACACACCGTCAAGTTAATGTGATCCTAATCTCAACATGACTTCTAATTTTATGATTTTCCATTCTCACTGCTCGTTAGTTAGAGGGGGATAATAATAACTCAGATAAAGCTCAATATCCAGTGGTTTTTGAAAAACTTTAAAAAAAAATTCTTTAATTGTGGATTATGATCAGATACCGTTGAGAGAGGTGATCCATTATATCTTAAAACATAATTATTATAGAGTATTGCAAGGCCCTCCAGTGAAAAATCTATTATAATAATGAAAAAATGTGCATATTTGAAATGTCGATAAGAAATCCCCCAAATTGAAATATTATTTATTGTTGCTTTTGTAATCTAATAAAAAAATCCATAGTGATTCCATCCTACTTCCTTATAAAAACAATTAGACGGTTCATGCCTCCTTTAAAATATTGTCATTCATCCTTCACATTTTGAAAAACTAATCATCATGATACATAATCAGTAATTTTCAACTTCATGTTATCCCACCATAAATGTTCCTTCAAATATTTATACCTCATATTTCAAACATAGTGTATTTAAAAATTGGAACTATGGTAATCATCCAATAACTCCATTTTTATCTCAGGCATAGAGAGAACACATATCCCCCTCCCATATTTTAGAATTACACCATCACTCTTGAAGTCTTCTAACATCCCATAAATCACAAACTTAAATTTATTTTAACTATTATCATTATCATAATGTGAACTTTTAATTATTTCTACTATAGAATCTTGCGAAACTAGATAATAAATTATAAAATATCACCTAATTTGATAATTACCATACACATATTTCTTATATTGATATATAAATGATATTTCTTAATGCTCATTTTGTTTCGAACTCTATGATCCTTTATAATAAAAGAATCTTCTAACTTATTTTCTTTCTCTGGGTGGTATTTTATTGAGAAATCATAATCGTTGAGTAGTTTGATGCATTGCATATGCCTAATGTTTTGTAATTTATATGAGAAGATATAATTCAAACTCTTCTCATCCTTATATATCTCACATATTTCAACATAGAGAGAGTGTCTCCATATATTCAGAAAAAGTATTATTTTTTCTAACTCAATATCCTATATTGGATAGTTTTTTCATGAGTTTTTAACTTACTTAATGTATATGTAATAATTATTTCATTCATAATAAGCACACAACCAGGAAGATTTCTTGATGCATCACTATAAATCCCAAGCACACCATTTCTCGGTCGTATAGTAAGGATTTGAGCATTAACCAATATACACTTTAATTCTTAAAAACATTCTTCACATTATTTTTTCCATATGAACATAACCACTAAAAGAGAAATATTGGTTATCATGTTGGGAAAAAAGGCCAAACTCTGAACAAAACACAAATAATAACCTAGTCATCCAATATATCTATGTACATTGGTTATGCTTAATAGTTTATGAAATTCCTAAAACACCTTTTTCATTGTTGGGTCAATTAGGATTTCATATTTAGAGACAATATTTCCATGAAAAGATACTTTTTGAAGCAAAAAACCTCAGTTGCAAAACATCCCATATAACTCATTTCTTCTAATTGTCTTCACAACAACACACATAGAAATATCATGATATTATTAGCTTTTAGATTATACCAATATCTAACAAATAAATACCATAAAAATATAATCAAGATATTATATGAAAAGTCCATCCATTTAATCCATGAAAGTTGATGACACATTAATTAGTAAAAATGGCATTGCTGTAAAATTGTAACGTCTATACCTATATTGAAATGATGTCTTTTGAATATATTCTTTATTCACAAGAAATTGATGATATCCAAAACAATGTTCAATATTTGAAAAGCACTTGGACATATAAATTCTATCTAATACGTCATCAATGAGTGGCAAATGATACTTTTTCATTATAGTAATAACAATGATCTTGCTATAGTCAATGCATAGTCTCATAGATATATCTTTCTACTTAACAAAAATAATAGGAGCTCCCCATTGAAAAACACTAGGGATACTAAAAACTATAGTAACCAAATCCTACAGTTGTTTATTTAACTCCACTAATTTAATTGTGTTTATTATATAATGTTTCTTTAATACTGGACCTGAACAAGGAATTAGATGAGTATAAAACTCAGTTTTCTACTATAGAAGATGTTTGTGTAAAACCTCTAGGAATACAGCAATGTATTATTGCACAATAGGTAAATCCTAAATTTGTATATTTTTCCCATCCATATATATTTAATTCTCTTACTCCCCTTGAATTTAACTCAATAGAGGTATCAGGTGTTGATCTAGATAATAATCATATGGAAATGATTCTACTCTAAGGATAAGGTACTCTACATCATTCATAGAAATTTTCACTTTATTATTCTTGAAATATATTTTTTCTTAATAATTTTAATGGAAATTAATAACAAGTATTATATCAAAATGAAACATGGGTAATATGATTAGGTCAGAAACAAAATCATTTTTATGTTTCATAAAGGGTACAAATAGGCACATATTTCTTGAAATGATACTTCCCTTGTAATTGTATACTGACAAATCATTTATTGAATCAGATGATAAATGTATAATTTTCTTGGTGAACTGAGAATATATAAAATTACATAATGATCCAATATCAAATAAATAATTGTCAAGGATAGAGTAAATGATTAAAGTTCCATCTGTGATATTATTTAGAATATAAACCTCAGTATTTGTGAATGAATATGCTTGGACTTTCTATCATTCCCTTATTTGAGGAAATTTTTCTTTGGAACATAGAATAGTAATTTTTATAATATCTTATATCTTTTAAATTATGTCATTAAATTTTTTTTATCTTATTTCATTTTCCTTCAATTATGGTATCCGTGAATATTTTCTCTAAACTAATAACAAACACCCATTCCCTTCAGGCAATTAATGATGTGTTTTTTTCAAAAATTATCACATGATGGAAAATAAACCCCTCCATTATTCCCTTTTTCATTATTTTATTTTCCATAATTTTCAACAACACTCTTCCTCACATGAATTTTTTTTCATTCATATAAAATTGAGAGTTATTTATCTCTCTTAATAGAACATGAGAATATATCTTCTTATGATGGGAAATTTTGGTAGACTAGTGCCCTTGGAAGGGATGGTTTTAAACCATAAAATAATCAATCAATATTTATCATCAAATTACATATGTAGTCTATGAAATACCATTATTACATTTTATTGTTGTCTTCATACTTGGAAACATTATTATAATCTTTTTTCCTCTAATTAAATATATTATATTCTCTATCCACTCATTTCTATTGTGTAAAATGTATTTCATATATGATTTTTTAAAATCCCTCAATACCATATTTTTAATCTCTACCTCAAACATTGTGTTTTTAATTATTCACCACTATTGATTTGTAACTCTTGAAACAAAATAAATTTCCATGACACCCATCTCTATTTCTTACTTCCCAAAAAGAGAAATATCTTATATAAAGAACATACACAATGCCTAGCTCCAAATGGTTTTATAGTCCCATTAAAAGACTGTGGATGATTTCACATAAACAGTTATAAAATTCCACTTCAACAATATGGATAATGATTATCTATATGGCTAAAGTTATTATTCATAACCTGAGTTAACTTTCACATTATAGTGTTATGTTTCTTAGCACTAGTTGTACCTCCAAAATCAACATCATTATCAAGGAATAGAGGGAAATCCATACATGGGATTATACCATTTACATTTCATCCACTATGATCTAGTTCTAAATAATGTAATACACTATATTAGGTTATGAATTGTAATGTATAATCTCATTATAGAAAAACACTAAACATAAATTGATAATTTATACATAACTAATCTCATAATCATAAAAATCGTTTTGTGAGGGAATTATTTACTTTTAAATCCTTATTAATGGTTTATACAGACAATGTGAATTATCATAATCATACCCCTGAGATTTTCAATCTTGGGGTGCTATAAGGTCCATTGTCTTGTAACATGTTAACCGGATTCAAGCTCAAGATTCCTTGTAAGAGTTTTACCTCTTAGTAATTATGTACTAGAACAACACCTACTTATAGTATCAAAATAGGGATTTATTTCTAGAAAGATCCACATAATATCTCTCTGAAAATTATTATAGGTCGTTCTTCATTTTTTATCCAAAAACTCAATCTTAAATTTATGTTCCCTAATCTATGGTTTCTAAATCTAGTTTCCATGGTTTTTACTAAACATAATTGATACGTACAATAAAAACCCAGTCCCCAGTTTCATATAGCTAGTACTTTATATTAATACATTGGTATAATAGAAAACAACATTGTATCAAAAAAATAACATATAATGTATTAGATTTTAAAAACTAGATACTATCATACATTTTATATTACAACATTTAAAGGAAAAACAATATATATATTAAATTGGAAATATAAATAACTCCAGGATTATCACTGCAGGTTATTCATAATATTCATCATCACATACTAGGGTGAAATAAAACATAAGAATGGGTGATCTCATATATATAGTAAGGTTAATAAATAAAAAGTAACCATAAATATAAATTATGTTGAGTAAATAAAATTATACATGGCATTAAAACCTAACCTTGATCATAGAATTGCTGTAATTAAATGATGACTAAAAACTTCCATAAGAAAAATTAAACATGGTTATTATACTAGCATAATAATTACCTTAAAAATCAATTATTATATTTGTAATGAAATAATTCATAATTATGGAAATCATAAACATATTATCATGTCATTTTCCAAGAACCACTATATAATGGATAAAAATATAGTCTAGATTGTCTCATGAGTCCTTCCAAAGAATTTAGGGGATATAACAGTACCAAAATGCCACTGACTTAGTCGAATAATGTTTTTATATAAATTTATATAAAAATAAACAACATATAAAAATTATATTTAAGTATCCTTCCTTAATCTATAAATATAATCACTCATCATTTTGAGTAGTATGGTCGATAGTATCTAAATAGCACATCCACAATCAAAAAGATCATAAACCATTTAATAAATATGGTGGATGAAAATAATAACGATAAACCACAATATAGAATTAATTTCATTATAAGTTTGGAAATATATAAAAATTCTCTAATTAAATCATCGAGTAATTCTTTAGAGAAGTACACTTTTTACTTTGAAAAGAAGAGTTCTTTTGGATAAATACTTGCAATTTGAGATCACTGTTTTTATAACATCAGAAATGAAAAAATATTATTTTTCATGAAAAATAACTATTTTTTTAAAATAATGGTTTCATAAAATATATTATATATGTTACTTTAAAATGGGTAAGAAAATAATGTGTTCTTTTTAATTTGGCTTTCGTTTTGGAAATAAATGATAGTGGAACGTTGTAAAACGTCTATTATCCCATAAGAAAATTATTAAGTAAATTATAAATTTTATATAAGA
The DNA here is from genome assembly GCA_963277665.1 of Viscum album. Taxonomy (NCBI): domain Eukaryota; kingdom Viridiplantae; phylum Streptophyta; class Magnoliopsida; order Santalales; family Viscaceae; genus Viscum; species Viscum album. The sequence continues at coordinate 44,652,193 of OY728141.1, read as the reverse complement.
ATATATATATATATATAATAATTATATAAAAGAAATTAATAATTTCATTGGTTTATATAGGGAGAAATCATAACCCCAATGAAGGTGGTGGTTCAGGAAGAAAATTCTTATCTTATGTTCGAATTTTTTCTACACATGACCTTATCATCCTGGGTAATAGAATTAAATCAATTTATTCATTAATTCAGAACTTTATCCACATGTATTTTATTTATTATAATTTTATTGAGTTCATTTATGGCCCTTTTGATGAGTTAAAAGATACAAAATTATTTCTCGAGAGCATTCATTTCCTTTGTTTTCACAATCGCTATACTTTTATATGAGTATTTAAGTGAATGTGGAATGTGAATAATTCTGAAGATTTAAATTCATATGATATTAATTAATATAAATAATATTACACTTTTTTATAATTCATTTGTTTTTATGGTACTGGAATAAGTCATTACATTAAACAATAGTGATAATAATTTAGATTATTTTAGAACATTTTTGATCATTAGAAAATAGTTTTGTCGTATGAATTAATATTATGTATATATACCAGTTCTATAACATTTAATAGGATTTAATACATATATTATAATATTTTTTAACCATAAAACTTGTTTCATTTCCAACCATTATGGATAAATTGATGAAGGAAAATTCATCACACATGAAGGTCGATAATTGACACCTCATAGACGTAGATTTTATTTTCAAAATAGAATAGAGAGATAAATGAATTTGAGTAAGGATATTCCATTAACATGATATCATTTCGGTATATAGATGATAATTTAGTTATAATTATCATCTGTACATAGTAGTATTGGAGAAAAAAAATAAAAGGGATAAAATTGAAAAGAAATTAAAAGGAAAATATTATAAATTTTACATCTCGAAAACTCCTCATTGAGAACCTCTTTAAATGAATTTGTATTATAATTTTTTTAAGACCAATAGTTCCTAGACATGGGGGATATTTTTTGGGAGATTATTGTGTAGAAATTTCAATTCTTCATTTCTTAGAGCTGTGAGGATAAGTGGTGGTGAGGGTGGTATTTATATTGCAGGAGAGGGGTGATTTCTCATTTTATTAATCAATACGTTATTATTTTTCACAAGATAAGAGATGGTTTTAATTAATTAGTCAAAAAAATTATATGTACATGAGATTTATAATTAAGAGTTCCTAAAATATCCAAACATCACTTATAATTCAATAAATTAGGAATTTATCATTTATCAAAAATTATAAAATTTTACAATTATTAAATCAAATATTTAAAAAAAAATTCACCTTAACCATGGTTTGGTATATTGAAGTAAAAATTCAATTCCATTTTTTGAAAATAATTTTCAAAATATAAGAATGTTTTTTAATTAAAAAAATCACTTACATGAAATACACAGAATTTAAATCTATGACTAATTTTATAACACTTTTATAAATTAACTAAGGTATCATTATCATAAAATCATAAGGCAAAAAAACTATTTTATGAAGAATTTTTATTTAAATAAATTTTCTTTTAAATAATTTTATTAATTATATAAATAGATTTAAATATGTATGACTTAAAAAATACCAACACTAAATTCATCAATATTTAATATATCCATTTACCAATACTATGATATAATTATATTATATTCTTATTTATATGGTTCCAAATGTTTATTTACACATTCATATGTGATTTTACTATAAATTATAAAAAATAAGATATTGATATTTTTCATACTACTACTCCTATGCTCAATTAAAATTTCATATTTATATGTTCTCTATCATTGATAAATACCCCTTATTTCATTCATTATTCATTTATGATTTTGGTATGGTGTTCTATATGTTATTTTATGTGATCTATAATATAAAAACATTAAAATGGAAATTTAATTTAAAGAGTTATAGGTTGTTACAAAATAGGTATATCATCAATATTGAGTTTCTCTCTAACCGTCTAATAAAAACATAGATTTTGAATAAAAACACATAAAATGTATGTGATTTCCGTTAGAAGTTCATATTTATCACCATAATGATAGAATATAATATGATGGTTCGTAATAATACATATTTCTTTATTTGTTCGTTAATCGATGTGGGATTTTTATAGATGAATTCAATCTATTCCTATGACACAAAAAAAATAAACTAGATACAAAATAAACCGATTTCTAGGAAACACATTCCCCACAATATCAACTGGGGAAGAATAACTGACTTGATATGTCATCATCATACAATTAGGCATTTTCAGAGCTAATTAAACACCCAATCATTGAGGTGGTAATTTGATACCGATATTAATGTATTAAAATATAAATTACTGCCTGATCCATAATAAATTAACATATTATTTGTTCTTGAATATATAATATGTGTAATTTTCTCAATGTCATTATCATAACACAAATAAATCATACTGATTGCATGAGATTTCCATTTTTCCTATGATTAGATACATTTTTTATGTTGATCATCTTTATAAATTTTTTTTGTGAAATGGTAATCATAATTGAAAAAAATTATACATTTGAAGAATTGTATCATGGGTGATGTGTTGATAAGTTCATTCTTCTTTACCATTGAATTACCCACCGCATTCTGTAGCTTTAGAAATTTATGGAATTTATTTCCCACACATACACATTTAATGAACCTCGTATTTGGATTTAACCAATTCCCTTGATTTTTCCTTATATATTTCTAGTACATATATGGTCATAATTGTATCACATGTTGTGATTTATTCGAGTTTTCATGAAATTTGATCTTCATTTTCCTATCAAAACCAAGGGATTAGTAGTAATATACAATTTATATTTCCACCATGTGTATATATAAATCAATTTACTTATAGATACAAATGTATCTTATAACTAATTCCTTTCGAATACTTTTATAGACCAACAATGTATTGATCAACCATACATTCATGTTGGGTGATAAATTCTATCCCCCTCCTTTCTGCGGAATCTTGGGTTTCTTCCGGCACTTTCTTCCTTCCCCAATTGGAATGGGATCTTCTTGGGGCGGCGGTGGCTTCGTCTAGTGGTAGGGGATTCATCCCAGTGTGTGGATTTGTGGATTCTCTCATGATGGTGGCAGGTTTGTCTCAGCATCTTTGACCAGGTCGGGCTCTCTCGCGATGGCGAGGGGCTTATCATGGTGAGGGGCTTCACGATTCCTCTCGTGGTGGCGGCGAGTTGACCCAGCATCTTCGTTCGGGCTGAGATCTCTCACGTCGGTGGTGGGTCTTTGCTTGGGCAGTGATCTCAAGCAGTGGTGGGTTGACTCGACATCTTCATTCGGGCTGAGATCTCTCGCGACAGCGATGGGTCTTCGCTTGGCCATAGATCTCACAAGGTGGCTATGGGTGTTTTGGTGTGGGTGTCGCTCCGGTTGGGATTGCTTGCAGTAGTGGTGCAGTGCATCTCGGTGGTTTCGGCTCGATGGGGCTTTTCACCATTGAGCCTCGGTGAGGTTGGTGCCACTACTCCTTAATGGTGCATCAGAGGCTTCCGGTGTGGCTTTGGCTAGTTCATCAGTGCTTCTGAGGGGGAGGCTCATCTTTTTCAGTTATTACAAGGTTTGATATGATTTTAATTTGGTGATGTTGTGTTTACTCTCTGGATGGATCTGGTTTTTGGAATGTCCAGTTTCAACTGCAATGGTTCTTCTCGGTGCACTCGTTGTCACCATGAGGCTGTGCCAGATCCTGTTGAGGAGCATCGCGGTTCTGATTGGAGTAGATACATGACAAGAGTGGCGTTTCTGTTTCAGGAAGACCTTGATACCCTCACTGGGAGAATTTCTCTTTGCACGGGGTTGGGTCAGCCAGTCCTAGGTGATGCTGACTTGATCAACTATTTTTTGAACTGCCTTTTGGACTTTTGTTGATGCGATGGCAAGAGTTTCATGAGAAGGATGGTTGATTTGGTCTAGGATGGTCTTTGTTGGAGTTTTTTGTTTTGATGATGGTGGAATGTGGAGTTGGTCAGGTTTATATGGTTTTTTTTATTGTGGAATGTTTGTGAGCACTGTTGGTATGGTGACACACCCGGACTCAACCATAGAGATCTGACTCTAGAAGAGGTTCCAGAGCTTCTGTTCATCGTTGCAGCACTTTACGGATTTGGATGATTGAGAGAGTATTGCGTAAGCCATCCGATCAGGCCTATTCTTTGACATAGGTCACGTGCTTGCCGTTCAGCCTTGCATCGGTGAAGAGCTTTCCACAACCATTTGCTAGGGAGGGGTTGCTTCGTGTTGTTAGTTCAGTTTTTTTTTCTAGACCTTCGGGTTATGATATGTTTTATGTCAATTATTCCTTTGGGTTCCTCCCCTTATTACTTTAAAAGGGGGTGATGTTTTCAATAAAATAAAAAATTGAAGGCCTTCAGGCCATTGGATGAATGGAAGTATGGTGATAATAATAGATGTGTATATCGGATATCTTGTAAATTTTCCATCAAAAGTACTGATTGATTGATCACCCATCTCATTCCACACAATTAAGTTCCTCTCATTATATTTATGAATAACATAAGGAATGTAATTTTTGAAAGAAATATCTTAAACTCATCCCACTCCATAGAGTTAAATTTTTCCCTTAAATTCTATATCAGATTCCACTACTAATCTGCTTCACCTTCCAAATGATAAACAACCAAAAGTATTATTTCATGCTCCAATACTATAAAATGGAAAATTTATTTTTAGTACAACTAATCCATTTCTCATCATCTAGTTAATCGACAAAAAAACTAAAATAATATGTTTGTTTCCACATAATGGACTCAAAAATGTATGTTTCCTTAGTTTTCTTATTTGGGAGATAATGAGGACTCATATCCTGAGAATGTTTGATGAACATGGTAATAATATTTTTCATTACATATAACATAACATTTTTTTACTCAAGAGTATAATCATTATATTATCCTTCACAATCATTATTAACATTGTTCCTTAAATTTTCTACCATTAACTAAAACAAAAAATCATATTGTGTGAAACAAAAAATACATATTAGAAAAAAATCAAGAAAAAATAAATTTATGGATGTTATAAATCATGACACCTTATATTCAACCTATGAAACCATAGTTTCAAATAAGTTCTTTCATTGTAATCTATTCAAATATATAATAACGGTTTGTATATAGTTTATGAAATTCCAAAGCATATCCCATGTAGTGTCAAAATAGTTGTGTAGAAAGGCTTATTTTGATTCAGTAAAGGATGACATAATCTATATCAATAATCCCATATTGGATTTATTATACCTAATTAATCTAATAGTAGATACAAATCCACTTATAGTGTTTAGACATGGATTTAAATTCTTGGAATCCACTCTCCAAATCATTCATTAAAATTGCATTACATTTTCTAGTAATTTTATTTATTATTAGACTTATCCTTAGTCTTATCCTTGTGAATTTACTTGTAATATGACAAACTTTTTCTCATCCATGTTTTAAATGGTTAAGTAGTCCATTATATTGATCATAAATATAAATACCCAAGATTTTAATATATTGATATTACATCTCAATATATAAATATTAAATATATTTAAAATATAAATTCCTATTGATAGAAAATGTTTAGTTATTTCACATACTAGAATCACCATTTAATTATTTCATTAAATATCATAAATATACATATTCCCATTTATTTCACTATATATTAATATATTACATAAACATTTTTTTATCCATTGGAATGGTTAGATAAGAAAAGATGAACTTAGACGATAAGTGAGGTAATATATAGAATACATAAACAAATGATCATATGAAAACATATGATAAGAATAGGGGTATTGGATTATGTATATAACATAAAAATTTCATGCACATTCTATCGTGGATCATAACAATGATTCATTTCATAAAACATTTTTGTTTCAATTTTAATGAAACATAATAGTGAGAAATTATCATTAATCAATCATGAACCATAAGATCATGTTGTATATGTGTGCCACTATCATATGTATTGACACCATATCATAATCAATGTTTAACTTCTAATTCAATAAAATCATAATATATCATTAATAAAAAAAAGTTTCCTATTTCATAATACATCATGAATCATCACATGTTTCCAAAAATGTATTAAATACATAATCATTTTTCTCAAAGAGGATTAATCACCAAAACTTTTTCCAATAATTATCTCATGAGATATAATACATTACCCAATCTATCAAAGGGAGGTATAGGTCTCACCTATCACATAATTCAGATAAATTTCTTCCAAATAAGCCAAAAAAATATATCATACCCATACTAATAAATTGGATTCATAAAAATATCATCATATCATAACCCATGGTAATTAAATACCTTTTATAATCATTTTCATCATTTCAACATAGCATAACTTGTGGAAAATGAACAAGCATCACAAATATATTGACATCTTTAATATAAAAATTTTATATAATGAATATATATTTTATAATTTGATCATATCCCCAGTAAATATTAATTAACATTAATTGATTTAATAATAAGTATAAAATTACATGTAAATATCACTTAAAACATCTATTTAGGAAGGTGTAATTTTGAATTTGAATGCTCTTCATTTCAGTCCTAATAATTTCAAAATATTGAATAAAAATTGTTATTTGAAAAAAATGGTAATGTATAATGAAAATATTAAATAATTGTGTGTTAGTGGTTGTGTAATGTTTTTTTAGGTTATATACATTAAAATATAGATTCTTTTTACATTTTTAGTATGAATTTTGAGCAACCTCATTTGGAAAATAAAAAATTGATTCTTTTTAAGTGAGTTTACTAAAAACTAAAATGTCGGTAAAATTTTATTTGAAAAAACACTATTTAATAATAGAAACATTCTCTATATTATTTTCAGAAAATATGGACACGAAAGAAATATGATTTTTTGCTAAAGAGAGCAATAAAGTCAATTATTCATAGATAAATTATTTTTGTATCACTACATCATAAAAAGAGAATAACGAATGTAAAAATGTATTCCAAAATTAATATACATTATATAAGAAAATTAATGATTTTGGTTAGAGTTATACCATAATATTTCATCATGGGAAGTATAATAAAAAACAATCATGATAATTAATCTGATTCTAACATAAAAACCCTTACATCATTTGTATCATTTGAATCATAATCCCCATAAGATAAATATTAAAATATGTATATGTAAATACATATAATATTCATAATAAACAACATAAAATACATTTATGTATATTATATACACCACGAAAATGATGTAAGTTGTTAATATGTCATCTTTCCCACAGAGTTGAAGGAGAGATGGAAATAAATTACCTCATGATATGAATTTCATCATATTCATTCGAGAACCATATATAATAAATATATTTTTATTATAAATATATTCCATCACCATTATAAAATATAATATAACATAAATTATTTACTTAGGACATATTTGTAAATGTTTATTAAAAATTCCCTTTTAAAATTACTTTTTGGGTAATTAATTATTCATTTTCTTGTTAATTTTAGTTTGGTATTGTTAAACCTTTTATTAATATGATTGTACCATATTACCAATAATATATAATATTATATAAATACAAAATATATTCATTTTGTGATTATTTATAGTAATTCGTAAATTATAAATATTGGAATTGAGTTACATTGTTCCTCAAGAAGGTAGGTTGTACGAACACCTGAAGGTTGTATCTGTTTTCTTGGATGATAAAAAGAAGGAAATATAAATAATAGTTAATAATTATATAATATTTATAATTTCATATATATCACATATTTTCATTAAAGGTTTCTATATAACCTTCCATGTAAATCATAAGTGAAAAACAAATCACATCACTTCGTGAGGTAGTAGTACACCATACACACAAGTAATGAAATCATATTCCCATAGAAAGGAATGTATTAAGGTATATTTGGTATTATAAATAAGAATAATAATAAAATAAAAAACATCATATATATATATTAAATCCATCATTATATCCATCTTCGGGAGGATGGAATGGAAAATGAATTATATTAGTCTGTGATGTGGCAGTCTGCCAAACATATGAACGACCGTTTTATTTTAGAATTAGTAGAATAATTAGTGAATATATGTAATTTAAGTAAAAGTTTAAAATATATTTATATTTTTTATAAATATGTTATTATAAAACCATTATTTTTCATATTTGAAGGTGTTTGAAGAAGAAATAAAAATAAAATTCTTGATTGAGAATGATGACTCTATTTGAGATAACCTCCTTAGGTTTGCACCAAAATCCCCTATATATTGACTACCTGATCAAAAAATGGACAATAATATGTCATTATTTAATTAATTAATCTAATATTTTATGTATTTTAAAATAAACTAATTTTGATAAGTCCGAAGTGAAGAATATGGTTTTCCATTTTATAAGATGGGGAGAGGACACCCATGGAATTTTTTAAATGAAAAAGGTTTACAATATTTATAAACATACTAAATGGATAAAAATACATAATTATAAACAAATTATATTTGGTATATATATATATAGGAACTATGATATGGAAAAATATTTTGTCCAATTTATGCTTTAATATTTAGTTCAACCTCTGATTATCTTTATTGAACTACGGCCTTAGAAATTATTTTTTAATCTTTGTACTATTTATTTTTTTTAAAAAAAAATTTGAACTTATTATATAATTTTAATTATAATAATTCCCAATGTGAATCCACATTTCCTAATTCCATTAATAGATGTGGAGAATTTTAATTTAAAATTAAACTTCCATAAGTGACGAAAAAGCAACTTTCCAATGAGAAAATTTTATATGTATAGAATGTTTCAATATCAAAATCGAACATGAATTTGGGCCAAATTAACTATTTGGTTTAATAATAACATATTTAATTTATTTTTTTAAAATAAATTAAATCAATCTTTACCATTGTAAATTATTTAAAGGAAAGATTAGTTCTAAATAAAACCAATTATTTTTCAATATTCATCAAAAAATTAATCATTTTTAGAATGTTCTCAAAAAATTTCTCAATGATAATTTTTAAATGTATATTTTTTAAAAAAATATGTTTATTTTCTCACATAAAATTTTCTAATATATCCAAATATCGCATTTATTATTTGTACAAAAATAGTGAAAATTAATTCTTTTGAGAAAATCTTAATTTTGAAACATATAAACAGTTTACAAAAATAATAATAATTTTTTATCAATGAAATTTATTTATATAGTAAAATAAAACCAAATTATTTTAAAACATTATTCTTATTCATTCCAGTATGTTTTTAATTTAGTATAAAAGGGCCATATTTAACATAATAATAATAATAACATTAAATTATAGTATGTTAAAACTTTTTTTTCATGTAACATAATATATCAACGAATTTTAATTTATTCAGAATAATCAAATTTCTTAAAAACTATAGTTTTTAAGAAATTATTACTAAATATCATAATCAATATCCAAATTTAAATAATAATATTCAATACTATTAACTCAAGTTTAAATTTTTCCATTCATATTCATGTAGTCCCAGACATGTTCCTTAAGAAGTGGATTATAACTATCAAACACAGTATTTATGAATTGCAATATTCCTGTAATCACAATAATTCAATAGTTATAATAAAATTTATTAACCTAAAACATATGAATACAAAATTGAGTAGGCACTCACACTGGGGTAAAATCATTTAAATACAATATGTATTCTGATTTCTAATAGTCACATATCCATATTAGGTGAGGGGGTTTATACTATACTAACAAAGAAATTATAATTCCATATATGTTTAATATGAAAATAATTTGAAAAATATTTTATACTAATTCACCACTATATATGTTACTCCTACTGACCCATTAACTATAAGCGGTATAAAAACTAACAATGTATCCTATGAGATTCTAATTTATTCAATGGATAATATAAATTTTATGAACTACATGGTAGTTCATATTTTTTGTATATAAAAAATTGATAGGTGGAAGAACCATATTCATCCTTATTTGAAATCACATGGTCCAGAGGTCATTGATGTCGTTATAATGGTATTTACACCAATAGATACACAAACATTTCATAAAAATATATTATATATTTTAGATAAATACTCATATAAATACAAAAATACATGCCTAATGATCACAGTGGTTTAATTCCTTTGAAGTGTAGGTATACAATATTCTTAAATAGAATGATATGTTTATTTTTTACCATAAATATCTTCCCATTTTTTACTCATCCAAGAAATACAATACTTAAAACACTATTCATAGATGGAGGGAAAGGAAACATAATAATGGGTGAGCTTAGATACTCATAAATGGTAAATAATAATAAAATATTTCCATAAAACATATACATAAGGGTATGAGAATGTGATAATATGAAAATTAAATCCACACCTTCTATTTAAAAGTTAAAAATCACGAGTTATGGAATAATGATTTAATGTTCATAACACATGAGTCAAAAGGAAACAAAATAACATGATCCGTGAGAAAAAAAACATTGAAATAAGACATATAATGTTGTAATAATCATATATAAAATAGTTTCCTTGGCAGTTAAGTCACCTTTTGAAAATAATAATATTGGAATAGGGTCACTCCCATAACTATCATAGTAGTCGAGGTTCAATTCCTTGATTATTAAAGTGGAAAAAGTCTCTTACTTAACTGAGTTCACCCCCATTCCAGTCTTTTGTATCTCACGAGATATCAATATTTAAATAATTAATTAAAAGATATTTAAGTCACACCCATCACATAATAAAAATAATTATTATTTTCTACAATATCGTAAATCAATCATCATATTAGAACACATGATAAAAAATATACCTATAAAAAATTTAGGATATCAGAACCCATGGATAGAAATAGGTTAAATAAAAATTTCCTAATAGAATATCCCATTGAATATAAATTGTTTTTATAAGAATATTTTTCATCATAATAATAAATAATCATGATATATATCAATTCCGGTATCATTGGATCATATCCCTAGTTAATATTATGTAACATCAAAGTGTGTCATCTTACATGGAAAATGTTTTTTTAAAGAAAAATTACATGGTATGTTTTTTGAGAAAACTAAAACTTCATTAAAAACCACCAATTTAGAACTACAAATTCAATATTTATTTTTGAAGTAATTTTCTATGATAATGTACTTTAAAACTTATTAATGAAGATTTAAAAATAATAGAAATCATTTCTTGAGAATGAGAAACATTAATTTTAAAATGTTTAAAAAAATTATGAAGTTATTTCATTTGATAATTATCTTTATAATTTATAATTTAATATTAAATGAATATAATAGTCATGGTGGTTAGAAATTCCATAAATTCTGTACATCATAATACTAAAAATCAATTAAATATTTTAAGTAACAAACAAATTCAGATTAGTTCTAAAATGGAATGAATATTAATTTTTTAAAAACATATAAGATTTCACAAATATATTAAAAATTATTTAATAAATCCTTTGAAAAATTTTAAAAACGTTTTTTATAATATTTTTAAAAAAGACGGTTTTGGAAGTAAATTTTTTTTCAATTGTAGTGGTAAATAAAGATGATATTAAAAAAAACTATTCAACTCAGAAGTACATAGGAAAAAATTCAATGTAAAAAATTTATTATAATGAAATAAATAGTGTGGAATATTTTCATGAGTTTCATGAGGGAAGGATCATATTAATTCCTCATTAGAAGCATAATCATAAATAATCCTGATAAATGATGAGATTGTACTATAAACCCATTTCCCATTTGGTAACATTGAATTATAATCCCTTTGAGAGAATAACATTAAGTTTATATTAATATATCATGAGAATAAATATTTTTACAATATTACATGTCAAGGTTGTTGAATATACACCTCATAAAAGAAGATAGTTTCATAACATGACATATGTATCATAGAAGGAAAATTGAGAAAAAATACTTTATCACTTCGTTATCATTCCATCAATAAATAAAATTAATTAGAGGTCATAAAATATATTTTAGAATCATCATAATATTCATGAGTATAATAAGAAAATACATTCATGTTCAATTTATACACCACAAAAATTGAATTGGTGGTGAATATGGTATGTGTCTCGTAGATGTAAAAAGTGAGAAAGGAATCCCTTATCTTAATTCATAACATTTATCAGAAACATTAATACCTTTTATATAATAAATATATATATATATATGAACCTTAATTATATATATATAACTATATAATATTTACTAATTATATTTTATTACCCTCTTATTAACAATACCATGTTAATGTCGCATTTTAGGCAATAAGTTCATCGTTTTTATGTATGTTGTGATTTTTTGTTTTTTTGGTCATCATAAATTTATCATTTTCCATGATAACCATAATGTTAAAAAATATATAAATTTTATATATATTCATTATATATGTTTTAATATTAGTCCCCAAGAATTAGAGATATAAAATTAAATGCCCCATTCATGGAGAAGGTATGTCATACGTATGCATAGAAGTTGTGTCTATTTTTTCAACAGATAAATTGAATTAAAGATAAATAATTTACTAAAATTATAGAATCATTTTTTCTTCATGTATATAATATTTTTCACTATACCCATCCTTATTTTTTCCTTGTGAAATATAATAATTGCATCGCTTTGTGAGGATGTAGTTTTTCATACACACGAGTTACGTTATAATACTCTAACGGAATTGAATGTAAGAAGTTATATCTAATATAATAATTAGAAAAGTATAATATTATCATTAATATCATATATAAACATTTAATCCATTAGTATATCTAGATATGATAGGTGGTTAGACAAAACAAATTACCTGGTTTGTGAGGCTATAGTCCACCGTACTCCCAAATGATGGTTTTATATCTGATTGATGGAGGTGGATATGGTTTTAGGTGATAAAATTAATTTATAAAATTTTATTGTAGGTAATATAATTTTTTATAATATTATAATTTTTTAATAGTAATTTATTTATATGTAGGATGAAATAATATATAAACCCTCATTGAATAATTTAAAATATTCTTTGGGTAACCTATTGGAATTGCACCAAAATCATTCCCATATTGGATTTATATGAAAACAATGGGTTAATGTATGATAGGAGATAAAAAAGGATGTTTTTGGGTAGTTTTTTCAGACCCAATTGGTATTGTTTGTCTGATGAGAATTAGATACATGGGTGGTTTTATAAGTGAGGTTAGTGGCATACTTGTACTTTTTGAAATGAAAAATATGAATCGTCATTTTTTTACCTGACACAAACTGGAAATATAAACCATTATATAAAATTATAGTATATAAGATATAAATATTTATAAAAATGGGGTATTTACTTTTTTTATGTCATTATACCCCTAAAATATTAATTTTAATGACCTATTAAACCCATTATCACCTAAATTGGGGTAATTAATTTTTATTCAATTCATTATTCAGAAAGGTAAATTATTAAGTTGAAACCATTATAAAATGAATATTACTAGTATCCCATATATGGAATCAATTTTCCCAAAATCCATTCACATATTTGAAAACATTAATTTAAAATTATGCCCACGAACATGATGAGAAAGTGGCTCTCCCATGTGAAAATGTCCAAATGTTTTAAACCATTATATCAAAATTGATTATTAAAATAATATAAATCACTTAAATTGTATAAATTGATATATAGTTGAAATAATTATAGTATAAAACAAATTATAAAAAAATTAATCTTATAAATTTTGTAAATTAAAGGGTTTTTTTCAATGAAACCTGGTGTTTTTTCATTATTCACCAAAAAGTTCATCCTTTAAAAAAAATCAAAAATAATAACCCCATGATTATTTGAACATGTTGATTCCATAAATTTTTTCCTTTTTGAAATAAATTCTCTAAAATGTTTAAAATATCATTTTAATATAATTTTGATGAAGGAAATTAATGTTCTTTCAAGAAAAATAATGTTTTTAAGAAAAATTCTGGATAAGTTATTACCACTTATATTGAAAACATAAAAGATGAATGTTAAACATTTTACTAAATTTATAATATAGAAATATCATTAAAATAATTAACCACATTTTAATATCTAAATATATATATGTATAATGTGTTTATGTGAATAAAAATTAGTTTCTCATAAAATGGTTTATTTTACATTAAAATAGTTTTTATTTTCATTTATATTTAATTAGTCACTAATGAATTAATTTCACATACATGTATAAAATATATATATATATAATTTATTTAATATTATTCATATCAATAATTCCAATGGATAAGTGAAAATGATCATAATAAATAACAATATTTTAATAGTTTTTCGTGTTTCATTTAAACATAGTGTTGTGGGTAACACAATATACACTCAATGTTCCATGTAATAAAAGATGGACATAATGTTGTGTTAAATGAAAAATATCAGGGATGATAAATTTTTTTACAAAAATATTTCACAATATCTTAGGATGTTATATTATACCCCATTAAATCAATTGAATCAACACAATTTTAATATGTAATCAACAAACAATGTTTTAACATTTAAAAATACTTTTGTGGGAAACCCATATCGTAAAAAATATTAATGAAACATAATATTTAAAAGAGATAAAGTGATTTATGAAGGTTATCTATATTAACATATAATAGATTTAAAAATTGGAGAACATATGAATTAAGTGATAATTTTTATAGAGAAGATAATCATATTTCTTAATAATGAGGGAGAATGATAGATATCATTGATCACAAGAAAGTGAATGATCATGTGAAATCAGAAAAAATAAAACCATTAACAAAAAAGGTTGAAAAGATACATTTTTATCCTCTCAAATGATGGTAATAGGTTAAAAAATTATTTAAATATCATTAAGGTAATGTTGTGGAATCATAATAGAAAGATATACTTACTTAAATACATTACATTTCATAAGCATAGTCTCATCCTCAGTTTTTCATATATCAATTTCCAATTCACATCTTACTCTATGTGATGAATTTTTCATGTGTGAAGAATGAATGGATAATTATATCCATAAAATAATGATATTTAATTCTATATATATATATTCATTGTAAAAAAATTAAATGGTAAGTACCAGTTTGGTATAAATCATCATTTGGTGAAATAATAAATTAATCTATAAAACATATTCCAATGTTCAACTGAAACCCTTACATATAGGGTTAACTTTATAACCCTCAAAAAAATTAAAATTTATCAATAATGTCACCAAATATCCAAAAATTAATTTATCACTAATCTCCCAAACAACATTAAGTCTCTATTAATGTCACATACCAAATATGTGAATACATTGATCATATATTCCCCTAAAACATGGAATTATCTTGAATTACCCTTTAACCATAATAAAGACACACCTACATTCAAAATATAAAACATTCGTCATCTAAAATAAAATGACATATTATTTAATATATTACATAAATCCAATATTTTTTAATACTCCTTCAAAAATAACATAAAATATCTTTTCATTAAATAATTAATTTTTCCACGGACAATCAATTTTATATAATTTCATTTTTCCATCATAATGATCTCTTTAACAAAACTAAACCCCATTTTATCACAATAAATAGTATATTATGGATTATTTTTGATTATTTAAATAATCACCTTCTATGAAATCAATTTTCTATTTTATCAATACAATTTATACTTATTATTGTATCTTCACAATGTGAAAAAACCACTAAACCATACATTATTTATTCATGCTTTAATAAACAAAATACCCCTGATAAAAATCTATTTATATTAATTTAAATAAATAAACAAATCAATCACATCAATCACTTCATACATCATTAACCATGCTTCATCAACTTTTTGTTTAAAAGTTATTTGCTCCCATATTTTATTTGAATTCTCATCATCATCAGTAATATAACCGTGCTAATGAGCCTATACCCAAGTGGTAAAGGATCAAAATGGAATCCAAGATACCCGGGGTCAAATTCAGTCATGGATGAATTTTCAGAGTACCATATGAATACATTAGAAGTGGAAAAATAGTAGAAATGGTTGAACAATAGCAACGAGGTACTATAGCAGGAACAATAGTGGTGGAAGTACCGTAGTAGTTACTATATCAGCTCAACTTCTGTAGCAATACTATTCACCAAAGGTCCCTCTGGGCCAAAAAATTGGATTGTGGACCTTATATGGGGGATTTCATGCCCGCTGAGCCTATGGGCTACGTAATGTGTCCCCCTCCACTAGTATCATAAATAGAAGTATTTACTTTAATAATAAAGACATGGATTTTATCCCAATTATTTAAACCAAACTTGTTGTAATGGAAACACATTCCATATTTACATTTAGGAAATAAATTTTTATAACGACCATACATTCAATATTTGAAAAATTTTACAAGAATAGAAATAATAGGGAACAATTTTTCCCATAAATTGTTTAAACTAATCTTTTCAGTTTTCCTTTTTAATTAACTGGTTTTTTATAATCAATACTCAAAAATTATTCATATTCCATTGATACATTCATTTCATGGATTCTTTATATATTATAAAAATATATAAAATAAAATCATCTTTCCTATATAGTCTCCACCACAAAAACTCAAAATTAACACTATCATTCTATTCATTTGGGGGTTAGGTAGTTCTTTATGGTGAAATGTCTCAATCATATGTCATGATAAACATTTAGAAGTAAACGCAATATCCCTCACTCCAATCATCATACCATTTGGTTTCTCATTAATAGGATATCATTAATATTCAATGTAAATAAATTTTCTTATGGTTCTCATCATTTAATAATAAAAATTCCATATATTAGGAAACATTAATCATAGTAGGAATCATAAGATTATAAAAATTAACTTATTTGATGTATAAATCATGACACCTTCATTTCAATGTTGGACAGATTAGGCTTAAGATAGAAATTCGTGGTCATTATATAAATCCTTCATTTTGGTCTGTATAGTGTTCATGAACATACATTTCATATACCCTAGGATTTAAAAACAAGGTTTGAAAGAAGACCCATTTTTGTGCATTAGGTATTAAACAATTCACGTTCAATGCACCCTTTTGGGGTTTATTATACTTTGGTACATCTATGTTATAACCAAATACACTTGTAGTATCAAGAATGGTATTTACTTGCATGTAATTAAATTTCTATAACCTTTAAAAACATTATTTTTAATTTTGATATACATTGACACATCCTTATACACATCCTTAGACATATCAATATACACATTATAAGTTAAACACTTTGGGATTTAACTATTTTTATTCCATCATAGTTTCCCATGGTTTTCTAAACATTTCCTTCGATACTAACATTAGTCACCCAAACATTTCATACATATATATATCATCATTTATATGAATAGTCATTACATTACACAAACACACTCACACATGATGATCATAATGGTTTAGTGTATTTTGAGACTTGGTACACAATATACTTATTTATTGAATGATATTAACTGTCTCCCAAAAAGACCTTACCATTTAATACTTTTTATAGACATAAAATATATATATATTTCCTTCATAACCAATGGAAATAACATATATGAAAGGGTTATCTTGGATACTTAGTAATGGTACACAAGAAAAAATTCATAATCATAATCCGATCATAAGAATTTGAGAATTTGATCATAACATTGGATAACTATACCCTGCATATTTAAGATCAAAATCATGAGTCATGACATAAATTTTGGAAATTCCAATGGAATTAATCATATGTAAATATGAGAACATCTTCCACGATAACATAACATTGAGATAAGAAATAAAATTAAGGCATACACATAAGCATATAAAATCATTTTCTTAGTAGTTAAGGATGATTTCATGAACTATCATTGTGGTCTGGGTTCACTCCACAAACCACTATAGTAGCTAATTTTCACTCACAATACTATTATTTTTGAAAAATTACCTTCATGAACTGGGTTCACTAACCATTCCATTCTAATTTATATCATTAGATATCAATCTATAATCAGTGAATTGGAGGGAGATATAAGTCTCACCTTTAAAATAATGAAAATAATATACATTTTATCTACTTTATGCTAAAAAAGTTATCATATTCTATCCAATTAAAGGAAATGTGATTTATACATCATTCATAATAATAGAGCCCGTGAAAATAAATGGGTTTCATAATAATTTAAAAATAACTAATTTTATTTTAAAAAATAGGTTTCATAAACACCTTTTAATTAAAAAAATAAATCATCTTTAAATTAATAAATATAGTATCCTTGGATAATATCTCCTATAAATATTATGTAACAACAAAGTATTTCATCTTAGATTGAAAATATTTTTTAAATGAACATCACTTAGAAAATTTGTTAATTATAATAAAAATTATTTTAAAAAAATCTTCTTAAAAATATAATTTCATATAATATTATTGAAATATATTTATTTTAATATAAACCTGAAATCATATAATGGAAGCTTCATATATAAATTAAATTATTTGTTGAGGAAAATTAAATTCAATTTAAGAAACACTTACTTAAAAAAACATACAAAAAACATTTTTCTATGAAAATCACCATTAATATATATCAAGGTATATTCAAATAAAATAATGATCAAGATGGTGGTATATTCAATTCATGACATGTTTGTTATAACAATTATTCCTTTCAAAATTTTGATAAAATCCAAATGGGCCTTATTTTTTAAAGTGACATGATAATTAATTTTAAAAAAATTATAAAAAATAAAACATGGTTTTGAATTTATTTAATAAATAATCTGAATAATGTTAAAAAAATAAAAATATTTTTCTACAACATGGTTTTTAATGAAAAAAAATATCGTTTTAATAGAATAATCAACTTGACTATTATTAAAAATAATATTTTTAACTCCTAAGAACATAAAGAGATGAAAATGAATGGAAAATATGTATTCTCATGAAATGGAAATATCATAAAAAAATCATTAGTTTCATTAGATATGAAACATAATACTTCTTCACTAGAAGCATAAACATAAACAATCTTGATTAATGATGAGATTTTACCATAAGACCATTACCACATTGGTAACGTTTAATCATAAGACCCATGAATGAGTAATATTAAATGGAAGTTAAATATCATAATAATAAATAAATTAATGATATCAAATTTCAAATGAAACATATATAAATATCCAAAAATAATATAGGTTCATGACATGACATATGTCTCAAAGAATGAAAATTCAGACAAAAATACATTACCACATCAGTATCTTTTGAAAGGTACACCCCAAGAATGAGGTATACTAAAATGGATATGTAAATCCCCCAAACATGTTGGATATTAGTCATAAAAGTATTTCTGGTTCACTATATATATCAAATTAAATAAATACATGGTTCATATTGAATGTGACTCACAGAAGTAAAATTGCGAGACATGAATCCACTACCATTAGTCTTGACAACCTTTGTATACATTAAAAAATGATATACAATAAATATAATTTTACTATTATTAAAATAAATAACCATAATTATATATAAAATACCTAATATAATTTACTTATGACATTTTAGTAAAAATTTATTAACAATTCATTACAAAATTCATGTTATAGGAAATAAATGCATTGTTTATCATGTATTTTTTTGATTTTTTATGGTATTTCTTTTATCATGATTTCAAATTAAATATAATTTTATCCGTGATATAATTATAAATTATATTAATTATATATTTATATATATTATTCTATAAAAGTCAAGGTTTTAAAATTAAAGACATTAATCATGGTGATCATAGGTCATACATACAGATAAATGTTATTTTCATTTTCTTTATGGATTGAAATAAATATGTTTTAAAAATATATAAAAAAATTTAATACTATTTTTTTATATATATCACATATATTTATTCTATCTATTTTTTAAACCATCAATTCAATGCGTGAACGAATCACATTGCTTCGAGAGATGGTAGTCTTTTGTACACAAGAGGATGTCATTGTATTCACAGGGAATGTAACATAAGAAGGAATTTATTATATAATAATTATATAAGAATAAGAATATAATATATATAATATATTAATATTTAATCTATCATTATATCTGTCAATTAGATCTGGTGATAGAGAAAGAAAATTATCAGTTCGTCAGGCGGTAGTCCTCCGTACAAGGGAATAACAATTTTGTATACCATTTTATAGATGTGGAGACGGTTATGGGTTATAAACATAACCTAAAAACCTATAATTTTATTTAATATAATTATATAATTATATTATAATTTTTTAATACTAATTAATCGTAGTTTATAGAGAAATTTAAAAAAATTCTTTTTGAATAACATTGCCTCTTCTTTTGGTAACCTTCTTATGTTTGCACCAAAATCATCCATATGTTGTATTTATGAAAAAATAATAATTATATGATGATATTAGGGATGTATGTAAGTGATTATTGTAGTTATTTTTTGATATATTGGGTTTTCAATGGGTAATGATGAGTGAATATGGGGTGTGCTATTATAAGTGTGGTGAAAGGAACACTTGTAGTTTTTTAAAAGAAAAAAATAAAACCCTTTTTTTCCCATTATGAAATGATCAAAATGAATAATTATAAAAAAAATAAGAGGCTATATGGTAATAATAAACCCTTAAAATTTGTTTTAGGGAAGTTTATTGGGTGTTTTGTTTATATCTATTTGGTTTTACCGTCTCGTTAACCAATTTTCATCTTAATAATGGTTATGAATTTTTACTTATTTTACAATTAATAATTGTAAAAAAAACTATTTTGAAATGATTATAATAAATAATACATATTTTTATTCCAAAAATTGAATCTATTTTTCAAAATTACATTTACACAATTGGAAAATATTAATTTAAAATAAAATCGTCCCACCCGATAAAAAAGTTATTTTCAAAAGAGAAAATGTTCTAATGTTTAAAAATTATTTCTATATAAATTTGATATGAAAAAAAATTAAATTACCAAAAAATTTATTGATTAATATATAAATTATACCCTTTAAATTCATACCCATTTTAAAACAAAAAATTATCCTTCTAAATTCATTATATGAAAATGTAGTTGTCGATGAAAAAATGTGTGCATGGGAGAAATACACCATGAGGTCACCATTTCCCTTCGTGAAGCACATTTATAAAGCCCTTCAACACCAAAGTGACTGTAAAGCCCTTTAGCAGCACTACCAACACAAATCCATGTCCCCCTCTATGATCACCATAGATTAAAGAGGTGGAACACATTGTGGGTACGACACAATTAATAGAACGCCTTATGCCACATAGAGAACATGATCACCTCTATGAATCCATGTAAATTGAATGAAGCCTTCGTGAGCAATGTAGAGGAATTAAAGGATGCCTCTGTTCCACAGACGAGATAAAGGTCAACTCCATAGTGGTGAAAATCAGGATGCAATCCACCTCCAATGGTAAAGATCAAGCAGCTTCACAATGCACTGTCCGAGCATCACACCGCCTCTCGCCTATAAATATCAAGCTTCCCTCCGACCCAAAAGATAGATACCCTAACGTTTTTCCTAAATATATCTCAAATCGTGAAGAAACCTATACTCTATGGTTCATTGAAAAAATGATCTCTTTTTGGTAATTGAGCACTGTGAAATTACATTCCCTTAGACAAAATACAAACCCTCTTCAATCAGGGATGTCATTTACTAATCCCATGGCCCAAAACAATGGTAGGATATCCCTTAGGGAACTCGTATCATCGTAAAGCACTCAGGCTTCATGATGAACCTTCTATTCACATGTGGACCCATGCTAACGTAGGATCACTATGATTCATGATGTACAACGCTTCATAGTGTCACGCTTTGCAAGGCACCCCTGCTCTGTGGATTCTTACATAGAGAAATCACATTGAAATCATAAAACACCCTTTATATGAATCTATACACCAATCCGAATCTTGGAAACTCCACTTAGTGAGTCATATCCCTTCGCAGAGTCTCTCCACTCTGTGGAGCACCAGGTCTTCTCAAGGTCCCTTCCTATGAACCATGTTCCCCCACAAACACTTCTCTAATTTGTCCCTATATGTTTATACTATGTGATTTGAAGCTCCCTTATGTAGTGATTCATAGTGAAATGATTTTCCTTATTCTTATTTTCATAGGCACACTAACATATATTGCTTCTTTGCATAGCCACACTAATGTGAGCCACTCAATGGTTCACTCAACAACCTCCTTTCACCATGGCATTGTCAGGTCCTTCCCTTCACAAAGGGTTAAATTATGCTAATTATTTATGTCCTAGGGGTGACGATTGAATTCTCATAGTCCAAGTTATAGGACATCAAGATATCAAGAACCATCATCCTCATCACATGACACTATACTGTTGCCTCACCCCATCCAATATTTATGGGGTCCCCAACATTAAATTTTTACACACCAACTATTCTTCATGAGACTGAGATCATGTTCAAATAGAATGGTATCTTTATTTCATGGAACTACATATTTCCGTAAGGGAGGGAAAACATATTTTTGTAATCTATTATACTTTCATGTGGGAGGTATCATCCATGCTCGTCCTCTCTTCTGCCATGGGAATAGGTCATAGGATAGATTGGAATAAGGACTCGATACACCATCCCTCTCCCTTTCGGATTTATCTCTATCAGGCCTCTAGCCTAGAGTATGTCCCATTCTAAATCTCCATAGGTTTCTAACCATGCATAAGCCCTGCTCAATTCCTTGTAGATTCTCATTTTGCAACATGATCTGTATGTCTTTACTACCTATTGTTTCTCACACCGAGCGTGACTCATGTTGTCATAGATTAAGTATCAACCATGACATCATATGTAGGCTTCCATAGCATGTAATTCTTAAGCCCCCCCACCCCCCAAATAGCACTATGTGGACTTGAATACTTTAAATTTACATGAAAGTCACATAAGAAGCCTCCATAAGGATCATGCCCAACACCCATTGGTGTCGAAAACTACACATCAGTTCACCCTAGTCCTGGATGATGTTTAACATAATTCCCCCCATCTATCCCACAAGATGTTAAATTGTACACATTTAAATTACATGGGTTTTGATCCCTATCTCCTTGACAAGGTATGGAAGAATCCTCCATGAGGTTCAACCCCAAACACCTGGTAATCCTATTTGAACTACATGGTTTTTGATCACTGTATCCCAGGAATGGTATGTAGGAAGCCTCCCTGAGGTCCAACCCCAAACCCTTGGAAAACCTATTCAAACTATGTGGCTTTTGATCCTTGTATCCTAGACATGGTAATTAGGAATCCTACCTATGGTTCAACCCCAAACACTAGTAAACTTTAGTGTGCCCTTTTTTGGGACCCACATCCTTGGCCAGTACCTTAGTGGAGTCAGACCAACACTCAGGCTGCTAACCATGCATAAACCTCAACATGTTGTTGGGTTATTGACCTATTTGTACACCCCAATTACCTACCTCTTACTAAACTATATGGAAATTGATTCACTTCCATGGGGATATGTAAGATGATTCCTTGATGTTCAATCCCATCACTCAAGTCTCATCCAGGACTCTCCCTTGAGCCCTTTTTGTTTTAGGATGGAAATTCCCCAACCCTGGGGTTTTACGTCCTCCAGGTACCATTCATGCGTACACTCTCACGAACTGCCTCTCTAGGTTCTCCATCGCCCCACAAAACTATGTGGACTTTGATTCTCCACCACATGGATATGTAGGAGGCCTGTCTGAGGTTGAGTCCTAACATCATTATCGTCTTCAGATCAGTTCCATCTCATTCACCATCCACTTCATTCAACCAACCATCATCCTTCTGATTATTACCTGATCCACCACATCCTAGTGAGATAATTCCATTCACCCCATCATTATTTCTTCAAGCACCAAGGAAGATAAAAATGCATAAGACCTACACAATCCATAACCATCTAAACCAGATTTTCCCTCTTAAAATGGGATGTTATGCATGCATAAGCCACGACATGTCTTTGGGACATTGTCCTTTCAGTACACCATGATTCATCACCCATTCGAACTATAAGGGTTTTGATCCCTATTTTCTACACAGTGTATATTTGAAAACACCTGAGTTTCAATCCTAGAAAATTTTTAACCCTAGACTCCCCTTTATAGGTTCCCAAGCATCCTAGTATTCATCTTCATTGGATGTTTTGATGCACTCATCTAGTAAACCTCTCGGGTTCTCCCTCAAGGGGGGATTCACCTACCAAATTAACTCTTATTAGTGTTAAGATCAGTTTGATACTTCTATGCTAGATGTTAAACTTGCGGCATACCCTATGTTAAACATGGGAACCTACAGAAAACCACAGTGACTTGCCTGTGTAATATTATTCCCCACACTCGACATAATAATTTATTGGGTTTTTTCAGCCTCGAGAGGACCTATTGTAAGAGGAATAAAACGATATGAATTAGTGTTTCAGTGTCCAAACAGGCCAACGATGTTGAACATGATTAATCACCCAATTAAGGGTTGGTACCCTGATCTGGCCCCATGAAATGTCTAGATAGAAGTAGTATAATTAATTGGTTTCCAAAAAGATATGGCACCAGGAAAGAGATTCCTGAAAAACATCATAAATCATTTAGTGAGACCTAAACTAAAATATAAAATCTGAGGATGAATCCATGGTAGGTGGAACCTATATCCCATCATCGAATTTAGATCAAGGAGAAACATTACTGGGTAAGAATAAATTTTATTCCTCCTTTGGAAAGATGGAATGTAGGGAAACAATGAAGTGCATCCTACAAAGATGGATGTGTTCCCTGGTGAAAGCTTCAAAAAAATAAATGGTAAACCTGATGTGAAATTATTCTCCAAAATATAGAGATTAGTATTATTTGAAACATAAATGGCTATGAATGTAACCAGGTTAGGCTATCAGGTTCCAGGTTCTTCTAGGAAAATAGTGGGTTTGGCATTAAAATATCTAGTGATTTGGGTAGTTGATCTTTGGACATCCCGATCTGTGACATTGTCATTGTGGATTCTTCTTAACAATTATGAGAGATGAAACCACAATAAATAACAAGACGTCGCTTTCCCCTATTTAGTGATAATTTTTTTGTCTCTTTGATTTGAAGGACCCAAGATGTTTGTTCATGAAACTGACCATCACCCACACACCGATGTAGGGGCTGGGGCATCACCAACATGAGGTTTCCAAATAGCCCCATCTCTTAGGAAAAGTATTCCACACAAATAGTTTTTAGGAACCATTGACCCATTTCACAATATGAACTTGTTCAGAGTAGGGTGATCAATGACCACACTCAATAGTATGTGGAATAGGTTATTATCCCTACTCAGTATTTGTCCCGATAATACATAGAGGTTTTTTTCACTTCGCTGTCTCTGCAACCCCCCAAGGGCTGCATAGGGAGCCACTGCTCTCCAATCCAACCTACAACGGTTTCAGGAGCCTCTCCCCAAAACGCTATGACAACTCACTCCCTTACACCAATGATGTGAAGGATATTTGTCTAATCCCAGCTGTGAACCTTTCCTCAGTTCCACCATGGAGGGATCCTTCCATGATTCGTCAACACCACCACCCATTCCCTTTGTCTGAAGAGCATGTGATTAATACACCTGCACCCCCATCCTCAGTCCTCTTAAACTGACACTAACATTGGGTGCATGATGAGGAGGATGCATGCCAGGGAGAATCATCATCATCAGGTATAGTGGCCCATTCCACCAATAATGCATACAATTAATGAACCATTTATAATGAATTCAGGTACTTATACTCTCAACCTAGATCAGGGCCCCTACCATCCCACATGCAGGTTGGGACGAGTCTCTTATTCACTGGAAAAAGGCAGTTCCCATCATTGGAAACCCACAATGATGATATCCAATGTGGAGGCCCTCCTCACTCCCAATATTATCATAGAGTTCCTCCCCAATCCAATATCAGTCCAGAAAAATGCCCTCCCTGCTGCCCGGACATCCAAACATGATTGTTTCTTTCGCACTCATGATCCCATGTATGGAGTTATTCCACCAAACACAAGTCTCTATTATTAAGATCCTCCTCACCTGATCGACCATTACTATGGGGGTCTTCCCCATATTCTTGCTGAAACCGATGAAGGTCCTCCTCCTCTCAACAATTAGAGAAGTGGAGGAATTATTCGCTTCATTGGCATCCAAGGCGGAGGTCTTCCCCTTGTTTAGTTTCACTCGTATAAAGGCACCCCTTGTACCATCACTACAATGGAAAAAACATGGAAGTACTACCCATTCATCTATCAGCTCTAGTAGATTTCCTACTCACTCCAACACTACTTTAATAGATTCCCTCCATGCTCCAAACAATGTGTACGAAGTCCCTCCCTATGTTCCTTTTGACATTTTTCTGGGTACTCCTTGCAACCTGACTAACCCAGGTGGAAGTACAATCAACCCTAGTATCAATTCTGTCAAATTTCATCCTCATTTTGGGAACCTTCCCTATCCTAAAGTTCCATCCTAGGGTAGGTGGTTATGTCTCCACCACCAAAGGAAGAATAATGAGATGTTTTAGACTACTATTATACTTGTCTTATTTTCGGATTCTGAGGCAGAATGCAATTCAATAACAGAGACCTCACCTTGATCCGCTGTTTTGTGGGTTAGGGAAGGAATATGGATTATAATCTTTATTCGTATGGAATGAAATTTCCAAGGAATCCCCACCAACCTGCTAAATACATATAGTATGAGGAAGATTTGGCCTCATTCTAGGGTCTAGTCGTGAAATTCTCTCTATGGTAAAAAGGATCATCCTCTACCTCATCATGAGATCACAAAGAGTTATTCAGTGGACCAATAGAGGATGAGAAAAATCATGACCCATCATCATTGACATAAGACCCTACATGAGAATTTGTGGTTTCTAGTCCATATTTTCAAGATATGGTCACACTATTGTTGAGTTTGTTTGATGAAATCCTAAGATACAGTGGTTTGTCAGCTCCCTTTCCATATTCACTGATGTCCGGTATACAATATCAACAGTGTTCTATCGTACTATTATCGGTCGCTCAACCACCCACTGTTAATGAATGGGATAACCCAATGCCAAATCCCATGTTTGAGATGAGGATTATGTGGTACATCCTTGCATCAGATCATTTCCCAGAGATGTTCTGACCAGTTCCATCCACAAAAATCAGTACTCCAAAATCACATACCCAGGAGGAGGCAGTGGGATTTCACAAAACCATCTAGGTGACACAATTTTGTTTCCATCATTAGTAGGTGCCTCTCCATAAGAGTTAGGAACACTTTGAAGATATTGGACAGAAATGAATTTGTTCTACTTGCCTACACTCCCTGTGGCCTAGCGCCCAGAGTCCCCCGGTCTCTAACATACTTTCCAGCAACATTGATTTCAGATCTTTACGGTTCTCTATAGAATTATTATGCAGGCCTTTCCCCACATTTATATTCATGGTTTGGGGTTGTATTCACCACTTAATTTCAGTAATATCTGGTTCCAACCTAGCTTTCCATGTAATATTTTGTATATTCCTTTAGGTACAATCGCAGTTTCCATGGATGACTTACCTGAGAGAGAGAAGGATCTAGAACTACATGAAGAGAAAATACCCCTGGTGGAGTGCCTCTCTCATTGTATCTATTGGGTTGGTTTAATCTCTACAAAAAAAATTTATTGGGTCTTCTTGTTCCAGCAGAGTTAGTTACACTTGGTCAGAATCTAAAATAAAGAAAAAGAGAATATTGGGGCCATCGAACCCTTTGATACATCTAGATCGGTACAAAATAAAAAATACAACCTCCAAAATATCGTGTTTCATCAATAGTTTTTTTAATATAAGAAGATTGTTGAAGACCTTGTCTCTAAACATGTTTCATAACAAGGAATATACAAAGGTAATCCTTTACCGGGGTAGCTGGGGCACATAAAACCTCTCCCCTATGAGTTTTCTCTAGGTGACCTTGAACATCATTCCTTCATAGATAGATTAGATTCTGGAGTTTGTGGAAATAATTCATGACATTCTTTGCCAAATCCACCCATATTGTGTGATAACCCTCCCTAGGACCCAACTCAGGTTCCCCTAGTCACTCAATAGGTCATTCCCCCACCAGTTCTACAAGACATCCCAATAGTCTCTCCATGAGCCACTAGGCCTGC
Organism: Viscum album; assembly: GCA_963277665.1. Classification (NCBI taxonomy): domain Eukaryota; kingdom Viridiplantae; phylum Streptophyta; class Magnoliopsida; order Santalales; family Viscaceae; genus Viscum; species Viscum album. Next base: position 44,623,899 of record OY728141.1, on the reverse strand, counting down.
ATATCATGTTGATAAACTTACCAACACACTTGTGGTCATGGATCCTCATCGAGGCCTGATTCCTCACCCATATGATCCAATGGAATCACTCATTTCCAACCTTGAGGATTTGGAAACTGGATAGGTGGAAATTTCTCTTAATGGAAGGCCCTATATGGCATGGGTGGATGATATGCTAGCACCCCCCATGTTTATGAAATCCCACATTTCCCTCTATAATGGGACGGGTGAGTTGCTATAGCATCTGGACCACTTCATCTCATGGTGTGGACCCATGCTAGGAACACCAATGTAGTATGAGGCTTCCAAACATTAGTGTTTTGTAGAAACATTCGGAGGGACAACATTTGTCTAGTATAGCCAGCTAACCATTGGGTTATTGGATGGCTGGGAGGATCTTCATAGGAATTTTCTTTACCAGTTCAGTTCCACCACCTGGAAGACAGTTGTTTTTAGGCCACTTCAAGTTCAAGAAGAAGCCTGAAGATCACGTCGTGGACATTGTTGCCAAGTGGAAAGGCCTCAGGTATTCACTAGATATTCCCCTAACATTGGAACAACTACATACTATGTGTGTGGGTAATTACAAGACCCAATGGTTCCCCACTCCCATCATGCAGAAGTACCTAGGGGGACATCAAAATTTCACTAAAATGCCCAGAATCTAGAAGAATCCTCGTATTAAGTCAAAAGGCATGTCTTCTGCCTCCTGTAGTTCTCATCAGAAGAGCTGCTAAAGGTGAAACCACTACGGTCACCCAAATAGAGGCCCTCAGGTAGTTGGAGTTATTACCAGTGTATCCACATCCATAGCCTCGCAGAGGCCCACCACCTTAGTCACAGCCTCCAGCCCAGTAGTTCCCACCTTATAATCTATATTTTCCCCAGTATAACATGCCACCACTACCTAGGTGAGATAACCATATTCCAGCTCCTTGATAGGAACCTCTAATCCCTCTTTACGGCCAGGATCCTAGACCCCACCCCCTTTTCAGACAGAAGAAACCAATCCAATTTACTTAATGTGGCTCAGGTCCCCAATTATTTCTAAAATGCCGTGGAATAGGGAATTCTATGGTTCTTGTAATGTAGAGGCCTAAATAATCAGATCTCCCTGATCTCCCAAATTAATTCCCCTATGATCAGATCCTATGGAACACCATCATGCAGTGAAATGTGTATAAATATTGGCTCTAAGACTATGCCGATAACTACAGTGTCAATTTAGGTCTGGCTCCATCATAGGTGGAATGTGTATTGACACAACCTGGCTGCAAATGTCATAGTAAGGGTGAGTGGCAGTAGGTTACTAACCATAGGTCACAAAAATATAATGACCAAGTGTCCTGTATGGTAGTTTACTATGCCCATGGTATTATCCTACAATCATTGAACCAACCTGAGCCATCAATGGTCTCTACATTAACTATATCTAATACTTCTAATTCAACATCTCATTCTCCCTCATCATATAAGATAAAACATTGGTGATGAAAAGTAAAACCAATTCCCCCATTCATACCATCAACATCTACTAATCTTGGTTATTTCATGCCCCTAGAAATTGAGATTTCCCCTAGAATCCATTTAGTGATGCAGTATTTTTCAAGTGTTAATAAAGGGTACTATTTGGTTAATACCATGGAGCTGAAAAACCCAAACATGGATTCTTGATGATGAATAGTGCCAAAAAAATCCTCCCAACATTCCAAACTGATTCCAACGCTGATGGAGTAATGATTCTATGAGTCGAAAGGATGTATTGGATAGTGATTCTATCCATGTTGTAAATTCTAATAAAACAAGAGAACAAGCCCAGTGTAGAGCTCAACATGCCCAACCTTCTTATCAGGTTTTACCAGAACATCCTCCTCCACAATTTGTGTTAATTGATCAGGTGGAGACACCATGCTCATGCTGCAATTAGCCATGTATTTTTTCAGATCATCCTATGCCATCTGGCCTTCAACTGATAGTTTCTCCATTTTTTGACTAGTGAGGATAAATACATTCCCATCACCTATCGACTACTGGTTCATCCAGATGGGCCGGTCATACCTCATGTCGTAGAACAACCTCATGTTAGTAGAAGATCTCACTTGTAATAGATGTATGAAATTCGTAAGTATCATTCAATCATTACTATGAATATATTTATCCTCAAGGCTCTTCTCCTTTCAACAGATATTCATGAATTCCTTTTCAAGGCTTTATGAAGTGCCCTCCTATTTGAGATGGAGGTAGCAGTCGTAGAGGCCTTCCATGATGATGCAGTTGAGCTTGGAGAATATCATGTCATTATCTCTTTCTCTATATCAGATTATGGTTATCCAATGTCGGGGAACATCCTCCCATTGTACATCACTAGACATTTCAACGTATTGGAGGTTTTCCATTATATTATCGACATAGGCTATGTGATTAAACTTATCCGACTCAGACACTCCAAAAGATGTGGTTATATGAGGCTGATATGAGACCCTCTGTCCTAAAAATTCATGGTTATGAATGGATGGAACATACCCCAGTTTTCAGGGTCTGCATGATGACCCAGTTTATTGGCCTATTATTTAACATTGAGTTCATGGTTGTCTCACAATACACTATTTACAATGCATTGATGGGTAGTTTGTAGTCCACTTCCACATTGTGGTCCTTCTCCGTATCACCAACTCTTTAAGTACTCAATTAATGGTCATGTAGGAATACTCTAAGGTGATGTGTCTCCCTTTTCCTCTTGTGAAGTCTGCTACCTGGATGCTAACTATTACAAGATCATTGAAAAGATGATTCAGGCTAATGAGGCTGGGCATGCTACGGCTACGACTGACCCATGGACAGACCTAGATGATGCCTACATTTTCCCTATCCACCAATTGGAAACAATGTCCTCGGACATGGGTAAATTCTTTTTTGTCTCTAGATCAAGGGGGAAGCATGTTCCTATTTCAATGTTACACTAGAAGGTCACCTTGTATTCCTATAAATATCATGGTTGGGTGATCCCCAAGACCCCTACTCATATATGGTATTGGAATGTATGCTCCATGGCCATGAAATGATATCATACATGCTTATTTCAATGGGTTGGGATAAACTCTCACAAGTTGATGTCCCACTATTGATTTGATGTCGTCAAATGTGGCTACATGGGTTGATGTATAGATGGGATTGGGAATACATCTTTCATTACTATGTTTTACATTGTACATGAGATCCCAAATGTTGGTCCACCACCTTTTTGGCTGGTGCTAGTGTCCCACCATGATCTATCGACTCAGAAGAATCTCCTCTTACAAATTATACCTCATCCATTATTAGAGATTGGATTTGGAGGATTCTCCTCCCATATTCTAAGAGGGTGTCTCCACCTCAATCGATGAATTGGTACATGTGAACCTTGGTGATGAGGCAGATGCAAAACCCACATTGATTAACGCCACTATGAATGTAAAAGTAAAAACAATGATATATGGATTTTATGAAGCATCATCATGATGTATTCTCTTGGAGTTATAATGAGATTCGCAAGAGATATTCTCATGTTTCCATCCACAACCTCGGTCTTCTAGTGAATCAATGCAAGTTCATATTGCCTACCTGAAAGATGAACCCTTCTCACAATCCCATGGTTGAGTCCGAGATTGATTATATCTTCATAGAAAACTTCACCAAGGATGTCCAGTACCCCATATGATTGGTTAATATTATAACACTAAAAAAGAAGAACAAACAAATCAGAGTCTATATCAACTCCATTGATCTCAACCATTTCAACCCAATGGATGACTTTCCCCTTCTGACGATAGAAATATTGATTGATGCACCGATGAGCATCTAGGCACTCTCCTTCATGGATGGTTATTCCATGTATATCAAAATTCATATGGCCCCCAAGGATAAGGATTATACAGAATTCAGGGCACCACAACTTACTTTCTGTTGCCTGTTAATATATTTTTGTTCTAAATAATGTTTGTTCCATAAATCATCATGCCATACATAACATATTAAAAATTATCCTCAGGAGATTGGTGGAATGCTATGTGGATGATTTGGTGGTCAAATACCACCAGTTCATGGACCATCTCATACATCTTGAGAAAGTGTTCAGCTTCCTCTAATATTGCAATATAAATATGAAACCCTTTAAATATTCATTCTAGGTCACCTCTAGAATGTTTCTCAGCTTCACTGTTAGATATTAAGGCATCATGATCGACCTGTAGAAGATCAAGGCCATCAGTCAGATTTCTACCCTGAGAAAATTTCGACTGCTCCAAGGATTTCAAGGGAACAAATCCAACATATTATGATTCACCCAAAATCTGTAAGGAAAGTGTAAGCCTTATTCATAGATCATGAATAAAGGTGTTGATTATCAGTTGGATGAGGAGTGATAGATTACTTTTGAGGAGTTCAAGAAGTAATAATTACATCTTTCGGTACTAATTCAACATTTGATTAGAAAATAGTTGGTTCTTTATGTGATAGCTCTAGAGATATCTCTCAGTGCCCTTCATGACTAGAATAACAATGAGGGAATGTAGAATAGTTTATGCTATCTCAACTAAATTCTCCTTGATACAAATACATGATATTCCTCTATCAAGAATACCTACCCTACACTAGTATTCATAGTGAAAAATTGTGTCATTACTTGTAGCACAATGAGATATAGCTACTATCTCGAGTGGATACGAAAAATTACATTCTACACCACCCTCTATTGACAGGATGTCTATCTCAATGGGAAGTGATCATCCAGTATTTCAGCACTATGTTTCTCCCCCATAAGTCTATCAAGGGACAGATAATGGCATAATTTCTTGCCTCCCATCCACCTCTAACGAACCAATCTCTAGATCTTTATTTTTGGGATGAGTCAATCCTCTCAGTAGATCGATCTATTCCTTATTAAAAAATTCATTTTTATGGCACTTCCAAAATATCTAATAGTATAATACTCAGTGATACCAGGCTCAATAATGTGTTCTTGGGTATCTACTTCATTAGGATGGTGCATGTTGTTCAACCATATTCAGTATTCTCGTCAAAAGGTTATACCAACAATGTGGTAGAGTACCAGGCCCACATTATTTTTCACAAGATAGACCCTGACATTGTGGTTCCCCGCTTACATGTGAAAGGGTACATTGAACTAGTCATTAAGAGTATCAATGTTGACTATGTTGTTAATAAGATGGAGATCATACCACTTTCATAATTTACCTCCTAGTTGATGACCCAGTTCCCATCTCGTCTAGAGTTTGCTCATGTCCCTCAGTCCCAGAATGGCCAAGACGACGCCTTGTCCAAATTGGTCGCATCTTTGCTAGTTCCTAGTCAAGGTAAGTTGATTATCCATGTTGTGTTTTTAATATTCATCACTCTCATTACTCCAAAAAACAATGATAACCCATAGGTAATCCACCATACCATTGGTACCTCCATGTCGGGACCCCCAATTCCCCCTGACACATTGTTGGATGTGACTCTTGAATTGAGGACCCCCTTTATCGAGTATCTACAACATGGTAATTTCCCCAAAGATCGAGCCGATCATGGGATAATCCGAAAGTGCACATTTCATTTCACCCTCTTGAGTAGTCCTAGTCTTGAAAAAAATCCACTACAAGAAACGGAATGATGGGATTCTCCTTCATTTCATTCAGGGGTGAGATATCTCAAGTCATGTGAGAGGTTCATGCTAGTTTCTATGGGGCTCATCAGATAGGGCAGAGACTCTCTCACTAGATATAGTTATTGGTATATTTTTGGCCTGTCGGGATTTGTAATTGTATCAATTTTTCCAATATGATATATGCATGCCTAATCAATGCTAATTTTGTGCATCGTCCTCTAGAACCTCTCTACACAACCATGTACTCTTTTCCCTTTATGGTACGGGGACTGAATGTCATGGGACTATATCCACTGGTGATAGGTCACCAGTGAAGTTTCATCATGACCACTATAGATTTATTTTCCAAGTGGGAAGAGTTTGTTCCACTCAAGGAGGTCAAGGACCATTTTTTCATTGGATTTGGGAGTTCCAGTATCATCTACTGATTCAGAGTCCCTCATGTTGTACTCATCGATAACAGTACCATCTTTTGGGAATCCAAACTGATGAATTTTCATGCCTACCGTAAGATTATTTCTGACCATACCTCCTACTATCATGCACATGAAAATGGGAAGATATCGGCATTCAACAAAACCATCTTTTATATTTTGGAGAATATGGTTGGACAACCCATGAAGATTTGGCCAAACAATCACCCCAATGATCTCTAGGCTTATCATATGATGACTTATTATTCCACTCAAGTGTCCCCACATTACCAAGTGTACAAAATAGCGGATGTCTAGGCCATTGATATTTAGTTGCCTTCATTTTGCATAGTTATCTACAATTAGAAGACACTTGATAAGATAGCTGAAATCCATCTGGTTGAACTACAAGAGCTTTACAATAATATCTTTTGTGTCCTACACAATCAGGAGAGGCATCCAAACAAGATATCATGATCTTTCAACCAGAAATTTATCCACCTCCCTATAATACAAGGTGACACGGTGTTGGACCTAATAACGCCGATGATACCCACCTGGAAGCCACCAATGATGGAATCCAAATGAGAGGGACATTATATCATTCACAAGGTCAACCCAAATTGTTTTTACACTATAGTCACTATGGATGGTGAGTGTTTTACTCCTCCCACTAGTGATAAATTATTCAACCAGTATTTTTCTTGAGTTGTCACACATGACTTTATAGTATTATTTCATTACTACTTGATGTTAAACAATTTGGTACGTCCAAGATGAATGATGTAAAACTACCTATAATTCATCTCACAGGACAATAATCTATAAAATGGTTTTGAGATATATGACATTAAACTAAGATCTATCCATGTCCTTATCTTGTGAATTTAAATTGCATGAAAAATTGAGATATACTTTTTTCATGATTCCCAACCTCAGAGGATATGTAGGAACACTGAGATTTATCATTCATGGCTCAACCATAGGTCCCTCAACATTTTTGGCATCTTGGCCCGAGTTCTCATTTAGGTCTGTGTAGTGTGGTATGGAATCCATGTCCTCATTCACGACAGGATATTTTTTCCATGGAACACACATCCCCTTGGGACACAACTCTTTCATCCATCATCCTTGCCGCAAGACGTTAAACTAAATGGGTACCACCATTCTTTTCTTGTCCCATAATTTGGGTTTCCTTCATGCTTTACATCTTAAAGGTCCCATGAATGGCATGTATTCCTTCCCTCAATGCACTCCTACTGTCCCGGGACAACATTCTTGAGGATTTTGAATGACAATATGCCACTAGCCCCACATTGACAATATGTTCAGAGGTTTATGTTCAATTGTTTGTTCCTTTTACATGTCACATTAGAGGGATACTACATCGAAAACATGGTCAATATTTATCCTAAATACATATTAACATTTTTTGGTCTCCCAAATGATAGTCAAGGTGATTCGCCATTTTCACCCGTAGGTCCCACAAACTTGACATTAAATTGGGCATCCATGATACGTGTTCTATGATCATAAACTAACATCTACCGTGTCTTTGTCACATGATGTTAAACATCAAAACACTTAAAAAACAATGTATGGATAGATTCCCATATTCATGGGATACATAGGAATGAAGGGACATTTTTTGGGGCCCAAACCTATTTCTTAAAAACCATCTATTCCTTTTAGCCACATAGCCTAAGTCCTCCGAGTGGGGTATGTGTGGTATATGGACTCCATGTCTACATTCATGCTAGGTTTGTAACCACCACTCTGCGTACAAATATCTTGAGTTTTATCTATCCCCTATTCTTCCACTCATCTTATCGAGTCATCTGATCTCAAATTTGTCCCATAGACCCTCCTTGGAAATTCAGTAATGATCATGGGATCTCTCTGGTTTAGGAGATCGAGTGTTGGGTTCTACATGGACATGTTTCCACTGGTTTACATGCTTTATGTTTCCATTTATTTGAGATTTCATCATCATTCAGATTCTAAGGAAACCCTATTAGGTCTTGGTCCCATTCCACATTGGTTTACCTACCCTCTTGGTCTAACAACCTTGAGGATTTCAAATGATAGTTTTACATGAGTCCCATGGTGAAAACATGGTCCGTAGTGGACACTCATTTGTTTGTTCCCGTTTTAGGTCACATGATTTGGATGTTGTGTTTTGAACATGGAAAACAGTTATTCTCCATCATTAATCCACCCCATCATGCCTCACATATTGGTTTCATGATTCACATCCTTTTTTACTCCATCATTTCCAAGTGGAATTTCGAAACTCTTCGTGTTATCCCTTACTGCATGTTTGTGCATTCAGAGGATGAAACCACAATGTTGTGTCATTTATGGTTCCACACCGTTTCACTCTTCATTGTATTCCATATGTTGAAAAGATCGTATCCACCCTTTTTCCCAAATTGAGTGCAGATCACATGGGCATAGTTATTTGTTAAAGTTTTACACCTCCATGGAAGAGTCTCACTACTTTTAGTACAATAACTATGTCCATAAACTAATATCTACCTCATCCATTTCAAATAAAATTAAACTGCATGAAATCATCCAGAACTACATAGGTCTTGATTCACATCTTTATGAGATATGTAGGAATTCCCAAACAGTCCTTCTCTTGGTCCATCTAAGGATCCACTAATTATCACTTCTGTTTAGCCTTTTGGCCCTTACCCTTATAGGATTACTTGGTGTGTAATGGTGGACATATGTCCTCATTCACATCGGGTTTGCAATATATCCTCCATGTCCCCCCCTTTGGAGATAGTCTGTCCAACATTTTCCTTTTCACAATGCATCAAACTGCATGACATCTTCCAGAACTACGTATGGCTTGATTCACATCTTCATGGGATACATAAGAATGCCTAGAATTTTTGTCTTTAGGTTTCTCCTCAAAACCATTGATCTTTTTAGGCCCCTTGGCCTATGTTACCCCCCCCCCTTTAGGGTTTCACAAAATGTGATGTGGACTCATGTTCTAGTTTTCATTGGGTATGATTTATCGGCCCTTGTGAATTCCCTTTAGGAACACATTCTTCCTTGGAGTCTAAGACATGGGGTGTTAAACTATAGTCAATATTACCACATGACATTAAATTTTTTTATCTTTTCTTCATAATGTTACCATGAATTGGTTGGTCCAATCATATAACCCTAAACTATGAAATCATTATTATGGATGCACGATGAAAAATGGGACCACTTTGTGGCAGCCTCACTCGAGGGGGCATCATGTTTTGTATTAGTTTTCTACTATTCCATTTATCAAGGCCTACATATGGATTTATTCCAAAATAGATTCCCAATTTCTCTATCCTGTGATTATTAGTTCAGAAAAAAGACATATATTCTGCAGAACAAACAAGATTCGTCAAATTCCACTTATTTTGATGAATGGGCCACACCTACTTGACAAAAAATTCCACTGGAAATGGTACCCAGTAATTCAATATTCCTAAACTATCTGTCTCTTGAATAACATACTTGTGGAAAACATATGAGTTCCCAGACATTTTGATTTTGGATTCAGCCTAGGTATCTCAAATCGTACCCCCTATCTAGCCCCTTGCTCTAAATTAAGTCTGATGTGTGTATTGTGGTGTAGACTTCTTTTTTCCTCATTCACGTGGGGTTTTTCAACAACCACACCATGTATCCCCATTGTTTCCTTCTATCCTGGTTCGAGTTCTATGACCACAATCTATGACCTTGTGAGAACAATGTACCTACTGATTCCCATCTTCATTGGATACATAAGAATTCCTGGATGGTTAATCGTTTTTTCTAGCCCAAGTACTACAAATCATCCATTCATCTACGTTCATGACGTTAATCTACATACCATAATCCAAGAATCATGCCTTTAAACTGTGTGTTGGTTTTCATTAGGAATTTTTCTCAATATTGAAAGCATATTTGGTCCCCATTCACATTTTGTTTTATACATTTCCACCATGTGATCATTACATTAAACTAGGTCCCCCATCAATGGTCCACTCTATGACCTTCAACAATGAGTTTTCTTCCCCAAGACCCTTGTACATGGAATGGGATTCAACTCCCTCTATCTAACATGTATTATTTGTGTACTCGAATGTTTCATGGAGTGATGGCCTAGGTGTTGGATTCCATATGAACATTCCCTCATTTCATGTCTATGCTTCATGAGCCCTTTATTTGGATCCTCATTCTCTTCCATGTCTAAATAGACCCCTTTATGACCTGTTCTCATGCCACATTTTCTTGCCTACCATCTTGGGAGAACACCCTAGAAGACTTCAAACGTTATTGAGTGATGAGTTGCGTGTTTCAAACATTGTCAACAGTCGACCCCCATTTTTCTATCCCCATGCTAGGATAATGTGAAACAAATTCTATGTTTTGAACATAGTCAATAGTTTTCCTCTTTCATCACACCACCATGATTACGATCTAGATATCAAGATCCATGATTCAATTCTTTTCACTCCCTTATACTAATGTGGAATTATAGCACACTTGATATTACTCGTACACAGCTAAATGTGCATTAACTAGGTAGGTAAATATTATTGGGGAATCATTCCCCTAACTTTACATTACACCTAATGTGTGCCTCGCTGGACTCAAGAAATCATGTTGCTACTCATTATTTCCCATATCGAGCGCGACTCACATGGGCTTAGTAATTTTGGTAGGATGTGTACTGGTGCACTCAATCCACACATGCCTTTTATCCCACATTAAGTTAAACATCCCTTTTAGAACTACATATGTCTTGATTCTCATACTAATGGTGTTTGTAGGGATGCATGGACCCCTTATCATAGGCCTAGTAGAAATTTTGATGTCCTTGGTCCTCTGACATAATATTTCACAAATGATATGTAGTGTGGTGTGGACTGCTTATTTCATCATTCACGTTAGATCCTTAATGGCCACACAACATACTCCCCACTTTGGGATAACTCGTCTCAATCTAACATCATTTTCATATGATGATAAACTATATAAATCATTCTATAACTATGTTTGTCTTGATTCCAATCCAAATGGGGTATGTAGGAATACCTATGAACTTTCCCTTAGGTATAACACAATGATAGTCCACCTTGTGTATATGGATTAAAGAATCCCATTAGAAACATTTGGTGTTGTATGGATTGATTCATCCTCTTTCACGTTAGGATATGTACCGCACTGCGTGTTTCTTTAATGGGTAACCACGTCCCTACTGTATGATATAAAACTATGTGTCTATCATTATCGTTGGCATGACATGAAACTATGGGCCACTATATGCTCTCTCCAGAGAGATCCATTAATTAAATGAATACGATCCCTAAATAGACCGATGTGCTCAACTAATTTATTTTTATAATGGTGCTGTAGTTTCCTGAGTGTTGGACTCTATTATAATAACACATCACTTCACCATTCATGCTATGCATTCCCGTTATTTGGACCACCATCCTCTTTCAGGCCTAAAGGAACCCCCAAATTGAATGGTTTCTCAGCCTATGGCTCGCCAACTATCTTAGGATGACGTTCTAAAAGACTAATGGTTAAAATATCAAGTCATTATCTATGTTTTCAACATACTCTATGATCATGCCTCATTTTTTATCCCCATTTCAGGCTAACAAAATAGCAATAATGTGTTTTGATCATGGTCAATATTTATCCTTAATTATCTTGCCATCCTAAAATGGTACAAATTGTGGGTATCGTGATTCACACTTTACAGTCCCATTTGTTGGGAGTTATTCCCATTCCCCTAGTGTTACCCCAATTGTGCACTGGAGAATGTTGGGAAAGAAAAAATTTGACTACTATGAGAACATCGTTCTACAATCTAACCACACTATTTCTTCTCGGAAATCTAGATCAGTTGTTCAGACCTCAGATACCTGAATCATGGTTGGCACACTCATATTCAAACCATATAATGATGTAGTCATCCCTTGTTTCTCACATGGGGAACAACCCACATGAGCTTAGGGACTCATCACAGGATCTTTCACGAATGTGATGGAAATGAAGCAAACTGAAACAAATCACAGAAATCATGAATATATATTCCATAAAAAAAACAAAGAATGAAATTATTTTTGTGAATTTACACATATTAAAACTCCAAAGGATTTGTACCTCCCATAAACAGGTTAACCTCTTTAATGGAGTGTCCCATCTTTTCCACTCTCTGTCTTATAGAATCCAGGATCTGGTGCCTCTTGTTAAGATCACACTCCACCTAGATGGAAATGGGTTGTTTTTTATCAACATAAATCTAGTCCTGATCCTAGTCAGCTCAAATAATAGCCATCTATTCAATGGATCACCTCTTCTATTCTTCAGCCTCTATCTGCTGGGCCTTTAGTCACGATATGAGCCACGATTGTGCGTCATGGAAAGCAGAGTACTCATTCTCCCATGTCCTTAACTATTGGGTCTCATTATCAGCCTCATGGAGTCTTTGATGACCACAATGTTCCTCTACAGCTAGACCACACTAATTCCATGGTCATGATTCCATATTTTCTCTTCCAGGATGTCTCAGATTAACATATGAGGACAATGGGAATTCTCTCCTCCAGTGCATATTTCATGTAGCCAAGAATGTAGCCTCCGAATCTAGTAAATCCATTTATCCTGTGGGGTCTCCCCAATGAAGATCTTGATTAGATTCTATGATTGGAAACATACAACCGTGTTATTCTCTTCACTAGATGTCATCTCGTCTTTGACCTCAGGGTCAGTGGGGTCATATGAATGGAATGATTCGTCGAACACATTAGCAGGATCCTCATCTGGTGTCTGGTTGGGTAGGTTAGGCCTTCTGTCTTTCGATTGACCATGGTCATTAGATTCCACCTTGATGATTTCAGGTTCCATCCTGCTGACGGTCCCACCTATAGTTGGGAGGGTTGTGGCTTGGTCCGTATAGGCATCCCCTTCCATGAACATCAGCATTACCCTGGGAAATGTAGCACCAGGGGCCCCAGTCATCCTCACCAATACTACCCATAATAGTAAAAGAACTGGGCATGTTAGAATAGGAAGACATCAATTTATTGATTCCATGGACGACAGTTAAAAATTATATGAAGATGCATTTTAGAGATAAAATATTTAGTCTCCCCCCTGATCTATTTATACTATGACCCCGTGGTGTGTCCCTCTATATAAGGTTGGGAAATCCAATGAATTTGGGAGAACCACCCAGAGTGTCGCTGCCCCACTAGGTGTGGTAAAGGCTGTTGTCACAGTTACAGATCCTGAGGAAACATCTACTATTGCATGAGTTGGGGTTTTTATGACTCCCTCCATCACAGTTAAAGTTATAGTTGATTAGTCCTAAGATACCTAAATTATGTTCATAGAAAAATGTATTAGGTTTTACCTTAGGAGCCTCCGCAAACTCATCCAGCTCCTTGTTTGCAACCTCATCTTCCAATGGAGTGCGCCCACTAACAGCCTCTTACCCCCATGATGATTCTTGTGATTCTTTCAGTAGGAGGAATTACTCCCTCAATTCAAAGGTAGACAACTTAAAAGGTACTATTCAATTGAGTAAAACATTCACTCGATCCTTCATTGGATGAGGATCACCCTAAGAGTGCACAAATTCCTCCAGCTCAGAGATGTATTGTTCCCCTTCCACCTGAGATACCGAAAAGCGGGCCCAAGCTTGACCAATAGCCGAAAAACCCATCCTATGATGGTTTAGATGGTTCCACATCTGGGAAGGATTAAGGAACTATCTATTAACATCTTGAATGTCCCAACCCTCCTGGAAAATAGCATCCTTAGGAATATATATATGGCATAGCCACTTCCCTAAAGCCATTGTTTGTATCCAATGGAACACCCTGGGATGCCTCTCTTCTTGTTGACTTTTCTCCTATAGGATCACTGGGTATACTGTCACATCCCACCTATTGATCGATGTAGGCTACACTACTAATAGAGCCTCGCCACCATGGGATGTTGTTGCTGCATTTTAGACCTGACCTCGAAGTTGTGGAGGTACACATTCACTAGCATTGATATTCTTCCACTTCAATATCTCCCATGGGTTGGTTTCTTTCCATCATTTGGCATATTCATTCACTATCCCATAGATAGTTGTGGGAAGAGGCTACTCATTCCACATCTTCTCATCCTCTCGCTTGAACGTAATCCATGTCTACCTCATCACACATGGATGTTACACATGGCACAATACCAAGTAGACTTGTAGGGTTATCCTTTGCATACATCATAACTACCTTGTGATGTAGTGGGAGGGATAAAACTCATAGAGAGGCTCATGGTCAACATTTTCCACCAAGAATCCATCCCGAAATTTGATAAGGTAGGAAAGATTCTCCTCCGTTTCCTAACCTGCATTAGTGAAAACACCTGTTGGCAATGGGAATGTATTGAAGTTGATGTCATCCACCTTCTAAACATGGTTCAGTACCAGTATCAGGGTCATCTTGGTCAGGAAACTCCCCATCGCATTTAGGAAAGCCATGCGGCAGTCTGAACCAGGAGGAGAAATGGGGTTCAAGTATTCATAAGTTCCCATATGCACCATTATCCACCCATACAGATGATGGAGCGGTCTGCACACCCTCTGTGGCTTCATTCCCTCAATGATATTCCATGGTACATTGTACAGCTAAGCCAACATCGAGATCCCCAAATTGATACATTCCCTCATCTCTAACATAGAATACCTGATAAATGTGCACTGCCATATGCACATGTTCTTATCCATTACTAGATGAATCAAGCTAAAAATTAGCATTGAGATGAACACAACCAACTTTAAATTTGATTTCTTCTTTTTACGGACAATTAATCCCATGTTTTCCACAGGCTGCCCTCATTGAGTCACCAATATGAGTGCTCTTTCCTTCAATGGACCCCCTTCAATAATGTGGGAGGCCACACATGAAACAACATATTTAAAGCTTAATATTGGAACTACGTGAACCACAACATAAACTAGAAATCCCTCACCGACTAATTTCCCTGTCATGGCACCAGGTCCGTCAATACCCTTTCCAGCGGTGACATCTGCTCCAGGTCCCCAAATGTTTTTACAACAGGGAGGAACTCATCATACATCACCCCCAATGTCGAAATCCCTATGATCATGTGAAGGTCCCAATGGATAATACTAACCTCCTCATGGTGAAGATGAAAAGTGTTGGTCCTCGACAACCACCTACTCAAAAACTCCGACATCAGTTTCATTGGCTAGTAGAAAGAGAATTGGGGGCCCTTCCCACCTCATACATGCTCAATCACCCCATCTCCTCCCCAAACCCCTTGAATGAGGCCCATACCCATTATTTCCATTCCCAGTAATCTATAAAAAAATTTCTATGGTGCATATCACATTCATTGGTCCTCCCCTTCTCCAGGTTCCCCAAATCCACCTTCAAAATAGTGTGGTACTATATGGGAGATAACAATTGCCACAACGCTTTCCCGTCCACATTGTTAGAATGGTTATATATATAGTCATCATTGTAAGGTGTATGATACTCCCATGTATGTCCATCGGCTTCCCTGAACCACTGTTGCTAGCATGACGTACTCATGAACCAATAGGTCGGTTCATAACTTCTTTCGTTGGGAATGAGAACATCATCCCTAAGACAAAATCCATATAGATGTAGTCTTTTGGATAGTGGTAGTTCTTATAGTTGTCCAAAAATAGATCCACCATGGATTTGTGGTTCGAATGAATCCACACACATTCCCTACTGAATAGGTTATCTGCCATCTCATCCCTCTAGGAAACATCAGTAGGGACCCCCTGGAAGCATCTTGGCGAGAAATTTCATCCCAAAACATTAGAATTGTATTTTACTAGATCAGATATCTTTATAAAAGATCTATAATATAGAAATATATATCATAGATAGGTCACAGAGCTCAGTAACATTCCTCACAGAAAAAACTTGTGAAGTGCACAATCACAATGTCTGAAGACTCACTATGGGCTGTAGAGCAAAGAGGGTTTGATTCTTAATGAATGGTTGTAGACCGTGTGAAGCATAATGAATAATGATCCCATGATTAAAAATATTTAGATAATTAAGGAAATAATTGGGGTCGTCCTCTCCTATTTATAGGCAATGACCTATGAGCTACACGACACTCCTAGCCGCGGTGACCATCACAGTGTCCTCAACCCGCGCACTACCTATCTGCATCATGACCCTACATCATGATCTTGCATCATGATTCACCAAAATTTTAAGGATATAACATCATATTTTGACTTCCATTTAATCCTCAGCTTCATGTTTGAGGGGGGAATATGGTGGTACCAAAATGTGTGCATAGGAAAAATAAGAAAAGGTAATATCAATTCCAAATCACATGATTTATGAAGCACATTCGTGAATCACTTCAATAGTCACGAAAATGTGAATCCCTTTAGAACTACGGATGGCACAAAGCCATGGACCCATCTATGATCTCCATAGAGGAATGAGGTGGAATAATCTTCGGTTAAAATGAAATTGAAGGAAACATTCTGGTCATAAATGGAACATGATCTCCTCAGTGATTCTATAGAAATTTACAGAAGCCTCTATGAGCATCTTTAATGGAATTATGTAGTCCTCTTTATCATGGAGGGGATAACTGTCAAAAACATTGTTTTGAAAAACATGACTAAATCCAACTCTGTTGTAAAATCACAACATGCTTTGAAATTCCATTTCATTGCTTCTTACAACCTTTCACCTATAAATACTCATCCTCCATCAGACCCAAAGGACGGATACCCTAATATTTTTCCTTCTATGCTCCCAATCGTGAAGCACCCTCTTCTCTTCAATGTATTGTGAAAAAGGATCTATTTAGGGTATTTGATCACCTTTAAATACCATTCTCATAGATCAAATGCAACCCCTCTACATGTTGGGATTCCCATCATTAAGCCTATGGGACATCGAAAAGGAATGGGCTCCCTAAGGAAATTGGGTTCTTCACAAAATTACTCTTGATTATAAAAGAACCTTCGATGGACATGTGGATCCCATGCTAAAGCAGGATCAATGTTCTTCCTGAAGTACATTGATTCACAATGTCATTCTTTGTAAGGAACCGTTGATCCGTTAAGTCCAACTCCACAAAATCATATTCACATTACGAGTCACCCTTTATATGCATGTATACACCACCCCAAGGATAGGCCACTCCACATTGCGAAGAATACCCCTTCATGGATTCTCTCTACTCTGTGATGCACCAGAGTTTCACAAGGTCCCTTCCAGTGAACCCTTTGTCTTCAAAAATCTATCTCTTGTATAGCCCTCTAGGTCTGTATGAAGTAATTTCAAGTTCCCTTGGGTGGTGCTTGAAATTGATTTTTGTTGCCACATGTTTCTTCTTGTAGGCACAAAAATGGCTATTGCTTCTTCGCATAGACACACTAACATGAGCCCCTCAATTGATCACACAATAACCCCATTTCACCTAGATATTGTCGGTGTATTCTCTTCACCAAGTGTTCAAGTGTGAGAGTTATGTATATCCTAGGGGTGAGGATTGAATCATTATTATCTGAGCTACCGAACATTAAATTCCCAAGAACCATAGTCCTTAGCATGTGACGCGAAAATATTGCCTCGCCTTGTGGAATATGAATGCCCCCCCATCCTTGGAAATTTTCCAGGCCCTCTCACCACTATAGGAGTGAGATCTTCCTCACATGGAATGAGATCCTCCTTTTATGTAATGAAATATTTTTGTTGCGGAGGGAAACCATATTGGTGTAAGCCCCTATCATTTCTTATGGGAGGTATCATAATTTCTCATCCACTATTCTTCCATGTGGAAAGTCCATGGGAGAGATGGGCATAGTGACTCGATACCCCAACCCTCCCCATTGGGCTTTATCACCATCGCGCCTCTATCTTAAACTATGTCATAATCTCTATATCCCTATGCCACTAAATACAAATAATCATCACTTTATTCCATTTAAACGTTCCATTCACAACGTGATTGTTAGTTCTTTATATCCTTTTTTTTCTCACACAGAGAATGTCTCACATGGGCTTAGAGTAACAATCGACTATGAAATCCTCTCTGGGCCACCTTAGAGTGTACATCCCAAACCCCCCACACCAAAGTGCATGGACTTTATTCCTTTCCCTTTATTGTTAAGGTACATAGGAATCCTCCTTGATGTTCAAGGCCAACACCCATCGGTCCTGACCACTTCATGTCGGTTCCCCCCTATACTGCTTTACATTAAACAGTATGAACTTTTCCCCCCTCATATGATGTTAAAATATACCCATTCGATCAACATTGGATTTAATCCTTGTCTCCTAGATATGGAATATAGGAATACTCCCTGAGGTTCAACCCAAAATACCTGGTAAAAATATTCAAAATACATGGGTTTTTACATATGTCTCCTATAAATGGTATGCATGAAGCCTCCCTGAGGTCCACCCCTAAAAACATTGAAAAACTATTATAACTATGCGGGGTTTTCTCTTATTATTCTAGATAGGGTTGGTAGGAATCGTCCCTAAGATTAAACCCCAAACACTGGTAAACTTTTATGTCCCCTTCGCTGGGACCCACATCCTTATTCAGTCCTATATTGGAATTAGACTAACTCTCGGGCTACTGACCACGTGTAACCCTCCACATGTTGTCGGGTAACTATCCTATGCATACACCCCGATTCTATGCCCCATACGGAACTATGTGGACTTTTATCTCTTACCATAGGGATATGTAGGAAGCCTCCATAAGATTCATTCCCATTACTTATTTCTTATCCTGGTCTCTCCCATAAGACCTTTGTGTATCATGAAGTTCATACCCCATCTTGGGGGGTTTTACTTCCTCCATATACCATCCATGAGTCCATTCTCACGGGTTGCCTCCCCATGTTCCCCTTCACCCCCACTAAACTATGTAGACATTGATTCTCAACAACTGGGATATGTAAGAGGCCTATTTGAGGTTTAATACCAACATCACCATCATCTTAAAATTAGTTCCCTCTCATTCACCATCAACTGAATTCAACCCTCCATTATCCATCCTGAATCATACCCAATCCCCCACATCCTGGTGAGGTCATGCCATTCTTCCCATCACTGCTCCTTGTGGAACCCAGGTAGCTAACCATGCATAATCCCTAAACACACCTTAACCATCTAACCAAGAGTGTCTCTATTTCGATAGGATATTATCCATGTGTAAGAAACATCATATCTATTGGTTGATGCCTTTTGTGTACACTCTGATTCATTACCCCTTCAAACTACATGGGTTTTGATCCCTTTTCTCCACACATGGTATATAGGAAACTTATATGAGTATCAATCCCAGTAAAACCCAACCACCCATTTATAGGTACCCAAACATCCTCATATTCATCTTTATTGTACATTATGATCCACTCATGTGATCCCTCTTGGGGGATGAACCCCCTGATCCAATCTTATTAGTGTTCTTGTCAGTCTAATCAATCTCTACTAGAAGTTAAAATCCTGACATAACATGTGATAAACATGGTTATATGAGGAAAACATCATGGAAATTCCTATGAAATATAATTACACATACTCAAAAAGGGATGCCCCAGTCTTCTGTGCCCTTGAGAATCCATATCATAAGGCGAAGAAACTGAGATGCATCATCGTTTTAGCATCCAGACATGCCTACGATGTCTAACGTGACTACTCCCGTGAAAAAAAGGCCACTTCCCTGACCGGATCCCTTGGAATGTCCAGACAGAAGCTGTGTAATTAATTGGAATCCATAAATATATGCCACACGAAATGAGATTCACAAACAACATCTTTAATCTTTAAGGGATTCCCATAGTAGGTGGAAAATTTTGAGGATGCATTCATGGTTAGAGGAACTGAAATCCGATCATACTATTTCGATCTATGAGAAAATGTCCCTAAGTATGCTATGGATGCAACCCTCTATTTTGAAGCAGGAATGTAGGGAAACAAAACCAGACATCCTTGAAAGGTGGATGTGTTCCCTAGTTAAAGGGTAAGAAATAGTTGTTTTCAATAGAACCTTGTGTTTTCAATATTCATCAAAAAAATTTATCGTTTTAAAAAAAAATTATCTGAAACCATGATAAATTTTAAACTCATATTTATAAATTCCTTTTAGTTTATAATATTAATTATCTAAAATTTTACTAAAGCAGTTTTAAAAAACATTTGAAACGATTATAGAACCACTTTTCCAAAAAATATATATTTTATGAGAAAAACTTCATTATTTAATCATTGTTTTAGAAAACACATAATATTAATCATAAAAAAATTAATTTTATATAAATTTGATACCTTTTTTAAAAATACATATATATAATTTATTTTTCATATTTATTAATGTAAGGAATGTTTCTGTGAAGAAAAATAGTTTTTCAGAAAAGAAATCATTGAAATGAATATAGTTTTAATTTTAATTTATAATTAATGATTAATTGATGAATTAATTTTATATACATGTGTAAACCATATATTTTTATAATTTAGTTAATCTTATTAATATATGTGTTTATAAGGGATATGTGTAAACTATGAAATTAAAAAGTAATATTTCTTATATCATGTTATCTTTTGTCTAAACTCAGTGTTATGTGAAACATAAGATAAAATTAATGTCTTATTTTAAGAAATATTAACTTGGAGTTTCATGTAATGAAAAATATCATAAAGATTTATTTTTATTGGATAAATATTTTAGAAAATCATGTTGCGTTACATGACATCTTAGGAATGATACACCTTGGATATTTTTTATGGTAAAATTTTGGGGGTAGATGGGAAGGCCAAGAGAGAAATATTTTAATCCTTTTTTGATAATGCTAACAATAAATTTGGTTGATTAAATATTTATATATATATTTTTGAGAATCTTTAGGAAAATCATGATGGGAACCCCATGATTATCGAATCCAAACTAAAAATATTTTAGCAATAGAAGAAATAAATGATATTTCCTTTAATGGGACACATAATAATATTTATTATTATATGATTATTAAGGATCACATTTTAATGAGAAAAGATGAATATGATATTTAATTCAAATCCAATAAATATTTAAATTCCAAGTATAATGATGTTATATATTGAAGTGATTCATAGGAAAATAATGATTGTGATTAAAATAATAAATGAATTATGGAATTTAATTCAATCAAAAAATAAAAAGTAAAAAAGGAATGTTCAAGGGAAATATCCTTCTCATGTACTTCATGTTTGGGGAATTTGTAGATTTGATTTTGATTTTACAAATATGAATAATTTTGAGTATTTTATTCATAGTATGAAGAGATGCCTCAAAATTTTCAAGAGGAATAAGTTTTGTTTAACATAAGTGTTTCAGTAAAGATAAATAAAAATTCAAACATGTTTGAATTAATACATACGAAGTAAAAATTAATATTCATGTTATCTGTTCAGTTTTTATTCTAAATATGATTGTGATGTAAACAATAATAACCTCATTTAACATATTTACATGAAAGATGAAATCTCTATAAGTGTATAATATTAGGACATAACCTACGAATAACATATTCTATAAACAAATTATTGTGTATAATTTGAATGAATAATTTATTTGAAAATGAAAATTAAATTCGAAAATGTGGAAGATGATAATTTAAAGAAATTAATAGATTGAGTTTATGATAAGTTGACTAGTTATCTTCAAGAAATCAGTCTTCTTGAGTTGATGTTTTTTAAACAAAAGGGAATGGTAGAGAAAATTGGGTAACAATTTCAGCTACAGATAATGATTTGAATATGAAAACATTAATGTTTCCTTAGGCTCATATGTCTCTATGAAAAATTATAGATGAATATGAAATGAATATGTAATTTAGGGAAGATGAATCACAAAATTATATGAATTTATTTAAAATATTTTATGTTATATATTCATATATTATTCGGAAGAATGGAATATCAAATTTAGTTAAATTTGTAGGCCTTGATATCAATAATAATAATTCCAGGGTTGATAAGAATCATCATTATCTTACACCTACAAAAAGAAAAATTATGACATCCTTAAAAATAAAGTTCTTAAAAACATATGTTACAAAAGGATAGAGTTATACCAAAATATAAAGGTGGAACTTGTTGAATGAATTAGTTGATTCACATAAGAATAATACTTAAGGGTTATATTTTCTTATTGTGGTATTTTTTAACAAAAAAATATATTTTCTAGTATAATATTTCCCTATAATGGAAGTATATATAGTTATAAATAGAAAGGATATATTCATATAATAAGAGAAATCAAACAATGAAAAAATAGTCTGGAAGAATATATTCACATATATGACTACTTTCATTATAATTTTGAGTTACCTAATGTGGTTTATAAAATATCTGAGCAGTAATGACAATGTACAAAAGAAGTCATGAATGTTATTCCTTTTCAAAAACAACAAACTATTGAGAAAAATAATACAAATATATAAAAGAAACATATTATTTAGGTGGATCTAAAATCCTTCCCAATGAGAAATAATTTGATAATAAACTATGGTTTCCCATTATACAAGACATAAGATTATCGAATTATGAAAAAAATAGAAGTATCATAGCGGTTAGTGACATTTGGTAATGAATTCTCATTAAAGAGAAAATGGATTAGTTTTAATGAAATTGTACCTCAAATGTTAGAGTCTTATGTTTTTTAGTGATAAAAATTGAAATAACATATTAAGTATAATTTAGTGATGTGATGTGGGTGACAAGGTTATTTTCATAAAGAACACGTTCATATTTCAAAAAATCATTGAGGGGTGATTCATTCCAATAGAGAATGAACAATTTTGAATTTATTTCAATGAGGATATACTATAAATTCATACAACCTTAGTGAAAAATAACAGAATATTATATGGAATAATATTTTTTCCACCTTGGTAAAAAGAATTTAATAAAAACATCCATGGGAAGCCCAAAAAATTTGGTGATTCAAACAATTAAACAACTCGAATTTATCAATATTAATTTAGATAAACATATGTGACACGAATAAACTACATGGGTGTTATATTTTATTAACTTCATTGATTACTATACAAGAATTAAAATAAATTATATTTTGAAATATAAGTAACAAGATTTGGATGTGTTTAATTTATTTAGAATATAATTTGAATGATTGATGGTGTTCGTATTAATATGTTAATGATTGAAAATTCCATGGATTTCACCAGGGACTATTTTTATTTATTATGTAAATAAGAATTGAAATATGAAAAAATATAGTTCTTCTTATACTCATTAAAATAATGAGTTAGCTAAAAGAATAAATTGAATAATGTTTGAAATGGTTATAATAGTGCCAAATTATTTTAAGAGGATAATGTTTTTCTGTAGTGAACTTATGTGAATTGTTTGGAATAATTAGAATTAGTTTTTACTAACATATATTATAATATAACCTCTTATCAAATATTTAATAAAAATAATCCAACTAATAATTATTTCATCATTTCTCGAAGCCATTTTTTTATGAATGTTGTGATTTTAATCATGGACAATTTTGGAGAGAAGTAATAATAGGGGATTTTTATCGACAGTTATCCAATGAAAAATGTTACAGATACTGGAAAAAAAAGTTTCATAATATGTTTTAAAACTATAATGATAAAAAAGTGAATTGAAATACAATATGTGTGTCCTAAATGAAACTGATTTTCATGTTTCTACTGAAGAAAATGAGCCTAACTATTAGAAGGAAAACTAAATTATAAAATTTCATTGGGTAACATGTCTAACATGTTATATAACACATAATGATTTAAAAAAGGGAAATATATTTTATGATAGATCATATGACAAAAAAACCAATATTATAAGATAATTTAACACCCTAAGACTTTATGATATATCTAGTTTTAAATAAATTCAATCTCATTGATAGCTCTCAATGCATACAACAATGGGTTTGGAAGACACATGGTAATATTTGAAAATATTATTATTTAAACTTTACTAGAAAAACATAGCTGTCAAGATTGACGGTACGATACATAATATATAATTTATTAAAATTCTATGTTTTAAAAATGCATAAAATAATTTCAATGGTTATCTAAGGAATTGATAAAAAATAAAAAATATTCACAATATGATGAAATGTTTTTGGAAAATATATTTTTTAGATAGGAGGATTAGTCATACATTTTGAACACGATTTAAAATTATTTTTAACCTAATATATAATTTTTTTTCAAAACAAATGTGCATTTTTGAAATCCAGATATCAAAATTATATTTAGATAAAATTTTGAAATTTTTCATTAAGGTTTCATTATTTGATTAATAGTGAAAAATACTGATTTTTAATTATGAACTCTATTTTCATTTAAATTATTAATAAAGTTAAATATTATTAATAATTGCTTTAAAAATATATTTATTTAAACTATAAATATACTAATCAAATTTAGGTGATTAGAATCATTTTAATATTAAATTTTTATATAAAAATTGTTTAAAGTTTTAATCATTTTCAATTTGAGACCTCGCTTTCTCATCATGAATGATGTGTTTATTTTAAAATAATTATCTCAAAATCTATGAATGGAATTTAGAAAATGGATAGAATATTTTAAATATAAAATATTTCCATTACATAATAATTTCAAGTTAATTTTTTACCATAATTAATAGTGAAAATAGTAACAATTAATTACCACACCAAAAGAAAAAATTGATTTTTCTGAGGTAAAACTATGATGATATAAGATAAAATGACATTTAAACTCAAAAAAATATAATCGAATAGTCGTATTAAAACATTATACATCCCAAAATAAGAAATAATTTTATTTTTATGATTTTTAAATTTTCAATTACTCTATCATTTTTTAATATTTTGGGAAATTTCAAATTGATTTCTTAAAGGGTTCTATTTACCAACTTATAAAAGAAAACCCTCTATCCTCTCTTATTCACAAAATAAAACAATTTTGGATCAAAAAATCCCTATATGAATCACATATAATTATTCATAACCTCAACCTAGATTCCTTGGTTTGTTTATAAATCCCTTTAATGAATAGTATATATATTATCCTAAAGAGGCGGTCTAAGAAGAGGTTAAATCGAAAACCATCCATTTTTTTTATATTTTCCTCCACGAACTTATAATATAATTATACAATAATGATATAATTAAATAATTATATTACATATAATTATTTATTTTTATGATATTTTCATGAAATAAAAATATCTTCACTTCTATCAAATGGGTTATGAAATCTGTATTCGTGTCTATGGTGAACTGTCGCCTTATGTAATGATTTGATTGATTTTTCGATTACTACCTCTCATGGTAGGGTATAATGTTTGATATAAATTATATATATGATATTTATATCATATTAATACCACCAATGTCATTATATCGTATATGAAAATTTTATTTTCTATTACCAAATGAATATGATAACATCTCTTATGTGTACGACTAACTAAAACCTCGCGAAGTGATGTGATTATTTTTTCACATTTTCATTACATAGAATGTAATAAGGTTAATTTTAATGAATATATTTTATATCAATTATTTATTAATTATATTAATTACAAATTTATCATTATTAAAAAATATATATATCAAATTGTTTATTAAACTGAAAAATGATTACATCGTTCATGTACGTGTGGACTACCGCCTTCAAGAAACGATGCCACTCTCTTTTAAAAAACCAAAAGGATGATTTGTATATATATATTTATTAAAATTAGATGGTGTATAGTATATTATGTTAAATATTAAATGATAAAAATTTTATTACCTTCTTTCAAAAATGATCACTGAAAAACAGAAACATTACTTATACAGATGAATAGTCTCCAATATCCTTCATTGTAACAAAGTTAATTTTTCATAACTATATTTCATTTTTTGTTTTAAAAGTAAAATGTATGTATAAATATTATTTTTATTCCTTATATTATTAAATAATAATATCTTTTACTATAGTCAATGTACCAATGTCATTTTTTACACATAATACAAATATCATCAAAACATACAATGTAAACATAATTGATTAGACAATCATATATAATAGGGTAAGAAGTTATATAAAAGGAATAATAAACCTTAAAAATATTATTAGTAATTTTAAATAACAAACATAAGATTATTATTCATTAATATAATGAATGTATGTGATGATTTAGTCTTAAGGTAGGGGTTTGTAATCTCACTTTTAATTTTGTGATAAATATTCCTTATTAACAAATTACAACATTTTTGTAGTGTATATACATAAAATTGATATGATATATCATGAATTTATTTATATTAATTGTATATAGTATTTCATTTTATGTCATTTAATTTATGGGGCTTATGATTTAAAAGTTACCAAAGTGGTAATGGTTTATTTCACAATCTCATCATTATTTAGGATTTTTTATGTTTATGACTCACTAGGGTAAATAATTTGATTATTATATCTTAAAAATAAATATATTTTATTCTCCTATTTTTATAAATGAACTATTTCAGTTATTAGTAAAAACAATTCACACTTTGGTACATAAAATGATTGATAATATTTTTAATAAACTTCATCATAATTTATATCTTCAGTAAAAAATCATTTTTAATGAAAGAAAATATTTTAAAAAAAGGTTTTCAAATTAACACTATCCTTTTAAAAATGATTAATTAATGATATTTTTGGCCATTTTTTACTTCTATATAAAAAATTTTAATAGAATCTTATTGTCTTATTTTAAAAATTCTTTTTTTTATTTAACAAAAATTTCGAACAAAATCCTTGTATAAACATGTATAGATTTGGTGTAATTTTACAGAGTCATTACCTAAAAAAATTTAATCCATGTTTTATAATTTTAAAAACTTAATTTTTACAAATATTTATTTTTAAAATGTTTTGTAAAATTTTTAAAAGGTGATTTAATTAAATGGAAAGGGTTTTTTAAAAATCGTTTTAAGGATCATTTCATGTTATTTATATTCATCAAAGTCATCAAAAACTAATTTCTATTAATTATCCAATTCATATATGTTGTATTTATACCATCCTTATTATACCTCTAGATGTTTTATGATTATTTTTAATATGGATGTAAAATTTTATTACCAATCCCCAGTTTACCTATATGGTTTGTGATTATGATTATTTATCTAGGTGAGTATAAAATTTAGTATGTTTCGTTTTCAATATGAAAGTCTAAATTGATTATGGTTCCCTCTTTAATATGAGTAATGCATTGGATATAGAATGTCATAGGTTGGTCCTGCAATTTCCCATCAATGCGTTAGTAGGTTTTATTAGACAAACATGACTAGATTTTGGACACTTCCATACAAATTTGAATTTATTTCTAAACACAATTCCTTGAATATATTATATTTATTTTTCACATGGACCTAACAGTATTATATTTTGTATCAAAAGGTCACGAAGTCATGTGTTAGAGGTCCATAATAATTCATAATATAAATTTAAATTCATTGATTAAAATTGCAAGAGATTAATCAATTTGATAGAATATCCAGGGTTATGTTTCAATCTCATAAGATTATTTATATATAATAATATGATCTTCATTTATTCCTACCATATTATTCTCATTTTTTTTTCAAATCACATATGATTTAGTTATTTAACTTTCAATATCAATTAAACATTATTTGTTCATATATTTCCTTATACACTAACTTGTACTGGGAATATGATCTCACCCCTTTTTTGTGTTTTATTTTCCCTAGGATATGAGGATGTGTTTTTATTGATATGTGGGGATACACTAAAGGAAATAATAGAATTATCATATTAAACTTGTTGTGTATTTTATTTTTTAAAATGTAATCTGAATTTTATGTATGTATGTAGTTTAAAAATAATAATAAACTATTTGTTCTGTTAGTATTTTACTCAAGGTATCTTATTCTAAAAAAAACTAGGAAATTTCTCTAGGCTACTATGGTTGGGGTCATTATAAATGTATTATAGGATGTTTAATATAAACCATGGGAACCAGATTAGAAAAAAAATTGATTAGAGAACATAACCTTGTTATTGAAATTGAGGGTAAGTATATAATAACATCTTAAATATTTGGAAAGGAATAGATTATGAGGATTTACATTGAAATGTATCTCTTTCGAGATATAAAAAGTAGAATGTGTTCTATCATAAATGTACCTTATGATAATTACATTGAAAAGGGTGCATTGGGATTCACCCGATAAATTCCTTGTTCGTAACATATGGCTATATTGTTCACCAAAAATATATTATTTGGTTAATTCACATTTTATTTAAAATCCATTGAGAATGAATTAATAATAATTATAGCCTAAAGGAAACCATGTTTTTGATTGTGATCTTAGCTATGTATTTCCATCATTCTACGTAATTTATTTCACTATTTTTGGTTTTATACATTATGTTTCATAATTATATATTCCAATATAGTGTATCTCTTCATTTATAAATTTCACATTTCAAAAAAAATGATAACAGCATCAATTCATGTGATTCAATGAGTATGAATGATAATTGTTTTATTCTCTTAAGAGAATATTTTATAGGGGACTAGTCTCCCAAACATTGTCATATTATGAGGTCATTATATAATATTATAACAATATAGAAGAATAATTATCTAATTATTATGGATTTCATGAAATGATAGAGAATAATAGGATGGAAGTGAAGAATTAGAAAAAAAATGAAATAATGGAAATGTGGATCTTCCAAAATGTGATAATTATAGAATAAACACCACTGTATATTCTTAAATGGGAATTTGAGTTTCCTATAATTTTAGGTTGAAATTTCACCATAATAGTGATTAAAATGTATATGTAATGGTTTTTAATGTTTAATTATTCAACTATAAGGATATGAGGAGTTATGAAAACAAATTTCCCATGTGTCTAAATTATATACCTCAGTAGTATCTAATGGATCATGTTCAGGATTATTCTATTAGAATATATGAAGTGGATGGGGTATCATTATTCTATCTCAATTCAAGAATTATTTTATTATAGTATCTAATCAATTATATCCCAATTATAAGAAAAATTAAATTTGTAAAGATTTTACTGTAGTAATTTTTCATTGAGAATTTGAAAACATGTGTTGAATGATACTGATAACTAGTAAAAAGGATTCAGTGGAAATATTAAATTCATAGAAAAACATGATATATTCTGAATATTGAGATAATAATGTTGAGATAAAGAGATGGTTTGTATATATAAATAAAATTTGATATTGTTGCAACCATGGAGATAATTAATTATTTTTGGACAATGTTTTTTATTCTATAAATTGATTGAGTTAACTACAAATTTTTTTTATTAAATTTATTCAACAGTATACATTTTATTTAAGTTATAAGGAATTTTGAATTCCTTCAATAAAGATTAATTGTAATTATGATTATTATTGTGATTTAAGATAATAAAATAAGAAGTGATTAACATATTTGATATGTGACGATTTAGAGTTGATTCATTTTTTTTGGAAAATTAATGATAATTTTATTTCAGTACATTCATGAGATCATTTGTAATGTTTTGGATCTTATCCATTTGAGAAGGATCAAAAGTTAAACCATTAATGGAATGGTTTAAGTTGGACTTTTTATGTGGTTTTATAGATTAATGTATTAGTTCACCATAGAAATATTTTTTCATATTCGTAATAACAATTTTTTATTATAATAACTATTGATCGATAGAGTGATTTATCATTAACTTATAAATATTATCATCCTTTAAAAGGGAATTTTAGTGAATCTGGAATAAAAAATTATTTTCAGGATATTCATTAATTAGATTAAATTATTAGTTGTAAATTGAATCATGCATAACCAATGGATGAAATTTTCCTTAAAAAGTAGACATGTATTAAGTAAGTATATTTCCTTATATTTATATATAGTAAAAAATAATCATATCTAGGATTATGTTATTTAAATAAAATTTTATCCTAATACCTTTAATTATAGTTAATTTATAGACATCTAGATCATTATATATTTATTGTTTTTTAGTCCTTGGCATTCCATTGATCATTCACATTCTTGGGATCAATGAACTCTATCACTCACTATAATTATTTATAATATTTTTCTATGCATGTGTCTAAAATTTACACCAATTTTCTCCAACGTAGAAACCTTGTTAAATGTTAATCCAGTTTTAATTTATATTTTCCTTATCTCTTAAGAATTTAATGTTTTATTAAACCAACTCTTGATATGACATTTTACTAAATATATACTCAAATTTCATTCCATTGATTACAATAGTCGAGATTAAATTGTGAGGTTGTACTTTATTTATTTGGATATTATATAAAACCATAATATTTTAAAATTAGGATAATTAGGATTAATAGTATATATGAAATGTTACAACAATCTTAGCAAATATTTTTACACCACAGGGAATTATGATATATTAATTATTAAATAAATTCAGTCGCTTCGACATCTTGCAATGCATGGATCAACATGTTTAAATTAAACATGATACTCTAAAAAATATTATTATTTAAACATTACCATTATATAATAAATTTAATTTTGGTGGGTATTAATAGTAATAACTAAATAATTGAAATTTTATTCATTAATCATGTAAAAAATAAATTCAATAGATATATATTTATTTTAAATAAAATAACTATTACTTGAACGATGAATAATTGTATTCTAAAAAACTATTTTTTTTAAATGTGGATTAGTCATGCATTATGAATATAAGTTAAAATAAATTTTCCCCAATTTTAGTAAATTTATAAGAAAAAATAATCTTCATTTTTTTAAATAGTCATATAAATATTATCATACAGTTTACCTTCTGTACTTTTCAGAAATGATTCATTTTTTGATGAATAATGAAAAATAATAAATTGTAATTAAATAATTCCTCCTCATTTATATTTTACATAAATATTAAATATATTTTTAAAATATTTTAAAGTAAAATTAGTTCTGTAATATACCTATTAATAAAATTTCGGACATATATTGCTTTTACACTGTAAATTTTAAAATTAAAACTATATATGCTCATGATCATTTTTTCATAAAAAAACTATATTTCTCATAACAACCACGAGATTGATATTAAATAATGGTTTTCCAAATATTTTTGGTGTAATTTGAAAAAGTGGACTCTATAAGTGAATCATTGAAAATTATAATACTATATAAGTTCGAAAATAATTTTTACAGATATAAATATTAAAATTAGTAAATAATAATTATACTGATTATGGTTAAAACTAATTTACCAGGTTGTTAAAATTATAGGATGACGGTAAAAAGGACTTATAAAATTGTCAAAATAATATTATATGGATATATATCAACCTTATTGTATCAATACAACGAACCTAAGGTAATTTGTGAACATTTTTACACCATATCAGCTCATTATTACATATTAATACATGATTTATTATATAAAATTACACATAATAAAAACTGAAATATAGATAATTGTAGTTTATTTTGTAATTTTCTATATTTAATATCATCTTTATCCTTGAATACAACAACATTATTAAAGTATTCTATAATAAGCGTCTAAAATTTCATGGCTATTAAAACTACCTGAGATAACCTTAGGACAAACGTAAAAAGTGGTTAGAAACAAATCCTAGTAATGGAATTAAAAAATAATAAAATGAATAATATAATAGTTTCAAACAATAGACATATCAATGGGGAATAAAAGAATCATAAATGAAACGTATTCATATAGAAGGATGATCATAACCAAAGAAATGTTTCAACAACTTAAATCATTGAATCATAAACATAGGTCAAGGCTAAACCCTCCCAGAAATAATGGTGGAAAATTTCCCATAAAGGAATTAGGATAAATCACTTTCCCAAATTGATTTATCATGTTAAAGAACATTATCCATTTCATTAGAGATCTATATGGGTGAACCCATCTTATTTATCTCATTCTCATTCTTAAGTGTGCCACATAGATCATAAAACAGAGATTAATTCAACAGAAAAATTTATTACATGATTATGGTGTGTGGAATTAATATTTTTATATCACCAATGAATATGTATATGTGAATAAATGTTAACACCCTTGATAGTAAATTGTTATGGTATTCAATACAAAATTGTTGTGGCCTGGAAGATCTTACTAAAATTTCATCAGCACAACAATGTCACATAATGATTCGTAAAAATGAGTTGATGGGAGTTTAATTGGCATATAATCACATAGAAATAAAATCAGTTGTAATATGTAAATCGATAAAAATATCCCAAAATTAATACTTTGGAAATTTAAGGCATAAATTAAGAATAATCTTGAAAATAGAAAATAATCCTAATAATAATTTGACATGGTATTGGGCATATATAAAGGATCATTAGAGTCTTAATGAAAAGGAAAGGGTCAATAAGAATTTATAAATGAAATGGAAAGTAATAGAATTATTTAATAATATATTTTAACACAATAAAATGAAATTTAAGAGAAATAACATAAAATATGTTCTTGAATGGAAATTAATAGAGATAAAATCATAACAAAATTTCATCCCAGTAACTGGTTTACCTAAAGGATAATGGGAGGATTAATGAGAGTAAACGTGATATAAAATATTTTTTATATCAAAATGATAATATTTAAGATATGTAAAAACATGTCCCAATATGAGAAATATAATTTAATAAGCCTAACATAAATTACGTGCTTGAATAAAAGGAAGACTGGATGATTCCTTACTTGAGCGTGCTACTCCAAATGCTTGGGATGGTCTTATTGGGAGATTTTGGGAACCATAGATGGTGTCAAAAGAGGTTTTGGAATAGTATGGATGTTATTGATGGTGTTTTGGTGAAGCTAAGTGGGATAATTTGTGGGTTTATATAAGAAAATTTGGATGGGGGTTTCAATATTATTTTGGTTTTATACTCTATATAAAAAAAATATCCAGAACCCCAAAACATCCTAAGGTTTTTCTCAATGACATCTGAATAATGTTAGTAGTTTTTATTATTTAATATGAAAAAAGTCAATTTTTTTAAATAATATCATTTCTTATGTGGAGGTTATTCACACTCTTAATGAAATGATTTTAAAAACATAAAATATATTATTGGTTTTGGAAGATTCATAATAGATTAAAAAATAAATAAAATAAAGAAAAAATAAATTTTTTTAAATTATGAACTTTATTTGTTTTCGGATCACATTTATAGTAATTATTACATCACTTTTGAGGCATTATGATGTCATAAAACACAAAGTATAATTATACAATATTTATTTTTTTCCCAAAAATTTGACTGTCTCAAAAAATTATGAAAGATTCACTATTTAATTTTTTTTTGTTATTATTCAAAATACTATATCCATTTTATCTAAATAATTTTAAAAATATTTGAATTTTATTGTTTAATATAATAACTATAATTTATTGAAAATGAATGGTTTTTTACAATTACAATTTTCAACCCCTTATAAAAAACAAAACTGGCTTCCAAATATTTATATGATAATTTATATTTAATCAAATTTATTTATACGTAATGTTTTTTCAAATAATTATTTATTTCATAAATCCAATATTCATCAAAACAAATTATTTAATTGAATTATAATAATAACCAAAAATATTATTTCTATTATATTGATTTAATATAAAATCAATTAAAATGTTACAATACTGGGATGAAAATATATTCATTTTTATATAAAAAATAATGTACATATTTATATTTATACTGTAAAGATGCATAAAATTCAAGGAAGTTTTTTTATTAATATTCTTTGCAATTTTACAAGAGCGCAGTTTCTAACGGCACCTGATTCCGAGGCCCGGTGTGCCCGGAATAATTTTCCGAAGTTTAGCTCGGGTACGTTCATTGAATGAACGAGTGGGTTTTTATAACTTTTAAACCGTGTGGGGAATCGAATTCCAAGGGAACTGATGGAATCGCAACGCTGGTAATTACATAGAAACGCCATTTTCGGAGTTACGTCAGATCGGGTGTGGTTTTAAATTTTGCGGTTAAGTAAAGGAATAAAATAAAGTGGTGCAAATAATTTTATTTTATTTTTGTTTAACCTAAGATATGTGGATGAAGTGGGACCCACAATATCCTACCCACTAGCTAGGACATTTGTGAGGTGGGCCCACACGAGCCCCACCATTTCATTCTCCTTTTTGAACCCCCTCCTTTAATTAAGTAACGCACTCACACCCCCTTTTAATGAAGTCAACCCTTGCATTTATTCTGGATAATAAATGCCTCATTAATTGGGCTATTTAATATCCTCATTTAATTCAATTAATTGATTGTTTATTTTGGAATTTCAAAGTGTTGGCTTGTGTGTTAATAAAATAAGACAATTCTTATATTATTAGAGGTGGGTTTTGCGAGAGGGTTTGGGAGAAATAGCTCAAGTCGTGAAGCACTCCTTCCACGATGAAGAATGCGACGAATGTAAAGAACGCTGACCTCCGATGAAGGTCGACAAGGACGTTGGATCCTCAGAGATCGATGACGCGATGCTGATGAATCCTTTCTCCGCAACACGACGATCCTTCATCTGCGATGCTTCTTCCGTGACGTTCCTTCTCCCACAACAATCTTCGAATCATCAACCGCTTGAGGTCGGGGTTTTGGTTCAATTAAATCTATGTGATTTATATCCTCGGCATGTGTTTAAAATTTTTTGGAAGCCTTTTAAAATGCTAACACAGTTTGTGCAGAACGATGAACAATGCCTAACCCACCGTTTCTTCGTTCTTGGTGTGCGGATCGGCGGGCGATGATGAAGTAGGCCGCAAGGGAATTTTGAGGTCTTCGTAGTGAAGAGTCGATCCAAGGAGAATGGCTGGAGAAGAAGTCAGGCAAAACGGACCACCGGAGCGCGTCCGGTGGTCCGCGGAAAACCCTGCCGGCACACCTCGCCGGCACGGCGGTTCCAGCGGCTAGAGGCGGCGGCGCCCGACGTGCTGCCGTAAAGGGCCGCCGTGGATTCAGCCGCGGTGGCAGGCTGCTGGTCCCGCGACCGCGTGGGACCGAGGAGGCGGGGACGCGGCGCTATGTCGCGTCCATTGGAAACGAGCGGCCCCCCGTGGGGGCTGCGGTTACGAACAGGCGGGGGGCAGCACGCCTCCCCACACCCACTCATCGCTCGGCCATTACGGCCGAGCCGCCTGGCGCCAGGCCGCGCCGCGCCGCGCCAGCCAGGTCGGGCTACGCCAGCCGGGCCATGTCACTCCCAAACGGGCCTGACCCGGACCCGTTCTAGGTCGACCCTGTTTGGGCCGACCCAGGGGGTACCGGGCTGGGTCGCACCGGGCCCGAACCCCCTAATACCGGAACTCTCACGGTCTTTTTCCCATAACATGGGATGCGGACCCTCGATTGACGCACCGTCAGCTGCGATGCGATCCTTGGATCGAGACAGTCATTTTGGTATATTACACTCAAGGTTTCGGAGACCTTTGGGTTCGGCGGGTTGGTTCGTACAGGAAACAAACCGGACCCTCGGAGCGGAAACGCTTATAACATGAGCTCCGGACGTCTGATTGACGTTCCGTCGACTTTGATGGATTTTTCTTAGAGAGACGGAGCTTTTAACTTACTCCACATGAGGTTTGGACGTAGTTGGAGTACGGTTGGGTTGGTTTTGACTTAAAAACCAACCAGGCCCCTAGAATGAAAACGCCAATACCTCTCAAACCGGGCGTCCGATTGACGCGCCATCTGTGACGTTGAGTTCATGATGATGATACAGAACTTTTGAATACATAAACTTTGGACTATGTGTCAGTTGATGTATCAACACTCGGCTCGTGGAGCGGACCTTCGTGACCGAGCTTATTGTGTGCGGGAACCCTAGAGATGGCTACGACTGCGATAGCGATGAAGATTGTACAGGAATCCTCTGTGGATTCGACGGCGATGGCTACAACACTCAACGATCCTATTTGGATCAGTGCTACCGATCCTGTGTCGGTCAGATCCTATGTGGGTCAGCACTCAGCGGTCCTGTATGGGCCAGTGCCTACAGATCATATGTGGGTCTGATCCTATGTGGGTCATTGCGGGGGTTAGTACCTATCGATCCGTTGTTGGTCATTGCGGCGGTTAGTACCTATCGATCCTTTGTGGGTCATTGTGGTGGTTAGTACCTATCAATCCTTTGTGGGTCCGATGTCTTAGATGAATCAGTATCTACATCTGATCATCTCTATCGTCATGTGAAGAAGTATATCTGTGTGAGCTGAATCTTGTTTGTTTCCTATTGGATTGTGTAGTACTATCCTGTGTGGATGTGATCGAACTGGGGCTTGGATGTTGGTGCCGAACTAAAATTGATAACTTAGGTATATGTATGGGCATATACCTATGTAGTGGCAGATGTTACTTTATGATGGTATATTTCCTTTGTGGATTATCCTTTTTGGATTCTGGGAGACCTTCGGGGGTTTCGGGGTCCCTACTGAGTAGCTTATACTCACCCCTGCATAGGTTATGCCTGAACTATGTTGTGTTGGTTGCAGACGATGGACAACGCTGATCGTGGTTGAGGCTTGCGGAGCAGGACAGTACCTTGAGGTGGACCCCTGGGCGGGACGTACTCGGAGCTGACGGCTGGACCCGAGGAGCTGTGGAGGCTATCTGTACTCACCATTCAGGTGGGACATCCAATGGAGGGCTCAACTTTGCGGCATTAATTTTCCTTTTCTGTAATTTCCCGTCAGTTGTTCTTTACTTTCAGTTTGGATTTGTATTCTGGCCCACATACTTTTCCGCACTTACTATTGTACCTAGTTTTTACGTAGTGTGTACTTTTTCTTCCTAGCTCTGTGTGTTTGTTTACTTTGTAAAGGAAATGCCTTCCCTTTTTACTGGGAATTACGCCTTGGTGCTAGTCGCCAACCCCTGGCCTATGGGAGGCGGGCATGGGGTAGTCACAACACGGGCCCCGAGGAGGGGTCGTGACAAATTGGTATCAAAGGAAGGTTTGGTTCTACGGCAGAACTCAGGACTCTGATCTTTTTCTATGTTATGCAATAGTGTTAAGATTATTGAGTGTGTTTATCAGTACAGTGAGTCCAGTGATGGTGCGGCGGCCGACATATCCATACAGCAGGACCCTGACTTCTGATTTCCGACTTAATTCACGAAAACATTGATTGCATGTGTGTTTCATGTTTTCTTTGTGATTACTTTATGTCAGCTCGCCAAGTATACTGTTTGACCGTGGTACACCTGTTTCTTTTCATGATGGACCCACGATGGATGCCAGCTAGGGTTCCGAGCATTGTGCGTGACGACAGCACACCGAGCGAAAAAGCCTCAGTACAGGGCCCTTTGACAACCGAGGCACCGGTGGTACCTCTACCTGCTGAGCCACTGATGCTACCAGCCCCAGCAGCTGATGATTCATGTCGCCTTAGTGCACTACAAGTGTTTTTACGTTAGCGACCACCCAGGTTCCACGGGACGACGGACCCTCAGGTAGCCGAGGATTGGCTGGAGGCAGTTGTATACGTTTTCAGGTTAGTGAGGACACCAGCAGAGCTCATAGTGATCCTCGCAGCGAGCCTCCTGCACGCGGAAGCAGGCAGATGGTGGAGCTTGATGCTCCAGGTTCCCGATGAGGAATCTCTTCTCTGGATGGACTTTGAGAGCCTCTTCCACTGGGAGTTCATCGCAGCCACCCTCCAAGCGATGTGCATCCAGGAGCTACTACAGCTGTGGCAGGGCATCTTGATGGTCGCCCACTACTCAGCGAGACTTACCGATCTTTCGCGCTTTTCGATGGACATGGTACGCGACTCATTTTTCTGGGCCCGGACCTTTGAGCAGGGATTGAGGCATGAGATCAGGGCGTCACTGATCTCCCTTAGCATTCCAACATCGGCAGGGGTACTGGAGCGATCCCTTCTGATCGAGAGCTTCCTTACTGAGCCTACATCAGTAGCAAGACCGACGGCAGAGCAGCACATAGCAGAGTCTTCTGCAGTAGGCAGTCGATGAATGACATATGGATCCAGCCAGACTAGACCCTCAGGAAGACAACCCCAGGACACTAGATCAGTGGTGTGGGGCACACAGCGCGGAGCCAGTCTTTCAAGAGGCAAACAGTGCTACACATGTGGCGAGCAGGGCCACATGGATCGTGACTGCCCGACCCGCCATACGGAGGAGCAGCAGACGTTTGAGGGACCACCCAGGCAGAGGTAGAGGGTCGACTGTGGCGGTCCGCATGGAGCAGGCAGATGAGGCATAGGAGCTGGCCGAGCAGCAGGTGGTGGGTGACACTTTGAGGCTCTACCACCACCACCACCAGGAGGCCCACCCAAACCACATGGAGCTGGGGGGCAGAGACAGGCACAACTTTATGAAGCATAGGCCTACGACCATGGTGTATCTGAGATTATTCTAGGTTCTATCTGTGTCTATTCCACCATTTATGTAGTTCTTATAGACACATGAGCGAGTCATTCTTTTATATCCACTTCCCTTGTTCGGATCTCGGAGATTCCGACTGATCCGTTAGCTCGATCCTTATGGCTAGATACTCTTATGGGAGCAGACTCAATGATTACACACTGGTGCCAGCAGTGTGAGATAACTATAAGAGGTGAGAGCTTCGGCTGGGATCATTTTGTACTGGCGTCGAGGACTTATGACGTCATCTTGAGCATGGATTGGTTATCTACAGTCCATGCTCAGATTGACTGTATTAGGCGCAAGGTGTGGGGTGTACGCACCGACGGGAGGAGGTTCACCTTCACCGGTGAGAAGGGAGCCTTCGCAGCACAGGATAAACTCTCACAGAGAACAGGACAACCCATCACTCATAAGTTGGATGCCCACATCCTAGGAGTATTTGACGTGCAGAGTCGTGGTTTTCCTGCAGTGGTGGATCAGTATGTAGACATTTTCCCCGATGACGTTCCAGGACTACCTCCTCACAGAGAGGTAGACTTTTATATTGATTTGTACCCTGGGTAAACCCTGATATCCACCCTAGCATATCGGATGGCTCCCGCCGAGCTTCGAGAGCTATGGGTATAGTTGGCGGACTTGTAGGGCAAGGGATTCATCTGACCCAGTATTTCACCCTAGGATTCCCCGATATTGTTCACCAAGAAGGCATATGGGAGCTTGCGACTTTGTGTCGACTATTGTCACCTGAACAAGGTGACAGTGAGGAATAAGAATCCACTAACAAGGATTGATGATCTCTTCGATCAGCTCAAGGGAGCACAATGGTTCTCAACGATAGACCATTGATCAAGCTATCATCAGCTCAGAGTTCGGGATGAGGACGTGCAGAAGACGACCTTCAGATGTCGGTATGGCCACTATGAGTTCTTGGTTATGCCATTCGTCATAACCAATGCTCCAGCAGTGTTAATGGGCCTCATGAACAAGATTTTTCAGCCATACCTCGGTCGATTTTTTGTGGTCTTCATCGACGACATTTTGATATACTCGACGACTGAGGAGGAGCACGCCTACCACTTGTGGGTTGTACTAGACACACTCAGAGAGTACCAGATTTATAGAAAGGTCTCGAAGTGTCAGTTATGGATACGCGAGGTCCACTTCTTGGGACATTTCATCTCGGAGGCAGGAGTTGCGGTGGATCCTGCGAACATTGAGGCAGTGCTAACTTGGGAGTCACCTAGGAGAGTGATGGAGGTGCGGAGTTCCCTGGGACTAGATGGATACTAGCGAAGATTCGTGCCATACTTTTCCAGAGTTTCGGAACCACTCTCAGCATTTACGAATAAGGGGAAACCATTTGTGTGGTTAGATAGATGTCAGCAGAGCTTCTAGGAGCTGAGACAGAGATTGACCAGTGCGCCTATCTTGAGGCTATCAGAGGACAGTGTAGGGTACGTAGTCTACCACGATGCATCATGGTCCAAACATGGATGTGTCCTGATGTAGGAGCAGTCCATGAACGCCTATGGATCACATCAGTTGAGGAATTATGAGCATAACTATGCTACCCATGACCCAGAGTTAGCAGTAGTGGTCTTCTCACTAAAGATGTGGCGACACTATTTGATGGGAGAGCACTTTATAGACTATTATGACCATCAGAGTTTTATGTACATCTTCTCGCAGAGGGACCTGAACCTGAGACAACGATGATGGCTCGAGTTCACCCAGGACTATGACTTTGGGATAGTCTATACTCCTGGAAAGCGGAACGTGGTAGCCGATGCTCTCAGCAGGAGGACGGGCATTCAGCTACTTGGGGAGGCGTCAGAGCGGCTAGTCGCTTTGCAGGTATCCTTTGTGGATAGAGATGGAGCAGTCTTTCTTCAGTCACTCATAGTCACTCCTCCACTACTGCAGTGGGTCAGAGGGGCACAACGTGGGGACGCTAAATGTGAGACGCGGCATGCGCAGATATCCTCAAGACAGGCACCTAATGGATTCTCATTAGGACTAGAGCACGAGGTCCTTTTCAGAGGACGTACCATGGTACCAGATGCTTTAGAGGTGGTGCTGATAGAGTTTCACACTTCCCCTTTGGCAGTACATCCTAGAGTGGTGAAGATGTACTGGGATCTCAGACAATAGCACTGGTGGCCAGGTATGAAGAAGGCTGCGGTAGAGTTTGTTTCTCGATGCCTCACCTGCCTGCAGGTGAAGGCAGAGCACTGGGTACCAGCATGCTTGGTACGTCCCTTGGAGGTCCTTGAGTGGAAGTGGGATGGGATATCTATGGACTTCGTGACTGGAAATCCATGCACTTCCAGAGGTCAAGACTCCATATGGGTGATTTTCGACCGACTCACCAAGTCGGCCGACTTGTTACCCATCAGAGATCAGGGCTCAGTGGAGATCTTGGGACATATTTATGTTTCGGAAATTGTATGGCTTCTTGGTGGGACATCATCTATCATCTCCGAACGACATTATCACATTACTTTCCAGCTTTGGAAGGGGTTGGAGGAGGAATTCAGGATGCAGCTACGTTTGAGTACCGCCTTTCACCCTCAGACAGATTGTCAGACGGAGAGGACCATTCAGACTCTCTAGGACATGCTCCGCGCATGTGTCCTCGACTTTAGTTGTAGCTGGGAGGACCACCTACCCTTGTTTGAGTTTGCGTACAACAATAGTTACCACTCCACCATCGGGATGGCACCATATGAGATGTTGTATGGGCGACCTTGCAGATCACCTATGTGCTGGACAGACCCTGGAGAGTCAGCACTTGTGGGAACAGAGATGGTTCAGGCCACGTCGGAGAAGGTCCAGGTCATCCAGGAGCGGATGATGATAGCTCAGAGCCGGAATAAGTCTTATGCTGATAGGAGGCGAAGGACACTGGAGTTCAAGGATAGCGACCACGTCTTCTTGTGGGTCCCACCTCAACGTGGGTTATAAATATTTGGCTGAGGCAGCATGTTATCTCCACCATTCATCGACCCATTCCAGGTCCTCATCAGAATTGGTGAGGTGGCTTATCGCCTGGCTCTACCACCTCATTTGCACCGGGTGCTCGACGTCTTCCACGTATCTCAACTGAGGAGATATGTGCACGACCCGACACATGTCATTGACCATGGGGAGCTGGACGTTGATGATGGGGTGACTTTTTCGGAGGTCCCAGTGGATATCGAGGATCGATAGGAGCGGGTCGTACATGGATGGTCGATTCCTATAGTGCACATAATATGGAAGCATGGGAACCTCCAAGAGAGCACTTGGGAGCGGTAGGCTCAGATGCGTGCTCAGTACCCACATTTGTTTCCCTAGTTTATGATTTATCTTTACGGGGATGTAAATCCCTGAGGTAGGATTGATTTAAAGACATATAAAAATCAAGGAATTTTTTTTCTTAATTTTCATTGGAATTTTACAAGAGTGATGTTTCTGACGGAACCTAATTCCAAGGCCCGGTGTGCCCGGAATCATTTTCTAAAGTTTAGCTCGGGTACGTTCAGTGAAGGAATGAGTGATTTTTTCTAACTCTTGAACCAGTGCTCAGAATCGAATTCCAATGGCATCGATTGAATGGAAGCACTGGTAATTGCTTAGAAACGCCTTTTTGGAGTTGTTTTTGCTCGGGTGTGGTTTTTAAATTTTTGGGTTAAGTAAAGGAATAATATAAATGTGGTGCAACCAATTTTATTTTATTTTTGTTTTACCTAAGCTATGTGGATGAAGTGGGGCCCACAATATCCTACCCACTAGGTAGGATATTTGTGATGTGGGGCCCACATGAGGCCCACCGTTTTTTTCACCTTTTTCAACCCCCTCCATTAATTAAGTAACGCAACCGCACCCCCCCTTTTAATGATGTCAACCCTTGCATTTATTCTGGATAACAAACGCCTCATTAATTGGGCGGTTTAAACTATTCATTTAATTCAATTAATTGACTGTTTCTTTTTAAATTTCAAAGCATTGGATTCTGTGTTAATAAAATCAGACAATTCATATTTTATTAGAGTTGGGTTGTGCGAGAGGTTTTGGGAGAAATTGCTCAAGCCGTGAAGCACTCCTTCCTCAACGAAGAGTGAGAAGAACGCGAAGAACGCCGACCTCAGATTAAGGTCGACAAGGATGTCGGATGCTCAGAGATTGACGACACGACACCAACGAATCCTTTCTCTGCTACGTGGTGATCCTTCTTCGGCGACACTTATTCTGTGACGTTCCTTCTCCCGCAACAATCTTTGAATCATCAACCGCTTGAGGTAGGGGTTTTGGTTCAATTAAATCTATGTGTTTTATATCCTCGACATGTGTTTAAAATTTTTCAGATTCCTTTTTAACCGCTAACGCGGTGGGTGCGGACCAATGAACAAGTCTGAACCCACCGTTTCTTCGTTCTTGGTGTGCAAATCGGCGGGCGACGACAAAGGAGGCCGCAAAGGTATTTTGAGGTCTTCGCAGTGAAGAGAGGATCTCAGGAGGACTCCTCATGAAGACGACAGGCAAAACAGTTTACCAGAGTGCGTCCGGTGGTCTGTGGAAAACCCCGCTGGTGTGTTTCGCCTGCACGGCGGCACCAGTTGCCGGAGCCGGCGGCTGGCAAGGGGCGACGGCAGGAAGCTGGTGCCGCGACCACGCGGGACCAAGGAGGTGGGGATGTGGAACTATTCCACGTCCATTGTCAAGGAGAGGCCCCCCGTGGGGGCGCTGTTATGAACAAGCAGGCAGTAGGGTCCCCCCCCCCCTCGCACCCCCTCATCGCTCGGTCGTTACGGCCGAGCCGCCTAGCGCTAGGCCGGGCCGCCAGGCCGGGCCGCGCCCAGGCTGGGCCGGGCCGCGCCAGCCGGGCCAGGCCGTGCCAGCCGGGCTGGGTCGCACCCAAGCGGGACAGACCCGGACCAAGGTCGGGTCGACCTGGTTCGGGCCAACCCAGGGGGTACCGGGCCGGGTCGGACCGGGCCCAAACCCCCTAATACCGGACCTCTCACGGTCTTTTTCTCATAACATGGGATAGGGACCCCAAAACAATGTACCATTAGCTGTGAAATGATCCTTGGATTGAGATGGTTGTTTCATTATATTACACTAAAGGTTTCGGCGAACTTTGGGTTTGGCCATGTTGGTTCGTACAGGAAACCAACCGGGCCCTCGGGGTGGAAACGCTTATAACGTGAGCTCCAGACGTCCGATTGACGTGCCGTCGACTTTTATTAATACCTCCTAGTGTGATGGACCTTTTGGATTACTTCACTCGAGGTTTGGATGCAGTTGGAGTACGGTTGGGTTGGGTTTTATATAAAAACTAACCGTGCCCCTGGAACGAAAAAGCCAATAACTCTCAGACCGGGCATCCGATTGACGTGACATCTGTGACGTTGAGTTCCTGTTGACGATACAGAACATTTGGAT
Source organism: Viscum album (assembly GCA_963277665.1). NCBI lineage: Eukaryota > Viridiplantae > Streptophyta > Magnoliopsida > Santalales > Viscaceae > Viscum > Viscum album. The sequence continues at coordinate 44,579,890 of OY728141.1, read as the reverse complement.
ACGTCAACTCTAGACTATGTGTCAGTTGATGTATCAGCCCTCGGCTCATAGAGCAGACCCTCCTGAACGAGTTTGCATTGTGCGGGAACCCTAGAGCTTGCTGTGACTGCGACGACGATGAAGACTGTACGGGAATCCTCCATGGATTCGATGGCGACGACTACAGTACTTAGAGATCCTACGTGGATCAGTTCTACCGATCCTGTGTGGTTCAGATCATGTGTGGGTCAGCGTTTAGTGGTTTTGTGTGGGTCAGCGCCAACAGATCCTTTGTGGGCCGATCCTGTGTGGGTCATTGCGGGGGTTAGTACCTATCGATCCTTTGTGGGTCATTGCGGGGGTTATTACCTATCGATCCTTTGTGCGTCATTGTGGGGATTAGTACCTATTGATCCTATGTGGGTCCTACAGATTAGATAAATCAGTGGCTACATCTGATCTTCTCTATCGTCATATGAAGAAGTATACCTGTGTGAGCTGAATCTTGATTGCTTTCCTATGTGGATTGTGTTGTGTAATCCTATGTAGATGTGATCGAACTGGGGCTCAGATGTTGGAGCCGAACTGAAATTGATAACTTAGGTATATGTATGGGCATATACCTAAGTAGTGTCGGATTTTACTTTGTGATGGTTTCTTTCCTTTGTGGATTACCCTTTGTAGATTCTGGGAGACCTTCGGGGGTTTTGGGGTCCCTACTAAGTAGAAATACTCACCCATGCACGGGTTGTGCCCGCACTACGTTGTGTTGGTTGTAGACGATGGACAACGCCGATCGTGGTTGAGGCTTGCAGAGCATGACAATACCTAGAGGTAGACCACTGTGCGGGACGTACTCGGAGCGGATGGCTGGACCCGAGGAGCTGTGGAGGCAATCTGTACCCACCCTTCAGGTGGGACTTCTAGTGGACGGCTCGACATTGCGACTTTAATTTTCAGTTGTTGTACTTTCCCTTCAGTTGTACTTTACTTTCAGTTTGGGTTTGTATTCTGGCCCACTTACTTTTCCGCACTTACTATTGTACCTAGTTTTTATATAGTGTTTACTTCTGCTTACTTGATCTGTGTGTTTGTTTACTTTGTAAAGGTAATTCCATCCCTTTTTATCGGGAATTACACCTTGGTTCTAGTCGCTAGCCACTGGCCTATGGAAGGCGGGCTTGGGGTACTCATGGCACTAGGCCCCGAGGATGGGTCATGACATCTACGATGTTGATACATATCCCATTAATAAAATAGTAAATGCCCTGAGGGTATGGATCACAATGGTAGGACTATTATGGGGTGGTATAGTGATCATGGTTTTGGAAATGATCTCAATGAGCTTGAAAATTTTACATAAATGGTTTTAAACATGATTAATTTTTTGGATCTAATCTTGGGATTGATCAATATATAATCCAAGAAATTCTATCTCCTATAGAATCACTGATAAATGGGATTTATATGGTACAGTTATACTAGTTGAGGCCCTCAATTCCTTTTTATGTGTCAATTAGATTTTTCAAACCCCAATATTTATAATAATCAAGATATCATTGTGAGAAAACTATTTTATCAATGGTAATCATACATAATGTTCCATTAAATACAATTAGAAATAATTATAAAAGTAATGTCACGTGTTTTTTATAACCATATTATATAAAAATATATTTAATTAAATAAAAATGGGGAATTTATTTATCCTAGTTCATGTCATTAAAATCTCCCACCGAATGAATTTCCCCCTGAAGCATTTAATTTCCCACAATAAATTGATGATGGTAGCTCTGTTTCAACACCTCATCTAGTTCCCTTGTTTCTTCTTCAAACATTTGGTTTCTCCACATCACTTTGACAGGGTCTACTGTCATATTTCATATAAAATTTTCTCCATGATCTAATATCTGTTTCATATTCTCCTATTATGGACGGAAATTCTCCCATGGTACCACTTCTTGATTGAGTACATGTGAAGGTTTTGGTATGTACTTCTTCAAGAGGGATACGTGCAATACAGAATGCACTAGAGATATGATTGGGCAGAGTGCTTGTTTATAGGCCACTGCATTGATGTGATCCAGGGTCTCAAATATCCAAATTTATCATGTATTAAGCATTACCTTCTTCCCAAATCTCATCATTTTCTTCCATGGTTATATGTAGAGGAATACAATGTCTCCAACATCAAACTAATATCTCATCAATAGTTCTCAACATAGGGATTATTTTCTATCTAGAAAAAAATGTTTTTATTATTAATTGTATTAACATTTTTTACCATCTCCATAACCATTTTAGTCCCTATAAATTTTCATTCCCCCACTTCATCTCAATATACTGGTCCTTAAACCTATTCCCATAAAGGTATTCATAGGGAGTCATTAGGATGCTTGATTGGAAACTAGTTTTGTATGACAACTTGACCTGAGAACAATGTTGGTCACATCGTACTTTTATGTCCATACAAAATGTTCACAATAGGTCTTTCAGTATGTGAATAGTTCTCTTAGACTAACCATTTTTTTGAGGATGATAGGCCATACAAAAGTTAGTGAATAGTTTTTGAGCATGTTAGAGACTTTTCCTGAACATACAGGTGGATCGAGGATATCAATCTATAATAATTGATAGTGTTACTCCATACAACATTAACACTTATCTGATGTATCTTTATGAATGTTCATCTAATAAAAAGTACCACTGAATTGGGATAAAGTGATAAATCGTTATAATATAGTCCATAACAAATGATATAGCATTGTTTCCCCAGGATATCTTCGGATGTCTCGTGATGAAGTCCACATTGATGTTCTCCCATGTCCTTATTAGTATGGGAAATGGTTTCATAATACCTATAGACTTCTACCTTTCTCTTCTACTTTATGGAATACTAGAAATATTTTTGTACATTAATTTATCCCCTTCTATATAGTGTCCCACCAATAGGTCTCAAAGGTATCTTGATACAAATGTTGTCTTCCTGGATGAATGAATAATGTTGAACTATGTGTACCATCCAAAAGTCCCTTCTTTAACTGTGGATTTTATGGGACATACAACCTTGACCTAAATCCCAAAATACCTTCGTCTTCAATTATAAACTTTGTGGGATTACCTTTTCACATGGAATTCACCTTCTTCTTAATTTCCATATAATTTCTTTGAGCATCCTTTACCTTTTACTAAGATGTCATTTGAGAATTCATTTGTTAGATTATTAATGATTATCCTTCATTTGTGACACCCATGTCTATCTTTTTAGGTATAAGAATATCAGATCCTTCTTAATTATCATTATTTATAATGATGAAGGATCATTTCTACATAGGGCTTCTGCCACATTGTTCTCTTTTCAAGGATGGTAGTAGATTGATCATTCATAGTCCTTGATCATCTTTAGACATTTTTAGCGAATATTTATATCTTTATATGCGACTACATACTTGAGGATTTTTTAATCCTTATATATCTCACATGTATCCCCATAAAGATAATTAATCCTAATTTGTTACAAAAAGATCATATAAGTTAGGTCCAAGTCATGCGTGGGATAGAATTTCACAACAACGTTCAACTTCCTCAAAGCGTAGGATATTAATTTTTCATTCTACAATAATACACAAACTATTCCTTTCACTAAATCGTCACTGAATAGTAAAAAGAGTTATATACTTATTGGTAGTGTGATCACGTTAATAATGATAATCCACATTGTTAACACTGTGAATAATTTTTTTCATTCATAATTCCAAGAAAACATGACTCCCTTCCGAGTTATCTAGGTTAGAGGGTTTTATAATTGTAAAAAATTTCTCACAAATAGGCAATAATACCAAGTACACCCAATGAATTTACATTTATCTATCATATATATTGGTCTCATCCAGCCTTCAACTACATCCATATTTGAATGGTCTATATATATATATATATCTCTCTCTCTATTTTATTGTGAGTATATTCAACAATAAAGGGACCCCCTTCATCATTAACTAACATTTACTATAATTTTCTTAATTCATCTCCTTTCATTAGGCCTTTATCCCATTTGTAAAATGATCGTCATAGTCCTCCTTGATTTTGGAGTAGATTAGAATATCATATTAATGACTACCAAATGTTTTCAATATAATATCTATAAACTCTATTATTCTTGTATATTAATATTTTGGGAGCATTTTTTAGTTTAAATTACAACAGTATGAACTCGTAGAGCCCATACCTTGTATGAAAAAAGGTCGTAGGGATATCTTCCTTCATCACAATTACTTTATAATATCTCCACCAAAGATCCACCTTTGAGAGGTATTTTCAACCACCTAACTAATCAATCGATTCATCAATTTTACGTAGATGGTACTTGTTCTTTATTGTAATATTTATGAGATCATGAAAATCATTAAAATTCACATTGACCCATCCTTCTACTAAATAAAGAGGACATGTGCACCCCATGGTGAAGAACTTGGGCGTATTAACTCTTTATCTAGATTCCCCTATAAGTGTTTATTTAGCCCCTAAAGTCCCAAAACATCCATTCTATTTGAATTATTTGATAATTGAAATTGCTTGGGTCTAAGATCGATTGAAAATTAATCCTCCAAAATAAAAGGATGAAAACGATATTCCTCAGGAAATAGGTCTGTATATTTTCTCAAAATATTTATTTCTTCATGTCATCTGAGATAGATACTCTTGATGATAGGGTAATAATATCTATTCTTGATATGATGGTGCTAGAGAAGATTTATCCAACTCATTGCACTTGCACAAAATCGGGGGTCGATTCACAATATTAAGAATGATATCCTTCGTATAGAAATTTATGTTGGTTTCATTTAGATAAGGAAAATAAATGCCTATAATTTCATCAAATTCCACCAAATATAGTATGAAAAGGTTCACTAGTAATTTCATTCCACAAATTATGATAGAGGAGGAGTTATATTTCTAGGATTCAATAATTTTCCCATTTTATATTTTCATCATCATCTATACCCCCATACATTGTGCTAGTGTTTAAATAGTTCTAATAATCTTTATTGATATTAAATAATTCAAATAACCTGAATCAAAATGTATATTCACTAGTCATGAATGAATAACTAGGATTCATGCTTCCACTTTATTGTCGGGATCCACTATAATGGAAGTGACGGAAAAATATATATTGTTATTCCTTTGTGTATTTCAGTTGCCTTGGAAAATCATTGACATATGGAATTTGTTTTCAAAGTTCCTCGGTTCCTTTTAGTTGAAGAAATAGAAAATTTGTAGATGGTTGACCAGATCATTTCTTTCCTCCATCACATTAGTGTGTTTCTCCTATCATAAAATGTTATCTATGTGCCCTTCCCAAACCTAAATAATTTCTTCACCCCACTAAGGATATATTTAGCATGGTTCTCTCCTCACATTTAACATGTGTGATAATTACATTTCACAGAACCATTAGATTACCCTATCATACATCTAGAAATAAAATCTACTTTCTGTTTATTATCCCCATGATACCCTTGGTATTGGAAAACCTCCATTTTGAATTTGAGGGAACATCATAGAATTTCCTTATAGTTTTCAAAGTCAAATATTTTCAAGGACCATCATAAGAAATGTTTCATCCAACCAAAGAAGATGCCAACATTTTATACAGGTGTAGAGAAAAAGTCAGATGATTATACTGAAATTATTATAATGTTTTACTCTTATGACCTGATAGTTTATTCATCTTTTTTGATTCAAGGAGAGGACATACCATTATATTTTAACTCCAATAGTCCGAGGAATGTATTTTTGAAATAAAATTTTCTATAATTCCTTCCACTCAATTTGTTAAATCTCTTCCTCATGTTTTTTTTATTTTTTTCAATGTGAACCACTATTTCATATTATCCACCATACACTAAATATACAGAAGAACCTTGTCTTTTTTCATATCATTGAAGGATAGATATGATATTCCCAATGGATTTGATTTATGGTTCAACGATTATGGGATTGGATCATCCGTTGAATGTTGAAGGCCTTTTTAAAATAAAGATATCAATCAAAGATTTTCTATCTTAGGGGGGTTTGGAAATGTCTCTAAGTTCATGATTTTATTCATAACATGATTTAGTTGTGAGAGTATCATCCTAATGTTCATGACTCTCACTCCCATCGGTTTTGTTAACTCAATAGTAAATTCATCACATTTCCCATCACATTGATAATTTAATAGATTCAAAATAGTTTCAGACATTTAATATAATAATAGGATAATTAGAGATGGGTAATTTAAACTACAAAAAAATAATGGGGAATTCAATTACACTAAAGGGACAACCTTATAATTATATTTATTTCCCTAACTTATGAATTTTAGGGATTCAATCTATTATATCATTGATATATTTTAAAAAATATTTTATTATGTAATATTTTCCCTTAATTATGTTTCATATTGAGATAATGAATTTTCCAAAGAATATCTAATTAAAGTTTCAATCCAACTGTATAGTATGGCCTATTGTCATGTTCCATGTTACCTCAAGTCAGGACCAAGACACCTTATCATAGTTGTTTCCCATATGTCCATTTGTTCCTTAACCACATCCATTTTTAGTATTCATAAAGGGATTTATTTTCTTCATAAACCACATAATCTATTCTTACCAAAATTTTGGGATTTTTTCTTATATTTAATCTTATACATAATTCTTTTTTAGTGTATTATAATCCTTATCGCAGAAATAAATTAACATTTCATCTAATACCAACTATGAAAACCATGATCTATATTTCACATAAATACAAGATTCATTATATTTAATTAAACTTAATACCCCTTGAATTATATAGAAGTATAATGTATTTGGGAATTAGTTACATATCATAACATCTTGGACATGGGATACAACAACATAATTAAAATCTTTCTTAATATGCTTTGAAAATTCTCATGTTTTTAATATTGTACAAGATGACCTGGGGGGAAAAACAAGAAAGGGGTGATATATAAATCCCAGTAGTGGAATAAACAAGACATAACAAAAATAAATATAATACATGTTTTAAAATATACATATCAATGGGTAATTAAAGGAACATGAATAATAATTCGTGTTATAGGATGGTAATAATAACATTAGAAATGTCGAAACAACTTAAAACACCAAATCATAAATATATGTCGAGTCAAAACTATCTAAGATATCATGGTGGAAATATTATCATAAATGAATAAGGTTAACTCCCTTTCCAAACATGATTTATCATTTCAATAATCATTACCTAATTCATTAAAGTGCTATCTGGGCACACCCATCATATTAATTTCTTCTCATTATTAAGTGTGCCTCATAGATCATAAAAAACATATAAATTCATGATCAAAAAACAATCCATGATAAAGTAGTGTCGAATAAATATGTGTAAGTACCTAATAATAAATTTATATGTGAGGAAATGTGAACACATGTGATAGGAAATGGGTATGATATTCACTAAACAATTGTTTTGGAATGGAAAATCAATTTGAAATTTCTGCAGCGTTACTATGTCACATAATGATTTGTAAAAATATTTTAATCAGATATAAAGGGTTTTATAATAACATATAAATAAAATGAAATGTAATAGGCACATGTAAAATCGTATCCAACAAGTACAAATTTTGAAATAGAATGCATAAGGTAATGATGAAAATTGAATAGTGAAAATAATACTAACTAGATTTCAGCAAGGTAAATGGTGTACAGAAAGGATCATGGGAGGAGTAATGTGTGGGAAAGTATATCTTTTAATTTATAAATTAAATGGAAATTATGTGTTATGTGGAAGAACAAATTTCAACATAACTTAATTTAATTTACGATAAATAACATAAAATAACCTCTTTAATGGAAATGAGTTGAGAGAAACCCCTTACAAAATTTCAACACTGTAACAGTTTTACATAAATGATCATGTGAGGATTAATGATAGAAAAATATGTATATATTCAAGTAGAGTTAAAAAAATTCTATGTACGATATGGAATAACATACTTCAACATAATAATTTATAAATTTAAAAGAATAATAGAAAATATGTTCTTAAATAAATAGATGAGTGGAAGATACCATAACTGAGTGTGTAACACCAAATACTTGGGTGGGTCTTCATCAGATCATGGGGGAACATTGTGAGGAATTTTGAGAGGTGTGGGATGAGTATGAACATTATCTAGGGATTTTTATTGATGTACAATGGGAGGTTAGGTGGGTTTATATTAGAATTGTTTGGGTTTCTTTATTATTTATGTTTTGGTGTCTACATAATAATATATCCATAACCACAATCCATACCATGGTTTTTGACAATGGTCTATAAAAAATTGGATTGGTTTTTTTATTCTATTAGGAAACCAAACTATATTATTAAAATAATTCCATTTATTATGTTGAGTTGGGTCACACTCTTAATGAAATGATTTTCAAACCATAAAATATTTTATACGTTTTGAAGAATTCATACAGGAAATAAAAAAATAACTAATTAAATTTTAAATAAATTCATTTTCTGGAAAGCGTTTATTTTTTCAGTTATCCCATTTATAGTAATTATTACATCATATTTTGGTCACTATGATTCCACAAAACACAATGTATATTTATACGATATTTAATTTTTACCCAAAAACATGATAGTCTTAGAAAATATTTAAAATTCACCATTAGGTAATTTTGAAATTTTGATACCCAAAATAAATTCATTTTATATTTATAATTTTCTAAAAATTTATATTTTCACTTGTATAGTAATATTCGATATTTATTAAAAATGATTGTTTTTTTACGATAAGAGTTTTAAAAACCATATAAAAATTAAATTTTAACTAATAATAATTATATTATCATTTATATTTATTAAAAATCATATAATAAGAATATTTCAGTAAAATATTATTATTTCAAAAATCCATTAATTAATCAAAATAAATTCCATAACAGAATTTTAAGATTAAGAAAAAATATAATTTTTTATTGAATCAAATTAATGATCATTTACAATGTAACAATACAAGGATGAAATTAATATTCATTACCTTTTAAATAACAGTTTACATGTTCATATAAAATGGGTATTGATATATATACCTCTAATACACAAGAAAAAAAACCTAAGGGTATTTTGTGTGATGGTGGGTCTTTAATGGGGCTATTTAGAATATACGGTTTGGGTCTGGATCTCGATGATCTTGAACATCCATTATAAATAGTTTATTTCATGATTATATTATCAGATCTCATCTTGGTTTTGGTCAAGGTAAAAACCCATAAATATTATCTCCATTATAAGCTCTGATAAATTGCCTTCAAAGGGTATGATCATGCTGGTTGAGGATATCACTTCCATTTTTTGGGTAAATTGGATTTCTAAAAACCCTATATTTATAATTATTACTTGTTTACTATTCCATAGATATATTATCAAAAATAATGATAGTTAATAGTCTTTGAAATCTAATTAGAAATAAAAAAATAAGAGCATGTCTTTTCTATAATGATATAATATAATAAGACAATTAAATAAAAGAAAAATTATAATTTATTTATAACAATTCTAGTCATTAGATTTTTAATTTGGATTAAATAATCATTATTAAATATTTTGGTAAATTCTCATATAATTTCCAAGAGGGTTCCCTTTCCCAAAATATAAAAGTTCACCCTCTCTCTTATATTTTTCACACATTAGAAACATTTTGGATCAGATAATATCTATAAAAATCACTTCTCAACATCCATACCCTCACCTTGGAAACATGAGTTTTTTCATAATTCAATTCTACAAATAAATTAGGTATAAACCTAAAAAGGTGGTACATGTTGTTTCAATATTCATATTTATGGATTATTCATCTTTTTCTTCATCCACCTACTTCAATTATTATTAAATAATGATGAAATAATAACATCAATATATACAAAATAATTATATTTTTAATGTTATTTTCATGACCTACAACCATCGCCACTTCCATCAAATGGGTTACTAATTAATAAAGTGTGGGTATAGAGTACTACAACCCCTAAACAAATATCATTCGTTTCTTCGATTTCAACACCTAACAGTTGGGTATTATGATGGATTTAAAGTATGAATATGGAATTTATAAATTATGTATACCTAATGATTAATTATTTCATATATATATATATATATATATTATACATTACATATGGGATATGATAATGTTCGTCATGTGTACGACAGACTACCGCCTTATGAGGTGATGTGATTAGTTTTTTCACAAAATCTTTTCATAGAAGGTAACAAGGATAATGTAAAGGAATATATTTGATACATATGAAATAATTATGTTATTTATTATATATTTTTCATTATAAAAAGTTAATGTATCATTTTCTTTCTTACACTAAATAAGGATTCTATCGCTCTTGTAGGAGTGGAATACCATGTTCACGAAGCGATGTGACTTTCCTTTCATCACCATAGAACATGGTTGATATATATATATATTTAAAGATATAATATTGTTTAGATAATATTATTATCATTATTTAATGTTAAAATATTACTTACCTTATTTTCATAATTATCATTTAAAAATGGAAACGTTACTCATACATACAAACGATATACCATCCACAAGATTGTAACATAGCTCACAATTCATAAGCATCATCAATGAATGGTCATAAAAGTATAAGTGATGTATGAATATATAAAAAATTGTGATTATTATTCTATTTATATTTATACAATAACATCTTCAACCATCAGTGTCCATCCAAAGTCTTCTTTTGACACATAAGACAAATATCATCAAAACACATGAAAAAACTTAATTGATTAGGTAATCATATATAACATGGTCATCAGTTAATGAAGCACATAATAAGATTTATCATCAATATAAATTATGAAAAAAATACTATAATTTTATTCTTCATGATGATAATAAATTTATGTGATGAGTTAGACTCAAGGTTAGTGTTTCTAATCTAACAATTACTTCTGTGAGACATATTCCATATTAATAATGTTTTTGACTTTGTGTGGGGTATGTTTACCTGATTTATATTTTATATTATAAATATATTTATTTTTATTAAAATTAATGATTCATTTTATTTCAATTATTTTATTGGGCTTTTTACCCAAAACAAACAAAAATGGTAGGGGTTTATATAATAATCTCATCATTATTTATGATTGTTCATGTGTATATATTCTTTAGGGGAATTATTTGAGATTTATATCTTAAAATAAATATATTTTATTATAATATGGCTATTCAGGATATTTTTCATGTAATATTACCATTTCCCACTCTTTAGTATTGAATATTTGTAATTAATCATTTTTAATAATATCCGACATTATTTCTATCTTTAAATGGAAATCTTTTTTAATCAAAACTCTTCTTTCAGAAAAAAAAAATTAATCTTTTAAAAATTATTTTTAATGAAATTTTTAACCATTTATTCTTTTTTTGAAATAACATAATAGAATATTTATTTAATTTTCAAAACAATGCTCATTTTATACTGAAAACATGAAAGGAATCATTATTTTAATGTGTACGGTATGATCATCTTTTTTCACTATCATGGTCAAGTGATGTTATAAGGCTTATTTACAAGTATTAAACGGTTTTTATATATGAAATATATTATTATCATTTTTGTGAATTTTTTGTTCTAAATGTTTATTTTCAAAATCTAAAGGTTATTTTTTCCCAATATGATTTCAGGGATAATTTCATTTCATTTATATTCGTCAAGGAAAAATTGTTATACTTTACATATGATCAAATGGGGTTATATATTTTTGATACCATCCTTATTATTTCTCCAAATGTTTTATGATCAGTTGGATTGGTGACGTACAATGTTATTTCCATTCAACATTTTACTCTAGATGGTTTTATTATTATTATTAATTGGGGTAAGTATTAATATTTTTTAGGATAGTTTATAGATAAGAATGTTTTAATATATTATATTCCACCCCTTCAGAATGATAAAGACATTGTACTTAGTAGTTGATTTTAGGGGAAGGTTATAGCCCATTGATGCCTTTGTAGGTCTAATGAGACAAACTAGATTGTGTTTTTGTTGAGGCATTACTGATTTCCACATATGTCTTGGTACAAGCATTATTTAGTATTAAATGACTAATCATATGGCCTCAATAGAATTATATGTCATGGAATAAGGACATAATGATATTTTTATATTTATAGAATTATGTATTCCATCATTATGAAATAATTTATTGAAATTACATGTGATTATTTGATTTTGTAGATTATCAATGGATAAAATTCTATATCATGAGATTATTTATATTTAATTATATGATCATCATTTACTCCAGTAATATTATTATCATGTTATTGGTTATATAGAATGAGTTTTAGTTATTTAAAATTCCATATTATTTATTATTTATTTATTCATACCATCAACTATATTCTTACCCATACCGAGCTACTATGATCACCAATTTCTTATGATTTATTTTCCCTAGGATACATGAATGTGTTTTGTGATTGTTATTAATTAATTAAATAAGGATAATAATAGAAATATAATTTTATATTAATTTTGTATTTTATGTTTTAAAATGAAATATTAATGTCAATTATGTATCTATTTTACGAAGAATAAAAACTGTTAAGTACTTCATGATAAAATTCATTGTATCTTATGGCAATTTAAAAATATAGACCCCGGTGCTTAGATAATAGGTTCTTAGTCGATACATGTTATATATGATAAGACGAGTTATGAGGTGATGTATGGTGAATATTTTAAATAGACGTATCAGATGTTATAGAGGAATTTGGAAGCTTTAAACATGATGTGATGTCAGAATAATTCAATGAAAACATGAAGAAGGATGGAATCTAAGAATCAAACATCAATCATTTCACATATTAAGAAAAAGTAACTGGTTAAATATATAAATAATAATTAATGGGGTTTTTTATGAATGAAGAATTGAATAAAATATATAAGTATAAAATTTTTGATATTATCTTATGAATAAATGATAAAAATTCATTTGTATCAAATTGAGAACTTTGGAATAAATTTAATAACATGTGATAATTTACAATTAAGACTTATAGAACATTCTTCAAGGCTTTCTCTAATATTTTAGGGGTTATGTTAATTTTACATATGACATTTTTCTTATTTTTGGCTATTAGGATGTCTTTATATGTTGAAACATGTATGTAGTATAAAATTTATCATATGTATATAAATTACTGATTCTTAAATGTAGATATGGAATAGGTTTATTTTATTTGGAATCATGAAGGATTTTTTCTTGATGGATTTCAAAAAAATGTTTGCTACCCAGAAAATTATTTTTATTTACTAAAATAGGCTCATATTTATTAGTACTCAAAAATGGTTGGTTATATAAGGATAATGATATTCATGAATATAAATGTGTTCAATAACATAAATATTAAGGAAATAAAGAAATATAATCTCATTATAATTGTATTTGTTGATGGAATTATCATTATTGGTGATAAAAAAGTGTTATTTTAATGATTCTTCTTGGAAAACGATAAAAAAAGTATCAGATATACATGAATAGAGTGTTGATTTTTTTCTAGGATTTGAACTGGTTAAAAGGAAATGATTAATTATTATTTTTTCCAAAATATGTATGAAATGGACTTTCTAAATAAGATCAGAATGGAAGACCCTAGGAATATATATACAATTGTAAAATGTGGTTTAAGACTAAGAAATGTTTAAGAAGGAGAAATTGTAAATCCAAAAATGTTTATAATATTTTTTTGTAGGTTTCTCTACCTCACTATATTTAGACTAGCTATAGGTTATGTTATGAGAATTTGTTCATAGTATAAAATTTCTCTTAGGAATCATATTTAATTATTGTTAAATGGTACCTTAAATACATCAAAGGGAAATTGAGCTTTGGGGTTTAGTATAGAAGAGGTGAATACTAAAAATTATTTGGATTTACTAATTTAGACTAGGTACTAGATTATGTTGATATAAATTCCTCTTTATGATGATTATTTTATCTAGGAAGAAGCTGTGTTAGATTGAATTGAAATAAATATAACTTGTTCACATTGAGTACCATTGAGTCCAAATATATTTTTGTTAATGTTCTTATAGATGGATTATTTGAATAATAGATTAAGTAAAATATTTTATATTGAATATGGAATGATCTCTATATATTTCATATCACAGTCAATGTTATATTGATACTTCAAAAAATTACCTATAGAAATCAAAATATACGAACAATTATATCTTTTTCACATAATCTGTGTGAGTCTCTAACAGTGATATAATGTACTAAATTTCGCTATCCCTTGATCAATTGGTCGATATTTTTATGAAGTGTATGACTAAATATTAGTTTGAGACATTGAGGTTTAACATGAATATTCAACTATTACATCTCTCTTATAAAAAATTGGATGGTCACCCCCCCTCATTTTCCATGGATTGAATTGCCAATGGGGTAGAAATGGTGAAAAACACTTTTCAATAATGGTTTGGATATTCATTATTTCACATGAATCCTAAAGCATTTTTTATACTAAAATGGAGATAAATTTTAAATGTAGTTGACTCTATAGAGGGGAGAAAATTAAGATTACATGGAAAAACACTTCTTATCATTTATTGAAGGGTTTATCTTGAAATTACTACCATGTTGGTTGATTTTGGGATTATTTATACATGATTAATGCTATGATTTTAAACATTTTGAATTAGTTATTATGTTTTATTATTAGTTTGGTAATTTTGCCAAAATATGGCGAGGGAGATATTGAATTACATTTTGTAATTGTTAATGAATATTGAACATATTCCCAAAATTGAATAAGGAATATTGAATGATGGTTTGGAATTTTTTGAGATGAAATAAATATATTTTTTATAATTTGAGACATATAGATTATGGTTCTGGAATTTTATGTGAATTAAAACCTAAAATGTAATGAATATTTATATTTATTAAACAGATATATATATTAATCCCCTGAATTAAGACCTAAAATTTCGAAATGTGTTGTTTGATAATAAGTTTCATGAATATATATGATGAACCTGAGAAGAATATATAATATATATAATGATCTTATAGGACATGGGGATAAAATATATAGGGATTTGGGTTGAATGAGATGCAGGTGGGTCTTGATCAAGTGGGTGACAATGGTAGGGATGCTTGTGGGGGCGGTGATGGGGGTCCTCCCAGATGGGGCAGTGCGGGTCTAATGGGAAGGGGATGGTGACCTCAATGTTGTTGGATCTGTGGGAGGAAGAGGATGGATAGTGGTTGCATGATTTAGTGATGGTGCGGGTTTCTCATGTAGGATCGGCGGCTAAGTATCAACAATAGCGGTGTCGGTGAGATACTATTGGGCGGTGGTAGTAGGAGATGGCTACAAGGTATGAAGTGGGTGGTTGATGAGAGGCACGTGCGATGAGAAATCAGGTCCGAAGATCGTGTAGAGAAGTGGATGCACTGTTGGTTCGGAAAACTAAATTAGATCAGATCCCATTAAAGTCCCAGAAGTGGTTAGAGCAACATCCTGTCACCATCAATGATCTCATATTTGGAATATTGTTAGGGTTTGTATTTTCCATCCATATCTATACCATGAAATCATGCATTGGTATTTTTAGCTAAGTATCTATCTAGGTTAATTTATGTACTCCAATACAATTAGTTTAATCTATGATGGATATTGAGATGGGATATTGAGTCATGTGGCCTAAAAGGGAAATGAGTTTAGACTTAGTGCCTCTATGTCTATGGACTATGTGAATTTTACCCCACAACATATAAAAGAGTATTATTAAAATGAATAAAAATATATAATTTCATCATGACTTTTTTCAAAATAAATTTGTACGTTGTTACTAAGAGACAATGGAATATGTAAGATGCAATTCTTATGAAATCTGAAATGTATAAGACTGGATCATCTTTTAAAAAAACATAATATGTTATTCAATGTTTTATTTAGTTTTCAGAAAATTTGGACATCTTACATTGCCCGTAGTAATATCTATTATCACACTATAGGTATATAAGAATCATTGATTCCAACATAAGAAGCAACTAATTGATTATTGCAAGTCATTTACATAATTTGAAAAAAAAATCATATTATAATTTGTTGAATTTTAATTCTATAATTTTATAGAATTTTTTTAATGAATTTATCTATGAAATTATATAAAGATATTTATGAAGAGATTAATTCAATGAAAAATAGACCAAAATTCATGAAGTTTTCATTTTTAAATATATAAAATTATTATTTTTAGATCCATGTTGTTATTTATAAAAATTATAATGACCATGAGAATACCACATAGTCCGGAATGATGTGGAGTATCTATATTATTCGATTTAATTAATATTCTAATTTATTTTTTATAATATAAAATTATAAATTTAATAGAAATGATTATTTATTGAATTGAACAGATAATTTGGTACTCTAAATTAATAAATTATTATTATATCATAGAATGACACATATAAAAATATCAAACAATGTAGAACTAATGAATTATTACTAGGTCAGAAAATATATCTTGTTATAATTCATTTGAATTCTTGCTTTTAAAAATGAAGATAAACATATTGAATAGGAAGGATCCATTTCCAACAGAAATTATTCTGAAGAACAATGGAAGAAGGTCAAAATAAATGTAACAAAATTGATACTACTTTTTTAGTAAAATACATTTCAAAATAACATAAATATCCTTAACGATATATTTTTTTATGAAATACTAATATCATTGTAGAATAATATGAAGTAAAGGATGAATCATGAAGGCTATGGGTTCTAATAGAAAATAAATCCTTATAAATTCAAATGGTTGCTGATGCATTCTTGGGAATACAGATAAAAACATCCAAATGAATTCACTCTATATAACATTATTTTTAATCACTTCAAATTATTTGAGATAAAAAATTCAGTGTATTGATAATAGTTGTACACGAGATAGAGTAGGCTCTCAAACTGGGTCCAAATCATATAAAACACCTATTTTTTCATTAATTTAATTATATTTACATGATTCATGAGGGAGAGATTATATTTTGACGATCGAGCCCATAAAATATCATTGAGGTATAATTATAAAATATATTATAAAATATGTACAATGCATTCAACCCCCTCACCTTATTGTTATTATAATTTACATGTGTCATACTTAATAATCCTCTTTACCATGGAAGAACCAAATCTAAGAGTATGATATCAATTGATATGAACTTAAATAAAATAATTAATCAGATTATTTCAATACAAGATAAATCCAATAAAATTGAATGATGTTATAATACTAAATATTCGATCCACAATAGCATTTTATAATAGATACACTACATGAATGGTGGGTAAAAGAATTTATTAAATTGAAATCAAAATTCAACTAATTATTCCGTTAAACTACAATATCCATTAAATTAATTATCCTTATTATTAGTAGGGAAAAAAATTAGGTAATGTCTTGAAAATGATCTATATTCTTCTAGAGGACCAAGATTCCTTTATCTTTAAGTGACATTTCCTAAACACCAAAGGCAGTAAGTAAATTCCAAGGTCAACACTATATCATGTGAGATAATTTTAGGTTACGTAAAAAATAAAATGTAATAGAAATTAGTAAATAATTCATTGAAAACATATCATGTATGATATAAAACTAACCAAAACTGAAATAACCAAACAATAAAATAATTAAAGTCATAGAAGATAATAGGACACTATACATCTTCTAAAAACTATAGACACAAAGAAACAACAATTTCCTAGTGTGTGACCCAATACAACTCCACTATATGACCATCTCCAACATCCACCTCACATAGAACATTACCACAACATCAACGTGCATTGCTAAAAAATTCAGAAACCTTCTCCTTTCCTATATCATTATAAATAAACTAACCATATAAACTGATGTACATATAGAGGGGGTGAGAAAAAACCCATTAAGAAATCACTAGTGAATCATATACATAACACTAGAATAAGAATATATTTTTTCAATATATTAAATTTATATAGTTCTTGATGTGTATAATGAATGAGATAGTGAGAGATAAATTTAGATTCACTAAAAGAAAATCAAAATGAATATTCCACCCATGTAATAAACACACACACATAAAAGTGCCCAACTGATGTATTATTATCCCATATGTTAACTAATAAATTCCAAACTCATAGATCTGGTATCTCATTCGCGACCATTTAATTAATAATAAAAATTACTAATTTAAAACACATCCTAACCCATATTTCTCAGAACAAAATCTGTAGTATTGGGTTATCATCAAGAGGGAAGGAGAATATCGTGAACATAAATTGAACTATAAATCATACCCATGAATCATGAAGTCTAATGCTATAAAAATTAATAAAATCAACATCTGGGGGGCTGGATATTTTCAAAATTAACCAAATTATTCTTGAGGGTTGATACTCTGATACACAGATTAATGAATGAGTTTCATAAGGGAAAAAAAAGTTAAAAATATAATTTTTAAACTATTTAATTACATTTAAGGTTTATAATCACAGTTTCGAAACCATGTACCAATTGTGTGTTTTTTAACGGATCACACCGAACGCTACATGGTTTCGACACACTATTTGGAAAACTAATCAATAACTATTTGAATAATGATTGTTTATAATTTCCTAAGGATTCATGGTTTATGGTATTATTTTTATGAAACATTCCTCAAATATGCACTTTCTATTATTCCCCAAAATAATCCCACATGTATACCATAGACATCTATATGGATTCCCCTAACCATTAACAATCAATTAATCCTATAAAATCCTATTAAAAATTCAATATAAACTCTGCATAAATTTTTTTACCCATACCAATCGATTTTTTCAATCAAAATTACAAAAATAAAATTAAAATATTCCAAAAAACTATAGATTTAACATTCTCTCCACCATTTTCCTATCTTTCAATGATATCCTAAAATTTTTCATTGTTCAAAAAAATCTTAGTATATTTTTCTATAAAAATATTTTCAAATTTCTAATTATATTAATTAATATAACCATATTTCCAAAATATTCCCACCAAGGATATTAATCTTCCATACATGACATTTTCATGCATATATTGAATATAAATTGAGGTGTAAACCAATGCCACCTCAAGATAAACAGTAATATACTCTATACTAATTACATGGTTTCAGGTAAAATTATTTTTATTTAATTATGGGGTATGGGAAATAATTTAAAATAAAACTTAGTCTAAGTGGTAGATCTACCTTATAAGAAACATCAATAATTTTCCCCAATCATTCAAAATGTCCAATATAGAACGAAGAAAATTTCCCTTTCTTATAAAAATGGAAATTACCAAATCATAGAGATAAACACACTAATATATGACCATCCATTAATATAGAATTGTTTTAGACTCTTTATCTTGTTAATTTAAGGTGTTTTGTTATTTGATAATTCATTTTTAAAATAGTCGTATTTAATGGTTTTTAATATGAGGCAAACCATTTTTCAAAGAAAGTAAAACAAAAAAATGTACTATTGAACTAAGTATAACATATTTTTTTGATACATTTTCTTTATATATATAATTTTTTTTGAAAATTAATTATGTATATATTCATTTAAATTTAATCTATTACACTGAAAAATTAGATCCGTCATATTTTGAAAATATATCAACTCAAATCGACCATGACAACAAAATATCAGTTAACCACACACCATTTCACATCAATGGTATATAATGCTTCATCTAACTATAAGATGGATTTATTGATCAAGTGAATATGATACTCTGATAGGCTTTTATGAGAATATTATCAATTTAAAAGGGAGAAATAATCGACTAGGGAAAACCACATGAAAGTGAAGTTAAATATCCACCAAATTAGTTTGAATTTTCAAAAATGTAATTTGAATAAGACAATCATAATTACCATGAAAAAATTTTGTTTACTCCTGAATGTGACAAGGAATGAGTTTGGGGTCATAATTAGGAGGCTGAGAAATAACTAAAGATGCTTTCTAAACATGGTTAAAGAGAATAAGAGCTTAAACAATCTATCAAAATAAAACTTTATAATAATTTTATCATTCAATAAACATTGCAATTCCATGGAGTTTGCTTAAAGCTCATTATATTTGTTTATTATTTTAATTGAAATATATATATATATATAACATAGAAATAATTTTTTTTACAAATATTACTAGAATAGACAAAACTATAGGGCTCATAATTGAATCTGATCATGACTATTGAGGGAGACGAAGGGTCATGATGTAGAATACATTGATTATGAATTGATAAGGGTGAACTGTACAAATCAATTAATGGGGAAGATAGGGTTTCTATTATGAAACACACTCCAACACAATAATAATAATTCCATAAGCTCAGTTAATAATGTATTGATCTGAAATTAGCAGAAAAGGATGATCTCAACATGTGATTGACTTTTGAAGCTTGAACTAATTTAGGAAGGATTACTAACTAGTAGATTCTGATCATGATAGGGAATACTTTTTTTGTGTCCCCTTTGTGGAAATAGAAAGTAGGGAATGTTATGCCTCAATCATTCGCTCTTCCCTAGCTATCATTTTGTTGACAAGTTCACTCTAGGTGCTCGGGTAATTTTGTGGGATAAGTAGGGGTTGGGTTTCACATTGGTAAAGGATGTTGTTATATATAGTAGAAGGCCATATAAATCAATAATAGGGGGTCCAAAGCTACCAAATAAACCAATTATATAATAAATTAATCCCAATATATTATTTTTATGATGGTAAGTCTATTGATACGTAACTGGGGGAGGATTGAATTTATGATTTGTTTGAAACATAATATTTTATTATAATAAAAGTCACATGAGTTTTCATATTGATGAAAAATAGATGATGAGGGATAAATGTTTATTTCTAAATCCATAAATGGACAGTGTTCAAATCGAACCAAACTAATGCACAAATTCCACTTTATGGATTAGTCAATAATATAGTGTATCACTTCTGAGCCTTTTGAAAATAATGTTGATTGATTCCAGTGTTTTATAAATTATTGAAAGAATTCATTTAAGATCAATAATTTTTTGTACGTTTTTGGAATACACAATAAACTAGGAAGAGAAAGTGGTGTTCCATGTATTCTTCATAATAGATAATTCTGAAGTCCAATAAACGCCATTTAGATTTGAATATTGGTTAACCAAGGCTATGTGAGGGAAATAACATTAGGCTTTCACCACACTGGACCTATAAAATGGATTTATTAGTGAGGTCCAAATAAATTAGTGGGACCAAAATAAATAATAGAAAATGTGTTAGGGTGATTTCATAGAGTAAAACTAATTTTAATAATTGTAAAATCCCCCCAGGTCAACATCATATTTTTTTTGTCTAGATGTTTCAATAATGATGATGAAAATAGATTTTCAAGGTGATTATAGGAATATATGGAAGATTAATGTGTTTCTCATCTAGTAGTAATTACCCATGAGCATTCCAGGTGGAGAACATCTAGGATTTGGATCAATGTCACTGCATGAAATGGAAAATTTTAAGGAAATCACATTTTATAGGAGTTCATCTAAACTCACACAAGTTTCATTTTAAGATAATTATAATCACCACAAAGAATGTGTTATGTATCTTTTGTTTCCAATTATTTATAATATCACTACTTTTCTATTTTATTTTAATAAGTGGTACTATCTTCAATCTATAATGGTATTAATAGTAATGGTTTGAATATCTATAATCCTAGATATATGGACATTTCAAGCCATTCTTCTCCCTAATTGTATTCATCTATTAATCAATTTACTAATTTTGAAAACAATGTGGTTGCTTATCACTCATCCATGCGTTTTTTTCTCTAACCACCAGAAATGATGGTATAACTAGTGATTCCTAATTTTTGAAGTGAATGAAAAGACCACTAGAATATTACAACATTGCTTTGATCATCACATTCTCCAAGATCATTCCATATATTGACAGTGATTGTGTTGATGAATGAACATGACAGCCTACATAATTTATTCTTTATCTTCCATATTTATCTTTTCAAAATTATTATTTTTGTTACACTATCGATTGTCTAGTAAAAGAATTTTGATTAAATATTACTTGAAAATCACATTTTTTGGAAGAGATTATTGGCTGGTGTGGTTTAATTGGGTTATTCATTCAATATTGGGAGATATCTCATGCAATATAAGATGATTTATGCTCAATTTTCAATCATTTTAAGTGTGAAATTTATGTAACTAGAGAGATGAATAATTCACTGAGGGTGGTTGGGAAATAATAATATATATCTATAGATCCTTGGTAGTTAGTTAAAGAGTGGATTTACCTTTATCTAGATCTAATCTGTTTAATATTCTTTTTCCCATTTCATTATCATAATTTATCTCTTTCTAGTTCATTATCTGTATTTCTATTCAACTAACTACCACTGAGGTTTTTATCATTATTTATTCATTAATTCATTTAAAAATTAGGTATAACTACAAGTCATTTAGACAAAACTACAATGGAAGTTTAAAATAAACCATTGGCTCAAGGAATCATCCCCACGAACATTCCAAAAACCCTATCCCACCCTTACCACCCTCATCATCCACAGGAGGTGGTGGAATATTTAATACATTCAAAATTAATAAAAACCAAAAATAATATAATATAATCATTATGGAATTTGACACTCCTTCCCATATACTGATCCATGGGTATAACATTACTCTATATTGATGGATATTATAATGTATTTTTGTCTTATTAAATAATAATGATGTGTCCTCAATTGGCACCATTTATGGGGAGGCAATATCTTTCTTGTTATTATTCAATTTTTTTAGTTAACAACATTATTTTTAAAAAATAACAAAATATTACCTTAAAATGGATTCATTTATAGGATTTACTTCTTATAAACTTTTGGAACAATAAATGACTATGAGTGTAAATGATTTTAATGAAATGATTCAATATTGTAAGGAATATTTCAAATCTCATTTTTTGGACATTCTAGAAGAAGTTCATCAGGAGCTTCTCAATTTAAAGTATCTTTTGTGCATATAAACTAATTATTCCCACTTTTTAAATTGATCAACCCTTGAATTCAATCCTAGAAATAGAAAACCCACACATTAACAAAAAAAATTATGATGATAAGAGATTGTTCGAGAATAACCTTTAGAACCTTGACACAATTTTGATAAAAAATTTATTTCTAATTCATTACTTGATGAATTATTGTCTCCCTACTAATCTGTTTTTTATTAATAGAGAGAACTAGGTAATGACAACATATCCTTCTTCTAGTGAAGCCTCTAATTATGAGGTGAGTTATTTCAAAGAGATGTGGTAGGTTGTTGACTACCACTCTACTAACCCAGTCATACTCCCATTGGTTCTTTATAATCATTAAGAAGAGAAAGTATGTGATGAATCAGATAACATGGGTTATTTAGTTTTTATTACTGATAAAGATAAACCTAATTAGAAATTTCTAGAACATCTTTTTTAAATTTTATGTTTAAAAGTTGTTGAAAATGTGGTGTTGGATGTGTGTTTAAGATTGAAATAAGTTGATGATAAATTTTTTGGTTCCCATGAAGAAATAATGTATTGGACTAGTCTATATGAAATGAATCACCCTAAAATTGAATTTATTCAACATTTTTACACCCCTCCATCATGTGAAGAAGATGGTAAGTGCCTATATATAATTTTCCCCACCCATCTAGAACATAAGTTGTACAAACATGTGTAGTTGGTCTATTTGTAATATGATTATGGGGTACTATACAAGTAACAATTCTTTACAAAGCAGAATAAAAGAATATGTGGGTTCTTAAGAAAGAAGATGCACCTACAATTATATTTGTGTTAATATAATGAAAATACAACTATGGTTTGTTTAAACATACCATTCCATTGGGGGTTATCCCAATATTATCTTGTTATCATTTTGTTTCCATGATTACATTGAATTTTCATTATTTATATGTTTTAATTCAAAATGTTATAAATCAGTATGTAGTACATTCACATTAGGGGTGAATGATTTAGTATACCCAGATAAAGGATATGAATTCAATGTCGAAATAGGTATGTAGGATATTTTTTTCTGTTTTTTTATGACCAATAGGAACTGCAATATTCATCTATCATGATCAAGACTCAATAAAATTTTAATTTTTTGAGCTTAATTTATACATTACAAATTTTTGTTTTGTGTTAAAAATTGATGGGAATTGAGTTGTGAATCCAAAGACCATACATAATAAAACAATTGGAGGAATTTTTTGGATAAAAATAAATGTTTAGAACATTCCACTTCTATATGAGTCATTTTCTATCCTCATTGATCTTTCATAGATCCCCATATTGTTTTAATATGTAGACTATAGTTGTTTATTGGAAAGGTTTCCAATTTCTATTAGTTACTATGTATCATGTTTAAATTTCTATTGTATCTACTAGTCATTTATCCTCTTATGATAATCAAGGTATAAAAATAAATTCTTCCATACTCATTCATATCCACATTGGAAATTCATTTAGGAACTCAAAACATTATTCTTTCCTTAATTTTGAAAAATCTTGCTTCTGTCACATAATGTTTTTTAGTACGCTCCATTGAAAATTTTGTGAATGTTGAGAAATCATTGATTGTTTGATAAATATAAATAACTCGTTTTAATGATACTATATAATCCCTCTAATAATTCTATTATCACAACATAATAGTTATATATTTTTTGAAAAGAATTTTTTTTAAAAAAATCCTCTCTTATAATTTAAAATGATTAAAAATGTTGTTATTTTAGTATATACGTTATAGATATTAAAAAAATTTACTTAATATGTCATATATTATGTACACATAAAACCAAACCCCTAAAATATTTCCAAAAAAATATAAAACAAACTTTTCCTCCATTTTAGAATCATCTACTAGATATTCTCCCTATAAGTAAATATACTTTTATATGTTTTTAGATCATGAAAATTAAAATTCAATGTCTTATGCCAGGGGAAAATGTTATTATTATCATTTAGGATTACACAATATCCTAAATTGTTATATTTGAATGATTTTTGAGTGATTGTATTCACTAATTTTATAGTAATTTGTTCTAGTGACCAGAAAATCTAGTGAAATTTTGAGAGGTCATTAGAAAATTATTATTCTAACATCAGGGAACATACGGTAGAACTGAACCTATAAACATAACCTTACCGAAATAGCACACCTAATGGAGATAACTCATTACATATAAATATATTTCCTTATAAATTGTATTAAAAAATGTAATTGGTAACCAATGGTCAATAATTGAGATATATGGTACTATGGTTGTGTGGGTAGATAAATTAAACTGTTTAAAAAATAAATATGTTATCTGAATATACATGGCTTGAAAAAAAAATCAACTAACAATTCCTATATATCAAGAATGAATTTATTTATGTGGGGGGAATTTCAATGCCAGATGTATAAAAGATTAATTGATTTATAAAAATATTATTTTAGTCGTAATGAGGGTGTTAAAAGAGTATTTATGATGTGAGGGACCTGGGAAAAAGTTTAAAATTTATGTTCTTATTAGTATATATTTAATTATATTTAAATAAAACTTTTATAAACTCTTATAAACACACTTTTTACATTTATTAAATTATGATAGTGTGAATTATTCATATATGAGGCACATTTTTTTTAAAAAAATGGAGAATTTTGTTATTTTCATTATAATAATAATATATTTAATCATAAGATCATATTTTAATCTGTTTAGTGGTATTTTTTAAAAAAATACACATTTTCATACCAAGGAATGAAAAAAATTATCTAGGGTAATTTGAAGTGACATTATATTTTTATACTCTTTTGAATACAATTTTTTTATTTTAATGTGGTTTCGAAGTCAAAGATGTGTTTGGAATTTGAAATAACTATATAGTGGGTAACATGAGTTAACAAAATTCCTATTATAAATTATTGAAAAAATACTATTTTTGGTATAATAAAATTAAAAATAAAATTGGATTCATTTTCTATATATATTTTAATGATAATATATTAAACTGATATTCATTAAAAATATATATTCCGGTTTATTTCTCAAGAGGATTTTATTTAATAAATTATTATTTTGAATTTAATGTTTCTTATTTATTTTAATCATTTATTTTTGTGGAATTTAACTTTAAATTATTTCTTTAAAAATTTATTAATTAGTTCAGAATGAAATAATTTATTATTACTAAATGATGATTTTCACTATGTATTGGATTTTTTTTCTAAGAAATGAATAATAAAACTCAGTCTAAGAACACAATCGACCATGTATTAATGTTCTAATGCTATTTATGGATCGAACACATGTTCAATTGATCGATCACATGAATAATCTATAAACACTCATCTAGGTTTTGGGGTAGCTCTTAATAGGCTACGGTGGAATACATGTTTTACAATTCAAACATACTATTCTATTTCTCTTAAATACCAATAAAAGTTATGCAACATCATGTTGAAATTTGAGATATAGTGCAGAATAATTATAACAGTTTTTTTTAAAATATGGTAAATACAGTCATCCATGATGTCGTATTCCCAATAAACCACATGCCATTACATATTGACAACATGGGGATATTTTACTAACAACAATAAAGATGTATCAACTATGAGGCAAAAACTCTCTCATCGAACATGAATGAAAAAATGATTTACCAAAAAAGGAAAAGTTATCGACTGAGTCTGAAAATCATGGAACTAATGTAATGTTTTCTAAAAATCAGTTCAACTGGTGGAAAACAAAATAGGATGAATTAACTTGAACATTCCACAAACACAAATGATTCACTCCTTCAATGATACAAAACCTGAGTTTGGGGTAAGAAGTAGGAGGCAATGAATAAATTGATGTTGATTTGTGATATTAGTAAATATTAGAGGATCTAAAAAATAGATAAAGGTAGAACAAAAAATTTTTCACACAAAGGATATGATAGAGTTTCCCAACTACCTTGGTAGGTGGCTGGTTCACCAACTCATCCCATTATGGTTAGTGTGATTTTTTTTGGTTTGGTGGAGCAGTTTTTTCAAACATGAAACATCACACCATTCCTATTTAAAGTGGTCTATTAGATAATTCCACCATAAAATATAATATCCACTAGATCTTTGATCATATCCATGAAAATATATCTAAGTTATCTAGTAAGAGATCCTTAGGACATCAATTTTCAGAGTGAGATATGTGCATAGAGGATGTTTATGAATCTTATGATCATGGTAAAATATAGCCCATTTTCTTATAATATTATTCAACCATTCTTTTATTTTTTGATTATTGAATAAAAAATGTAGTATTATAGGAAAATATGGTGATAAATGGTGAGAATTACAGATTTACCCATGACTAAAAAATTCGTGTTCCCCAGAATTATGTTTTGGATCCAAATTATAAATGTCCAGGTCGAGGTCCTTCTAATGGCACAAAAATCATCATAAATGGTGAAAAAACAATCTCTAATGGATTGATAAAAATTTGTTCTATGTTTTGGAGATACCATACCCCATTTCCATAGGTGATAGTACTATTCTTGTATTAGAAGCATTTCTGATGGGATTATGGCATCTTCTCTAACTTGCCTCATCATCACCACATCATTGGTCGATCTCACTCATTGACACTAATTTGGTAATATCAAGATCAATAAATGAATTATTATGACAATAAAGGAGTATATTCCACCATTATTGACTTTTTTTGGAAAAACAATTGAGCTTATGTAGTCTAAATTATCCAAAATTTTTATATAATTTAAATTTTATAGATGCACCATGAATAGGAGTTATAGTCAAGCTGTCTACATTGATCTAATCTATATGGAAATCTAGGATAGAAGATCAAATTAATAATATATATATTCTATAACCCATTGAAAACAAGGGATTCAACCTTAATGCCACCAAATAAGTAGAGTATAAGAATATGAACTACATGATGATTGTCTATGTACACCAATGGATTGGTCACAACATCTACCACTATGTTTCATAAGATCCTAGAGATAATTCACCTTGGATGAAGTTGAAAAATATGTACCAATTAAATACTGCTAGAAAAAGGTTCTTATTGAGATCTGTTTAATGAATCACTGAAAAAAGTGGACAATCTATATACAATCATAATAGATATTTATAAATCATGATGAATCAATTAGTAGCTATAGGTAAGACTCTAACTGATGATGATTGATATAACAACATACTATGGAAAATCATCTATAGCTTGTATATCCTTGTTCTCACATATAGGAACAGAGTGCCTAGAGGTTAACATACAATGAAAATGGCAAATGTTGATCTATTCAACAAGAAGGATAAAAGTAAGGATGTGATTTATTACCAGATACAAGATCTCATATTATAGAAGTGAGGGAGACAAATAGTTGTGGGTCGATGGAGATGAAGTAGTGGTTGAATCAATGGAAGGGTAGGGGCCATAGATGGAAGTATCCCAAAATAAAAGTGCTACTGTTGTGGCATGGAGGGAAACCTGAAGACGAACTTTTGAATGTTGCTATTTGAAACTGGCATATGTACCAATTAAAAAAATGAAATATAGATGTATATGTAATTAATATGAGAGATATTTTTATTTATAAAAAGATGAATATGTGAAATGATTTTATACATCTATCTAAGACACAATATGGGTGGTCGATACCGTATCATCATACCATGTCACTCCATATTTTGAGTATTAATTGGATTATCTGGATAGAGACATTAATTGAATGAAAATGGGTAATATAAGTTTGAAAAATACTTTTGGCATTTATTATATCCATGTAAAGAGAAAATTGAAAACAAAACATCAAAAAATACTGTTCTACTTGTTCTAAGACATTAGCTCAAATAGCTGTCAGGAATATACTTTCACCAATAAGGATATGAAAACTTCCTCATTTATGGAGTGTGGAAGATGATGGAAGGATAAATTTTCATCACCAGGGTACAAATATATTGTAAATTATACAACAATCATGAGAAAATATGTATAGACAGCATATACAAGGTGAAAGGAGAGTCCTCATCCAATATGTTGAATGAAAAACTCAGAAACATTACTGAATGAGGGTTATATACCCTATCAATGAGTAATCTCATTGGTTTTGAAAAAATGCATCACCAGCTCATTGAAAATACTACTTATAAGGGAATCCTCATAGATATCAATCAATGAAACTTCATCAATGAGATCAATGTTGATATATACGGTGTAATCAGATGACTGCAGACCCATGTAGGTGGATTCATTGGGTGGTCAAAAATATTTCCTAGCCTTCATTGAGGATGCATCTCGATGGGTGTGGTAATTTTTCTTATAGTAAAATGAGTAAGCACCAGACTACTTTATGATGATCCATGTTATAGGGTATTGTGAAACTGGAAGGAATCACAAGTTAATCCATTCTTAAAATATAAGAGAGTACACATTTAGTTAATTTTATGCCTATTACAAGAGTCACAACATCCAATATGATATGCTGGTCCCAAACATCCCAAAACAAAAAGAATATATAATAATGCTAAAAAAACAATCATTTAGATGTAACCCACCTAATACATTATAGGAAGAATCTTTTGATGTGTTATGATATCACATCAATAGATCATTAGTAGTCTCACTGTATTTTTAGATTCCCTGGAACATATAGTCTATCAAACAACCCCCTTACTCTAATTTTTTATTATAATGATGTTTCTCATTTTTCATATTTATCCAAGAAATTCATGAAGAAAAAAAGAGATCAACTCCTTGAATCATCATCGGTTATGGACATGTGGAGTTAATATACAATATTTTTAACTTAATTGATTATGAGGTGACCAGAAGTATATATGTCGTCTTCCATAAGAACAAGAAGATCACGGAAATTCAAAATATGAGAATATATTGAAGAAAATTTTTTGAGGAATAAATTCATGATCCATCGCTTATACCAACACCATAAATCATTTCAGAAGAATACATTCCAGAAGAATCAGTAACAGTGGACTAGGAGATAGAGGAGTGGATATTGAGAATGGGGATTCAATCCTCACCACCAGAAATTGGAGAACCATCCTAGGAGTTAGGTTATGTTGTGTCTCTTGAACCAAAAATTTATTATTTTTAAATTTCATCACGATGAAGGATTATGTCATCAATATATTCATAGTAAGAGTACACGTTTTTGATGGATGAAGGGTATCTGAAAGATAGTAATAAGTATTGACCAATCATGGAAAATTGGTGTGTCTACATGCAATGGATGATGAGAATAAATCATTGATGAATAACTAGACATGAGATTTGGTGTAACTAACCAAAGTTAATAAGTAATGAAAAAACAAATGGGGTTTCAGGATAAATAATGTTGGAAGAAAAAAATAGGTCAATCCAAAACATGGTTTGTATTCAATGGATTCCATCTAAATAATGCAGTCTAATTTGGTGATATCTTTTTTCCCATGGTGAAGATGGCTTCAATATGAGTCATTTTATAATTCGAATATAATGTGGAATTGGATCTTGAAAATATGTACATGATGGAAATATATTTTAATTGTGACCTCTATGAAGAGATCAATCAAAAAAATCTAATTGTTTTGACGTTTTTGGACTAGAAAAACTCAACTAAAAATCAAATACTATACTCTACAGACTAAAATAAGTTCTCATATAAAGGAATTAGAAGTTTTAATCATTCATGTTGATTCATGAATTCATGCAGACACTTGATGATTGTTTTTTTTAATTCTATATATTCAAGAAGGTATCATTATTTATTTTGTATATTTGATTGAATACATATAGATAATTGAGAATGATGTAGTGAATATCATCCAGTTGATGAAGGAGTTATCCATGTATTTTTTATATGAAGGATACGGTAGTAGCATAAAATTTTTTGGGGATGTAGATAATTCATTATTGAATGACAAAGTTGATATGGTAATCTGAATAGAAGTATGTTGAACATATCTTGAAGCGTTTCAATCTATAATGGTATTAATAGTAATGGTTTGAATATCTATAATTCTGGATATATGGACATTTCAAACCATTCTTCTCCCTGATTGTATTCATCTATTAATCAATTTACTAATTTTGAAAACAATGTGGTTGCTTATCACTCATCCATGTGTTTTTTTTTCTATAACCACCAGAAATGATGGTATAACTAGTGATTCCTAATTTTTTAAGTGAATGAAAAGACCACTAGAATTTTACAACATTGCGTTGATCATCACATTCTCCAAGATCATTCCATATATTTACAGTGTTTGTGTTGATGAATGAACATGACAGCCTACATAATTTATTCTTTATCTTCCATATTTATCTTTTCAAAATTCTTATTTTTGTAACACTATCGATTGTCTAGTAAAAGAATTTTGATTAAATGTCACTTGAAAATCACATTTTTTGGAAGCGATTATTGGATAGTGTGGTTTAATTGGGTTATTCATTCAATATTGGGAGATATCTCATGCAATATAAGAATATTTATGCTCAATTTTCAATCATTTTAAGTGTGAAATTTATGTAACTAGAGAGATGAATAATTCACTGAGTGTGGTTGGGAAATAATATTATATATCTATAGATCCCTAGTAGTTAGTTAAAGAGTGGATTTACCTTGATGTAGATCTAATCTGTTTAATATTCTTTTTCCCATTTCATTATCATAATTTATCTCTTTCTAGTTCTTTATCTGTATTTCTATTCAACTAACTACCTCTGAGGTTTTTATCATTATTTATTCATTAATTCATTTAAAAATTAGGTATAACTACAAGTCATTTAGACAAAACTACAATGGAAATTTAAAATAAACCACTGGCTCAAGGAATCATCCCCACGAACATTCCAAAAACCCTATCCCACCTTTACCACCCTAGTCATCCACAGGAGGTGGTGGAATATTTAATACATTCAAAATTAATAAAAACCAAAAATAATTTAATATATTCATTATGGAATTTGACACTCCTTCCCATATACAAATCCATGGGTATAACATTACCCTATATTGATGGATATTATAATGTATTTTTGTCTTATTAAATAATAATGATGTGTCCTCAATTGTCACTATTTCTGGGGAGGCAATATCTTTCTTGTTATTATTCAATTTATTTAGTTAACAACATTATTTTTAAAAAATAACAAAATATGACCTTAAAATGGATTCCTTTATAGGATTTACTTCTTATAAACTTTTGGAACAATAAATGACAATGAGTGTAAATGATTTTAATGAAATGAATCAATATTGTATGGAATATTTCAAATCTCATCTTTTGGACATTCTAGAAGATGTTCATCAGGAGCTTCTCAATTTTAAGTATTTTTTGTGCATATAAACTAATTATTCCCAATTTGTAAATTGATCAACCCTTGAATTAAATCCTAGAAATAGAAAACCCACACATTAACAAAAAAATTTATGATGATAAGAGATTGTTCTAGAAGAACCTTTAGAACCTTGACACAATTTTGATAAAAAATTTATTTCTAATTCATTACTTGATGAATTATTGTCTCCCTACTAATATGTTTTTTTATTAATAGGGAGAACTAGGTAATGACAACATTTCCTTTTTCTAGTGATGCCTCTAATTATGAGGTGAGTTATTTCAAAGAGATGTGGTAGGTTAATGACTACCACTCTACTAACCCAGTCATACTCCCATTGGTTCTTTATAATCATTAAGAAGAGAATGTATGTGATGAATCAACTAACATGGGTTATTTAGTTTTTATTACTGATAAAGATAAACCTAATTATAAATTTCTAGAACATCTTTTTTAAATTTTATGTTTAAAAGTTGTTGAAAATGTGGTGTTGGAAGTGTGTTTAAGATTCAAATAAGTTGATGTTAAATTTTTTGGTTCCCATGAAGAAATAATGTATGGGACTAGTCTATATGAAATGATTCACCCTAAAATTGAATTTATACAACATTTTTACACCCCTCCATCATGTGAAGAAGATGGTAAATTCCTATATATAATTTTCCCCACCATTCTAGAACATATGTTGTACAAACATGTGTAGTTGGTCTATTTGTAATATGATTATGGGGTACTATACAAGTAACAATTCTTTACAAAGCAGAATAAAAGAATATGTGGGTTCTTAAGAAAGAAGTTGCACCTACAATTATATTTCT
The DNA here is from genome assembly GCA_963277665.1 of Viscum album. Classification (NCBI taxonomy): domain Eukaryota; kingdom Viridiplantae; phylum Streptophyta; class Magnoliopsida; order Santalales; family Viscaceae; genus Viscum; species Viscum album. Next base: position 44,546,567 of record OY728141.1, on the reverse strand, counting down.
GTTAATATAATGAAAATACAACTATGGTTTCTTTAAACATACCATTCTATTGGGGGGTATCCCAATATTATCTTGTTATCATTTTGTTTCCATGATTACTTTGAATTTTCATTATTTATATGTTTTATTTCAAAATGTTATAAATCAGCAGGTAGTACATTCACATTAGGGGTGAATGATTTAGTATACCCAGATAAAGGATATGAATTTAATGTCGAAATAGGTATGTAGGATGTTTTTTTCTGTTTTTTTATGACCAATAGGAACTGCAAGATTCATCTATCATGATCAAGACTCAATAAAATTTTAATTTTTTGAGCTTAATTTATACATTACAAATTTTGTTTTGTGTTAAAAATTGAAGGGAATTGAGTTGTGAATCCAAAGACCATACATAATAAAACAATTGGAGGAATTGTTTGGATGAAAATAAATGTTTAGAATATTCCACTTCTATATGAGTCATTTTCTATACTCATTGATCTTTCATAGATCCCCATATTGTTTTAATATGTAGACTCTAGTTGTTGATTGAAAAGGTTTCCAATTTCTTTTAGTTACTATGTATCATGTTTAAATTTCTTTTGTATCTACTAGTCATTTATCCTCTGATGATAATCAATGTATAAAAATAAATTCTTCCATACTCATTCATATCCACATTGGAAATTCATTTAGGAACTCAAAACATTATTCTTTCCTTAGTTTTGAAAAATCTTGCTTCTGTGACATAATGTTTTTCAGTACGCTCCATTGAAAATTTTTGTGAATGTTGAGAAATATTTGATTGTTTGATCAATATCAATAACTCATTTTAATGATACTATATAATCCCTCTAATCATTCTATTATCACAACATAATAGTTATATATTTTTTGAACAATTTTTTTTTTAAAATCCTCTCTTATAATTTAAAATGATTAAAAATGTTGTTATTTTAGTATATACGTTATAGATATTAAAAAAATGTACTTAATATGTCATATATTATGTACACATAAAACCAAACCCCTAAAATATTTCCAAAAAAAATATAAAACAAAATTTTCCTCCATTTTAGAATCATCTACTAGATATTCTCCCTAAAAATAAATATACTTTTATATGTTTTTAGGTCATGAAAATTAAAATTCAATGTCTTATGCCATGGGAAAAATGTTATTATTATCATTTAGGATTACAAAATATCCTAAATTGTTATATTTGAATGATTTTTGAGTGATTATATTCACTAAGTTTATAGTAATTTGGTCTAGTGACCAGAAAATCTAGTGAAATTTTGAGAGGTCATTATAAAATTATTATTCAAACATCAGGGAACATACGGTAGAACTGAACCTATAAACATAACCTTACCAAAATGGAACACCTAATGGAGATAACTCATTACATATAAATATATGTCCTTATAAATTGTATTAAAAAATGTAATTGGTAACCAATGGTCAATAATTGAGATATATGGTACTATGGGGTTGTGGGTAGATAAATTTAACTATTTGTAAAATAAATATGTTATCTGAATATACATGGCTTGAAAAAAAATCAACTAACAATTCCTATATATCAAGAATGAATTTATTTATGTGGGGGGAATTTCAATGCCAGATGTATAAAGGATTAATTGATTTATAAAAATCTTATTTTAGTCGTACTGAGGGTTTTAAAAGAGTATTTATGATGTGAGGAACTTGGGAAAAAGTTTAAAATTTATGTTCTTATTAGTATAGATTTAATTATTTTTAAATAAAACTATTATAGACTCTTATAAACACACTTTTTACATTTATTAAATTATGATAGTGTGAATTATTCATATATGAGGCACATTTTTTTAAAAAAAATGGTGAATTTTGTTATTTTCATTATTATAATTATATATTTAATCATAAGATCATATTTTAATCTGTTTAGTAGTATTTTTTAAAAAAATACACATTTTCATACCAAGGAATGAAAAAAATTATCTAGGGTAATTTGAAGTGACATTATATTTTTATACTCTTTTGAATACAATTTTTTTATTTTAAAGTGGTTTCGAAGTCAAAGATGTGTTTGGAATTTGAAATAACTATATAGTGGGTAACATGAGTTAACAAAATTCCTATTATAAATTATTGAAAAAATACTATTTTTGGTATAATAAATTTAACAATAAAATTGGATTCATTTTCTATATATATTTCAATGATAATTTATTAAACTGATATTCATTAAAAATATATATTCCTGTTTATTTCTGAAGAGGATTTTATTTAATAAATTATTATTTTGAATTTAATGTTTCTTATTTATTTTTGTGGAATTTAACTTTAAATTATTTCTTTAAAAATTTATTAATTAGTTCAGAATGAAATAATTTATTATTACTAAATGATGATTTTCACTATGTATTGGATTTTTTTTCTAAGAAATGAATAATAAAACTCAGTCTAAGAACACAATCGACCATGTATTAATGTTCTAATGTTGTTAATGGATCGAACACATGTTCAATTGATCGATCACATGAATAATCTATAAAAATTTATCTAGGTTTTGGAGTAGCTCTTAATAGGCTACGATGGAATACATGTTTTACAACTCAAACATATTATTCTATTTCTCTTAAATACCAATAAAAGTTATGCAACATCATGTTGAAATTTGAGATATAGTGCATAAAAATTATAGCAGTTTTTTTAAAAAAATAAGCTAAATATAGTCATCCATGATGTCGTATTCCCAATAAACCACATGCCATTACACATTGACAACATGGGGATATTTTACTAACAACAATAAAGATGTATCAACTATGAGACAAAAACTCTCTCATCGAACATGAATGAACAAATGATTTACCACAAAAGGAAAAGTTATCGACTGAGTCTGAAAATCATGGAACTAATGTAATGTTTTCTAAAAATCAGTTCAACTGGTGGAAAACAAAATAGGATGAATTAACTTGAACATTCCACAAACACAAATGATTCACTCCTTCAATGATACAAAACCTGAGTTTGGGGTAAGAAGTAGGAGGCAATGAATAAATTGATGTTGATTTGTGATATTAGTAAATATTAGAGGATCTAAAAATAGATAAAGGTAGAACAGAAATTTTTTCACACAAAGGAAATGATAGAGTTTTCCAACTACCTTGGTAGGTGGATGGTTCACCAACTCATCCCATTATGGTTAGTGTGGATTTTTTTGGTTTGGTGGAGCAGTTTTTTCAAACATGAAACATCACACCAATCCTATTTAAAGTGGTCTATTAGATAATTCCACCATAAAATATTACATCCACTAGATCTTTTTTCATATCCATGAAAATATATCTAAGTTATTTAGTAAGAGATCTTTAGGACATCAATTTTTAGAGTGAGATATGTGCATAGAGGATGTTTATGAATCTTATGATCATTGTAAAATAGAGCCCATTTTCTTCTAATATTATTCAACCATTCTTCTCTTTTTTGATTATTGAATAAAAAATGTAGTATTAGAGGAAAATATGGTGATAAATGGTGAGAATTAGAGATTTACCCATGACTAAAAAATTCATGTTCCCCAGAATTATGTTTTGGATCCAAATTCTAAATGTCCAGGTCGAGGTGATTCTAATGGTACAAAAATCATCATAAATGGTGAAAAAACAATCTCTAATGGATTGATAAAAATTTGTTCTATGTTTTGGAGATACCATACAACATTTCCATAGGTGATAGTACTATTCTTGTATTAGAAGCATTTCTGATGGGATTATGACATCTTCTCTAACTTGCCTCATCATCACCACATCATTGGTCGATCTCACTCATTGACACTAATTTGGTAATATCAAGATCAGACAATGAATTATTATGACAATAAAGGAGTATATTCCACCATTATTGACTTTTTTTGGAAAAACAATTGAGCTTATGTAGTCTAAATTATCCAAAATTTTTATATAATTTAAATTTTATAGATGCACCATGAATAGGAGTGATGGTCAAGTTGTCTACATTGATCTAATCTATATGGAAATATTGGATAGAAGATCAACATAATAATATATATATTCTATAACCCATTGATAACAAGGGATTCAACCTTAATGCCACCAAATAAGTATAGTATAAGAATAAGAACTACATGATGATTGTCTATGTACACCAATGGATTGGTCACAACATCTGCCACTAACTTTCATAAGATCCTAGAGAGAATTCACCTTGTATGAAGTTGAAAAATATGTACAAATTAAATACTGCTAGAAAAAGGTTCTTATTGCAGATGTGTTTAATGAATCACTGAAAAAAAGTGGACAATCTATATACAATCATTATAGATATTTATAAATCATGATGAATCAATTAGTGGCTATAGGTAAGACTCTAACTGATGATGATTGAGATAACAACATACAGTGGAAAATCATCTATAGCTTGTATATCCTTGTTCTCCCATATAGGAACAGAGTGCCTAGAGGTTAACATACCATGAAAATGGTAAATGATGATCTATTCAACAAGAAGGCTAAAAGTAAGGATGTGATTTATTACCAGATACAAGATCTCATATTATAGAAGTGAGGGAGACAAATAGTTGGGGGTCGATGGAGATGAAGTAGTGGTTGAATCAATGGAAGGGTAGGGGCCATAGATGGAAGGATCCCAAAATAAAAGTGCTACTGTTGTGGCATGGAGGGAAACCTGAAGACGAACTTTTGAATGTTGCTATTTGAATCTGGCATATGTAGCAATTAGAAAAAATGAAATATAGATGTATATGTAATTAATATGAGAGATATTTTTATTTATAAAATGATGAATATGTGAAATGATTTTATACATCTCTCTAAGAAACAATATGGGTGGTCGATACCGTATCATCATACCACGTCACTCCATATTTTGATTATTAATTGGATTATCTGGATAGAGACATTAATTGAATGAAAATGGGTAATAGAAGATTGAAAAATATTTTTGGCATTGGTTATATCCATGTAAAGAGAAAATTGAAAACAAAACATCAAAAAATATTTTTCTACTTGTTCTAAGACATTAGCTCAAATAGTTGTCAGGAATATACTTTCACCAATAAGGATATGAAAACTTCCTCATTTATGGAGTGCGGAAGACGATGAACGGATAATTTTTCATCACCAGGGTACAAATATATTGTAAATTATACAACAATCATGAGAAAATATGTATAGACAGCCTATTCAAGGTGGAAGGAGAGTCCTCATCCAATATGTTGAATGAAAAACTCAGAAACATTAGTTAATGAGGGTTATCTACCCTAACAATGAGTAATCACATTGGTATTGAAATGAATTCATCACCAGCTCATTGAAAATACTACTTATAAGGGAATCCTCATAGATATAAATCAATGAAACTTCATCAATGAGATCAATGTAGATATATACGGTGTAATTAGATGACTGCAGACCCATGTAGGTGGATTCATTGGGTGGTCAAAAATATTTCCTAGCCTTCATTGAGGATGCATCTCGATGGGTGTGGTAATTTTTCTTATAGGCAAATGAGTAAGCACCAGACTACATTGTGATGATCCATGCTATAGGGTATTGTGAAACTAGAAGGAATCACAAGTTAATCCATTCCTAAAATATAAGAGAGTACACATTTAGTTAATTTTATGCATATTACAAGATTCACAACATCCAATATGATATATTGGTCCCAAACATCCCAAAACAAAAAGAATATATAATAATGTTAAAAAAACAATCATTTAGATGTAACCCACCTAATACATTATAGGAATAATCTTTTGATGTGTTATGATATCACATCAATAGATCATTAGTAGTCTCACTGTATTTTTAGATTCCCTGGAACATATAGTCTATCAAACAACCCCCTTACTCTAATTTTTGATTATAATGATGTTTATCATTTTTCATATTTATCCAAGAAATTAATGAAGAAAAAAAAGAGATCAACTCCTTGAATCTTCATCGGTTATGGACATGTGGAGTTAATATACAATATTTTTAACTTAGTTGATTATGAGGTGACCAGAAGTATATACGTCGTGTTCCAAAAGAACCAGAAGATCAAGGAAATTCAAAATATGAGAATATATTGAAGGAAATTTTTTGAGGAATAAATTCATGATCCATCGCTTATACCAACACCATAAATCATTTCAGAAGAATACATTCCAGAAGAATCAGTAACAGTGGACTAGGAGATAGAGGAGTGGATATTGAGAATGGGGACTCAATCCTCACCAACAGAAATTGGAGAACCATCCTAGGAGTTAGGTTATGTTGTGTCTCTTGAACCAAAAATTTATTATTTTTAAATTTCATCACGATGAAGGATTATGTCATCAATATATTCATAGTAAGAGTACACGTTTTTGATGGATGCGGGGTATCTGAAAGATAGTAATAAGTATTGACCAATAATGGAAAATTGGTGTGTCTACATGCAATGGATGATGAGAATAAATCATTGATGAATAACTAGACATGAGATTTGGTGTAACTAACCAAAGTTAATAAGTAATGAAAAAACAAATGGGGTTTCAGGATAAATAATGTTGGAAGAAAAAATTAGGTCAATCCAAAACATGGTTTGTATTCAATGGATTCCATCTAAATAATGCAGTCTAATTTGGTGATATCTTTTTTCCCATGGTGAAGATGGCTTCAATATGAGTCATTTTTTAATTCGAATATAATGTGGACTTGGATCTTGAAAATATGTACATGATGGAAATATATTTTAATTGTGACCTCTATGAAGAGATCAATCAAAAAAATCTAATTGTTTTGACGTTTTTTGACTAGGAAAACTAATCTAAAAATTAAATACTATAATGTACAGACTAAAATAAGTTCTCATATAAAGGAATTAGAAGTTTTAATCATTCATGGTGATTCATGAATACATGCAGACACTTGATGATTGTTTTTTTTAATTATATATATTCAAGAAGGTATCTTTATTTATTTTGTATATTTGGTTGAATACATATAGATAATTGAGAATGATGTAGTGAATATCATCCAGTTGATAAAGGAGTTATGCATGTATTTTTTATATGAAGGATATGGTAGTAGCATAAAAAATTTTGGGGATGTAGATAATTCATTATTGAATGAAAAAGTTGATATGGTAATCTGAATAGAATTATGTTGGACATATCTTGAAGCGTTTCAATGTGTACAAACCCAAACTATTATAAATTAATCTTCTTGTCCATTTTATGTTGATAAAGAGTTCATGTTTTTAATACAAGGGATAAATGAAGGTGATGGAGATGATACAATAATAATCAATATTTGGAATCATGATGTACACTATGGTGAGTATGAGGTTAGACATTTTTCCTGTAGTGGAGTGTGTAAACAAATTTCTCACTAATCCTTGGAAGTATCACTTAGATGAAGTCAACTGGAATCTGAATAATTGTAATGGTACTTCAAATATTCTTTGTTTCTATCAGATAGATGAATCTCTATTTGATGTCTATAATGAGGTATATCTAGTTGATGATCCTTAAACCATGAAGTAAAAATTTGGATACATCGTTAATTTTACAAGAGGAGATATATCATGGAAGTTAATTCTGAAAGAGTGTGTCATATTATCCATTATAGTAGCAAAATATATTGTTTCATCAGAAACTGGATAGGAGACATTGTGGAAAATTTATTTTATCTTGGATATCAAATTCATCATCAAAATTATAGGTTTCATTATGATAATCAATTTATTATTGAAATTACAAAGAACATTATATATAATTCCAGGATGATTCTCATTCACATTCTCAATCATTCGAATTGAAAAGGGATAGATCGATAGTTTCTATGAATTGTGAATATCAACATGAATGATAATGTAACATATATGTCAAAAAATGTTGTTTCTCGAGAAAATCCATACCTTTTAAGATACTATAAATGATTTTAGTTTTATGAGAAGATTAAAATGAATTTTTTAGATTCTAATGTAGGTTTCTAGTTCAATAACATCACCAAATGTGGTAGCTGAGGATTGGGTTTGGGATTTGTGAAAAACATAACACCTCCCACCAACAATATTTTAAGAGGTTCATGGGACAATTCAATCTTAAAAAATAATTTCCAATATATATTATTTATTTTGAAGAACTGATATATATTTTATATAATGAGAGAGCCTCAAGAGATCCATGTATAGATAGATAGGTGTATAAATGATATTTTAATAATCTTTGTTCGTGTTGAAATAAATCCTATCTTTCATCCCATTTTATTCCCCCATTTTCTCTCTTTGTGATTAGATAATCCTAATATGAATCATTTTTCACAAAAATATCATTGAATCAATATTCAAAACCCATGAAATACAATTGAATATCACAATAACTACAAATTATTTAGAGGGGAAAACCCAAATGATTATGTCAATATTAGAAACAAATATTTTCATGATTGATTATAGAATAACAAAATTGGAGAGTGTCATGATTGAATATAACCATGATTATTAAATAATATGAGGATTTGGATACAATAGATGTTGATTTAAAATAAATTGGGGTAAACTCTACAATTAAAAAATGGAGAAGATGGAGTTTTTTGATTGAGACACAGTTAGTGATGCAATGAAGATTCTTTAAACATGAATAAAGATTGATTGATACAAATTGAAAATTTGAAGAGGAAATTAGATAACATTGATTTTTTATTCAATATTTTATAGAAGAATAATTATTGACTGTTGAAATCAAATAATGAGTGGGGATTTTTTATATTGGGTGTTCTATTTTTGTATATCTAAAGGATATATTGGGCACGTCTATTTCCTCTACTCTATCAGTTTTTTATAGTTTTTCCCGATGTTCTTGGTGATTTGGTTAGGTGGTAATGGATTTTTGTTTCATTATACTTGTAGATGTTGTTTTATATTTTTTATCACCACTGGAAATTATCTAATATGATCTCATGCTCCCCAATGTACCAGTTGTAGACCAAACAAAGGCATTATTCCACATTTAATGATTTTGTGGCCATTAAATTCATACTTGGTGAGGATTGAAGTCATAATTGGTTTGATGTAGAATCTATTGGGATAATTAGAGTGTAATGTTATTTCAGATTAATTTCAAACGAGATGCAAAAGGATGAATATTCACTCTTAAACTATAAAAGGTTAGTTCCCAAAGAGAATATATCTCATAATAATTTTCTATTTTAATGATGACTTAATAAAGTAGTTTATAAATATGAATCCTTTGGAAACTAGTGTTGATTGACAATGATATGTATTTTTTCTTCAAATTATATGATCTCAATAGTCATTATTGAGTTTCTGGAAGAAAATTCAATTCTTATGTTTAAACAGTTTGCTAGAAAATCTATATAATGAAGAAACTACATGTCAACTAAACTCAATAAATATTAGGACTAACATTAAATCTAAGATATGTGAGTGAAATAAAATATATGACACACCACAATATGATTATAAATTAATATATAGGTGAGACCTAAATGATGATTGGTCCCATAAGATTTAATATCAAAATAAACGGGGTTCCCCAAGGGGAGAAATTTAATTTCTCAAATTGGAATAACTTTTCCCAATGTCCAAATTACATTTTTTGTTCAATTGGATAAATCTTGAATGGAGATCACCAATATGTGTGGTGGTGATCTTGGTAATGAATAAAAAATTTTAATTTTTCTCAATCTATTATCATGAAACATAATATTTTCGAGTGAAAACTATTTGGTATTTGGATCATTGTCATATCATATCTTTGAAAATTCAAGGGGATTCACATATCCTACGAGATGATTATTTTCAATAATATGTATTTCATTCAAAGATGATGATGAGAACCTCAATTTCCACCACATAGAAAATTTACATAAATTTAGTTAGTATTTCACATCATTTTTTTTTATTTTTTAAAATACGAGGATCACTACTCACTTAGTAATATTATTCCCATTTAAGGGATGAGCAATATAATTCATAAATGAAATGAATTTTTCTTAACAATTTTCTCTCCAATTTAATTCAACTATAAATCTATTTTTATTATCTAAATACACAATTTTTTGTTCTCCCTCAGCCATGGGATGTCCCCTATAACTATTCGAGATGAAAGGATAATTCATAAGTTCATATCTAGAAAGTGACGATCATGGTTAAAAAACAACATGTTTATCAACACATTATCAATGGTATTTGGTATATGGTAACATTATAAGTGATGATGTGAGTGAATAAATTCATACATGAAGTGGTTTTAAACCATTACCCTTCATATTTCACCACTTATTCTTCTAATTTCACTCCTTAGGGTTTGGGTGAATATGCATGATTAGTTAACCCATGATAATCAATTCCTAGGGAAGAGATTCTCAACAAGAGTGATATAATTGTTTGGTTATTGTAATGTCCTAGTTCCAGGTGCCACTCAATGGCTGCCTCGAACTCGGTTCTCCACGTAACCTCATGCGCGTCTCCACAAATGCTAGAGGCTGCCGACTAGTAGCGAGGGACTAGATCTGATAGTGGGGAAACTAGGCCCTCATTTGTCAAGTGTATTGCAGCGGAATACAAAATAAAACATACGACAAACAGTAGAAATAGGAAATCATACACAACTTAAATAACCAACATCAGTGTATATAACCAATAGTATATAGAAAATGGTTCAACATGTCTTATGTTCTAGGAAAATAGCCATAACATGTTACATAGCAGTAGAATACATTACAGAGTACAAGTATAGAAAAACAAAACAGCTGGCAGCGGCATCATGAGCATAGGCCCGATCTCATGCCCTCTTACTCCTCAGCAACAGTCTAGTACCTATATAGGGACACTTTCCCCTATCCACACCTGTAGAAACATAATCTGTTTGGGCCGAAAAGCGTGACCGAAATAGGGTGTTAGAAATATATCTCAGTAGGCACCCACCAAAGGCCCCTTCCCAACTGCGTGTAAACATGCAACAACAATGTGCAATAGTAAAATGCAATAAAGTAAGCAGTATTGAAAGTAACTAACATAATAATTAAATTTACATTTTATTATTTATTTAATCCATTTAATTTAGTATCAGTCTGTGGTCAATAACACCAAGCCCTTAGGCCAACTAGTATCTTTCCCTCAGGCTAATATAGTGAACCGCACCCTCAGGCTATACAAAATCCAACCCGTAGGTATTGCACTTAGTATTAACAAAAATTGCCCTCAGGCATAGGAAGTGTCGTCCTGAGGCACAGAAGTCAAGCCCTTAGGCATGAAAGGTTGCCCTCGGGCGATATACTACATCCCTCAGGATAAATAGTGCAGTGCCCTCAAACTAATCACAACAATGCCCTCAGGATAAATACAACAATTCCCTCAGGAAAAACAGGTAACCAGGACATTCCCAATAGGTAAACAAGTAGTGACAAGAAATTCCTCTCAAGGAAATTCTATAATTACTAATTTGAAGGCATACCCTCCGTTATCATGGCCAAACAGCTAAACAGTGGAACACACACCCGGGGTGGTTCTGAATCCAAGAAACGATCCCAACCAGCATTTTAATATCATAATTAAATACCTAATCAATTATCGGTGTTTAATATAGCAACGACCTCATCCACACGACACCCCAACATGGGCTTGTGGCACAAAAACGCACAAAACACACAGTAGTTGGAAAACTAAACACTAAGCCACCTACCTTATACTCCAACGAACGTTATACCCAAACGTTGACTCCAGAAACTCCCAAGCACGACGTAGATCTAACGAAGAAGAAAACTCATTCAAGCATAAATAACGAATGTTAGGAGAAGAATTGGTAAGCAACACGCTAGGAGAAGATAGGGCATAACCGGGCGGTACCAACAAGATCGTCCGAGGTGGAAACCGATTCCAGACGAACACCAGATGGATCTTCAAAGGTTCGGCCTCCTCCCTTGGCTCTAAAACGGCTCAAATGCCTCCACTACCAAATGAGGAGGTTGATGCCTATTTTAAACTGAAAAAACAAAGTACACGACATGTACTTCCGAGTACATGTTGTGTACTCCTTTCATTTAATTGTTCACTTGGCGGCTTTCCGCTAGTGTGGCACTGTTCATTTGCCGACAATAGTACACAGAATGAAATCCTGAGTACACAGCGTGTACTGCCACCCAGCTGGCGGATGCTCCACCGCCTTACTTTTTGACCTTCCGACTGACTACACAGAGTGTAAAGGACCACTACATGGCGTGTAGTTAGTTCCTACACCATTATTCACTGGAAAGGCTACTCGCCCTGTGTACTCATCCCAACACGACTAGAAATACACAGCGTTTGGAAAAAGTACACGATGTGTAGTTCCAAAATTTGGGATTTTTCCCCACTTTCCATATTTTATTAATACTACTTAAGGAAAAGAGAAATGTGGATGCCCATACCTCAATGAGAAGAACCGGGTTCTTACAAAGTTCCCCCTTATAGCAATTTGTCCCCGAATTTCACTTCCAAGGGTGGAGAAGATATAGCCGTAAACAACTCCAGCCACTGAGCACGTATGTCGGTCTCCCGCTCCTAGGTTTTGTCTTACACTTGGAAATGTTGCCATAACACCCATACGAGAGGAATTGACTGGCCTCGGAGAAACTTAGTGCTCCTACCAACGATACGAATAGGATGCTCCTCAAAGGATGCATCTCCTCCAACTCAACCTCCTCTGGCTGAAATGTGTGAGACAGTTCTAAATGATATCGACGTAACTGAGATACGTGGAAGATGTTGTACATGGCTCGGTATCGCTGCGGTAACCACAACCGATAAGCAACCATCTCGACGCCCTCAAAAATCTCAAATGGTCCCACATACCGCCGTTAAAGTTTACCATGTCTCCTAATCCACTTGTGTCCCAGCCTCGACAAAACATGCAAGAAAACCAGATCCCTGACCACGAACTCCAAAGGTCATCTGTGGCAATCAGCAGAAGACATCAGATGAGACTGCGTGGTAGCCGTCCGATTCTAAATCAACTGGACATGCTCAGATGTCTCCTACACAAGACATGGTCCCAGAAAACCTGCCTCACCTACCTCTATCCAGAACAAGGGTGATCGGCATGACCTACCATATAATGACCTGTATGGTTCCATCTCAATATTCGCCAAAAAACTATTGTTATATGCAAACTCTACTAATGGTATATGCTTCTCCCAAGATCCTCCAATTTCTAGGACGCATGTATGAATCATGTCCTCTAGCACCTGTATCGTACTCTCTGACTGGCCATCTGTCTGAGGGTGGTATGCTGTGCTCAAAAGCACCTGCATACCCAGTTCCCTCTAAAAAATATGCCAGAAACGAGACGTAAAGAAGGCATCCCTATCTTAAATGATAGAATGAGGTACCCCACGAAGATTAACAACCTCTCAGATATACAGTCGTTCAATCTCGTCAACACCGAAGGTCTCCTTGATCTCTAAGAAGTGATCTACCTTTGCGAGTTTGTCCACAAAAACCCATAAAACGTCATTACCTCTAGCTTACCTCGGTAATCTAGTCCCGAAATCCATTGCGACATCATCCCACTTCCACTCCGGAATGGTTAAATGCTTTAACAGCCCAGCTGGTCTCTGATACTCGGCCTTCACCTACTGACAGGTGGAACACCTCATAACAAATCCAGATACATCTCTCTTCATACCCGGCCACCAGTATTGACGTCTCAAGTCACGGTACATATTGGTATCCCCGGGATGAACTGCCCAAGCTGAAGCATGAAACTCTCGCATTATCTCCTTGCGTATATCCCCTGGAACCCATACTCATCCATGGAAACGCAAAACCTCATCATCACCTGTTGTCCAACCAGGAGGAGGGTCCTCACTTGCCACTGACTCCCGTAGAACTATGCCTTCTGAATCAGATAGCTGTCTCATCCTAACTCTATCTAGGATGGTAAAAGTCATAGATATAGAGGATAGATAAATCTGCCCCTGACTGTCGTGGACCTCCAGATGCATCTCAGATAAACAAGTCCATGAGCTCCCACTCACCACTATCCCCCTACACTTACTATATCTGAGTCTTCCTTATTAGTGCATCAGCTACTGCATTACATTTACCAGGTGTATAGGAAAGCTCAAAATCGAAGAACTGTAGGTATTCAACCCACCTCCTCGGTCTCAAATTCAAGCCACGCTGAGTAAAGATATACTGAGGCTTTCATAGTCAATGAAAACCACAAAATGATCCCCCAAATAATAATGTCTCCAATAGCGCAACTCATGCACTATTGAAGCCAACTCGAGATCATGTGTCAGCTAATTCCTCTCATGTGGCCTCAACTGTCGAGACACGTACACCACAACTCGGTCCCCCTACATCAATAATGCTCCCAGCCCAATACCTGATGCATCATAGTAAACTGTATAGCTCTTCCCCTGCTCTCGGAGTATCAGGATTGGTGCTGATGTCAACCATCCCTTCAGTTCCGGAAAAGCTATCTCATAAGATTCTGACCAAACAACTTTCACACCCTTCTTAGTTAGACCTATCAATGGTGCTGCTAAGCGGGAGAAGTCTTGTATGAAATGCCTCTATTAACTAGCCATCCCTAAGAATCCCCATATCTCGAACACATTCGTAGGTTGCTCCCACGAAACTACTACTCTCACTTTCTCTAGGTCTACTGAAAATCCTACCTCAGAGATGTTATGACCCAGGATGTGAATCTGTTCCATCCAAAAGTATATCTTTGAGAGCATAGCATATAGCCGATGCTCTCTCAGTGTACTCAATATGATCTCAAGATGAGTGGCATGGTCATGTCGAGTGTGAGAGTACACCAAGATGTTATCCACGAATACTACCACAAAAAAATCAAGATACGGATGGAACATACAATTCATCGGAGCCATGAAAACTGATGGCATGTTCGTGAGTCTGAACGGGATAACTGTATACTCGTATAGACCATACCTGCTTCTGAAAGCTGTGAGAGGTATATCAGATGGTTGAACGCACAACTAATGATATCCTGACCTCAAATCAATCTTTGAGAACACTCGTGCTCCACAAAGATAATCTAAAAGATCATCAATCCTTAGTAAGGGATATCGGTTCTTAACCGTCAACTGCTTCAGCTTCCGATAATCCACGCAATGTCTAAGGGTACCATCTACCTTCCTCACAAAAAGGACCGGCGAACCCTAAGGAGATGTACTCAGTCGCATAAAACCATTTTCCTACTACTCCTCCAACTGCCTCTTGAGCTCCTGAAACTCAGGTGTAGCCATCCAATATGGAGGAATGGACATTAGTGTTGCTCTTGGAACAAGCTCAATGGAGAAATCCACCTCTCCCTCCGGTGGTAGACCAGAAAAGTCGTCCCAGAATACATCCCTGAAACCATCAACAATAAGAGAGAAATCCATCTGACAAGTCCCCTAGTCATCCAGATATAAGATCGCAATCTGGGTTGTGACTCCACCTTGCCCACGATGCTCTGGTCCTGCTCGACTCGCATAAACATCCCATTCGCCCTTATATATAAACTCGCTACCCTCTAGTGACTTGAAACGCACCCTGCGACGATAACAGTCTACAAAGGCTCGAAAGGTAACCAACCAGTCCATCCTGAGAATGCCATCATATCTCGTCATCTCTAGGACATAGAGGACCCAATGGAAGTGACACCCACCAACCTCAAGGGGGCACTCCTTGCACTGATGCATACCAGCCGTCCTAGTCCCCAACGGAGTCTCTAGCTTCATGATAAAAGAAGAAGTAGAAACATAGAGCCCAAAGCTATTATAATAGATATAGATATGAAAATATGTGTATCACCTGTATCTAAATGTACTGAAGATAAGACGGAAGCTACTAAAATAGTACCTCTGACTATAGATGGTCTGAGATCATGCTCATGCTAGCTCTGTTGCACCGCATATGTCTGCCTAGTGCCATGACCCTGTGACACAGCTTGGCTACCCTAATTTGTCCCTCCCTGTTGCCTTTGAGATCCTGGTGTCTGGCTACCATGGCCTTGACCACCATGTCTACCTACACGCCCAGACGTATTCCAGTTCCAGACTGGAAAGAAGCTGTCGGTCCTGTTCCCGTATGCAGAGTCTTCACAGAACCCCTCTCACTATCCATCGGTGGAAACGCCCTGCAAAAGCACTACAGATGACCCATCTTTCTGCAAGCTCGGCAATCCACTAGATCAAGTAGACACTGTAGTCTCTTGTTCCCCACACTTCCACACTAGTAGCACCTGATTGGGCCACCTAAAGAGACTGTCTGGCTGGTACTACCACCCTGAGAGAAGTCCATCTGTCTCTTCCTTTTGCCAGAAGAAAAAGTACTAGTAACTTGTGCTAAATTACCCTGGTCCACACCTCTAGATTCTTGAAGATTCCTCTATGTGAACAAAGCCTATTTCAGAATAGCGTGTACAGTAGGCAACCTTAAGGCATTCACTAGTGTGTAGATGTCATACTGAAGAAAATCCTCAAAACATCTATCTCTCAAGGTCTCATCACCCACCAGCACGGGTGAAAAGTGATAATGCTCCGTAAAATGAGAAGAATAGTCCATTACTGACATAGTGACCTGCTATAGATTCATGAATGCTTGAGCTCTATCTTCCCTCAGCATATCGGGAAAGATAAAGTAATAGAATACTGCTTGAAAATCCACCCATGCCATATCCCTGTGATGCTCTGACTGTGTGGTAACACCCCACCACCTCTTGGCGGAAACACGCAGCATGTACGTCGCGAGCTAGACCCTCCACCCTGGAGGCATTCAAGATGCTCAAAAATAGTCTGCATCAACCCTAGCCAAGACTCTGCAGCCTATGGTCTTCCATCCCCTGAGAATGTAGGCGGATGCTGCTTCTGGAAAATACGTGTTAGCTCAGCCATGGATGTGGTACCCTGCGGTGCTCCCTGAAAAGTATTCATGAATCACAATTAGCCTTCACCGAACTATGCCTCCGCGCCTGTGTCCGGTATAACAGCTGGTACCACATCTGGTTCTGCTGGAGGATCAACTGGTAGCTTGTGGCCCACCATCTCTGGAGTAAAGTTGACGCCACTCTCCTGGAGAACAACGCGCGGTCGTCTAGGCAGCATGACACTACAAGTTCAAAAGCACACCTTAGATTTAAGACTACTAAGGCTGAAACGAAGAAACCACAATGGGAACAAGAGGAAGAATGCATATCAAAATTTGCAAAACAAGACTACACGGCGTGTAAGCTGACTACACGGCGTGTACTCGACTTCCCTTCCCCTGCTCGGGTCCTCCAGCACGGCTAAGCCACATGACTCCTATTAAACAAAAATACACAGCGTGTAATTAATCTACATGGCGTGTATGGTGTTAATTTACAACTTCCCATGTCGCTTGTGACATGGCCGACTACTCGGCTTGAAACAACATGGTGTGTTACAACCGCACATGGAGTGTACATCACCCCGTTTCCCCGCCACCTGGCTATGTCCACACGGTCTGTCCTCGGACACAACTACATGTCGTGTCCACAATGGTACATGGCGTGTTGAAGGAATATTGACATCGACTCATGTTGTTAGTTACACGGTCGAGTCCCCAGGTCACACTACACAGTGTGTTCATTATTGACATGGTGTGTTCTTTACAGGAGTTCACCAACCCGTGTTTTTAGTTACACGGCTAGAATAATGGTTAATAATACACGGAGTGTATATCTGGTACACGCCATGTTTTACCCAAGCACACCCCTACCCCGTGTTGTCGCCCACACGGTTTGTGATACAAGAAGAGACAACACAACATGTACTCAGAGTACATGGCGTGTACATAAAAAGATCATTTTTCTTCCTGAACAGAACGCCATACAGGGCGTGTTTAAAATACCACATGGCGTGTATACTAGGTTTCCAGACAGTATGCCTCAGAAACATCTCTGGAACCCAGAAAATACTAAAAACCAACACCTGAGTGTCAAATTCCAACCTGTGAGGGACAATACTCCCCACGAATCAATGTTTGACATCTTATCATTGTTATAACTAATAAACAGTCAATGATCTACCAAATTCCTGTCAATGGGGTCCCATAATCCCCAAAAACCAATGTTTAGAATATATTCATTGAACAAATCACACAAAGATTACCCTATCAAATAGATGGTATTTTATCAGTGCAGATATCACAACAGCATGCTTTTCCAGCACAACTACTATCACAACAACAAGCAATTTTCTAATGCATCTACATGGCATGGAAATAATGCGTGGCATGTGATTCTAACATGTGGCTAAATGATGCATGATATGAAATACCCTCGTCTCATTGGGTTGAAACTAAATAGAACCCATTGATAAAATATAAACAGCACAATTCAAGTGTCTCACCCAACGGTGAAATCATATCAACTGTAAAATTTGCAAAACCGAAATAATTGCAAAAATACGAGGTAGACTGGTTTTCCCTGTATGTGGGTTAGCTACACACGGGCACAACTTATTACCAACTACTGGTCCATCCTATCCCTGACTACGACTCCAAATAGTAATTCCAAGGAAAGAACCCCTTTGATACCACTTTGTAACGTCCCGGTTCTGGGTGCCACTCAATGGGTGCTCCGAACCCAGTTCGCCACATGAGATCAAGCACATCTCCCAAAACGCCAGAGGTTTCCGACTAGTACTGAGTGCCCAAGTTTGATAGTGGGGAATCTATGTCCTCATTTGTCAAAGTGTAGCACAGCAGAATACAAAATAAAACATACATCAAACAGCAGAAGCAGTAAATCATACACAACTGAAATAACCAACAGCTGTGTATATAAACAATAGTATATATAAAATGGTGTTTCATGTCTAATGTTCTAGGAAAATAGCCAGAAGATGTTACATAGCAGTACAATACATTACGGAGTACATGAATAGAAAAACAAAATAGCTGGCAGCGATATCGCGAGGCTAGGCCCGGTCCCATGCCCTCCTACTCCTCAGCAACAGTCAAGTACCTGTATAGGGACACTTGACCCTATCCACCCCTGCAGAAATGTAATCTATTTGGACCGAAAAGCATGACCCAAATAGGGTGTGATAAATATATCTCAGTAGGAAACCATCAAAGGCTTGTGGCCAACTGTGTGTAAGCATGCAACAATAATGCGCAATAGTAAAATGCAATAAAGTAACCAGTATTAAAAGTAACTAACATAAAAAATAAATTTCCATTTTATTATTTATTTAATACATTTAATTTAGTATCATTTTGTGCCCAACAGCACCAAGATCTTAGGCAAACTAGTATCTTGCCCTCAGACTAATATAGGGAACCACACCCTCAGGCTCTATAGAATCCAACTCGCACGTATTTCCCTCAGGCGTAACAAAAATTTCCCTCGGGCATCATAAGTGTCTCCCTCAGGCACTGAAGTCAAGCACTCAGGCACAAAAGGTTTCCTTTAGGAAAAATACTACAGCCCTCGGGATAAATGGTGCAGTGCCCTCGAGCTAATCACAACAATGCCCTCAGGCTAAATACAACAAATCCCTTAGGATAAACTGGTAACTGGGCCACACCCAATAGGTAAACAAGAAGTAACAAGCAATTCCTATCAATGAAATTCTACAATTACTACTTTGAAAACATTCCCATGGATATCCTGTTAAAATGGCTACACAGTGGAACACACCCCCGGGGGTGGTTCCAGATCTAAGCAATGATCCCAACCAGCATTTTAATATCATAATTAAATAACCTATCAATTCAAGGTGTTTTATATAGCAACGAAATCAGCCACATGACACCCCAACTTGCGTTCGTGGAACAAATACACACAAAACACACAGCAGTTGGAAAACTAAACACCAAGCCACCTACCTTAATCACCAATGAATGTTATTCCCAAATGCCGACTCTAGAAACGACCAAGCATAGCATAGATCTGACGAAGAACAAAACCCATTCAAATGTACATAACGTACATTAGGAAATTAATTGGTAAACAACACGCTGGGATAAGAGAGGTCTTACAAGTGCGGTTCCAACGAGATTAACCGAGGCGGAACCGATTCCAGACGAACACCCGGCAGATCATTAACGGTACGACCTCATCCCTTGGCTCCAAAACGGCTCAAATTCCTCCTCTACCAAATGAGGAGGCTACTGCCTATTTTAATCCAAAAAAACAAATTACACTGCATGTACTTCCAAGTACACGGATTATACTCCTTCATTTAACTATTCACCTTACGACTTTCCGCCAGCACGACACTGTTCACCTACAAACAAGATTACATGGAATGTACTCCTGAGTACACGGCATGTACTACCGCCTGGCTGGCGGCTGCTCCATCGCCTTAATTTTTGACCTTCCGACTGACTACACAGCATGTAAAGGACCACTACACTGCATGTAGTCAGTTCCTACACCCTTTGTCGCCGGTAAGGCTACACGCCCTGTGTACTCATCCCAACACGGCCAAAAGTACATGGTGTGTGGAAAAAATACACAGCGTGTAGTTCCAAAATTCGATATTTTTCCTCATTTTCCCTATTTTATTAAAAACACATAAGGAAAAGATAAAAGATAAATCCCGTACCTCAAAGAGAAGAACTGAGTTCCTAAAATTATTATACCCTTAGTAGAGATCTCATACATAAGGGGAGGTTCTATGTTTGTGTGTCCATCATTTTGGGTGAGAGAGGATTTTGAATAGTGATTTCCCGAAAGTTATTTATATGTTTGGTAAATGTTATAATTCATATAAAGATATTTGATAGGTATTTACATAGATGATTGACCCAAACCTATGCTTATTATTGTAATGAACTGACTCTTTGGCAATGGTATGGATCATTAGTTTTTCTGATAAATATTCCCTTTATGATTGTATAATGTGTGTGACATAATAAAGAGGGTTCAGGGAGTTTCTGGGGTTGGTTCGAAAGATGGGAGTTCATGAAAGTGGCTTACAGGCAGTGGTGCATGACATGCACATGGTCTACGCACGGTTTGGGATAAACCATGCGGCTGCATATATGGGCACCTGTAGGGGCACACAGTCATACGGACCATGCCGCATGACCATGCGGCTTTTGTCTAGGAGGCAGTGAGGTGAGCATGGTATGCAAATGGTTTGCGTAAACCGTGCACCTAAACCGCCCGACCATATTTTGGGTGAAATTCACATTTTACCCTTAATTTATTTTACAAGCATTAAGATTTTTTTCTTCCTTACCGTAGACAGAACTAGAGGTGGAGCCCTCCTTTGATCCAAGAATCTCTCTCTCACTCTTTCTCTTGTGGATTCTTCATCTAGCGACCGTTCTTTGATCTGTCGAAGGCGTTTGATCACCCTTGATAAGGCTTATCTCAACACCTTCTTTCCATAGTGAATCTTGTCTTACGTATTGTTATTTTTATGCAGGATCATATGCCATATTTTCAATGCATTGGATGGAAACTCAGATCTCTTCTAAACTACAATGAATCTGAGGATGATATCGAGTGAGACTAGGTATACAGCTCTAAGGTAGGTGGTCATGTGGTTTCCATTTTTGGGGTTTTTCCACTTTTTTAGTTATTATCATCATGTCGTTGTTTTTTGATTTCCAAACCCCTTACTTGTAACTATTGCTTCGTATCTAAATGACCCCTTGTGGAATGAGATTGATGAATCTTACCTGTTTAGGGTGTTTAGATGAGTTGTGGAAAAGAGTGGTCAATATTCCTTGATATTTATCCCTTTTCACCATTGGAATTTAATGTTATGTCTTGAACAGGATTTTCCATGTTAGGAAAATGAGATGGTTTGGTTAGAGGTTGGCTAGGATGAGATAGACTGAACCCTTTGATTGAATTGAGAGGTATTTTTTCCTTATAATATGATTGGGAAATGCCATTCTTTCTTAATTTGATATGATATAATATGGTTTGCATTATATATTTTGATGTGAATGGTTATGCCATACTGTGTTGACATGCTTGTGATAACACATTCATGGGAGGGAGGCATTCTTAACCATTTCTAGATAAATCTCCATGTGAGGGGGGGAGTCAATCTTACCCCATTCTATATATCCTTTATGGGTGAGAGGCATTCATCCCCATTCCATTTACAGTGCCTGTGGATGAGAGGCATTCATACCTCATTCCAGTGATGATTATTACATATGTGAGAAGAATGGATGAGAGGCATGCTTACCTCGTGCCAATATTAACCTATATCTATGTACTTATACCCCTATTTATTGTTTAGAATATATTCCATGAGATGAAGCAGGTAGACCCGGAAGGTGTCCTTCTAGAACCTGTGTTGGAATGTTATTTATTTCTTTGCATTACTTACTTGAAGTTTGCTGCACGCTATTTATTTTGCGAACACCTATTTGGATTACACGTTGACCAGGTTGGTGGTGGCCTACTGAGACATTTCTCACACCCTACCCAGGTGGCCTCCTTGGCACCCGTGTAGACTTTACTACTGTAGGTACTAGTTGGGGAGATGTCCCAGCTTCAGGTTGTTGATACATGTATTCTCTACCAAGTGTTCAAAAGAAGAGGACTGAGCTTGGCTAGGGATGCCCGTGTACTAATTTTTTTCTATTTTTTGTATTACTGTATAGAATTTATTCCTTATATTTCCATTTTATCAGCATGAAAAACATCCATTTTGTATCAGACACTTCCTATGTGGCTTTTGTATATTTATCAGGGTTTTCTGTACTTGTGTTGTTTGGTTTGTATGACTCCTTTTTCTCCTGTTTATCCATTAGTTCTGATTCCTCTATTTAATCACTTGTTGCTCTACCACTGTGTACTCTGACATAGGGGTACATTCACCCCACCGAAATACAATTGCACCCCCGCTAGTAGTTGGCAACTCCTTGCCTATGGGGAGATGAGCCAGGGGTAATGTGGCCAACTAGGCTCGGGGCTTAGGTTGAGGGGAAGCCAGGTCTGGGATTTCAAAAAGAGGTATCAGAAGAGTTTTTCTTCTTGGTTTACTATTTGGCGATGATAGTCTTGTAGAATTGGAACACTTAGGGACATAGTTATAATTCGTGCATGGACATCATGAACCCATGTACGGGGAAAATACCATGTTGCCTGAATTTTCATGTTATTGATTTTTCTATTTACTGTTGATATTGTTTCACTGTTTGTGGCTTCACATGATTTGTTATGTTAATGAAATTTTCAAGGTTGAAATTTGTATTTCATTGTTTTACTCGATGAGATGAGGGTTATGTATTAAAACAAGCATCATGATAGGCACAATATGATCTTTCCATGCACGATGTTTTTCATATATCATTGTTACACTGTTACTTTTCATATCCGACTAATGTTTTTTGGCCTGATGAGTTTGAACTTGATATGGATGCTTCCGACGAGGAGTATCTGATGTGAAATGTTGACTGGACATGAATACACTCTATGGTAGGTCTTTTACTCTTGTACAGGGGCTATGGTAGCATAGCCAGGTACATGAAGAGTCCTTGGAGTGATAAGATGATATACATTCTCAATATCCAGAGATTTTCATGGATGAATCCTCGGTACTATCGGATGGCCAACTCAGTGTTGAGTTTCTTTAAGGAGGAGAGGTTGTAATGACCCAACTCTTTGGAAAAGGTAGAGATCAATTTTTTTTCTTTGAAATATTTCATTAAATCTTGTATAATGTTTGTGAAATCCTAAAGAGGGTCCGGGTTTTGTCCGGGGTTGGTTTGGAGCCTAGGAGTTTGAGAAATGGGCTTACAGGAAGTGGTGAATGACCTGCACATTGTCTGGGCACGGTTTGGGATAAACCGTGCCTTTGCAAACATGGTCACATGTAGGGGCGCACGGCCCTGCAAACCGTGTTTCATGTCCATGCGGCATTTTTCTGGGAGACAGTGAGGTGAACATGTTTAGCGCATAGTTTGGGTAAACCATGTGCCTAAACCATGCGACCCTATTCTAGGAGAAATTAACATTTTCCAATTACTTTGTTTTTAAATCCTAAAGCATTTCTTTCTTCCTTCCCACAGACAGAACAAGAGAAGGAGCTCTCTTTTGAGGCTAAAATATCTATCTCACTCTTTCTCTTGTGGATTCTTCATCCGGAGACCATTCCTTGATCTGTCAAAGTCATTGGATCACCCTTGGTATGGCTTACCTCACACACCCTTCTTTCCTTAGTGATTCATTCCTTCCGTCTTGTTATTTTGATTCAAGCTCATATGCCCTATTTTCAGGGCATTGGACTGAAACTTAGATCTCTTCCAACCTACTATGAATCTGATTTTGATATCAAGCGATCCTACTTCTATAGCTCTAAGGTAGGTGGTCACATGGTTTCCATTATTGGGTTTTCACCTTTATGAGTTGTTATCATCGTTTTGTGGTTTTTCTTTCGACAAACCCCTTACTTGTAATGACTGCTTCATATATAAATGACATATGTGTTATGAGATTGATGAATCTAACCTTGTTAGGGTGTGTAGAAGAGGTGTGGACCAGGAGTGGTCAACCATAAGTGATATGCCTTGATATTTTTCCTTGTTCACCTTTGGACCTTATACTTTGTCTTGAACATGATTTTCCATGTTAGGAAAATGAGCTAGTTTGGTTAGAGGTGGTCTAGGATAAGATAGAATGAACCCTTTATTGAATTGAGAGGAATGTTTTCCTTATAATGTGATTGGGAAATTCCATGCTTTGTTAATGTGACACGAGATAAGATGGATTGCCTTATATATTGTGATATGAATAGTTACGCCAGACTGTGTTAACATGCTTGTGATAACCTGTGTATGGGAGTGAGGCATTCTTACCCCGTTCCAGATGAATCTCTGTGTGAGGGAGGGATTCATTCTTACCCAGTGCCTATATATCCTTTATGGGAGGAAGGAATTCATCCCCACTCCAGTTACAGTGCTTGTGGATGAAAGGCATTCATACCTCATGCCAGTGATTATTATTACATATGTGATAAGCATGGATGTGCGACATGCTTACCTCATGCCTATGATAACCTATATATATGTAATCATACCCCTGGTGATTGTTCAGAATACCATCCATGTGCTGAAGCAGGTAGACCCAGTAGGTGTCCTTCCAGAACCTGAGCACGAGGGTATTTTATTTCTTTTCTTTACTTACTTTTAGTTTACTACACACAGTTTATTTTACGAACGCCTATTTGGATTACAAGTAGACACCTTTGGTGGTGTCCTACTGAGACTTGTCTCACTACCTACCCGGGTGACCTCCATGGCACCTATGTAGACTTTACTGCTGCAGGTACTAGTAGGGTAAAAGTCCTAGCTTCCGGTTGTTGATACATATATGCTCTAGCTAGAGTTCCAGAGAAGAAGACTGAGCTTGGCTAGGGATGCTCGTGGACTACTAATGTTCACTTATTGAATTATTGTATAGCATGTATGACATCTATCTCTATAGTATCATCATGCCATGCATCCATTTTGTATCAGACATTGCGTATGTGGATTTTGAATATTTATCAGTGTTTTCCTTACTTCTATTGTTTGGTTTGTATGTTTCCCTTTTTCTCCTATTTATCCATTAGTTGTGCTTCCTCTATTTAATGATTTGATGCTATACCAATGTGTACTCTGACATGGGGGGTACAGTCTCCCCACTAACATACCATTACACCCCCGCTGCTAGTCTGCAGCCCCTTTACTATTGGGAGACGATCCATGGGTCATGTGGCCAACTAAGATCGGGGCTCGAGTAGAGGGCCAGCCAGGTCCGGGACGTCATAAATTTTTTCAATCATCCATTTTTTTCTTTTATCACTATTTCAAGGGCCTTATCCTTATTTACATTAAACATAATTACTCTATGATTCTAATCAATGAAATTTTTCATCTAGGATCAATTGATGAGTTGTAATCAGATCATTTTCCAATTTCCATGTAAGGAATCGACCCACTGAGGGCCACCTAGCAGGCTAAAAGCTGGTCCATAACTACCCCAATCCTGCCTCCACTGACGTGGTGAATGAGAAAAAAAATGAATGGTATAAATAAAAAGGGATTCCATTGCCTAATATATCTTTATGGACATACCCAACCATCACCATGAATAATTATAGAGGAATAATAATAAAATACCACATCAACTCGAGTAAAATTAATTCATGGAATAACCTCTAGGGATTAAAAATGTTCTTATAGTGCAATCCATAATTAAATTGGTAAAATAAATCTGCATCCAAAACATATTTCACAACCTAAAAATATATTTGGAAAATAAATAATGACAAATCATACCTCAAAATTTCTATACATTGACCACCACATGAGTTCAAATGAACTCCAGTATCCCTATGATCCATGGAAATCACCAGTGACCATTATATTAAAATTATAAAATAAAATACATGAAGGAAAATCCCATGTTGTTGTGAGTTTATAAATACCCAGTTTGATGCCCTGGATTTGGAAGGGGATAAATATGATACATAGAAGAAGAAGTTAGCTCAAACCCAATGCAAGAGGTAAAACGAAGCCAAACATCAAAAGACACACACACACACACAAATATATATATATATATATATATATATATATATTGTAGACCATGTAGGAGAGAGAAATGGGACCTAAATCTCACATACCAGGCCATGAAAAGGGTGTTCCAAAAGTTCCAAGGGTCCATCATTGATGTCATGTATCTGATGTTTCTTTCCAAAGAAATTATTATGTTGAGGATCCACACCATGCAAGTGTGCCTCCTTCCCATGGGGGAATAATATCCCAATCAATTACTCACACCCAAGTGTATTAGGTGAGTACCACTCTGTAAAAAAATATATGACCCATTCCCTAATCATCTTGGGGTAGGCGTACCACTCAATAGGTTGATAGAGATCTCACAAACTAGTGTGTTAGGGGGTACCAGTTGGTAGGTAGATCACCCACACCCTAATCTACCCGGGGAAACAACTTATTAGATAGATTGAGGATCCATGACCTAGTGCGTCAGGGGGATACCACTCAGCTGATTGATAAGGAACCCAAACCAAATTTAATGAGGGGATACCACTCAGTAGATAGATATAGGACCCACACCCTAGTGTTTTGTGTGGGGACCACTCAGTAGACAGGGGTCCAATACCCTATTTCATTGGGGGTACCATTAATGAACTTACACGATCAATAACATTATATTGAAGCGTTTAAAAAATTCACACTCATAACATATCACATCATACCTCAAAATCCACTAAATAAGCCCCCATTTATTTATGCATTGAATAAAATGTATGATAGTCCACTCATAGTACAAAATCTGATTCAAAATAAAGGAGATATGATATGTAGAAGTTTCCTCAAAATGGAAGTACATAGCATGTAAGGGATCAACCTGATGTGTTAACCCACTCTTGTTCTTTCTTTTTTCCATTACAATCCATATATTACTAGAAATATAGAACTATGCATTGTGTAAGGGTACTACATGGAGTGTCTTAGGAGCATGGTGCATGTATTTTCTCTCCTAGTCATGTTCTCCAAGCTTTGCCTATGTACCAATCCATGGGTCAATACATGCTATGTTCTTGACCATAATTATGTTTATATATTTTCATATTACACTCTAGTATTTCAAAATTGATTCACAAGGAATGATGGGTCCCACATGGTGTCTGTTATTTAACTCACCTAGAAACCCTAGATACCAACACTAGGGGGATACACATTTTATGTTCTTGAAACTACATAGATCAAAGTTGGGTTTCCCACAAACATCAATATCTGCAATTTAGATTTCAGATCCACCATTTACAACTATAATTTAATATTTTACTGATCTATAATCCATGTAAATATCTCCGACCATCGATTCTATCACATTATTGTCTAATAATGAAATCCAGATCCTTTTATTTTAGCTACTGGCATGTCGTACACATCCAATTTTCCCTTCTGTAGTCCTTAGGTCAATCAAATATCCCAGATCCTTGGGAATCATCACCCACATCCTATAATAGATCATGCTCAATTCCAAAATAAAAAACTTGATCATCATTTTCACAACCACAGTGAATCTTGGAGTTAAATTGTGCTCAGACCCACCATGAAAAAGTTAAACTGCGATACCATAATCCAATAGTGAATAATGAAAAGAACAAAGGGGAAAATAACAATAAAAATGGAATCAAAATCATTTTCTAGGACTCAAAGGATAATGATTTCTAGAGGGGCAAACCAAGGTTTGATACATGTCATAAGGATAAGATAAATTTAATAAAAAAATTGGTCTTATGAAAAAGATGGGAAATTCAACAAATAAAAGTAATTAATTATACCATTCTTAATTTTTTATGAAATCGAAAATATATATAAAACAACAATAATTTACATATTGATTTATTATAGAATGCATTAAATAATAAGTTTCTACAAAAAACCACTTTGCTATAACCTAGTCATGTAAACATATATTTTCCACCTCTGTGATTTGTATGTTGAAAAACTGACCTACACAGTTGCATTCAGTAAGATATTTAGAGTCAGAGAAGACAAACTTAATTTCTGGTGAATAGTAAAATACCCTTATGAATAGTGACATATCCTTTTGAATAATAATGAATAGTAATGACTAGAAAATAACATGAAAAAAATAAACCTCACCAGTGAATGTATAAATACAATTTATAGATATTAAAATTTAAAAAATGATAATAGTATAAGTATTGTTATTTTTGTATGCAATAAATATTTAAATTACAATTTATGATTAATATAATAATTTAAAATGGTTATGTATTTTCATAAATTTTAATAAAGAATTGTTACATTATTTTTTTTATGATTATAAAACAATCCTACTAGACCTTGATTAATTTTTCAAGGTTTTATAAAACGAGTTATAGTTTTAAAGTGGGTTTTTTGGAATAAATTATGATTTTATTTAAAAATAAATTAAAAATATTCATAAAATTATTTTCAATAAATTGAATTATATATTTAATTCTACACATTATAAATGTATGGGGAAATTCTTTGGGATTTTTCTAAAATACATAAATGTCTCGTGAATATTAAAAATACAGTTTTGAGTTTTCAGTTGTGTAATGACATCATAATGATATAATATTTAATATAAAAGTATGTTATACTTTTTTATAGTAACATTTTACATTATGTATCCCATTTGGATATAACTGTGGTCAAATACCATGGGAATAAACATGGTTTTGAAAAAACCGGTAATGCGGTGTCCCATTGAAATTCGTAAAAACTCCCTCTATTTTCCTATAAATACCCACTCATACATTCATTTTAATTAATTAAAAAATACCTCATAGAAGAATATATATTATTTTAACCTCCCAAATAATCCTACAAAGGTTTCTTTAAGCTCCTGAGGCATTATCCTTCAAGTTTTAGGAGTTACTCCACATGGTGAGGGAACCTTTCGCCCTCATCTTTTAATCAACACATCTTTAATGTCATCTATTTGAATTTCCATTATCATATTTCGGCTTTTGATATAATGTATTCATATTAATTTCCTTTTTTATTTCCATATTATTATATACTATTTTTCTCTCATCATTTTCATTTTATGAAATTTTATGTGATGTCATTAGTCTGGGGAATTTTCATGAGGGATCTCTCAAAATTTCTTTTATTTTCAAGTTCATCCCATTTATTTTTCACTCTTCACCTATTCTATCCAATTTACTATAATAAATTTAGTATCATCTATATATTTTAATTATATATTGCGAATTTAAGAACCATCATCAATATTATTACTCCCTTTCTTTTATTTTTATAAACGAAGTCAACATCTACGAGGTTCAAATTTATAACCATCGTGGATGATGAAGTTTTGTTCCTCAATTTCTCCTACATTACTATTCATGAAACCATTTATATTCTTGAACAAGAATATAAAATATTTATTATACCCTAATTAATATTTCTTAACCAGTATATGAAGATATTATTAATCTATATGACAAAACTAATTCATAATAATCCAAATACTACCAAATAATCAATGTTTTTGTCATCTTATGATTCAGCCTAATTCCATGTAATAAAAATAATTAAATGTCCATTAAAAATTATGAATGACTATAAATAATATTTAATTTCAATTCTGGATATTTAAAACCAATCCACATGAACTCCATTACTTTTAAACAAGTGGATTGTTTATGAAAATCAAGAAAATGAACACTCGGTAATGACAAAATTCGATATTATAACTTATCGATAAGAACATCAATGAACTAAATAGAATTATGAAAAAATAAATAATCCAATAATAGGTTATGAATAAATTTATTAATCAGTATAATTTCATATTCCATGACCTTATGCTCAAGAGCGGAACACATTCAGACTTAATGTAAGGGTTTCTTATCTCACTTACATTTTTGTGAGATTTTCAGTATCCACTACAAATTCTTGGGTATGGTGTATGTATACTACACATTGATGTAAAATATCATGAATATATTAATATTTATAGTATTCAATATATCATTTTAATATTATAAATTTTTTTCATTTGAATCGTTTGATTACAAAGTGGTAAGGGTTTTCCACCCGAACATCCATTTTCATTTGGGTTACATTCATTGTCTAATTACCTCTATGAATTTCTTATGTACTATTAGGTACTCTTAATAAATTATTTGTGACTTTTTTATATATTATTACCTACTAGAATACTTCCTTATTTTATGGTAATTGATACAATTTAATAGAAACTATGAAAATTCATTTGGAAATACAACCCGATTCAAGGGATCTTTTCAAATAATTTCCAATTCTTAACTGTACACAAGAATCTATTTTAATAAACCATTTTAAATATAAAAACAGACATTTTATCATGAATAATGATATTATGTAATTTTTGGATTTAATAAATCAAACTTGTCTTTCAACATTAAAATTATATTTAATACTTTCTTTAAAATGATCTAAAATGATTTAATTCTAAACAATATTAAGCGATCTTTCTACAATATTTCACTTTGGTAGGACATTACTTATTCCCATAATATAATTTCAATATCCTAGTATTTTATTTTATGGGATATTCAATTTTTTAAAAACTTATTTTTTGGCCAATACAAATGTGTTTTCTAAAATAACTCTTCTTTCAAAAGTTAAAGTTATTGTTTCCCATCTCAATTTATCTTTTATGCGATATATTCCTTGTTCGCAACTTATTTCTTACATGTGGTGTATGTACATCCCTTGGTTATATCATATGAAGATTATCTGTATTCTCATGATATTTAATGTGATTATGACTTGAATGTTTCAAGGTGTTATGGGACACTTCAGAATGTTTAAGGGTTATTTTTCAAGGATTTTAAGTGGTATCATTTAAAAGTATCATCATATATGTAAAAATACATTTTTTAATATTATACATCATTGATTTTTAACCCATATGATACCATACACCTTGTTTTATTTAATGGTATATATTTAGTTTGATTATGAATTCCTTATCTTGAAACCATTCACCATATTACACTGAAGGGTTAGAGTTTATGATTAATGATTGGGGAATGTTATTTACATGTCATTTGATAGTATCAATATGAATGTGTATATTGTTTATTATTATCCTTTTTCATAAGGGGAATGCATTGGACTTATTATGTGTTATGTGGGGCCCACTCTAGCCCCTCTTTGCATCAGCAAGTCTCATGATACAAGCTATGGTCCTGAAACAAGGCAATGAAAATTGATTACTTATGGTCTTGGAACGAGGCCTTGACGGTATGGTTATGATTTCCCACAGTATGAAATGACTCACAATGAAAATATTATTGATAGTTCATGTGGTAGTTTGACTTGTAGAATACCTATGATTATGGCATTATTTATCCATCTTTTATTTCTTCTATAATGTGTTCATGTTTTTATTAAAGGCATATATTTCTAGTTATTCGTCATGCCTAATGTTTATGTTATGATATCTTTCTCTATATCGTTTATACATACTGAGTATTTTAGCTCACACCATTTTTATGTTTCATTTTCTCAGGAAATGAAAATGTTTATTATGAATGACCTATAGGGATAAACATATATTTTTTGATGTTCCAAATAAAACATATATGTGGTATTTAATTTTATGTTTTAATGTTGAACTAATTTATGTATCTGATTTTAAAAAACAACTAAACTAAATTGTCCATCATTATTTGATTTCTTGTAATCAATTTAATTTAATTATATAAGGAACCGACTCCTGGTAACTAAGGTTAGGTCCTTACAGTGGGTATCAAAAGAAGTTTAGTCAAAAACATGGAAAATTGATTTAGAAAATATAGGTTTGGGAATGAATCCCTAAGATAGTATTTTAGAATAAATATGCAAGAATGTACTTTTATTTTTCTATGGAATATATTATTTGTATCTTTAAAGAAAATACATCCTTTTCTGGATTCAAACTGGTAGAGGTGGCTCTGGCACAAATGTACATAGGAGTGAAAACTCTGACAAAGAGTTTTGGGTATGACCCTGGATATCCAAGTACATGACAATGGGCCTTGCTGCACTTTTTCTATTGACACTCCTAAGGGATATGATTTGGATAATTCAGATTTCCTTTACTCACAATTATGAAGAATTTAGGCCCCAAATGTAACAAAAGTATATGGTTCTAGTATTTAATATTAATAAATTAATGTTATGTGTTATACTATGTTTAGATTCATAAAGATTTCATAATTTTACTAGATAATATAAAATATGGAATTTATTAGAAATGGAGCCTATCAAATGAAATGAGAACATCACCAATTCATGATATGAGAAGACTAAGAAGGATCATATCCCCGATGGTCTAATTCCACGATTTTAATGGATTATTGTCTCCCAAGTATTCTCATAATATGAGGAAATAATATCATGTGTTGAAAAGGTATGTAAACTCTTCATTGAGTCCTATGGATATGAATGAGCGAGGAGGAAAAAGAGGATTGAAGGAAAAAAATGGATACACACTACTAGAAATACGACCTATACCAACAGTTCAAAACCGTGGTTATAGCCCCCAAAACTGTGGGTATAACCTATATCCACGGTTTTGGGAACCATGGGGCTTAGAGGCGTTGCAATAGGGGATTGAGGTTATACCCATTGTTTTTGCAAACCATGGGTATAGGGATGTCATAGCGCAGTACCCCAATGCACCAGTGTGGCACACCAGTGCTCCAACAGTTTGAAAACCATGGGTATTTATATTCCCAAAATGTATTTCATAGGATTCGAACATGGGATGTTTCAAATAGATGCAGCCCTCTCTGAACAACCGTGCTATCAATGCAATTGATATATAAGTATATATCAATAATAATATAATAATATAACCGCATATCTAAAAAGGAGAACGGTTCGATTCGAACACAGCAACAGTTGTAGGATATAAGTTGCCGAACCAACTAAGCTATGAGAATATTGTTAATTTACTCAGACATCTATTTAATTGTATTATTTATAAGTACTTTATTAGAAAAAATACTCATCGAGATTCGAACAGTGGACCGCCTTCAAACAACAAGATACCTGACCAACCATGCTGTGAATACTTTTTGTATTTACTTGTGTATGTTTCTAATTATATTAATGCAAACCATATTTCCACCACATATTATCTTTCTCTGCAAATTGTTTTCCCTCCATATTGCGCGAAAGCTATACCCAAATTTTAGAGAAACCGTGGATATAGGTCTTTAGAAAAAAAACACCAACACCCACAGTTCTGTAATACCGTGGGTATAGGCCTTCTGAGAAAACCCTATACCCACATTTTAGAGAAAACTGTGGGTATAGGCCTTCTGATAAATCCCTATACCAATGGTTTCTACAAAACTGTAGGTATGGATGACCCATACCCACAGTTTTTCAAAACCGTGGGTATAGGTTCCTATATAATCCCTACGCCTATGGTTTTCGTAAACCGTGGGTACAGGGTACCCTATAACAACAGTTTTTTGAAGAACCGTGGGGATAGGTCCATTTTCCAGTAGTGACAGGGAAGAAGATAATGATATATTTTCCCACATGTGATAATTTTGAACGGAAACACCATAGTATAAACTTGAGAGGAAAAAGCTTTTTTTCATATGTGGAGAAAAAGGACATCATTCTTATAATGGTAAGATAAGGAAATAATTCCCCTATAATAAATGCTTCACTTAAAGGGATATGGGATACTATGTTAATCAATGTCCAAATAATTAAAGGTGTATAGCCACAACAATTTTTTGGATAAAGATCAAGTTATTATACTACCACAGATGAAGTTGAATGAATAATATTCCTAGTCAAGAATCATGCCATTTGAATATGTTATCAGTATTGTAATGGTTGTATGAATTATGAGATTCATATTGATTATATTGTAGTACCATTTCATTAATGATTTGAGCTCATATGGTGAATGGTACAACAAAAACGTTATTCCGTAGAAATTTATACTTTTTATAAAACACATGATTGCGGGAAATACCTCCATTAATATATATCTGAAGTTGTGATAATGATTCAGATAAGTACTGACTACCTTGGAACATATTTTTGACTTGTTGAGAAATAGTATATGCTATCACTAATGGTGTTTACAACACTTTTGGATTTATGTAATATATCAAATAACATGTATCTTACTTAAGGAATACATAGGAATGAATTTTTTCGAAATAGATTTTATGGTAATTCAAGTTATTACAATATTTCAAGAGGATACATGATGATGTTATTCAAATGTTTGGAATTGGAATTTTAGGGCATCTTCTTGATGATTAAGGGTTAATGATATTTTCATATTGGAAATTAAGAGGCCTTTATTGTAATGTGTTGAATAAATATATTTTTATATTTTTAACCATTTACGAAATGGTTTATGTTGACCATCGTATGGGTTTTAGATTATAATGTCACTACCTGATGATTTGGATATTCTTCATTTACCATGTTTTCTAATTAAAATTTGTTTTTTAGTAACTAATTCTTTCCCCATTCTTCTAATTATTATAATATTTTAACTATATTATTGATGTGGTTTTCTACAAAAAGATTTTCAAATATCAACCATTAACTTTTGATGTTCGATTTCAAATTTCAAGTACAAAATTTTTGTAATGAGGGGATAATGTTACATCCAATGAATTTAAAAATATATATTTTATAGAATTCCTGAGACACTAAGGTTCTAAAAACACCACTTTGTTATAACCTTGTCAAGTAAACATAATTATTTCACCTCTGATAAGACAAACATAATTTTTGGGGAATAGTAACATACCCTTATGAATAGTGACATGAACTTTTGAATAGTAATGAATATTAACGAAAATTAAATCATATAAAAAAATATAAACTTCTCCCATGAATATATAAATACAATTTAGATATCTTAAAATTGAAAAAATGATCATAGTATAAGTATTGGTATTTTTGTATGAGAAAAATATTTTAATTAGAATTTTCAGATTAATATTATAATATAAAATAAAAATTTATTCTCATTAAATGTAATCAAAATTTGATACTTTATTTCCTCATGATTATAAAATAATGCTATAGGAACTTGATTAATTTCTCAAGGTCTTATAAAATGAGTTATAACTTTAATGTGGTTTTTTGTAATAAAACATAATTTTAATTAAAAGTTAAATAAAAAATATTTAGATTTTTTTTCAAAAATGTAGTTAATTTTTTAATACTAAGAATAAAAAAATTCATAGGGAGAATTTTTGGGGTTTTTCTGAAATACTTGAATTTTTCTTGAATATTAAAAATGCAGTTTTGAGTTTTTGGTAGTTTAATGACATCATAATGAAATCAAAATTTAAATAAAATGATGGTATACTTTTTTAAAGTAAAACCTGACATTCGGTGTCCCATGATACGAAATCCAGGGTAAATACCATGTAAAATCCTATTGTTTGGAAATAACCACTAATGAGGCATCCCTTTGAAATTATTAAAAAACTCCCTCTCTTTTTCTATAAATACACACTCATCCATTCATTTTTATTCATTCCAAATCCATCATCCTTGATTATATAGTGTTTTTACCTCCTAATGAATCCTTACATGTTTTCTTTAATCCCCCATGGCCCCAACATTAATGTTCTATGATTTACTCTACATGGTAAGGGATCCTTTCAGCCTCCTATTTTAATCTATACTTCATTGATGTTATCTCATTGAATATCTATTATCATATTTTGTGGTTATATATTATGTATTAATTTTAAATTACCTTTTATTTTCATAAATTTATATTCCCTTTTTCTCTCATCAATTAATATTTTGGAATTTTACGCAAGGTCGTTAGGCTGCAGAATTTTCATATGGTATCTCTAAACATTTTTATATTTTCAAGTTCATATATTTTGTTTTTCTCTACTCACCTCTTCTGTCCAAATGAACATAATAACTATATTATCATCAATATACTATAATTATATAATGTGAATTGAATAACCATCATCAACATTCTTACACCCTGCCTTTTATTTTTATAAACGAAATCAACGTCCATGAGGTTCCATTTTATAACCTTCGTGGATGTTGATGTTTCGTTCTTCAAATTCTCCTTCATTACTGGTCATGAAAACATTTAGATGGTTTATCCATAATATAATATTTGTATTATAACCCATTTAATACTGAATAATCATCAAAATATTTTAATATGTAATTAGTGGATATGGGGATTGAAATAAGAATAAGGATTAAATATATGTTTTTTATCCATAATAATTATTAGAAGACATATAAAATACAAATTTTACAACTCCTTATTAGGGAATGTTTCTTGTAGAAAAACTAAACAAAAAATTAAAAATAGTTTATACATTATCGAGCATAGTATTGAATATATATATATATTTATATAAGAAATTTCTTATTAAAAATATTTATTCTAGGGTAAATAGAGAGGAATATTTTTTTCTATCATGATGGATCCAGGAAAAATGAATGTGGTGTGCTCTAATATTCATTTAAAGAAATCTGTCTAAACATTAAAAACACTCTTTAATCCTCTAAAATGGTAATTATTCATAGTTTATAGTTAATTATTTAAATAAAATAAAAATCTTGATTAATTTATTTTATATTTTATTCCCAATAATTATTGATATTTTTCACCTAATCACCAACTAAATATTATAACAAGTGTTTTGTTTCGATAATTTATCTATTTATATATATATATTTGTTAATGTTTATATGTTTTTATATTTTCACATTTTATTTTGTGATCATATGTTTGTAATGGATCATATTTGGATAATATTTTAATCAACCAGTAGTGTATATGAAAAAGTGGTTTATGATTAATAGTTATTTTTGAAACAAAATCTATAAAATATAGATTTACTTCTATTCATGAAGTGTTAGAATATGAGAATGTTAAATTCTAGTGAAAACATGGATCATCTCATTTTCAAATTTTTATCCATAATTATTGATGTTGGATCTAGAATGGTGAATGAATGGAAAATTCAACATTTAGTGTTGTTCAAAATATTTATAATGAGATAGATGATCATATTGATCATTAAATTCAAGGGGTAGGTGTTGATACCATCATAAAATAGTAATAGTTGAATGATTTTATGGAGCATCTGATAAATAATTATCCTAAGGATACACTAATTATATTGTGTAATTAGTAGTTATTTTATTAGTTAACTAGAAATATAAAAATGGGTGGTGTGATAAAAGTATCTCTATGTTTCTTCAACTATTAAATGAGCTTCTTCTAAAGGGTAACAGGTTTCGAGATTCTAAATATGAGGAAAATAAAATATCATTCTGAATGGTAGTGGGGTATAATAAGATATAATATTTCCTTAATGATAGTATTTTGTATAGGATGAAATTTAAATATTTAACAATATGTCCTTGATGTGGGACATGATTCTATATTATATATGAAAAATTTAACACTAATTCATTCTCAGGTACTAAAATCTAACCTCCTACTATGTCAATTTGGTACCTTAAAATAATTCCTTCCCAGAATTCCAATAATCCAAATATTATTCATTCTATGGTACTGGAATAAAGCCTCCCACTAAAGAAATTTGGTAAATTCTCGTAATTTCTTTATTAAATCATCTATTTTCAAATTCAAATGATGCAAAAAATGTAAATATGGCATACTGAATAGTGAATCTCGAGTGGTAACATATGTTACCCCACTGATTCACTATAGTGTGATAGAATTGATTAAAAACATCAAAAAATATTAAGTGAATTTATATGTTTCGAAATTCAACTCTGCATAGATGGAATAAATCCATGTCATAGCCTAAGTATAAAATATAGTTGATGACCAATTTTTTTTGGTAGTTTACAAATTGTATCCATAGATATGTATGAAGAAAATATATATTATGATGATATCGAATATTTATAAACCAAAATAAAGATCCCATATTGATGTGTACCTTCCAACACTTATGGATGCTTTTATTCTTCTATGGGAGACCATTGTTATAGTTTTTGACGCATACAGGAATGACTATTTTTTTTGGTGTTATGACATTGTTCACTATAAATTATTTTCCTACATATTGAAACATATCTAGATATAATGTTATGAGACATAATGAATGTCAATTTTATGAAGGGGAGACTTCAAATTATCAATATCAGAATGGAAGAAATATAGTGTGAATGGTATATAAAATAATTTTTTAATTGATTATCCTTATTGTAGATTGAAAAAATAACATAAATGTTTAAAGGAATATAATCATCCCCCTACAACCATTCTACATTAATGAATTTTTTCATTTCATGAGAAATATTTATATCACATTTATAAATAAATAAATTTTTTATAATAAAAAAAATTTCCTAATGAAAAAGTTTATCTTTTTTCAACCAAATTATTAGATATTTTTAGAGAAAAAACGTTGAATTGGTATTATTCATGTTGATAAAAATATATTTGGTAGTTTTATTGAATCAATGTTGGATATAAAAGGAAATAATTATATGGATTGAATGCTACGTTAAACATGATATCAATGGGAAAATATTTGGATTTATATACCACTATGAAAGAAAGTATAACATATTTTCCTCCATCTTATCACACATGATGAATGGGTGAAAAGATTATTTATAATTAGTCTTTATTATAATATAGTAAGCAGGTAATATTATTAAAATGTGAATAATTTTTCCTCATTAATAGATTGTAAAATAATTGTTATGAAATCTCATGACTTTTATGTTTTAATGAAATAACTTCTACCAGTCACACTTTGTGGTATATTTCTGACACTTTCAGAATGACTATGGCCATGATTTTTATTTTTCTCAATCCTATTTATAGGAAATTTGTGGAACCAAAATTTTTAGATGTTTTGGGGAATAAATCTTATAATATTTCTCTTCAATAAAAACTATATTTCCATCCAATGTATTTTGATAAAATGATCCATATATTGATTAATATGGTTCATCATAGATGAATTTGTGGGACTATTTATTTACATTGGATTATTTATTTTGAAATACGTATATTAAAATATTGAAGGGATATGTTAAATATCCTTGTTGACTAGAAGCATCTATTGTTAAAAAAAATATTTCTGAAGTGGTTATCATGTTCTATACTAAATATTTGTAAGATATTGTGCATGTTGTTCTCCCAACATCCCTACATATGACAGTTGATAGTGATGGTATATGAATTTGAGGCTTAAAAGTAATGTTCATTTCTTGAGATGATTTGACGCACGAACATTTATACATTTTTAAAAAACCCAATGAATATCAATAATATATATCATCCCATATTTTGGAATTAATGGTATGATATCTGAAAAGAAGATAAAAGTGAATGATGAATGACCATTAAAATATTTTTATTCATTGTTTAAAGAGAATGTCATAACAATTTTATCTTTATTAGAATCATTGAAATTTTTTTATTGGTACCATATGTCAATGTAATCATATGGTCTAGTTTATATATTAAATGGTATATATTTGACACAAATAAATAAGCATGAGAAGAGTACCATTCAAAATAGAGTTTTAATGGTCATCACTGATATAGTGCATTTTTTTAATTGAAAAATTAAAAATCTAAATTTGTGCACTAAAGACATATTTTGGGTCTCTTGTGGACTTATGGAATATTTCTTATACCAAATTTCAGGTCATTGTGTTTCCTTAAAAAGGGTTTGATAGTAATAGTTGTGTGAAACTTGCTTATTATATGTTTACGCTTATTGATTTGAAAATATTTAGTAGAAAATCGTACCGATTTGTCATGGTGACACATGAAAAAAATATTATGTCATTGACCCATCGAATGATAAGTGGTGATCATTTTTTGAAGGTAAAAGTATTTATTTGGGATATAATGATTACAATGATGTTATGTATTTAAAAGAGTCACCTTGATCTATTGCATGATTTTTGGAGGATGATAGTTACTATATGCATACATGGTCCATGTTTTATGAAAAGGCCATGCCAAAGTGATATGGGAAAACCATAAACTACTCTACTATTTAATCTAGTAAATATTTATATTCTATTTGATTATTGAAATTTATATTTTCATGATATATTTTTAAATAATTATTTGATGTATAATTATATATATTCTATTAAATATAAATTTCATGTTATATTTTATATTCAAAGGTTATGGTTAACTATTTTTATTGAAAACCCCATCATATGTCACTATGTTTTGGTTAAAGTTTCCAATATAAAAACACTATTTTGTAAATTTGATATTTAATGTTATTAATGATTCAATAATTTTAGATATAATTTTTATATATAATAGTTTAGCATGAAATTATTTTTAACCATCATGAAATAATTATTATTTCTTACACATAAATATGTGTGACACTATTTTTTAACATGCATATTTGTGTTATCAATGTTTTTTAATATTTAATTTCATTAATAATGTTCAGGTACATAGAATATCCATACATTTTAATATTTAAATAACAAACATATGGTAAGAATAATCATTTCTGAGGTATTGTTTTTTTATTATAATTAAATATTGAGTAATATAAAAATTCCATTAAATCAAACTTATTTAGCTGGGGTGGTAGTTGAACAGTTAACACACCCCATAATCATGCATGAATCTAAGGATGAAATCAGGGTGGATTATTATTTCTTGGTTACTATTGAAGTACTATAGTAGGTTCTATATTGGTACTATAGAAGCTATAATTATCCATCGATGTGGGACATTGGGCCACCAATTTGGGATTATAGGTTATAGGACCTTTTGGAACCCTATCCCTTTGGGCTATAGGGAATTATGGCCACCAAATGCCTTCAAGCCATGGTCTTTCTGGTTATAAAGACTATAGGGAATCCC
The DNA here is from genome assembly GCA_963277665.1 of Viscum album. NCBI lineage: Eukaryota > Viridiplantae > Streptophyta > Magnoliopsida > Santalales > Viscaceae > Viscum > Viscum album. The sequence goes on along the minus strand of OY728141.1, from coordinate 44,505,187 downwards.
TAGAAGTCCACATAAATATGGTCCTGGAAGAGAAATCATAGAATGTATCCACCACCAGAGAATAGATGCTGGATTGGAAGAATATTAGTGTATGGAAATCACTATAGGTATCTTAAACCATGTATCTATAGATGGGAAAATTCTAGTCGAACATGAATATGAAGGGGGGAGCATGGTGTCTTCAATGATGTAGATGTTAAATAGGGTCATTACCTATGTATTTTGGTTTGGACTTTCGATCATATAAGAGGAATCGTTCCAGTAGGACATTCATACATGTATTACACCATGTTCTACTAGGCAAACATGTCATTTATAGGTTCCCTCTCAACCCCCATAAAAATGGGATTGTCTAAAAATAAATAAAAATTCAAGATCATTAGGCCATATAGGCATGAAATGAAGAATATAATTTACAAAAAATAAATACAAGAACATTATTTTTCCTCCTACATAGGATTATTTACCATATTTAACTGTGAAATAAATTTCTTCAGTTGGTAAAAATGGGACTAAACATTTACCAAACATTCACATGATGTTTTATACCATATATTACATACTATTTTTTATGAAAATAATAACCCAATTGTCCAAATTTAATGAATTTTAGGAGTAATATTTCAATGCCTAGTAATTGTAGGATTTGAATTGTATTCCCTAATTTGAATTATATCGACAAGATGGACAAAAAGCATTAATGGGATTCAATAATGGTTAAATGTAACAAATAATTTATTTTTATCTCATTTCTCTAATATTATATTTTTTAAATCAATAAAATTTAATTTTTTTTAAGGATGACATTCATTTTATTAGAAAAAGGAAAAAAAATAAAATATTTCTATCTTTAGTGGTGGTTCGATGGACAAATTAAAAAAAATTGACAAAGAAATATATTTTTGGTAGATTACATAATGGAAACCCATATCTCATGTATGAGTTTTAAGATACAGATACAAGGGAAAAAATTCACCAACATACATGATGAAGTATTTATGGATATGTAATAATTATATATTGTAATATTTCTTATATATTACTTTGTTAATTATTATTATTTTTATTATGTAAGAGGAATCCATGATATCTCATTAACACATCCATTTATAGAACATATACCCTCATACTAAATAACATAGTGGGTATCATTTATTAGAGGATAAAATGAGTGTTAAAAATTTCAATGTATTATGAGATCAATCTATTAGTGGTTCAGAAGAGGTTCAATTTGGTCCTCTATCTTCCCAACTCAACAAAAAAAGGAAAACATCGTGGAGAATGGAAAATATTTAGTAACTTATAATGATATCTAAGGAATTACATGACAAAACTCAAGAATTTAATTTTCTTTTATGTTAATATTAGTATTTTCTTAATTAATTACACATATATATAATTTTTTTAATTATAGGATTAAAATCAGTATAATGTGATGTTGGGATCTTTTTACCTGATTATAGGATGGAAATCCCTGATACAGCTTTAAAAATCCATTAACACCCCCACCACATAAGATGATATAAGGAATGTGTTAGTATTATAATGGTTTTTTGTCATCATACTAAAAAAATAAAGAGACACTGAAATATATTCCATAAAATCTGAGTTGGAAGACCACAAATATTCAAGGGGAAATAAAATTTAATAAGGTGATAGGGCTATTATTTAACAATTGATGAGAGAAAAATATTATGCATAGCCAGTGGAAGTTTCCCAACTCACCCATCCCTCACCATCGACACATCATGCCTATCCATGCAAGCTATACCAGCCTCCCTTGCCTTCCCAACTACACTATTGTGACCCTCTACCTCATTGTTTAGAACCATCCATATTATTTGAGTTTTACACTAGAGATACTCATGAACATATTTTAATACAACCGGTCTTTCATATTGTTGGATGTTCATTACATTAAAAACATATGAAGTTGGTTCTTGTCAAAATATTTGTAAATGATATTATTGATCCAACTATAATACTTAAATTTTTTACTGAGGAGGTTACCAAATTTGGAGATTTCATGGGACATTTTTTATATCATACATCCTTCCAAATTTTCTAATGTATGAGGTATGCATTATTTTTGAAAAAAAAATTTACAGTCAATTGAAACTATTTTTTACTATTCTATAATATTTATTTTATGTAGGACTATCTAACAACAAAATAATTGGTATAAAAGATTCAAATAGATGTTTTGTTACGAGCTGAATCTAATTGACAACAAAACCAGCACCAAACCCGGACCGTGACATGGCCTAAAGGGAATTCCCGATCCACACGGGTTGTAACAAGTGCTCGGGTATCTTAAACTAAAAATTGGGAATGATTTACCCATTTTTATAAACATAAATAAATAAATGAATCCAATAAAACAAATCATGATTTTTTCAAAACAAATAATTTTTATAAAAATCCGAACTGAATTACATAGTTTAAAACAACTCACAGTTACTATAAAAAAAATAAAAAAAATAGAAACAACCCCTGAACCCTCATGGAATGAGGTATCACAATCAATCGATGTCCACAAGACATCACCACCAAGAACCTGCTTGAAACCCAGACCACTGGAACAATAAACTGTACCCATTATTTGACATCAAAAAAACCAAGTCTATATACACCAAAAAGTGTATGAAGTGTGTGAGCCAATTCCCAGTAGAATACCACCACTATTAGATACAATTTGATAAATATTAAAAGATGAAAATAATGTATGTTTACAAAAACATGTAATTTCTTGTTACAATTTCTAAAAGATACCACATTAAAAAATTAGTTTTCATGTGGGATAATTTAATGAATCAACACTTTTAAAATAATTGATAAACAAACTGAATTTTCCAGAAAAATATACCTTATGTTGATAGTAGGTATAAAATATCAAATGAGAAAAAGAAATAGGATATAACCCCTAGGAACTAGCTAGCTTTGGGTGTCAGGTACCACATATCTCGGTTAGTGTAAATATCACAAATATATGTTCTCGTGCATGAGCCACTAATAGGGAACATACCTATAACCATGTTGTCCCCAATCATCATCATCATAGTTTAGATAGAGTTTAAGCTTGAATCTTGCAAATTAAAACTAAGGACAAACCCCACAGATTCACTAGAATACTTATACACGTCTACCCACCTAGATACCTAGGTTTTCCCCTTGTGCTAAAACAAGTTAAAAAAGTCAAGAAATATACATTTCACGTGAAAATATCATTTCCACCTCACAAATTTACCAAATAGACCACATTTATACAACACAGGTCCCGAAATACAACTCTTTATTCAAATTGATTTTCAAATCCGACTCCCACCAAAATATCCCACAACACATTTCACATTTCATTAAAACTTCAACAAATCCATTAAAAAATTTTATAAAATCATTAAATGATATTACAACTCACATAATATCCAACTAACATGTTACATAATACTATTTTCAAAAAGAAAATCCATTTTTCCCATCACACTCACACAAAACATCCCCCATCGCTTTTACATCTCTTACACACTTTATTAAATCATTCAAAAAAAATTACAAAACATTTACAAGATGGAACAAATCACAAAAAATTCCCTTTTCGCATTTAAAATGTACCATTTGAAAATATACACACTCTAAAATGGTTTTCCAATATGGTTTCACCTCTTAGTTAAGTAATTAAATATTTAAAATCCTTCATAAAACTATTCTAAAGAGTACACTCAAACTTTGCTCATAGAACAAATTCAAAACCATATTTGAAGTAAAAAACCACACAAAAACACTACCAAAGTAGAATTTTCACCCCTAGAGACATTTAAAAATCCAATTTCAAGTGTTATAAAATCACATTGACTAATACCATGAATGATACAAATGAAAAGAAAAATTTTCATGAAATGATCTCAGGATGTATAACAATGTTATACATAGTAAACCTATTCCAAACAACCACTTATAATGCCCACATGGCACTATGTAATTTAAAAACATATTTATCATCCCATTTGAACTAATAATAAATCAATTTTATATTTTATAAAATCTCCATGAAAGATACCATATGTATTACATTTGAAATTTTCACAACATAAAAAATGAAATTATAAAATTAAATGCTTAACTAAATCACTCAAAAACAGTTTCTGCACCACACACTACATATGGGGAACATGAAAGACTTGTAAAAAATCAAACTACCTATTAAATGAATGGTTAACCATGGAATCACCAACTTTTTAGTCGAACCCCTCAAATCATGGTGCGAAACATCAAGCACACCACCGCTGCACCACAAAGAATTGAAGACAAACCTAGAATCTCAAGATTACCATCAAAATAGACCATGACATTCCCTAGTAATGAACCTTAAATTCTGGACACTTTGGAGAATCATGAAGTGTGATGAAACCCAAAAGAAATGAATGAAATGGAAGGGTAGAACACTCAATTGATGGAATCATGGATAAATAGCCCTAAATCCATATTTTTTTTTGAATTTCCAAATAACCAAACATTCTATGGAGGTTATAAAAAGTATTTGGATAACATGTATGCACATTAATGGGGGAAAATAGAGAGAAATGAAGGAGTAATGAAGGAATTTATTTATCTCTTAAAATCTAGGCTATTTGAGAAATCCAGAGATATTTCGCCTTAATTCCCGATTCAAATGATCTCCAAATAGGGTAAGAGTGTATGGAAGCGCACCATGTGTAAGTGGTCTTGGGTGAGGGTTGGGATCATTGAACAAAAATTTAAACTAAATGAGATATAAAATAAATAAAAAATATTTTTAATTTAGGAAATGGGATTCCAGGTAAGCCCAACATCTTAATAAAAAACCCCAACCCATAATTATTATGATTCTTATGGTTTCCAAATTTATAGGGTGATTTTAGTATAACAGGGGATGAAAATTGGGAAGTGTAAAGTGTGTAAAATTTTTTGAAAAGAAAATGTTATAAAACAAACAAAAATATTTTTTAAAATCTGAAAATGGGCTTAAGGTTTGGCCTATATTTTAAAAACCCACAATTTCCACTAAAATGCATTGTAAACACCCAAAACAAATCAGGAATGGAAATTAAAAGAAAAATTACTTTCAATTAAGTCATGGATGTAAAAATTAACCCCACCATAAAACATTGTATATTTTAAAATCCACAACTAGGCCAAAAGAAAAAACCAAACCCAATAGAAAGGCCGAAATGAACTCCTTTGCCAAACTTCACCCCCAATGGCAAAAACACCTCAAGTGATCAATTAAGGAAGGAATACTTCCCAACAAAAACATATGCCATAATAATAAAATGATCCAGAACATTCATGATTCATCCCAAAAGAAAACTCCAAAAACAGTATCTGAACAAGGCTCAAGAAATTTACCCAAACAAACAACAACATTGAAGAAGGTTACACTTACCATGATATAACTAAACCGTTTTCCATTCTCCAATCCCAACATTTACCCAAGGATGATATAGGTTTCTAGATAGCTCTGAATGAGACTATAAACATCCAAGACAAGACCAAGGACAAAAGTGAGTTATTGGTATCAGGAGAGACAAATGGGCTCCCCACCATAAGAGACAATGTAAATTTTTCCCAAGATAGAATTGGGACACTAATATGGGAGGCACAAATAAACTCCATGCTACAAGGGTTATAATTCCATTAGACATTCCCAAAAGAACATAAATGAGACCCATGGTGGGTCTCCCCCCATAATAACTAACCATCTTAACCGACCAGTATGGGCCAGCATAGAAAGACGCCAAAACTCAAATAGTTGTGATGTCTACATGGTTTTTCCACACAGTTTAGGAAACAATGTGCTAACAATGTTGATCCTTATATCTGCATGGTTTTCTAGGGCACAGTTACAACTCACAATTTAAACAAACACGCTCAAACTATCTAGACAAATTTTAAACCATTCTCAAAATCCACAATAATACCCAAAGGGGGAAGGAAATACATTAGGAAACAAACAAGTGCACGAGGCCATTCTCATTGTTCAATTAAATAGGAATAACAGAAGAATGATGATGAAAACAGAGGTTTAAAATATTATTATCATTCATACTGATGGTATTACATGTACAAGGGTTTAGAAGAGCATTGGATTTCCCCTGACTATGTGTCAGCTTCTCTCTGGGGCCTATGACTAGAGCTCAAAATATTGAAGCATCTTCAGCCTCGCAATTAGGATTTGGAAACCCCAGTACCGAACATCTTCTTTCAGTGCCTCAAACAACTACACGACATATCCCGATGGTTTTACCAAGACATAACACAATCCAGAATTGACTTTACCAAAACCTGACATTTCTCTGATATAAGGGATCAGAATATGTACAAGAATCATACCCTGATTCTTCGGGGGAGAAACGACAGAAATAGAAGACACATATAAACACCTTCTTCTATGATAGACTATTTATTTTTTTTAAATGGGAGACATACTCGCAACAAAACAGAGCCCCAAGAGGATTGCACAACCTTCACCTTTACAGTCAAATGAGAACACAAAATCACTAGGTGTCACCGAACATGACCATTTCGATTAATAGAAACAATACATTGAAAGGGACCTTATGTTAAGTCCCCAAACAAAAAATAATTATAGAAGGTGTCCATAATGACATCTTGTGACCAGATGTGCCACACTAGTGTTTTAACGTGAACACCAACATCAAAGAGACTATGATGAACCCATAGGTCCTCATAGAAACCATCCAGATAGTCATCCACATTAACAACCCCATACCACTTCCACCTTCAATGAACCCATCCACTAAAGAAACTATGATATATTTTAAACATACATGAGCACTCTCCTGCTACAAGATTATCCAAAACCACAAAAAATGAAAAGGCTTAGACTCATTCTACAAATCATAAGAAAAGAATCCATACATTGATCAACTCAAGGATTTTTCAATCACAAAACAATCTATATTTCACTTTAGTTGTGGAATAACTGTTAAAGGGGGAATAACTTTTCCAACGAGAGAAACCAAGAACCCAACCAACCTGGTCTATTGATTAAGAAATATAGAAACCAGTTCCAAATAGATGAGGGGAACAACCATAAAATCTTCCCAAACTTTTCTCATAAGACACCACTGACCATCCCTTCATCCCCGCATAATGACCAAACACAAACCCAAAACCCCGTTCAAACAAGTGGGGTTATTGGATTCAAAAGATTCCACAACATAAACATTTCCAAAAACAGATAATACAAACTATCCAAAAACACTCATTAGGACATAATGGTTTCCTTTGAAATACATTTCCTTAAAACAAATGGTCAACAGTTAGTGTATCCACCAATGGTAAGCCATGGGCCCCACACATGCATGTTTCCATGACACACCAGGAACCCTCCTCATATCCATCCTGATACTCATCCAGTCATTCCATTAACCATACCTAATTCCATATAACCCCATGCATGTGTTCTCTCATGAAAATACCAAATGATAAAAAAACTCTTTCCACTTTTCAAAACTAAAACAATCAACCAATTCTTCTTTTTTCCTAATACCGCTAACCACAAAATCGAACCCAAATTACCACTTACAAAACTATTAATAAAGGCAGAATCATTCAAATGAAAACTTACTTTCAAGTCATACACATTAATTTAAAAACATATAATTCCATTAAAAAACCTTTCAAAAATTTTGAAAAATTTATTGGAAACAGTATTTCAAAACCATCTTTAACATACTTTTTGGTTTCAAAATTGGCATAAACACAACATTTTCCAAATTCATTGAAAATATGAAATTTGAGTTCCACCATTTAAAAAATAAAAGCCTTACCTATTTATTTGAGAATCATTTCAAAAAATCCATAAACATCTTAAAACCATGCCATTATTACATTAAAACTGAAGTTCCATGATTTCAAAACAAAAAGAAACGAAATAATGTGAGGGGGAACTATCTTTTATGGGGGACTTGGAGATATGGTTGGTGTCCATACACCAATCAATTCTCCATTATGGAGTGTGTTCAAGGGAAATATCCCTATCTACATATGGCTTTCCAGCCCCTATAAGATCATTGATACCATTACCCAACTCTCTTTCCATTCCCCCTAATCATTGTAAAAAAACAAATAATTAGATAAGTCCAGACGTTTGATGTTGACATGAATCCCATAATGATGTGTGGTGATCAAGAACACTACCCATAACTAGAAATCCATGTTCCAAAAATCCTAACTCCAAACTATCACAACTGTTCCCCAAATAACCAGACCCAAATAGTTAACATAAACCCCCTTAGATACCATTTCGTCACGAACTGAATGTGTTCATCACCAAAACCAAAACCAAACCCAGCCCACGACATGGACCAAAAGTAATTCCAAATCTTTATGGGTTGGAATATGTTCCAGTGAATCTTAAACTAAAAATTCGGAATGATTTACACGTTCTTATAAATGTAAAACTACAAATGAATCCAATAAATTGAATATTGATTTTTCAAACCAAAAATATAATCTAAAAAATTTCATAAATGAAATACATAGTTTAAAAAACTCAAAAAGACTACAAAAAAAGGTAAAAACCCATGAAAACAACCCATTAAACCTCATGGAATGTGCGATCTCCCTTAAGCCATCTCGATGATACATCACCACAAAGAACCAGATAGAAACCCAAACCACTGGCACGAAATATTGTACACAACCTGTGACATTAAAAAAAGTCTACTTACACCCAATGGTTTATGTAGGTCATGAACAAAATCCAAGTAGGATACCACCACTAAGAGATTCCATGCGATAAATATTCAATGATGGAAAGAATGCTTATTTATTTTTTTTAAAAATGTAACTTATAGTTACAGTTTCTAAAAGATGCACCATTAAAAAAAATCAATTTTCTAGTGGACTAATTTAAAGAATCAAAACATTTCAAAAATTTTCCGTACCTAATTAATTTTCCAACCAAATATACCATATGCTGATTGTATGTGTAAAGGATATAATGAGCTTAAGATATAAGAAGTATCCCTTAGCCACTAGCTAGCTGTGGGTCTCAGATATATCGTATCTCGGTGAGAGTAACCATCAATAATATTTGTTCTCATGCACTATACACTATTAGGGAACACACCCATAACCTAGTGGTCCAAAATCATCATAATCATAGTTCATTTAGAGTTGTAAGCATCAATCTTGCTACGTGAAACTCTGGCCAAACCCCACGGATTCAGCAGCCTACTAGTACACGTCGACCCACCTAGGTACCTGAGTTTTCCCCTAGTTCTCAAACAAGTTCAACAAGTCGTGAAATATACATTTCACAGGAAAATATAATTTCCACCTATGAAGTGCATCAAATAGACCACATGTATACCACAAAAGACTAGAAATACCACTTTTCATTCAAATTAATTTTGAAATCTGACTCACACCAAAATATCCCACAACACATTTCACATTTCCTTAACAATTCCACAAATCCATAAAAAAAATTTATAAAATCATTTAAATATATTAAAACTCACATTAAAAACCTCTCACAGGTTACATAATACCCTTTTCATAACCAAAATTCATTTTCCACATCACACTCACACAAATCATCCCACTCACTTTCACATCTCATACACACATTAGTAAATCCTTCAAATATGTTTATAAAACATTTCCAAGATGGAACAGAACCTCAAATAGACACATTCACATTTATAATGTACCATTCAAAAATATACAAACTCGAAAACATTTATCAGTTTTAGTTTCACCTCTTACAGAAATAATTAAATCATTCAAATCATTCATAAAACAATTTTAAAGAGTATACACAAACTTTGCTCCTAAAACCCATTTCATAACAAAATTTCAAGGACAAAACCACACCAAAACACTACCAAAGTATCATTGGAATCTGTAGAGAAATATATGAAACCCCTTTCTAGTGTTATAAAATCTCACTGAATAATACCATGAATGAGACAATTGGAAACACCCATTTTCATAAAACACTCTCAAGAAGTATGAAAAAGTTTTACAAACAAATTTTTTTCCAAAAACACCCTTATTCTACCTAAATGGAACTATACAATTAAAAAAATATAATTTTAATCCCATTTCAAAAGATAAAAAATCATTTTCATATTTTATAAAACTACCACGAATGATATCACATGTGTTATATTTGTGAAGTTCACAACATCAAAAAAAAGAAATTATAAAATTAAATGAATTAACAAATCCCTCCAAAATTCTTTTATAATAAAAAAACATATGGGGAACTTGAAAAACTAGTAAAAAAGGAAAACAAACTCATAAAAAATGGTTAACCATGGAATCACCCACCTTTTGTGTCCCAACCCTCAAATTTTGGTGTGAAACATCTAGGTCACCACTACTGTGCCACAAGGAAGTGAAGAGAATCCTAAAATATCAATATTACACCAAATAGAAATCATTTCAAACACTAGATTTTAACCCTAACTTCTGGACATTTTGGAACATCATAAAAGTGGGATGAAACCCTAGTAAAATTGAAGAATTTGAAGGGAGGAACACATACTTGAGATAATCTTTGATAAATATCCCTAAATCCACTAGTATTTGAATTTTTAAAATATCCATACATTCATGGAGGGTTTTATAATGTATGAATAAATCATTTATGAACCTGAATGGGGGAAAATGGTGAGTATTGAATGAGTTATGAAGGAATAAATTTACCTCTTCAAATCTGGCTGATTTGAGAAATCTGTAGAAGTTTCACCTACATTTTTTAGGAAAATGATATCCAGATAGCGGTATAAGATCATGGGCGCGTGTCTTGTGTATGTAGTTTCGGGTGAGAGTTGAAATCACCAAAAAAACATAAACATTTAATGAGATATTAAAGAACTAAATAATATTTTTAATGTAGGAAATAGGCTTTCAGGCTAGCCCAACACCTTAATAAAAAACCCAAATACATCATTATTATGGATTTTTATGGATTCCAAATTTATATGGTGATTTTAATATACTAGGGTATAATATTTTTGAAGTGGAATGGGTGTAAAATGTTGATAAAAGATGATGTTATTATAGAAAAAAATTATTTTGAAATATAGAAATGGTCTTGTATTTTGGTCCAAATTTCAATAGCCCACCATTTCCACCAAAATTCATGGTAAACCACCAAAAAATAAACAATGTAAATGAAATGAAAAATGAATTTAAAAGAATACATTAATGGGACATGTTTATGTATCAAAAACATCATATTCTTTGGATGTTTTTGAAGGGATACAATGATTACATATATTTTCATCTTTATTGGATAATATTTAGGAGTTCCATATTACAATATATATATATATATAAGATACTATAGCTTGATAATATTCAAAAAGGATTTCATATATCTTATTATTTTTGACGAGGTCAGTTTTCCTCAGTTGCAATTGTTTTCCATGTAAATAAATAATTGTTTTATTTTTTATTTTTTTCTTTAAATGAAGAAAATTTCCAACGGCTTTCTAAAATAAAAAATTAATTTTGTATCTACACATTATTATTATTTAAAATTATACCACTGGTTTTTATGGACTTATTGATCTCGAATTCCTTTCAACGATTGTACAATATTTGACCATTAGTTCTAGAGTTTCATATATTTGTGAGATATTCTAAAATACATAGATTGGGTATGAGATATTGAATTCCATGAAGGGTGGGAAAACGAACATAATTATGAAGTAATATTCATTATAATTTCATTATGGGTGAATATGTTATATTATAGAGGTCATTGGATGATAGGAGTATTCTTCTAAAATGAATGTACATTATATTGGTTTTCCTCATTATTTTTTCATGTTTATAAGGAACATAGAAACATATTAGATTAGTTTTATTCTTTTTATATGTTAATTATTTGTAATTATTATTGTTTTTAAGTATTTTATTGGTTTATATATATATATATATATGAAAATATAGGTCATAGGAAAATTTTAACAAAGAGCAGTTGTTGACAAAGCATCCAAATCTAATCAATTATGTGGGAGTGAAGAAAAATAATTACATTTATTATATATTATTTAGTTATATATATATATATTGGTTTATATTTTCACTTGAATATTCTATGACCTTGGGGTCATTGTCAAAATCCATGTTTTGAATGTTGTTATTTTGTATTATGATTTATGTATGATATTATCAAAATTAGGGAAATAAGAGAATCTAATAAGTCTAGTTAGATAAATTTATTTCTATTTCATATGTAAATATTCAATTTTTTAATATTATAACATTCATATTTAGTGAATCTTTTCCATGATACATACTCGTATATAAATGATGAACATACCCATCGCAAGAGTTTGTAATAATTTCTGAAGTATGTTTATCATTTAAATTATTAGGTATATCTGTTTTAATTGTTGTAAAAAATGAGTACATAGATAATAATTTTGTTCATTAACGTGGTATATTATACTTATTTTTCAGGTTTATCTACTATATAAAGGATTATTGATTTATAATATACTATTGACAATATAAAAGCCATCAAATTTTCAGGTTTGTATTATTATGTAAAATTATAAAAAATGATAAATCATCCACTTTTTTCTTAATGTTTGTATATTATGTTTGTTTTTACAAGTTTTAAATGTTTCAGGTATGTACCATTTATGAATTTTAGTTTTATTAATCATATGTAAATTAATTCTATTTATATAAGATGCACCATGAAAACAATTCTTTTCAAATCAAATAAAACATGTTTTTGTCTATATCATAGTTAATTTTTACACTATCATGATATCCAAAAAATGGTTCATTAATTAAGTTGATCATCCAACATATTCCAAAATATATTATGAAAATATCTATGCTTGAACTTTCCTATTTGAGTCATCATCATAAAAACGAAAAAAATAGATTGATTAAAATAAATGTGGGCTATTATATAACATGTTACAACCGGTTTTTCATGTCTTTGTTTTAATCCGGTTCATTTTAAATTAAGATCCTTTTCAAAGGATTTGGGTGTAAATAATGTGGAGTTTTGATGTTCCATATATGTCTAATAATCCATCCATGGGTTCCCATAGCTTTTTTGGGTGGTTTTGGAGAAAAGGATTGTTACTTTAAGATCTAGGCCAAACTGTGAGCTTATTTCCAAATTTGAAAAGATAATTTGTTTGTTTTATAACTCCACAATTTTTTAAAACATTTTCACCCATTATACTTTCCACATGGCCTATCCTTACCTATTAAAATCTCCATATCCATTTGGACACTTTAGGAATTCACAATCATTGTGTATTTGTGTTATTTTTTCAGATATTGGGCCAACCCACGATCCTATTTTTTACAAAAAATATTTTGTTTATTTTATATAATATTAATTATATTATATATTTCGCTCATTACACCTCTCAATTGAGCCAAAAAAACCTATGTTCACCCCCATGTTCAATCATACCTCTTTGGACCTCATCATCATCATAGATTAAGATGAACTTCCTCAAGGTTACTCAAATATTAATGATTTGAGAAGGTAAACTGTTTCTTTCATAAATAATACATTTTTACTCTTTTTACACAAAATATTTTTTCCCTAGTTATTATTGACCTAAGGATCCTCTCTATTGAGATACAATACATTCACTCATCTCCAAGGGTGTGGATATAAGAGATGTTGAATATTTCCCTAATTATCAAGGTGATTTTCCTTCTCCTTTATCCCCCTTCCTCCTCCACATTCCAATTTTTATGGGATCCATATTATACTATTGTCTTTCAAGTCATAGGGATGGTTATATAAATATTTTAATTTGGTTTTTTCTCATTTGGGTCTGTTAATCAATGGTTTAGGGTTTATAAACCCTCACAAGGTGTTATCAGGTGTGCGTTTCCATTCCACGTTGGGTCAGGGGTAGGTTCACCCAATCACAACCTTTATAATTAAATATTCATATGTTTCTTATTTTGTTCACCTTTTATGTATTCTATATTTTATTCACCCATTGGTTTAATAATTATGTGTGCAAGAAGGGTATTTTGTGCCTTATTTTTGTGAAAATTATGTTGTTTGGGTTAAGTGTGCACACTAAGTGTTTGCTCAAATGATCCATTTTCTTTCATACCTGAATAATAAGATTTATAACCTATATTATATATTTAAATAATTTTTTTTGCTTGAAAATATGGTTTTATAAAAATTTCAGTTTTAAATAACGTTTTTTTATTAATTGTAGCATGCCTCATTTTTTGGAAAGTGCATGATGGGCTATTTTGTGCTCAATGTTATATAAAATGATTTTTTTGGCTTATGGAAAATACTGGCAGCATTTAAATCAATTATTTTGGGTTTCGATATGGTTGGGGTTTTATAATTAAGTGAGTGTCAGTTTTTAAGGTGATTGGGTTGTGTTCTTGGTAAATAAACTTTTTCCAACCTTTATAAAAAGGGATGGGTTTTGTATATTTAACATGAGTTTTTGATGGGTTTAAGTAAATTTTATATTTCATAAAATGTTTTTTAATCCTCTTTATGAATATTTAAATTGGTTGTTTGGATATATTCTATTTTTGTGAAGAATTCTTAAAGGCATGTTTCGTATTTTCCTTGTATAAATTTGTTTCTTGTGTACTTCATGTTGTATCATTTTGAGCCATTTTATGGTCCATGAAATTGATTTATTAAATGGATTTGGAGACAGAAAATATGGTTTGATATGTTAATGGTGTGTTTTTTTCTTTTAAAAATCATTTTTGAATGGATTTTATGTGGAATGCCTCATTATAATTCATGAAATTTTTTTATGGAAATTTTATGTGGTTTATTGATCCATGAAATAAATGTGAAGCATGATTGTGGGATGCCTGTGTTTGTATGATTTGGGAATGAAATTTTCATATGAAAATTGTATTTGATAATATGTGGACCCCGATTGAGCACCAAATGAAAACCCAGGTATCTAGGTGGGTAGACATGGACTACTATGCTAGTGATTCAGATTGGTTTCATCCCTATTTTACATAGAATTTTTTATGATGAAAACATTAACAAATCTATGATGATGATGTTGGTGACTTCTAGGTTATGTTTTTTGTTCCCTACTAGAGGATCATTCCCTAGAATGGATATTTTTTCATCATTACGTTTACACAGAGTTACGATATATATGGGTAACACAATAAACTATTTCCTAGGGGTGTTCATGTGATGTGTGTCCATTGGAGATTTTTTACTCACCATCGTAATATGGTGGGTTTAGTACATAATTTCAGAATTTTGTGTTTTATTAAAAATTTTCATTCATTAACGAATCCCTCTTGAAATCTATTTTTATTTTGAAGTTTCATATCATTGAAATTGGTTACTAGCATTTCTTTGTTATGAAAACATGAAACCATTTTATTTTACAATGATTACAGTATGGAACCATGTTTGAAAAAAATTCGTATGTATGTTGTATTTCAAACTTGTAATTGATTTTTTATTTATTTTAAAGGAAGTGTATTGGGAATAGAATATCAGGTTAACCTACTGAGTTTTAATACTCACACATATAGTCTTATTCTGTTTTTAGCCTCTGTATGGGTTTCAACTCAAGTTCAATCACCTTGGGATAAGTGTGATCATTTTATATGAGAGTAACTGGTGGGGTGACATAAGGATATTTTGTTTTCAAGTTTGGTTGGATAAGTTGTTTGTATCAGTTGAACATTAACTTCCATTTGCAAATAATGTTAAATTCATCTTTTATATAAATGTGTATTGGGTTGTCTATTTCATTACACTAGTTGTTTAATTGTTTATTTTTTGGATAATTCATTCCCTTTTTTTCTACAGATGTCCATGGTTCTTGTCACCATCCTAGGAGAATTAGGAACCCCTCTTGGTACTTATCTCGGGATGGCCGGGGTGACTAGTTTGGGGTTGACTTAGACTGGTTTGTAACAAAATGGTGTTATAGGAGGTCAGATCATAGGGGAACATGAATTTTAGAGCACCATTTTTAGTTGGGGGATGTCAACGATGATGTAGCCGGATTTTCAGGACATTAGGGGTATGTGTGGGAAGAGCGGTGTGAACTCTTCCTCAATCTAATCCCCATGTTTCCATGGGAAGTCTAGTTTTATTAGTGTTCTTTGTTCTTGTTGATTGTATGGTGTTGGGATAAGACAATGGGAGTTTGACTAATAGTTCTTTTTTCCTCACATTGAAAGGAAATCCATGTATAACAGGGGAATAGTCTTGATCAGGATATTTACGTTGATAGTGTGTTTGGCATGTGGCCGCAAACTATATGGTCATGTCACCCACTGACAATAGTTCCCTTTTGCAGGTCTCAAGAACCAATCATGAATTCCAAAATTATTTTGATAATTCTTGTATGATAATTGTGGATATTGGTTTTAAAATTTTAATATAATAATGGTTATTCAATATTTGTTTTTTTGAAACAAATATTTGGAATAAAGTGAAAATGATTTAACGGGATTGTATTTCCCCTAATATAAACTTGTGGTTTGTCAAAATAATTTTTACTCAAAGTGTGGATAAATTTACGGTTATTATGAAACATTGTTTTAAATGTGGTATTTTTGGTTATTTGAAAGGGTTTGACTCTAATAAATCAGTTTTGTTAATCATTTTTGATTGTTTTTTGTTTTCCTTGAAAGTGAATTGGAATATGCGATTATTAGATCTTGAAAAGAGACCTTGCTGAATTTTTGAAAATCAGAAGGGGTTGTTTCGAGTAGCATGGTATTTTTTGAATGTTGTTAAAAAATGGTATGTTTATTAAGAAAATTGTTCTTGATGAAGTGTGGTTTTTATGGATATCTGGATGGATGGATAGTAAGGCATTATGGTTGGGTTCCTAGGGTGGCATGGATATGTGCATGTGAGTGTGACATGATTAAACACCATTGGTGGATGTGGAAATCCACCAAGATAGTTTGTTTTTCAAAAGTTTTTTGAGTTGAAAAATTATGGTATTTCATTATAAACTACTGGTAATGTGGGTGGTTTTTCTTATGTCATAGGAGTGTTGTTTATTCGGTATACTCCCTTTTCATCTAGAAGTCTTACGTTTATTGTTTCTTGTGATGTGATCATATTGGTGGCTCAGTTTTGGAGTAATGTTAAGTGATTATCTAATTATTTTTTGTATGATGTGATGTGGCAAAAATGGTTCTCCATAGGAAATATTTTTAATTTATTAGCCTAAGGATTCATTTCAAGGGTTCAATTCTCCTATTTTCACTACTGGGAAATATCCCTATAACCACGATTTTTTGAAATATGTGGGGATAGATGTATTGTGGGATCATATACCCATGGTTGTGGGTAAAACCATGGGTATAGTTTTTTTAAGACCTATTCCCAAGGTTTTCTAAAAATGTGGGTAAAAATATATCTATACACTGGGTTTTGATAAAAAATGTAGGTATATGAATTTTTTTAAAGACCTATTCCCATAGTTTTGGAAAAAAATGTATGTATCAGATTCTTTTTTTGAAGACATACACCCACATTTTTATAAATCTATGTGTATAGATTTCCCACGTTATGGCGGGAACAAATCCATGGTACCTAAAATATATTTGGTGGGAAAACATATACCCACAGTTTTCCGCCATATACATACTGTTCAGATTAATAGGTTTTGGTAGATAATCACATATAAATATAAAATCATCATAGGATAGTTGGTGAGGCACTATTAATTATTTGTTGTGGTCTACGTTCAGGAACATGGTGGAACTTTATTCTAATAAATGGAGAGAAATTATTATATTAACATAAACAAAGATATATACATATAAAAGCTTTCTTTCTATGATAGTTCGTCATTTGATTCATATACGTAGCAACAAAGGTTCAAAATCCACTGGTTCTTTTTTTTCTAATACAGAAATGCCTTAATATATTTTATAAAATATAGATAAATATATATATATGAAAGTGATGTTGGTTGATTATTGAAGCACCTAGAATTGGAAATCAGGTTCCCAGGTTCAAAACATACTTTACAATTTTTGTAAAAAAATTATACACATGGTTATAAAATAATGGGTATAAGTTTCTAGCAGCATGGTAATTGGATACTATCATTTTACATGGTTGCAAAAAAACTATACCCTCTGTTTTCAAAACATTGGATATAGTTTGGTTACCTATCCCAAAGCCTCTTTTGCCCACAGATCCCAAATCTGTGGGTATAGGCTAAACCCATGGTTTTGTGTTGAATTATGCATCAACCCTTTTTTAGAATAGAGAGATATTTGGGATTAGATTAATGAACATTCCTGATATAGTGATTCTGTCAGTTGTGGTTGTTATTCTTAGTGATATTAATGGGATTCATCTTGTTTCTTGATAATTGTATTCCTTGTTCATAGCGAGTGAGGATGGTGATGTGTATCCTCCAAATCCCTATTTTGGTAAATGTGTTTTGTTTTAGATAATGAGTTTAATTGGGTGTTGGGATCATTAACCCTTGATTATGATGCTATAGATACTTAAATCATCATATATCTAGCCATATGTATCGAAGTAAATCTACCATGTATTCAGGAGTCCAATTGGTGGGGGAGTCTGGTTATGTTTAAGAATCTATCATTACAGTGAGGTGTTTTTGGAATTTCAATTATGGTTTCTAATCACTTTGAATTTATTTTTTTCCAAAAATATCATAGTGGACATACCCCTCATGATGTGTCTATGGTTATACAATATTTGATACAAGATTCTGGTAAGTGATCATGTGTGGACCACCCATGTGAATCAGGTGACGTCTTGGATTTTATCTTTCTATAGGTGAAGAGTGGTTGGTAGATATCAACTTTAGTTTCAATAGTCTAATTATTTTTCCCCTTCCCTCCCCTCCAAGTGTGGTGTTAGTTTTTCATACATAATTGAGTTTTTAGTTTTTTCATTTTCCCCTACATTCAGGGGTGAGTCGATTAAATGATAATGTTTTGTTTTTTTGTCCAGGTTTGGTAGACCACTGTAAGGGTGTTTTGGATGGACTCTATGGGAGAGGCCAAATTATAGATCAAGTGGAAATTGTGTTTGGTCACTATTGGTTGGTTTATAATGGCGGGAAGTCTATTATAGACTCATTTCAAATCATTGGATTTAATGATCTTCTTTTTTTGGGTGTTTATTAGGATATTTGGGAGAAGACCCAACAATATAGTATTAGATTGGTTATAGATGACTGGATTGATCCTTCCATTGATTCTTGGGTAGTAGTTGTGAGTTGTTTTTTTATTTCGAGAAAGTGGTTTATGTTCCATTTTGATGGGGGTAATTTCCAAGGATTAAAAGGCTTGATTGTGCTAATGTGGAATCCTTATGTGTCGAATAATCAACTAGAATGTTTTATGGCTTTCTAGGGGTAGAATGCTTTATTGGTGGGTAGAATTGTCATACCTAATTTTTCATGCCCTTGTTTTGATCTAGTTGGATGGAAATCCATGTCCTTTAATTTTTTTAGGGGGTATTAATGTTAATTTTTGACATTCCATCTATGTCTAATAATCCTATTGGGGGTTCTCCACATCTTGTTTGGGGGTTTTTTGAGAAAAGGGTGGTCACTTCAACGTTTTGGCCAAACCGTGATCCCATTTCCATATTTGAAAAGATAAACTATTTCATTTATAAGTCCTTTGTTTTTTAACATTTTTCACTAATTCCGCTTCCAACATGGTTTCCCTTGATCTAGTAAAATGACCATATCCATTTGGACCACTTAGGAATTCAAAATAATGGTGGATTTGGGATATATATTCAGGTATTGGGACAGACTATGAGCCCATTCCTATTTCTAAAAAAATATTTAATTTCTTTTATATCCTATTCATTTTTTATATTTTTTGGTCATTGCATCTCTAAATCGAGCCCACAATCCCTAGGTGCACCCCCATGATCTATTTTCCTTTTTTTTACCTCATCTTAATCTAGGATTAGGGAGAATATCCTCAAGGATTCTCAAATCATCCATATTTGAAAAGATTATTTGTTTCTTTAATAAATAATTAAATTTTACTCTTTTCCACCCAAATATTCTTTCCCTAGTTTGATGAGACCTAAGGAGCCTCTCTATTGAGTTCCAAGACTTTTCCTCTCCTCTAAGGGTTTGGATCTAAGGGAAGATGAAGTGTTCTCTAGTTATCAAGGCCAGATTCATTCTACTTTCTCATACTTCCTCCTCCTCATAATTTTTCATGGCTATATCTCCTCCCCTGGTCATGAATGCCCATTTTTTATATTGTCCAATGGTTTTTGTGGGTTTTTTCCGCGTATTGGGCTTGTATTCATATGTTTAGGGTTTATAAACCCTCAGAAGGTGTTATCAGGTCTGTGTTCCCACACCGCCTTGGTATTGAGGTAGGTTCTCCCAATAACTACGTTTATAATTCAATATTAATCTGTTTATTGATTTTTTAACATTATATGTATTCTAGGTATTGTATTTTTGCATTTGGTTTTATCATTTAGTGTGAAATAAGGGTAGTTTATGCCTATTTTTTGAAAAAATTGTTGTTTGGGATAATCTCTACACACTATGTGTTTTTTTATATTAACCATTTACTTTCTCACCTGAATTATAATGTTCCAAACCTGGTTTAGATATTTCAATAAATTTTATTAATGAAAATTTTGTTTTATAAAATTTACAGTGTTAAATAGACTTTGTTTTATTAATAGTCGCATGCCTCGTTCTCAAGAATGTACCATGTTGGATTTTGTGTGCTCAAGGTAATATAAACTGGTTGTTTTGACTTATAAAAAATATTGGAAACCTGTGAATCAGGGTTTTTGGTATTCTTATGTGGGTTCCGATCTGGTTTTTGGTTTTATAATGAAGAAAGTATCGATTTTCAGGGTATTTTGGCATGTGTTCTCAGTAAATGGCATGTTTAGAACCTTATAGAAATGGATGGAATTTAAACGTGGAACATGAGAATTTGAGGGTTTTAAGTAAAAGTTATATTTCACAAAAGGGCATGTTTACAACTCTTTATGAATATTGTAATCAGTTTTTTTATAAATGTTGTTTTTTGAAGAATTCGTATTGTACTGTTTGGTATTTTTCTTATAATTTTTTTCCTGTGTTCTTCATGTTTTATCATTTGGATCCATTTTATGGACCGAAAAATTGATTTCATAATTGGTTTTGGGGCTTCCAAATATGGTTTGATATGGTGATGGTGGATTTTTATCCTTAAAAGATCATTTTTAATGAATTTTAGGGGTAAAGCCTCATTATACATCATGAAATTGTTTTATGAAAATATTAAGTGGTTTATTGATCCATGAATGAAATGTGAAGCATGTTTTTGGGATTTTATTCTTTATTTTATTTGGGAATTAAATCATCATGTGGAAAGTTAATTTGATAATATGTGGAACTTGATTGAGAAGTAATGGGAATCCTGGGTATCTATGTGGTTGGACATGTAGTTGTATGCTAATGATCTGGACTGGTTTTGTCACTGTTTCACATAGCATGTTTAACGATGAAAACAATTACTAAACAATGATGATGATGTTGGGGAATAGAGGGTTGTCAGTATTTATTCCCTACTAGTGACTCGCGCATGAAAAAATATAATTGTTTTTATGTTTTCTTTTACACTGAGATACGAGGAACCTAGGGTCCCCAATGAACTCATTCTGTGGGGTGTTACCATGACTTGTGCTCATTGATTATTCTGTACTCACCATTGGCCTACAATGTGCTTGGTTCATAAATTTTTTAGAGTGCTTGTTTTAATTAAAATAGTACATATATTAAATAATCCCTCTTGAAATCCCTTTTTATTTTTAAATTTTCATCACATAGAAATTGGTTACTTGAATTTCTAGTATATAAAAACACGCAACCATTTTATTTTGTAATTATTATAGAATTAAAAAATGTTTGTAAAATATAATATAATATATTGTATTTCAAACTTGTAGTTGATTATTCATTTATTTTAAAAGAAGAGAATTGGTGATAGAATATTGGTCCACCCTGCTATGTTTTAATAATCATGCCTATATTCATCTTCTACCATTTTCTCTTGTACAAGATTCAACTCATGTTAGATCACCTTGGGCAATGTGTGATCATTGTGTTGTAGAGTGACCAGCGGTGTCACATGGAGATAGTTAGTTTTCATGTCTGGTCGGTGGAGTTTTTTTGGATCAGTTGTACTTTCCCATCCATGTGTAAATAATTTTCCGTTCAATATATTTATAAATGTGTATATTTTATTATGTTTCTTTCCACTTGTTGTTTAATTATTTATATGTGAGAGAAATTATTCCCTTGTCACTCTATTGACGCCCTTGGTGATTGTTTCCATCCTGATGGGATTGAGAACGCCTCTATGGACTTGTGAAGGGCTAGCATTGGTTACTAGTTTAAGGTCAACTCAGCGGGTTCATGACATAACATGTTGTGTTGAAAACATAAACATGGTGGTTTTGTTCATCTTTTTCATCCAACCAAGTATGTAATCATTTTATAATATCGAATAAATCACTAACTTCCACATTATTTTTATAACAAAAAATTCAACCATTTTTTATAATTTTGGTTGACACTTTTGTTTGGTACTTTATTTAAAAAATATATATCATATAGGAGTATGTATATATAAGATAAACTAAATTTTATTGATTATAATGATTACCTTTTTAAACAATTCAATAAATGTGTTTGGTTTTGGGTACTCTATTTTTATTTAAATGAATAATTTATTAATAAAAAATTTGTAAGAAATAAATTATTTGAGCCATAAGAAACTGTTGTAATTGATTATTTATTTAATAATTTTTTATGTGATCCTTAAATTATAGTTTTATTTTTTAAATGATATATTATTATCTAGGTGTTTTTTTGTAGGTAATATTACTGTAAGTGATGGTGTGATAGAGGATTGATTGAGAATGATTATTTCCAGATATTTTATATGCTTGGTACTGTTGTTTGTTTTTTAGTTATAAATTTTTTCATTTTTATATGCTATGTACATTTTTTTATAGTTGTTTAAATTATAGATGATTTATAAATATTATTATTATTTTATAAAAAAATATTCAAATTTTAATGTCATTTTTTTTATAAATAGATAATAAATCCACAATGAAAAAGTGTTTCAAAATCATTGTTTTAATAAAATGAAAAAAATAAAGAAATGTTAGGTATTTTGGTGTGGGTTTCTATATAATAGACATCGAAAAACTAGAAAATAAAAAGTTACGGTGTTAGTTTAGTTGAAAGTAGATGTCCATGATAACAAAATACCATATTTTGTGTCATTTTATATGATAATTGACAAAATAGACCATGTTTTAATGATATTTATTAGAAACATTAACACTACAACAAAGTCGACTGTAATCTTTTAGAGTTGGTTTTTATAAAAAATGGTAAAAAAACAATAAAAAAGTGTTTCAATGTTGATTTATAAAGAAACCAATCCAAGAAATATATTTTTTATTTTTTATAAAATAGTTTTAAAAAAATGATGTTGAAATCCTTTTTCAACGTCATATTTTTTTAAACCAACATTGAAAATGTCTTTTAATTGGCTATTTAATTCATATTTTGTTGTTGGGTTCTGGAAGATCGGCATTAAAACAACTATTTCTAATGCCTCCATTATAAATGTTGGTTAAAAAAGATGCAATATTGCCAAAAACTAACATGGAAATACCATTTTCCACTATTGTATACATTAAAACAAAATATGAGTAGAATTTACACATTAAATAAATGAGTTTCATCCATAAGTAAAAAATTTCATACTATTATGCTTATATAATGTTTATCTAATATTCCCAAATGATGTATGAGACAACACGTTCATCTGATGACCAATTTCCAAAAATGAAAATATTAATTTTTCCAATGGGAAATGATCCAAGAAACCAAGACATAATAAAACAAAATTATCCAAATTCATGTTCCACAAGAAGTGAAATTAAAATAAAAATAACATCACAATATAAAAACATCTTTCCCACTCCCATGGTAACTTGGAATTCCACCAAAATTATTTGTTCACATTACACTATTATGTGTCCCATCAAAATAGATGACAAATTATTATATATCTTATCTACCAAATCCAAAATAGTAATAAAATTAAACAACCCACTATAATAAATCATTGTGACATCCTAACCTAACTCAATTTATGAACAATAACAGGACTGATTCCCCTTGTGACATCAAGTGAACCTCCTTCAATTCCATAGGATATCTATTATAAGTGGTGGTCTAAGGAGGTATGGTGGGGGGACTAAAACCATAATATTTCAGTAAGAAATAATACATGAAAAAAATAATCAACACACACATCTGAGTATCCAGATGGATAATAAAAAATATTATTTAACACAAAATTTAATGAGGAAATGTTATATACAACCCATTCGCCCATTGGTCATGCCAAATATATAAAATATAAATAAATAAAATCATTAAAAATGTTTTCTTCATGATATATAAAATCCATAACACACCCTATGATACATGTACTCATTTGATCTCTCAGGGTCGATTGACATGTGAATCATTCAAACCCATGCAAGAAATGAAGTGATTTTTTTGGGATTCCTTGTACAGTGGTGGCCCAATTATGGTTTCATTATATCTCAGTAGAAAATTAGTAATGGAATATTTAAATATAATAATACTACAAATAGTGTAATGTGAATATAGTTGGACAAGATTTAAAGAAAACAAATATCCAATTTTAAATTTTTAAAATTGGAACAAACATAACAAATATTGAACCTGGAGTCAGGTTTTCCTCGAGAATTATACCTAGCTTATTTAGCCAGGTTAGTGTGTCATTGAGAACATTATAATAACCATACAAACCACCACCTATCTATTCTAAATATACCCATCCCTGGTCCAAACTATAACCCTCTAGTATTATACCCATCCCTAGGCCCCTACATCCACCCAGAGTATATGATCACCCTTGGATGGACTATAATTTGTTACAACCCTTAAGGGTCTTTTAAATCATAGTTTAACCAAATTTTAATGCATCCCATGGTAGTTTTGGCCTCCTTAGGTTACAATAGAAAATATATATAATTAAAAATACAACAATCTATATCATACAAAAAATAAAATAAGGAACATGGGGTGTTCTATTTTATTTCCAAATCTATATATATTTCAAAACCCCAGTCCTAAACCATTTCCGAAGAATTCAGTCTCATTATTATGATAAAACCCAATTCGACCAGTTTCCCAAAAAATCAAACCTAATAATAAATTAATATAGTAAACACACACCATTATGTCCACATCCAAATTTTCACACAAACAAGACCCATTTTTATTTTCATTACCTTTTTATAAAATATTTTTTCACATTTAGATATCAACAACCAATGGAAATTAATATTTTGTGAAGAAATTTCAATTTCCAAAAAAAATCAAAAAAAATCAAAAATGGATTCCAAATTCTAGCAATTTGACCACTTTTACACAACATGTACAAGAGGGGTTAATAAGAGAAGATAATATTCCAAAGCATTTAATTTCAATAGAAAAAATGTAAATTATTCATGAATACAAAATGAACATAGAACACATGTATATAAGTGATACCAGAATACTACAGGTAGGGTTTATGGACTACCTACCTCAGCTTTGATGATTTTCAATTAAATTCACCAAGGTCCTACTACTCTACGAATTCCCACTGGGTCATGTCAAATATTTTCAAAACCCACTTTGACCACCTAACACTCTATATCAAACCAAAAACTCCCAAACTAGTTAATGTTCATAAACTTATTATTAGTTATAATGTTTCATCTGATTAATAAAATTTATAATGATTAGGCATAATTGTAAATTATAATGACCCATAATTTACATATATTGATATTACATCAAAATTGCAGTGTATTCATTACAACATATAATAATTCTTGGACATGGCCACATGGTTACAATGTATTTAGAAACTATTAATCCTAATTTTTTTTAAAAAACTTCAATATTATCTCCCTCTTTTTTTCATAACTACACTCATTTTGGACATATCATACATAATACCCTCCTTAGAGTCCTGGGGAAAAGAAACACATGAAAGGATTAGCTCAAATTCTTGGTAAGGATAATTATGTGAAATATCAATCATATCATAATCATATGACTTAAGAAAAAATCATTTGAATGTCGTATCGTGCATATAAAATATCGAGATATCAAGTCATGGGATAAAAGTTCATAATAATTAATGGTCATAATCCCAAAATTCCTAATATAAGACATGTATTTTTTTGGCATACACATAGTCAAGTGAAATCATTTAATATTAGTCAAGACTCATTTCCAAGACCATATTAGTGGATAAAGTCCATTACTAAACTGAGTTCACTACTCATTCAAGCCCTGAATTACTGAACTTGATATACATGTTGTTTCAGCCTTGTATTGTTGAACCGTATTTACATATCATTCTAGCCATATATTTCGGGACTGGATTTACTTTTAATTCCATTCATGTCTATCTCATGAGATATAATTCAATAACAAATTAATTTTAAGGATAAGGGTGTAGTGGAGAAAAAACGTATTTTAGGGAGATGGGAGACAATATCTCACTAAAACCCTTGAATGATTCAGGCTTCCCCACCCAAATCCATTAATATCAACATTAATGGAGGATATCTTCAAGGATGTTTGGTTTGAATCCCATCACTTCGTGACTCCTCGGAAGAATCAAGTTCCCCATGTTCATGATCATGTTGCGGAAAACCATAAGGAGGATTCCCCTGATGAAATTATTCGCACCATTCATTCTCTGATAGATCCCAGGGGATCTCTTTTTGGGATGCTTAGAACAGTACTGATCCTAGAAAAATAAATCACTATGAAGCCCCCCTAGTCAAGAGGCTTTATGATATTGGATTCTTGGTAAAAGCTAATCTGAATGCTCTTAAAAAAACACACGAATGTGAGAATTTTTTGTCATGGGTTACATCTCCTACCGCAAAGGTGACCATTATTGGAATTTATCTAAATTACATATGCATATTTCTCACTTTTGGAATTCTTGGAAACTGGAAATTGATTACAATTGGAAAATGATATTTTCACTTTCTTCTAAAATCACAATATGACATCGTGATATTTTGGAAGACTAAAAACCTTAATTTAAAACTGGGTTTACATAGAATTTCTGACTAGGACTGTTATTTCAACCCTCAAACATATTGGAATATAATGGCATAAGTCTCCGTCAACCTTCATGGCCTTAATTGGTTATTATAGCACCTAATAATTCTCAATGATATTGTTTCCTACATAGGACCTCCTCTAAATATTTATCAAAGAACCATAATTGCTTACATATTACTCTTTTATAGAGTTATGGAGGAAATTAACATAGATTCAAAGCTTCCCAATACAATTTATTTAAATTTTAATTACTAAAGAACTGAAATTAGAATTGTATATTATAAGAAACCTCCCTTTTTCACCATTGTAATATCATTGGTCATACAATCTCTAATTGTAGGGTGATTGGAATACAAGTAATTCAACCAATTGAAAATTATTGGATGGAAATAAGGGTAAAGAGAAATTATTCATCTCCCATGAGGGTTATACATGAACCTCCAATAATAAATCTAAAATCAGGGTTAAAAAATCACACAGTTTGACACACATAGGGGATACTTCACGTATAAAATGGGTATATGTTGCTGAAGAAGAAGAAAAATCCATTAAATACCATAGCCTCTTAGAAGAAATAGAAAATTTAATTTCAGACACTGTAAAGAAATCTAATGAGAATGAAGAATCCAATACATTTCAATCAGGACAGATCTCAAGATCAATCATCATCTAAGATATGGATCGTACCCTGGGAAAGAGGGATAATCCACATGAACCCCTGAAATTAAATACATGTAACACATGCATTGCAACCATTCATAATAGTGATTACATTGAGACAATTTTAGTTCAACCTATGGAAGAACACACCCTTGATTTGGGTTTTCGGAAAATCAAGTACCCCACATTTAAAATGTCACTGATACATTAGATATAAATAATAAATCCAAAAATAAAACAGATTACTTGGAATCTCTTCCCAATGATCCATGTACATCTATTATATTATATAAAACTATGGATTCTACTTGACACAATATAAAATCTGAAAAACTTATGACTAAGCATAATTTTATTCATCACAAAACACAGTCCATTACAAATATGGTGACTAAACTCTTTCCAAGGAATATTAATATGTAAAACCATTGAATGGAATTACCCCATTGGTATAGGTTCCCATACAAATCCAAAAAATAAATGTCTCCACTCTGTATATAGCCATAAAAAAATCTAGTGTGGAGTAGAAAAATTATGAAGGTACAACCATTTCCACAAATGAAAATTACTATTTTATGGGTCTCAACCTATTTATAGTAGTTATGGTATTGTTTCTATGATGTTGTGTAATATCTAATCAATAGACCCAACCATTAATGATTCAATAATACACTATGATGACAAATACACTTCTCGGGAGATAATGAATGAGACAAAAATGAATGATAATGAACTAGTTATCACTCCCACCACTCACATTAATGCTTTTAGTCGTCCTTCCAATTCGTGGAAAATGACCATTATTCCTATGGCTATTTAGGCCGAGACACAATCTATGTATAGTAATTATGGTGTCATAACACCAGAATCTATTGAAAATGGTACGAAACTTCCGAGATAAGGCTCTATGCTTATGAACATTATGAATGACTCAATATATCATATGTTTTGTTTTCCATCTGATCTGGACAATGTCAAAATGTAGTACATATCTACTTTCAAGTCTATGGTTAAAACAACATCTCTAACTATAGATAGTGAAAACTTATCTATAAATCATGGAAATTTTATTTCAAACCATAATACCAATTATGTGTTTTTATGTTCTAATAAATATATAGACTCTACAATGGGTGATCCAATAACTAAGCATACAATGAATAACATTACTATACCTTACAAAAAAAAGAATAACCCTCTAATATTAAACAATAGGATAGATTTTATTCCATGAATAAAAACTCTGGAAAAAAGAAAAAGTAGAGGTCTGACTCCAAGCCTAGGTTTTAATGAATATCCTTTTTGGGAATTTTCAGTGTATTGGTAACTTTGAAAAATTCATTGTGTTAAAGAGAATGAATCACAATAATCATCCTTTATTATTTTCTATTGTACATCCAATAATATGTAATTCCTCTAAATACTATTATTTTTGTCCACATAATTATGTATTTACTAGTGAAATCAAAAATAACCTCAATGCTGAATACATATGAAGTTTTTATCAATATTCATTACATAATATTAGCATTTTCAAAATATTTAACAAAATTTTTACTTGCAACATTAATACATATGATACATATATTCTTTGTTCATTTTTTATGTTTAGAATAGATACTATGAAGGGAGAACTCTTTGAATGATCTATGCTATCTGGAAACTATCATTAATGGACCCTGGTTTATTATTGGTGACATTAATGCCATTATCAACTCAAAAGATAAAATTGGACCTTATCATGATTAAATTTCCACAATAGAAATCAAATCCTCAATCGATGACAACAATATCATTGAAATTAATCTCACTGTTAAAAAATACACTCGGTAGAGAAGAAACTTTAAAAATGTAGTTTCCTCCAAATTGGATAGAGCCATCCCAAATGTCCCTAATTTAGATAAATGGGATAGTATATCCAACACCACTATTCATAGGTTGAACTCTGATCATCACCCCCTCGAGGCCATTGTCTCTTCCAAAGACATGAAACCATAATTTCCCTTCAAATTTAACAATACATGGTTCATTAATGAAGAACACTATCATATAAACAAAAAATATTGGTCCTCAATGTCTCATAAAAATGATTCCTTTTCCTATAATATCAAATTAAAACATCTAAAACAGACTCTAAAAACATGGTGCAACTATAATTCAAAACACATTAATAATAACATCCCGATTCTTATGAAATATCTCAATTATCATTAAATACAAACACAAGATTTGACCTCAACACTGGTCCTACTCATGAACTAAACATCTTAGTCTAATTAAACTCTTTTATCACATTTAATGAAAATATGAAAAAACAAAAATTTAAAGATAAATTGATAACAGACGGTGATAGAAATACTAAATTTTGTAACTCTCTTTATAGAATCAGGAAGTATTATAGGTAATTAATCTTTTTACTATATGGGGGCATAATATATGATAATGAAGATGACAACAATGATCATATCATCTCCTGCATTTAATCAATCTTTAATGGTCATAATATAAATAATTACCTCTTACCTTAGGTCATTACTCTTGTGATCACTAATATGGACATCTCATTCTTTCTCAACACTCAGCTGGATCATGAAATTGGAGACACTGTCTGTAGTCTGAATCCTGATAGTGATCTGGGTCCTGGTGGATTCCACAATGGTTTCTTCAAAAAAAATTTGGAAGTGATTCAGAATGACATTTATAAAATTCTAAAATACTTCTTCTCTAATGGGGTTTTTCCCCAGGCCGTTAATGGCCAGTTTCTCACTTTGATCACGAATGTCGATAATTCTTATGAGATTCAACTTTTTAGACCCATTAAACATATCAACACACTTTATAAAATCATAACTAAAATCATTGACAATAAAAATTCAACTCTTTAAGAGAAAATTTCCTCCTAGAACCAATTTGGATTTATAAAGGACGGATCCATTCAAAACTATATTTTCCTTTCCCTGGAGTGTGTGATATTTTTAATAATACTTATAGAAGAGGAAACATAGATATTAAACCTGACATCAGAAACGCATTCAACACCAATGAATGGAGATTATCTACAAATTCAATTATGGTTTTGGTTTAACACCTCTTTTATCACATCAATCAGAACTATATTCAACCCGACATCTATCTATATTTAGATCAATGGATCTACCAAGGGCTATTTTAAATGCCCCAAATCTTTAAGGCATGGTGACCCCCTATCTTCCATTCTCTTCTCAATAGCATAAGACTACCTCAGTCATCTAATCAACTGTCTGGTAGACAAGAATAAACTAAATCTCATACATGTATCTAGGAGTGTGGATGCTCCTACTCATATTTTTTTATGATATAGAAATCATCATTTTTATTCAAGGTGATAAAATAAACATTATTAATTTTGAAAATGTGATCTCACACTATGAAGAAGTTTCTGGTTAAACCTTTAGTTAGAACAAATAATGCATATTCTTTGGGAATAACTTTACACCCATCTGAAAATGTCACATTATCTTGGTCCTAGGTCTAAAAGAAGGTATGCCCCTTTCACTTATCTTGGTGTTCCCATTTTTTGGGGAAGACCCAAATCTTGTCACTTTGTGACCATTGTTGACCAATTTCTATATCAGATATCTTCTTGGAATGGTAAATCCCTCTCTATTATAGGTAGGAGTTTCCTTGTTAAATCCACTATTGTATCCAAGATGGTTTACCCCATAATAGTCTAAAAATGCCATGTTGGTCTCATTATGAAAATAAACACCACCATAAATAATTTAATCTGGACTTGTAATATTATGAGAAGAAAACATGTAACTTTTCATTGGCCAACGTGTGGCATGCCCATTGAAAATACTAGTTTTGGTATAAAACATATTAAATAATCTAATGAATCCTTTAAAGTAAGACTCACATGGAACCTATTATACAATACATCTAAATATATTACCTTTCTCAAAAATAGGTTTCTTGAGAAACATAAAAGGGGCAATTCTAATTTCATTTATTCTTCAATATATACTTCCATCAAACAATCCTTTACCAATATTATGAATAATTCCTTATTGATGGTCTCCAGAGACTCCACTATGAAATTTTTGTTGGATAACTAGACCAACACTCCTTTAATTTATATGATAACTCCTAATAAAACTCATGATAATCCCAACAACTCTATTAGAGACATTTTAAACTCTCATCATGATCTCAACCTTGATAATATCCTAAACATCATTGAAAACTACACTTTCACTTTCACTAATGATTTATTAACATGAGAACCTACTCAAAATGTTATGTTTATCCCAAAAAAATCTACCATAATTACTTTTGTAACTCTGAGAGTTATTATAGCTAGGTAAAACATTTCAAGAAACATTGGATAAAACATTCGAGATTTGATCTCATCAGGAGACATTCTCACAATAGAGTTCCCATTGAAATTTGCCTCCGATCCATTGGCATTCATCTATTCTCTAAGTGAAAAATATATAATCAACATAGGGAGGATTCTAACCACCTATTCTTCTCTTGTTCTACTACTTTTACTCTTTGGGACTATATTCATGAAATATTTTACTACAGATGGTTGATTCTTGATTCTTCCAAAGCTCAACTTAAAAATTGTGCATATATAGACGGATCTCAACAAATCAGGAACCTCTTACATTCTATGATTGATGGGATCCACCAAGTTATCCGGTATGATTGAAATGATATTATTCATAACAATTAGTCTCTCAATAAAAATTCAAGTTCGATGAATATCATCATTGACATACATGAAGCTTCCTGGACTTAGAAGAAACATTACCATAATACCAGGTATGAATTTGGAATCTTGAAGAGTCCAAGAATTAATGGAAATTTCTGTCAATGGCATTACACTATGTTGGAGTTATGGAGAGCCCCCAACATGTATGGATCAAAATCCATTTTCACAGAACCACTAAGGGAAATCTAGGACCTTTATGGTGATGTGTTGTCTTAAGGAATAACCTCAGTCAGATACTTGGATTATTAATGGGTAAATGTAGCATTACCAACTCCCTTGAAGCTGAGATGATAAGTTTGACACAGGTGATTTCATTTGACAAGATATTTTGTTAGAACAACCTATGGATTTAAAGTGACTCGATTACCATCATTCAAGATATTTGGAATGGCATACCACATCTATCTTCTCAAAAATACTACCTATTGGATGGAATGTACATGTTATCTTATCGAGATTAACTATATCATCTCACATGTTTATCAAGAAGAAAACACCGTTGCCAATGTACTGTCCAACATGGGTTTAAATCATAACTTTACTAGGTTTGAAGACCACCTCACTGCTCTTATTTCCTTTCATGAAAAATATTGTAATATGATCTATTATTTTAGACTCTTGTAATATTTCTTTTAATAATAATAGTTATCCTGTCGTTTTCACCAATGCATCACCTTTTTGAAAAACTGTATGGATATGTAGGTCCCAATAATCTCATAATGAAATTATTCTTATGTGTGCCACATAAACAAAAATCATTCATCATAGTATAATCCAAAGAATAAAATGTGTTTCTTAAAAACTATTCCATCATAACATAATATATATAAAACAAATAGATTTCATAAATAAAATTCCATCATAAAGACAATAAAATCATATTATTAATAGGAATATAAACATAACACAATTTATAGAATGTCAACTTATGTGGAATGTAATTTTTATATAACAAATGAAATAAATTCTTGAGAAAAATATCATTTATTCTACAAATACATTCTATTTTCCAAAAACTCCACATAATTTTATACGAAATGAATTTATTTTATAATTACCTTGAATATTTAAAATGGAAGCATCATGGAAATAAGGCATCAAGAATCTGTAAAAATCAATTCATGCCATATAAGATAAAAAATATTATTCTCATACTTCTGCTCGAAATTCAAAAAGTACATCATATCGAAAATGACAAAATATTCGTTTAATACAATTTAATGAAAATTCAACATAGCATAAATTTGACATTATAAACTTTTAGAATAATATAAATAATATTACATAATTATGAATGAAGAATGTGAATGATAAATATTCCACTTTATATACTTATGTATAAATAATCTCGGATAATAATGCTATTGAGAAATTACCCCTTACCTTATGTCTGTTATCCCTTCTATGCATATGAACATCATGTATAATGATTTAAATTATTTAATTAAATTAATCTAGAATAATAGTCATTTTTATGATATCATATATGATTATATTATCATCCATTTGTTTGTTACATTTCTTTGTCACTCATTATTCGGATATTAACTACTCCATGTTATTATGAATGATTTGTTAGTGAAGTTCATGCTCCACATCATAGGTAATAGTTATATCATTTAGAGAATGAAATTAGTTTAATATATATAATATTTATTTATTCCATTCATGTATATAGTCATGGTTTAGTGAAGATCATGAAGAATGAATCGTATTGCATCGTGGAGATGGTAGGCTGTATGTAATTACAAGCGACGTTATAATTCCAATAATTTTTGGATGGTATAGATGTGGATGGTGTGTAATATTTAAGAATCAGTATGACATTATTATTGTCATATATAATTATTAATTTTATTATTACACATATCCACATAAGGTGGTGGTGAAAAACAAATTACACCATAACGTGGAGACTGTAAGTCATACGTATGCCCGAGTGAGATATGGATTTTTTTAGGATGGATAAAAGGTAGAATATGGTTGTTTCATAATTATAATAAAATATCTATTTATGATTTATACTAATTTTATTAATATTTAATGATATACTAATTAAGAGAAAGTTGGTGTAAAAAAAAGTCTGAAAGAATCAGTAGAAGAGGTTACCTTTTCCTTAATGTGTTTCATCTCAATCTCTTCAACGAGCACTAGAGTTTGTTTTTGAAGATATCTAGAACCTAAAGAATGTAAATAGTAAAGTTGATAATGAAAAATGTTAGGGGTAGCCGATCTTTAGGTATCAATGTGATTTGAAGAGGTGAAGGAGGAGGTTTCCTTTATAATTGAGGTGTGGGGCACTTTTCAGAACTCCATTAATATTAATTT
Organism: Viscum album; assembly: GCA_963277665.1. Classification (NCBI taxonomy): domain Eukaryota; kingdom Viridiplantae; phylum Streptophyta; class Magnoliopsida; order Santalales; family Viscaceae; genus Viscum; species Viscum album. The sequence goes on along the minus strand of OY728141.1, from coordinate 44,470,219 downwards.
ATAATAATAGGATACCCTACCCAAAAACCTCCAAAATTTACCAATTTAGAAGATGATATAATATAGGATTGTAATTTCATAATCCTATAAAATTTGGATAAGTATTTAAATCAATTTAAACATTATCATTTTTGTTAACACTTAATTATTCTATTAAATTTTTAACTAGGGTAATAAATAATTCAAAATTTAAAAGTTAAAATATTTACTAATTTGATATTAAATAGATCATAAATAAATAAATTAGATAATTTTATATAATACAATAATAATTTTATATTTTAAATAAATTTTTAATTGTTTTTATATAATTTAATAAACCATTATTTTGATAAACAATCAATAGTGCCAATTTTGACACAATTCAATTGATTGATTTTTAAAAAACATAATATCCATTTTTACTTAAAAAAATATTTAAATATATTACTTGTAGGTTAAGGACATTTATAAAATTAATTATATATATTAATTATCCAAAACTATATTTACATTAATATTATTAATAACATCTACTTGATAGATATCTTATTAAAATAATTTCAACAATAGTTTAGAGTAACAATTTAATAAGTTTATTTATTGAATAAAAATTAAAAATAAATAATATAATGAAGATAAATATAATATATTTCAGAATAATAGTTTTTGGAGAATTTATATTTAGTAAAATCCAATAATTAAATTTTTTTATTTATTAAATTTTGAATGTGACAACATTAAAATCACATTAATTAAAAAATATATGTTTCATAATCCCTTCAATAATGCTCTAAATGGTCCATAAGTTAGCGATTAGATGTTTATTGTCAATATATACTTGTAAAAAAGTATTTTTTCAGTTGTTTGAAAATTTTAATGGGTATTATAATTTTAATAAAAACTATATTATTGATTTTTAATCAAATAAATAATTTACGCATCATTAATGTAAAAGTTATTGAAGTAATTATTTATTTCCTAAAAATTAGAAATAAAATACCATGATAAAGAAATACATTTTATAATTCAGATGATTATTTATAATCAAAATTATAATTATTATAACCTTATATTAAAAATATTTAGTTTTTAAAAATGGAATGAGATATATTTAAATTTTATTTAAAAATAATAATTTAAATGTCTTAATTACATCTAAGTGGATTCAAATAGATACCATTTTGACCCAATGATTATTTATGTAGAAACATACACATCAAATTATTTTAAGACAACTTTTAGGTTAATTTTACAATAGTATTTGTTCCATTAAATACTTATTTTACCTTTTTACCATATTAATAAAAATTACCGAATATACTATTCAAAATGCCATATAATAAAATAAAAATATTTCCAAAATTTGGACCCATATATTCCAAATATTTAATCCATTTTTTTAATTTCAAAATATAGAATTTGTAGTAATTAATTTAAAATTATTCTTTTTGATGAAAAGAAAAAAATGGTTTTAAAAGGTAATACATTTCCAACGATTAAAATGTTTTTACATCTGAATTCAAGGTAAAATTTATCATAATGACATAAATTATGTTGAATAATAATAATATATTATATTTATACTTTAAAACCATTAAATCTTATAATTTATACATATAAATTTTTTGTATGAAAAAATTTCTTTTCATATAAAATTTACTGTATTTTTACTATTCATCAAAACAAGAAAGATAATAGAAAAATATCATAAATTGATGAAAATTAAATTTTAATATCCAACACAAAATAAAATTCTTATATTGTCTTATGGAAATTATTAATGTTTCAAAATCATCATTTAAAAGGTGTTATCCATGTAAAGGAACAAAATTACCCATTAAAAAATATAGATTTTTATACATCAGAAACAGTTTATTCATATCCTATGTCTAAAATATTAAATGGATGAATATAAAAAATATTTTATTAGGTATATAAAATATATAAATAATTAATTTCAGTACCAATAATAATTCACTCAAAAATACAAATATCTAACTGATTTATATTTTTCATAAATAATTGATAGGCATAGATTACACAATGCATTTTCTTAAGTTAGTTATACTCATTATCGGTTACCTAACAACTAGGCTATAATAATAATTGTATACTAGCGGAATATTTCAGTTTTTTTAATGAATTTTCTATATGAAATGCAATCTACTGAAGAATTAAAATTATTTAATGGACACAAATCATAACAAACATTTAGTTCCAATATTCTACCCCCCTTAAACTGAATTTATCCCTCAAAATTCATCACATGGAAACAAACATATGTGGATACCTTTCTCTAATCATGTAATAATGTTTCCAGGTAGCTTTCAAAAATTTTTGGTTCATCCATTGAAGTATAACTATGATAGTGGTCTTGTTTCATAGATGTTTTTCACTACAATCCAAAATCTCAATCAGTTGTTCTTTATAAGAATGATCTTGCTTGAGCGGAACGACTTCTGAGTTTAGTACATTTAAAGGATATTGTATGTTCTTTCTAAAGATAGATTCATGAAACACATCATGAACATGAGAGCTATTCAATGGAATTTCCAATTGGTAATCTACCTTCCCCACACAGTCCATAATTTCAATAGGACCAACATACCTAGGGATCTGCAATCCCTTATTTCCAAATCTCATTACTCTTTATCAGGGAGATATTCATAAAATAATCTTATCACCCACTTCAAACTATATTCCTTTTATTTTATTGGATGTACCAATTTCTTATCAACTATGAGCTGCTCTATGGTTTTTTTGAATAGATCTGACCTTCTATTTCATTTCATCTATAAGTTCTAGTCCTAATATCTTTTTCCAGCATCTCCAACCTAAAATGTTGGAGTTCTACACATATTTCCATAATGGGATTCATAAAGAGCCATATGAATACTGGATTGAATGATATTTTTGTAAGAAAATTCCATCAAATGTAGGTTTTGATCCCAAACACCTTTGAAATACATAGAGAATGGTCGCAACATGCTTTCCGGAGTATGAATTGTCCCCTTAGACTAACCATCTATCTGAGAATGAAATGTAGTGCTGAAACAAATCACTATATCAAGAACAGACTTAAGACATCACCAGAACAATGAGGTAAACCTTGGACCACAATTAGATATATTGGAATGTGTTACTCCCTGAAATCATAAAACTCCATTTATATATATCCAAGAAATATGATCAAGATAGAAATCATCTCTAATAGCAATGAAGTGTGTCTACTTCATAAGGTGATCAATTATAACCCAGATAACATTATTTCCTTCATGTGTTTTTGGATGTTCAATGAAAAATTCCATACTAATATTTTACCATTTACATTCCAGTATGGGTAATGGTTGTAACATTCCCTTAGACTCTTGTCTCTCATCAGCCTTAACTTGCTGAAAACCCATTTCTTAAGATACATATTCAGCAACATCACTTTTCATGCCATCCCAACAGAAATACTCATTTAGGTCCATGAACATCTTTGTGAATCTAGTGTGATTAGAGAATGATGATTTATGACCATCATATGATAGATCCTTCTTTAATTCGTATATGGGAGGAATACACCCCCGATTCTTGAACCTTATTATTCTATCACTATCAAGGTTGAATTTTGGACCATTTATCACCTTATTTTGTAACTCTACAACTTTATTCTGAACATTCTTAAACATTAATTTTAGAATGATAATATTTCTCCCCTTCTATTAACATTTCAAGATCCATCCATCTAAAATTCATCAATATTGGTTCTTTTGTGATCCTTATCACATATAGGATAGAATGGTCTTGTCAACAAAAAGTATCTTCCACCTTGTTCTCTATCTCATGGGGTTAATATATTAGGAAGTCATAATATTTAATCAACACAAAACATCATATTTGGTGAACATTCAGCTATTTTTTATAAAAATAGACTTTAACAATTATTATCTTATTAATATCACACCTTTCACTATAAATATAATGCCTCTATATCTTTAAGTCAAAGATTACCGCATTTAACACCAAATCCCGAGTTGGGAATTTTTTATTTTGGATTTTCAACTTTCATGATGCATATGCTATAAAAATATCATTTTCATGGGAATAAATCTCATCCCTTTCTTGGATTCATCACTTTATATCACAAACCTTTCTCTACTATAAGGCAGTTTGAGCAGAAAAGCACTGGCCACCTACTTTTTAGCACTTGTAAATTATCTTCCCATTCCTCCATACATACAAAAATATCTCCTTTCTGAGTAAACATGGTGACTCAATTAGTTAATTGTGAAAATTATTTTACAAAACATTGATAATATCTAGCCAAACCATGAAATCATCCGATCTTAGTAACTTTTTTTGGTCTCAGACAACATTTAATGACTTTGGTTTTTTGATAGATCCATATATATCCCATATATTAAGTTTATGTGACCCAAAAATGAAACATTATTAATCCAAAATTTTCACTTGGTAATTTTTTCATAAAGATTATCCTTTTTATGGGACATAAGTACAATTCTCAAGTTGTCTTAATATTCTTCCATACTATTCAAATATACAAGAATATCACCTATAAAGACAACCACAAACTGATCACTAGAGTCATTAAATAATCTATTTATTATATCCATGATGATAGAGTGATAATTATTAATACCGGTAGGAACCACTATAAATTCATATTTCCCATGCCTTTTATAGAATTTCATCCTTGGTATATCCTTCTCAATGACCCTTAATTACTGATATATTGAATGATGATCAATATTGTTAAAGTGTTGAGCTCTGTGTAGTTAGTCGAATAAATCGTCAATGTGGGGAAGAAGATGTATGTTCTTCATAGTGATCATTTTAGGTTCTCTATAATTAGTACAGAGTCAAATTGATCCATCTTTCATCTTGACAAACATAAGAGGTGCTCCCTAAGGTGATTTATTAGAGAATATGAATCCCTTATCAATATTCTCTGGGATTTTCTTCTTCAGTTACTACAACTAAATTAGGTCCATTATATAATGTGTATTTGAAATAGTAATAACACCCAATATTAGATTTATTGAAAACACAACTTCATGATATGTTGGAAGACATGGAAATTTTTTCATAAGGACATCATCAAACTCTTATACAATGGGTTTATTTTTAATCATGAGTTTCTCAATAAGAATTTGAGATAAATAAACATTAATTATAGGTATCAAGACCCATTAGATGGAATAAATTTCTACTAGAAGGTAATATTTCTCCTTTTATCAATAGATAATCATATATTAACCTGTAATATGAAATGTGACTTTACTTCCTTTGAAAATGATATGATTTTCATATAGTAAAAGTCAATCTGTCAAAATAATCAAATAAAAATATACTATATGAAGGATCAAAATATTTTCAGGAAGCACTTTCCAATAAACTCTTACTAGAGAACAATTATAATATTTGATGGAACTTTTGTTCCATTAAGAGTTGTAAAAACTAAATTAACATAAAATTTGTGAGGTATTACAATGATACCATTAGAACATTCTTAAAAATTAAATAATTTATGGGATCCCAAATCAAATAAAACAGTTTCTACTTTAGATTCGATTGTAAGTGTACACTTTACAAATTCATTATTGTACTCCACTTCACCTATAGTGATTGTGCGTGACATTCATTTTTAATTGTCCTTATGTGTTTTTAATGTAGATATTTATTAATAACCCTTGGATTAGAGTATCGATTTAAATAATGCACCATTTCCATGATCTTGAAAAATTGAAGTGTAGGAGGTGCATTTTTGTAGAGTTTTCTCTATTTTCTTCATTAGACATGTTTTTCCCATCACTTTGGAATTCAACTACCTGATGACTTTCTACTCCACACATAATACATTTACAAGTCACATTCAAAAAAAATCATCCATTTTTCTTTCCATAATTTGAGCATAATGGAAAAATCATCTTCTTTTCATTGCGGTATTTAGATTTTCCTTTGATTTCAAATTTTCTCTTCTTATCAAATCCATAGGATATATGGGTTAATCCAATCTCCATCTCATCATTGAGATCACATAGAATGATTTAATCATAGCTATTAAAGTCCCCTATGGCTAATGCCCTTAAGAGACTTGGTTATAATCCCTTGAAGAATAAGTTAATTTTACTCTCATGTTGGATAATATATCCAAAATCATACATTGAATGTCTTGTAAAATTTTCTTCTTAGGTAACACCATATTTCATCATTTTTCTTAAGATCAATAAAATCCTTCTACATTATTTTTTGAGGAATATATGCAATGTACTTATTGAAAGATATGTTCCCGAACTCATCCCATTCCATGGACTCAATTTCATCCATTTGCCTTGTATTCTTGAAAATATTCCACCATTGATTGGATTCACCTTCCAACATATTGGCTGATAAGATAAATATATTATGTTCAAAACATTGTAGAACTAAAAATATCATTTCAGTGGTACTAATACATTATTTAGCCACCAATAGATTAAAATCCCACTAAAGGAAGGTGGATGATGCCTCCTGAAGGACTCAACCAAATATTACTCCCTCCATTCCTCATTAAGATGTCCTAAATGATTTATAGCTTGAGAATGTTATGTGAGAAATGTTACATGATTTTTCATTATAGATCCCAAAACATTTGGTTTCATAGGACGAAATTTATTTCATTTCCCATCAAATTACACATTAACGCAGTTCCTTCGAGTTTCATCCATTCACTAAAACCAAGACTCAAAATGTGAGAAACCCTATTCATAAGACATAAACCACATAATACAAAATAAAATTTCAATTTAGGAATCATTACGTCTTATACTCGTTTATTCATGATCTTATATAAAATACTAGGATTGTATCCAATATGTTGAAATATCATTTTGGTTCTTACTAATTCATTTTTACCCAAGTTTCTAAAGGATAATTATACCTTTCCTCTTATGTGAACTATAATTACCCAGACATTACATACATTTATATTAATTCAAATTTTAAGTATATTAATTACAACATGTATTAAATCCACGATAAAACCATATATGTATAGTGTATTTAGAAACTGAGAAACATAAACAACTGGTTCATAAAACATCTATAATATACCCTAATTTTTTCATCATAACTAAACTCATTTTTGACATATCTTACTTAGTTCCCTTCTTCATGACCTGTAGAAAAGAATTATATGAAATGGTGAGCTCAAATTCTCAGTAAAGATAAAATAATGAAAATATCAATCATATCATAATCATATGACTTAAGAGCATATCATTTGAAAGTATTATCTTTCATATGAAAAATTGTGATATCATGTCCTGCGATAAATTTTTATAAGGATTAATGGTTATAGTACCAAAATTCATATCACAAGACATGATGTTTTGTGGAATACACATATGCATTGAATATAATTTCATATTAGTCAAGGATCACTATTAAGACCATCATATTGTAAAAAGTCCATTATTGAAATAAGTTCACTCCTCGTTCTAGCCCTATATTACTGAACCAGATATACTTGAAATTTTATACCGACAGTACTGAACAAAATTTACTTGTTCTATTATATATGTACTACTAAACTATATTTACTTGATGTTCCAGGGATGTCTATATCCAAAGATATAAGTCTTTACCCAAAAAATTATGGGGAGATATTTGTCCCATCTATCTCATAATGAAATCATTCTAATTTGTTCCACAAAAACATAAATCATTCATTATATAATATCCTAAGGAATATGAATGGTTTCTTAAACATCGTTCCATTATAACATAATCCATGTAAAACAAAAGTATTTCATAAATAAAATTCCATCGTAAAAAGAATAAAATAATAGTTTTAATAGGAATATAAACATAACCATAATTGAATAATTTTTTTCATAGATGGAAAGTAATTTTGATATAACATATGAAATTAATTCTTAATGAAATTATCATTTCTTACATAAATATGATTTCTTTTTTTAATGCACTGATAAATTTTGAAATAAATTTTTTTCTCTGAAAATAACCTAGAAAACATATATGGTATACTTTATGGAAATAAGGCAGAATGAAATTAAAAAATATATTAATGTCGTATATGTTAAAAAACATTCATCTCTTACATTGTCCAGATAGTCAAAAAGTTCATCATACAAAATTGAAAAATTATTCCTTTTTTACTATTTGATAAAAACTAACCAGTGGGTAAAATTAATATTATATTTTTTTAGAATCATATAAATAATATTACATATTTATGAAACATGTATGGGGATTATAAATATCCCCCAGTAAATACTTTTATATAAATAATCATGTATAATAACGAGATTGTGAAATTAGTCATTTCCTTAGGTATGATATCCTTTATATGTACTTGAACCACAATTATAATGAATTAAATTTTATCATAGACTTATTCCAGAATCAAATTTATTTTATGATATCATTTTTTATTATATTATAATCTTTTTGATAGAAAAATTTCATTTTCACTCATTATTTTGATATTAACTGCTTTATGATCGTATCCATGTTTTTTTAGAGAAGTTCATGTCCAACATAATATGTTATAGTTATATCATTTAAAAAATCATATTAGAATAATATATATCATATGTATTCATAATATTAATTTTTATAATATTTTTTTAATGAAAATCATATACAATGAATAGCATCACATCGTGGCGACGGAATGTTGTACGTAAGCACGAACGACGATATCTCTCTCATAATTGTTGAATGGAATTGAATTTTAAAGTTTATATTTATTCATAATTAGTATAATGACATAATAATAATATATAGTTTTTATTTCCATCATTATATCCTTCCTTGTAATGAGGTGGTGAAAAACATATTACACAATGGCTTGGAGACGGTAAGTCGTACATACGCACGAGTGATGATTTTGTTTTTCTTAGGAAATTTAGAAGTTGTAATATGCAAGTTTAATAATTATAAAAATATATAAGTATATGAGTGATACTTATGTTATTACATTATAATAAAAAAACTAATGAAGAGGATGAATAAGAAGAAAGAAGATTTAATGAATCTGTAGAAGAGATTACCTCTTCATCGGTGTGCTTCATCTAAATATCTTCTTAGATCACTAGATTTAGACATTGAAGATATTATGAACCTTAAAAATGTAAATATAGAAATTGATATGGAAATTGGAAAATGGATGGGTGAGACTAATGGCTCAATGATAAGTGAAGAGGTGAGGGGGAGGTTCCTTTAATAATTAAGTTGAGAGGCTCATTTGGAAACTCCAAAAATTATAATTTATATTAAAATAAAAACCTATATAAAAACATCCAAAATGTCCCAATTTTAAATATTAGATGATATTTGTTTGTAATATGCATAAAAAAAATTTAGGACCATTATTTATGTCAATTGAAACCTTTCCTTTGTAACTAATACTTAGTTATTCTATTTAATTTTCAACAGTAGAAACATATAATTCAATATTATAACGGTGAAATATTTACTTATTTGATGTAAAATAGACCATAAATAAATAAAATAGATCATTTTATATCATATATTAATTCTTATATGTTTTATTAAAATTACTAGTTTTTATATATTTAAATAAAACATTATTTTGATAAACAATAAATAGTGTCAATTTTTAAACAATTCAATTCGTTGATTTTAAAAAATATTAATATAACATGATAATATTGAACTAACTATTTTAATATATTACTAAGAGATAAAGGTAATCTAAAAAAATCATTATAAATGATAATTATCCAAAATTATGTTTACATTAATATTTTTAATAACATTTATTTGATATTTCTCTAAATAAAATAATTATTACAATAATTTTTGTGTAATTACGTAATATTCTTATTTATTGTATAAAAGTTAAAATAAGATAATATGATTAAGATAAATATACTATAGATATGAATTATACTTTTAGTCAAATTTATCTTCTGTGAAATCCAATATTTAAAATATTATTCTTATTAAATTATAAAGGTGACAACTTTAACATCACGTTTAATAAAATAATATAACTGTCATAATCCATTATAGAAGGCCCCAAAATTTCCATTACTCAACCCTATAATTATTATGGTATATATATACTAGTCCAATAATATTTGATCATGTTTTTGGATATTTTAATGGGTATTATAGTTTTAATAAAAACTATATTATCGATATTCCCTCAATTAAATAATTTACACATCCTTAATGTATAATCTATTGAGGTAATTATTGATTTCATAACTATTTACAAATAAAATACCATGATAAATGGAAAAAATATATTTAAAAGGATTATTTATAATAGAAATTATATTTAGTATAAACTTTTATTAGAAATTATTTAGTTATTATAATTTGAGTGAGAAATATTTAACTTTTCATTAAATAAAATAAAATAAAATTCATTATCTAATACAAATTGATTCAAATGGATACCATTTCAACCTAAGGATGACTTATGTTTAAAAACACACATCAAATGATATTAATAAAAGTGTTATTGTAATTTTATAATAGGATTCTTACCCTTATTTACATGGTTTACCCATCTATTGTATTAATAAAATATTGATGATGTTACTATTGATAATGACCCAAAATAAAATAAATCCCCTTAATTTGAACCCACTGATTCAAAATATGGAATGTATTTCTAATAATTTAAAACACAAATTTTTGTATTATTAATTTAAAATTATTCCCACATTTACACAAATAAAATAGGTTTTAATGGATAAAACAATGCAAAATATTGAAATGTTTTTACATCTAAATTCAATGTAAAATTAAGGATAATGACATATATTATATTGAATGATATAAATATATTCTATTTATATTTTTAATCTATTTAAAATTTTAAAATATCTATATACATTATTTCGAAGAAAATAAAAATTCAAATATAATTTACTGAAGTATTACTATTCATCAAAAATAAAAGGTTATCAGAAAAAATATCAATAATTATTCCAAAATAAATTATTATTTTCCACTTCAAAAGAGTATTTTTATTTTTTCATATAAAAATAATGAAGTGTCAATATATAAATATGAATTGGGTTCTCTATGAAAAGCATTAGAATTACCCATTTAAAAAGTATGGTTTTTACATCAAATTGGGTTTATTCATACACTATGACAAAAATATCTATTGGATGAATATAGAAAATATTTTATTAAGTATACCATATATATCTCTCATAAATTTCATTACAAATTGTAATTCAATGAAATACAAAAATATCAAATTGATTTATATTTATTATAAATAATTGATCGCTAATGGATTCACAATGCATTTTCATAAGTTAGTAATACTCATTCCTACTAAAATAACAACTAGTCTATGATTGTAATTTTATAGTAAGGGTGTATCATTGTTTTTTTAAACTCAAAATGATGTTCAATGCATGTTACTAATGAATTAAAATTATTTAAAAGAAAAATTCATAAAAACATTCAAGTGCTGCAGAAATACACTCATTGGGGAATTCTACAACACCAAAGCCAGAATAAACTATCAAATGGTGATTTGTTTCAAGGTCTGGGAAATAAGAAGTTTAAAATACATATGAATTGGAACAAGAAACATATTATAATATATTTAATGTATCCTTAACCCATGAAAAAATGGTCCATACGTACATCCATAAAATGATGCATGATTGTGTATATAAGATATATTGGGATTTCCTCTTGCCTAGACATACTAGAGCCCTATAACATATGCCATGTACACCATGAACTGATGGAATCAGAAAAATCTATACGCATAGTTTAATGTTTGAATATAAAAATATACACAAGAGTGGTTGAATTGTGTATTTTCAAAATCTTCCACTATTATGGCATTTCATGTCAACTGTAGATTATGCGAATAACCAGTGTTTATCTACTCTATGAAATTATGAGTAGTAGATGAAATAGAAACACAAAATATAGCATCTTATAGTGGTAAGGGGCACAAAGATCCCCTACTCTACTCCACTAATTACCCTCTTGGTGAGTTTGGTGAATATGAAAACTCATTTCCTCATATCATAAGAACAATCCACAAATATGTGTAAGAATTTGAAACCATTACAAATTAGGGAAAATAATAGAGCCTGCTGGTTCTTATAAAATGAGCCGAATATCCATATATTTGATCAAGAAGCTGATAATCCACAAAAACTGAGTACCAACAGTTGACTTTCTCAATAAAAAATATTGATTAAAAATGGGTTTCATTGAACTTCATAATTATATCATAAACTGATATTAAATGGTTATTCTTATTTAGAAAATAATTTATTCAAAAATAGTAGTTCCAAATCAATTTTATTTCAATAGATATTTAAATAGAATCATCAATGATTATCAGTATCAGAATTAAAAAAAACATGAGAATCAAAACTTATATATCTCCAAAGTGTATCCACTTATGTATATAAAAGAGTCTGATCGATTGTAACAGAGGATTTATAAAAGATCATTACAAATAGAAAAATATGTCTCTTATTCTTTGAATCACACACAAACACACAGATACATATATTTAACAAATACACTGATAGAATAAATAAATCAGAGACCCTACTTCACAATTTTTTATCCAAGAAAATTTCCAGATAGATCGTGAGAATTGAAATTCATAAAAACAGCTCAGAGTAGTCACAAATTCACTTAAAAAGGAAAGATAATTTCTCTACTAAATATGATTATTAAAATCAATCATAATGATATTTTAATTGGTTGAAAATGATATTTACATAAGCCTGATATTCCTTAAAGACCATTGCACAAAACTCTATTAAAAACATAAATTCAAATCTCGGATGCTAAAAAGTCAAACGTATAGTTATTTTAGAAAATGACAAAAAACCCGAATGAAAGGTCAATATGTAGTGTTAATCCTCTAAACGTATGTTTGACAATATTAAGATGATTACAAATGGTATGGTTGATGATCCAGACATTTTATTCTCAATCATAGGGTTCCATACTTACATAGTCTACTCTAACTATACTCTTTCTCATTCTCAAACATAAGGTTCCATCCAATGGTAGAGTTCTTTATATATACATTTCTATCAATGTAGGGTTGATTAACCATACTAGGCGATCATTCAATATATGTTTGAATACAAATGTAGGGTTTTTTTCCTTACATTATGTTCATTAATGTTGGGTATGAACAATTTTTCCATAATATGATGATCAATGTTTTCATGATACACTTAAGATAATTTTGATCACAGTTAAAAAAATTCCTCATGAATAAAAAAAATGAATATATTTCTAAAATATGCATTACAAACAATATTAATTTATGGAAATACAATTAATGTAATATCATTAGTTAAACTAAGAAAGGTATTTTTGAGAATCAAAATCAATGATATTTATAGATTATTGTTGATATAATATATGAAAAACAATCTCCCTATTTTTTATGATCACAAAAGCTATAAAATAATTAACAGAATTTTGAATTTAAAAAAACATTTAAAAAATAATAATTCAAAATAGTATAGGAAAAAATTGATAAAAAATAAATTTTCTGTTTATCCAAATTTCTCCCACTTTTCTAAGATCAAAAAGATAGTATAAAAATTAAAACATGTATAATTTTAATCCGATCACTAAGTGGATGTTGTAATAATATCTATAGATAAATAAGACTAGTTGTTTGGATGTAGACATAAACATAATCAATATAAAATAAATCACTGAAAATATGAATAAAAAATATTGATCAGAAATGGTTAAAGTACAATAGTGAGCATGACTAGGAAAAAGGATATCTTACTGATATGGTTAGGGTAGAATATGTCTTGTAAGATTTGGCATGGTTTCTTAATCTATGTAATTTTGAGATGCTTGAAACATGTCTTTTAGCTATTTCCTATGTACCTATGATTTTTTTCTGAGATTATCTCCCAATTTCATAATAAAAAAAATGAATCTTGACAAATATGAAAATTTTCAACAATATTTACATTCAAAAAGTCATGAAAACTCACTTATTGCTACCTATACAGGTCCAATTTATCTATGAATTTGTTCAAAAGAAATATAGTACGGGGTTCACTCTGAGTAAAATTAGTCAGCAAGAAATTTCTAATTTTCTTGCAAAACTGACAAAGGCGTAATATTACACTGAAGGTTCTGCAGATGATCATTCATGTCAACCATAACAGTTGTGATTGCCTAAAATCTCTGAATCAAATCTGGAGAGGTATATGTGGAATTGGATGGTGCACTGGTATGACTAATAGTACATTTGATTGACTTGAATTGTCTTCCCAAATACCACATTATATCAGTATAATCTAATTTAGAAACAAAACCATACATTATTTTTCAAACCTCATCCGATATTTCTCTTTTAAAAGCTCCAAATCCCTTTTTTGAAAACAGAATTATCTTGAATATACTTAAACATTTTCCTTGCCACTTCAATCTCTTGTCCAATATTTACATTCTCCTCCTAATATTTGTTTTAATTAATCACCTTCTCTTCAACATGATGGGACAAAGTATCAGATGATCCTTAATCTAGATTCTATTTTAGATTAAAAGAATAATTTAAAATGGATTAGAAATTGAATTCTCCTCAAACATTTAACTAGAACATGATTGATTATCAAGCACATCTATTTTCTCTCCCCATATATGTCATAATCTATAACCTAACTGATTCTTAACAAAATCTATAACTTCAGTTACTAATTTTGGAACATATTTTTTCTTCTTGTAAAGCTTCTTTTTGAATATTTTCTTCATGAATATTCTTTTCATGAATATTATATTCTACTTTATCAACTATCTACAATACATCCTGAAGATCTATATCATTACTATCTAGATGAAGATATTTTTTATGAAATAGACTTTTGAAATAAACTGAGCAAGTAGCTTCTCTAGAACCCAAAATCTGTTCGTCAATTTGTTGAACTTATATATTTCATTGCTTATGGACAAGGCTCTCTTTACATTATTCTTCCTGTTTTTTTCCTTATTCTATTCTCATTATATCAATACCTCCACTTAGTTGTCTTGAGAATACATTCTATTACTGAATTAGCTACTCATTAGTTTCTAGCTGACCCTTTCCCCCTGAGAAAATTATCTAGAACCATGTTACACATCAAAATGAATAGGTAACAAGATTCTGTTCATAGTACTACAGAAAAAACCTATGTTCATAAGAGTTCTCAAATTAATTAAATTACAGAGATGACATTGTATTTGACAATAAATTAATAAAATCATATTTTTTAAAACTAATACAATAAATTACCATTCCATAAGGATAAAAATTCATCCTTGCATCTGGTTGATAGTAGCATTGAAGATATCTAAACATATAACTCTAAAAATTCATCTTTATTTCAGTTAAATACAAAAACATGGTGTACATGTACCGCAATAAATTTTTTCTCTATTTCTTCCATCCATGGAGAAATTATGGTTTGAATAAATTTAACCGATATTTTCTGGTCTTCCTCGAGTTCATTGATAATCATCTTCCTTATGTTTTTTAAACCAAAAATAAATTACATAATTCTTTCAAACGTGTGATATTTATCTTCAATAGATAGTAGGTCAATGTGAAAGACTATTTAAGGAGAATAGTTCAAAATTTGGGAAATATTAGTGGAAGAGATGGAAATATCATTGTCAACTATTCTCACAAAAATAGTATCTTCAGAGTCACTGAATCATAATTGTATGATGTTGTAGAAGCATTTCAGATCTACCTTATAGATTAATTTTGAGTTAGCTTCATTGAATACCGACTGAATAACTTGAAATAAATATTCATGTTTTAGGAGTAGATATATCTTATAGAGCCATTTGAAATAAACTACTTTTCCTTGAATAATTTTTCTTTTGGAAACGTTTTGATGCTTCATATCATTGACTTCACCCACAGCTGGTCACATGGTTTTCATCATCTCTGAAAATATGGAAATATAAGGATTTTAGCTTCTAGGGATGGAAGGTAGAAGATGTTTTGTGTGAGGTGAAACCGATTGAATGATGGAAGGTTATGTATTAGAAAGGGTTCTGAAAAGAAACTTCATATCTTTGTTTCTTGTGCGGGTGAAGGGAAATTATAATTTTTTTGAAAACAGGAAGTGTGAATAAATTTAAGATAAAATAAATTAACAAAAATTCATAGCAAAAATGAAAATATTAAATAAAATTAAATTTACAATAATCAGAAAATAAATTAAATAAATAAATTAGAAAAAAATAAAGAGAAAAAAAATTATTGTTTATTTTAAAATTAAATAAACCTAACTCCACCTTAATAAAATTAAAACATACAGTGGGAAGTGCTTTAGACAAAATATCTGCTAATTGATATTAACTATTTACAAATTCAAAAGCTATATTTATTTTAAGTACATGATCTCATAGAAAATGATTCCTAATAACAATATACATAGTTTATGAATGACTTATAGGATATAATGAATTATTTATATAACTTATGTTAAAACATCAAATAGGTGTACTATTAAAATTTAGTCCATATTCTATTATTCTGTTTTCACCCATAATACTTGGGCTCAACATCTGCCTGTAGATATATATTATGCCTCATCTAATGACAGGGATCCTGAGTGTTGTTTCTATCTTGACCATGATACTAAAGATTTTACTAAAATATGATAGGTTCCATAGTTAATTTTTATATCTAATATAAAACCTCCAAAATTAGTATTTGAATACAATATTAAATTAAAATCATAATTTGTTTAAATAAATAAGAGATTGAAAAACAATTCCTTTTAAATATTTAAAAATCCATTTAATAGTAAAAAATGGGATTCATTAAGTTTTTTTTAAAAATATAGCACATAAACATACAAAAAACATAATACCAGGTCTGGTAGAATTAGGATACAATAAAATACCAATCATACCTCTATATAACTATTTTTCAATTGGTTTTCCAGCATCATCCAAATCATGTTTTATATTAGTACATATAAGAGTTTTGTGTGTCTTGTTATTCTCAATACCAAATATTTATAATAAATCAATAATATATTTACCTTGTTTTAAAACATTTACATAATATTTTTTATAGATATCAAGTCCTAAAAATATATCCAATTCTACCATCATACTCATTTCAAATTCATTGTGCATGAGTTCTGAAAAATCATTACACAATTTTTCATTCATTGAACCAAAAATAACATCATCATCCTAGATTTATACTAATAATGTATTAGAAATTATTGTTTTCCTAAAATGTATTTGATCTTCCATACCAATATAAAATCCAATTTTTTAAAAAACAAATACCATAATCTATCATACCATGCTCTAGGTGCTTGTTTAAGGCCATAGAGAGCATTAGTTTGTTTAAAAATAGAATTTTCTTTTTGAGAATTTTTCAAACCAGGAGGTTGTTCAACATAATCAATCTCTATTAAATAAATATTTTAAATATATATATTTTACATCAATCTAATATAATTTAATGTTTATATGAGATGCATAATCAAATAGGATTATAATTTCTTTTAATATTTCTACAGGGGGAAATGATTCATCATAATCTATACATTTTTCTGGATTATTTCATTAGGATATTAATCTATCATTGTTTCTAGTTATATTTTCATGGCCATCCTTTTTATTTATAAAGACCCATTTAGTTCCTATAACTAGATAATTTGTTGGTATTTTTATTAATTCAAAAACATCATTTCTTTTGGATTGGTTTTTCTCTAATTGTATTTATAAAATCCAACTATCATCTTCTAAGGCTTATTCAATTGATATAGATTCTAGTTGAGATTGAAATATAGAGAATTAAATTAGGTTTCTTTTATTTCTTTCAGTTCTTATTCTTATATCTCGGTCTCCTATAAAATTTTCTAAAGGATGATTATTTAATAGTCTAGACTATATAGAAAAAACACTATTAGGTTCATTAGTATAATGATATTCTAAACTGGACTGAATATTATTTATATTATTTTTAAAATCATTTTTTTTATTTTCTTGTCTCATGTTGTCAAAATAGTCATAAATCTCATCGATTTGATTTTTCTCCTTAATAAAAGGGTCAGTTTTATCAAAATTCACAATGAACATGTTATATGAAAATCCTTGACTTTTTATTAAACACTCTAAAAGGATTAGAGGTAATAAAATATCCTATAAATATTCCTTCATCAGCTTTTGGATCAAATTTACCAATATTATCCCTGGCGTTAAGGATATACACCTTGCAACCAAAAACATTAAATTACTTTACATAAGGATCTCTATTTTTTCCGAAGTTCATAATGTGTATTTTTAAATATAGGCCAAATTAAAACTCTATTCATGATATAAATGGATGTGATTAGAGATTCTTCCCCTATGTATTTAGGGAGAATGTATTCAATCAATATATTCCTATACATTTCTTGAATATTTCTATTTATTCTTTCAATAATTCTATTTTGTTGATATTTTCATAATGCATAGAATGTGTGTTTAATACATATATTCAAACAAAGGTAATTGAATTCCTAGTTCTTAAATTATCAACTATGATCACTTCTTAATGAAGTTATCATAAAACCATTTACATTTTGAACAATATTACCAAAACATTAAAAAATAGTGTCATATTCATTTTTGTGTTATTGAAAATAGATCCAAGTAAATCTAGAATAATCATTAACTAAAAAATATAAATATAATTTTCCATCCAAACATGATAATCATGATCGTCTAAAAATATCAATGTGGATAACTTATAGTGTTTTTGATATATCAATTTTGATAATAGATTTGATGGAATATTTTTGTTACATTCCAATTTAGAATGCCTGACATTATTTTTCACCATCAAATTTAAGACTAGGTAAATCAAAAACTAACCATTTCTTAGAAAATTTATATAAATAATAAATATTACAAGGAACATTTCTCTTATGCCAAATCCATGACTCATTTATCTTAGCATGTAAATAATTTAAATTTTATTTACATAATGAATTTTAATCCAAAGTATAAACAGAATTAGTTCTAGGAGATCTAAACTTAATCAATTTATCTTTAAATACATATCATGAATTTTTTAAAAAATAAATATAATATCCATCATCATAGAGTTTAGATATACTTGTTAGGTTGTCCTTCAACCCATGTACATATAGTACTTTGTTGATTGAGATAGTTTTTGATCCCAAAAAATTCTAATTCCAATTATCTTTCCTTTGGCATCATCACCAAAGGTGACTAGACTTCTATCAATTTTAGTTATTGTGTTAAAGTTTGATGATTTTAAACTATTGTGCGTGGGGAAGTTGTTGTCCATATATAATAATGATTTTATTTTTCTTTGAACTATTTCCTACAATGGAAATTTAGACAAAGTTTGTTTTGGTACCCATATCCTCTTGGGTCCAACAATGTTTGTTAGTAGAGGTCATATAATCTAGATGTACATTGATTTTCTATAACTAATATCATTTTATTCAGATAAATGTTTTTAAATAAAATATCATTTAATTCAACTTATTTGAGGATTTTTCCAATAATAATTTTTTGTTGTATGTAATTTTGTTACACAAAAATGATAATTAATAGTTTTTTGTTGGGAACAAAATAATTCTTACATAGTTTAGATTTTTCACCCTTACTTATTATTTGGAATCATTCCTTTTTAATAAAATTATTGCAAAGAAATTCACTCAGAATATTTTCTACTTTTGTATGGAAAGGATTAGCATATTTATAAGTATCCTCATCAGCTTATTATGTATTAATCTTATTTTCACGATAACCACAGTTTGTGGTAGATAAGTTAAAAATTTTAATTAACACATGATGTTTCTTAAATAAAGAATATATTTCACCTAAAATGTAATAGTGAATATTATTAAATTATTTTTTTTCATTAATATGTCATCATATATTTTGTCAAGCATTTTGTAGTGAGAATCTAATTTATCATTTGGATAATTTGAATTTGAATAAGAATTATATGAATAAAAGGTTTGTACATTACCTTCTCTGACCATGAAGTACATATTTTCTTTTAGATACGATTATTCATTTTTTGAAACAAATTTTGATGAGATTTTGGAGTCTTTAGAAACACTCCAAGTATACTTTATTTCTCTTTTTTCATTATTTTTATTTTCCATATTTTTCTGATGTTTATTTTTATCTTTCTCTTTTCACATTTTAGATGAGGAAAATTAGGTCTTATATGAACCAATTTATTTCAATCATAACATCTAAATTCTATTGAGTCGTTATCATCCTTTTTAAAGTATTTTTGAACCCTATTTTCTTCTACAAAATCATTCTAAACATTCGGGCTAATTAATCTAGTTTTATTTGAGTATCAGATGTTTCTGAATTCATTTATTCTCCAACTTCTTATTGTATTATTCTACTTTACATTTGAGATGTTACCTTTATAGTAGTATTATCCATTTTCACTAAAACATAATGATCCTCAACGTCATCATACATTTCAGCATCATACATCATCTGTGACCCAATTAATTCTCTCATAGACATATTTTTGAAAAATGATGATTGGGGAATTGCAACTTCTATGAAAATTCCATTTACATTGGTAGTACTCTCAGTACATTCAAAGCATAATATGCTTATTTGATAGAATCAAATAAGGCTGTAATATTACTGATAATCATTGAAATCCGTCCATTTGTCTAAGTGATACTTTCTCCATAAAAAATTATAAATGTGTAAAAGTTTAGTTTTGTTATTGCATGGCTAATTTTCAAACACAATATATTGCTTCATAGAAAAATGTAATGGTTTTCCACATTTCATAAGTAGTAGGAAATTGCAATACACAATTGAATTCATCAAGTCCATGATAATATATAATAGATTTCATATCTTTAGAATATGTGTCATACTTATCCTCTATAACAACATTCGATTTTTCAATATTTTTAGGAATTATATAAGGAGTAATGATTTATTAGTATACGTAAAATCACATATTCCTCAAATTGATAATCATATGTTATTTCTATCATCCATAATTTTCACCATTGAAATTGGGAGAACGAACCACAGATATTCATTATCTTTTATTAGTCATTTTCGTCTTTGTATAGGCCTTATAATTTTTTCAAGATATATATATTCTCAAAATCCATCCTCTCATACCAATTGGTTGGTCATTCTATAAAAAAATTCAAAAGAGGTGGTGAATTGTGTATTTTCAAAATCATCCACAATTTTGTATTTTGATGTCAACTGTAGATTATGCAGATAAGCAGTGTTAATATTTTGTATGATAGAATGAATAGTGGAAAAAATAGAAATATATAACATATATTTTTAGAGTGTTTCAGGGCACAAAAATCCCCTAGTTCACTCATCCAATTACTCTATCTGTGGGATTGGTAAATTTTAGTATTTAGTTCCTCATATCATAAAACCAATACAGAACTGAGTTCATGAAGTTGACAACTTTACCAATAAGGCTAAAAATAGAGCCTTATAGTTCTTTAAATGATAATGAAATATACACATCTTAGATCGTTAAATAGATAATCTATCATATCTGAGTATGAGAAGTTGATACTCTCAAAATAAATATTTATTAAAAAGGTTATGATTGAACTTCATAGATTTAAAAAAAACATAGAGTAGATGGATCTTTATCTTTAGAAAAAAATATCACCAAGAAAGAGTCATTCTGAAGTGGTCCAATTACAATAGATCATTATATAAAAGAAGAAATGATTAAAAATAGTAGACTTACAAAAAATATGAAATTAAAAAAATTTATATCTCTAAAGTTTAGCCTCTTATATAAATATCATAGTCTGGTTGACTGTTACATTAGATCTGTAAAATATATTAACAAAGAATGTTGTAGAATAGAAATATATGTCACATCTTCAATGATTCGTAGATAATTATATATATGTAACAAATACGCTGATAGAATAAATAAATCAGTGACCCTTATCCACAATTCTATATACATGAAAATCCCCTGATTGGTCCATAGAGTTAAAATTCATAAAAATATCTCATTGTAGTCATAAATTCACTTGATAATAGGTGAGAATTTATCCAATGAATATGATTCTTTAAACTAGTCCTAATGAGATTTGAATTGGTCCAAAATGAGCATTAAATTGACCTAAAATTCTAGAAATACTATTGCACGAAACTATGATAAAAATGTACTTACAAATCTTTGATATTGAAAAGTCAATCATTGGGTTCCTTCATAAAAAAATAAAATACCAAACATAGGGTTCAACTACATAGCATTCATTCTATGAATGTAGGATTGACAAAAAAGTTTGATTAAAAATTTTAAGGTTGATGATCCATAGATTTGCTTCTCTGGCATTGGGTTCCACACATAAATAGGGTTCTATAATCATACCCTTTCTCTTTGTCCTACATAAGGTTCCATCCAAATGTACGATTCTTTATCCATATATTTCTGTCAACACAGGGTTGATTAACGATTCATGAAAATATTTCAACATAAGGTTTAATAAAAATGTGTGGTTTTTTACTTACATTACATTCTTCAACATAGGGTATGAACAATATTTCAATAAAATGATGAAAAATGTTTTTACAATACACTTAAAATCATTTAAACAATATTGAATAATATTCCCCACGAAGAAAAAACATGAATATAATTCCAAAATACGAATTATAAAGAATATGAATTTCTTGAAATATAAATACTGTAATATCAATAGTAAAAAAAACAAGAGTATTTTGAGACTAAAAATAAATAATATTTATAGATTTTTGTTTATATAATACATTCACAACTCATAGAACACAAATAAAATAAACTAATAGAATGGGATAGGAATATGGGTAGGAGAAGGTAGATTTTACTACCTCAAATTTCTCTATAATACGCATAAAAATCACTGTAAATAAGAGTGGGATAGAATAGAGAAATGGGGAGGAGACCCTCTTGGAATACATGTGAACAAGTGAGGAAGAAAGGATGTGGAAAAAAATCCTAAGTTGTATTTTTTTTAATTCCCAATATTTTAAACAAACAAATAAAGCCTCATTGTTTTCCAAATTATTCAACAAAACAATTTGTAGACATTGTCCAAACCCACTCCACTGGAAGGATTTGGATTCATGGTTTACTAACCATGTTGCAGCTATAAAAAATATCAATAAAACAATCTACAATAATGTACACAGTTTGTTTTACAACAATGCATAAAATGTTCCCTAAGCCCCTGATCCAAACAACCTCACATATATTCCTCTTAATATTTTATGTATTTACAAAAACATGTTCCAATTTTTATCATAAAACATTTACTATGTAATCAAAACTGAAAATATAGTCACACTCAAAAAATATTAATAAATATTCATCCCATCCACCAAATGAGAATTTCAATTATTTCCATGAATTAGAAACCATTTGGAAGGATGTGTGGAATTAAACCCACTATTTAATCATGATGTCATCTACTATTTTAAAAATATATAAAATATGAAATGATTTCTAGATAATAAGATGGAAATTAAAATTTTATACCTTACGATATACCCTAGGCTATCTATTTTGCTATATCTTTCGAGATAATAAATACAATTGTGACCATACAAAAAAATAGTGTTTCACCACAAACATATAAACATAATGGGAGATTTTGATGATACACATAATATTCCTACTGTCCCTATAACATTTCCATACTTCTTTCAACCATCTATATATTCCCCATACACTTGTACAAAATTCATTTTCCAATTAGTAATGTTTCCCTATTTCTTACCAAACAATGTTGAATAAAATATGGATGAATGTAAAATTACATCTACTAGTCCATTATTATCATTTATTAACAACTATTATTATTAAAAAACTCTGAAAATGGTCATATTTTTGAATTTAACCACTAATTTTTTCTGTAAAGGCTCTGAGAATGTAATCAATTGATTGGATAGTTTATGAATAATAGTTCATTTGATGATGGTGTGTCATAATCATTATAAACATTGTTATAAAAGAGAATTGTGAGAACATCATATATTATGAGTTAAATCATGTGTCTCATTAAAATATAATGTAAATGGGTACAACATGAAATTTATCCACTCCTAAGATATATATTTTTATATTTATTTACTGTTTTAGCCTCACAGATAGTAAAAAAATGTACTCACATGATGATCTGGCCCATGATGAGATACAATTGTGTCAGGATTATGAATTTTTATCAATAGACTAATCAAACCGCCCTTCAAAATTTTATCCCCTTTTTATATGGGTAAGGGAAATTATTGAAATGTTCCTTCAAGATATTAATGTTTGGTCTTCACTAGTTGACAAGTGACACATACCAAAACATAATCAACCATTTCACTCTTTATACCTGACCACAAAAAATGGTCCTCCATTTCGATTTATGTTTTCTAAATTCCATGGTGGGTAACAAAATTTCAATGGTCATAAGAATAAGGTATTTGTTTTTGAAGAGATAGGGGATCCACCATCCATTGTATAATGTGAAATATATAAATTACAATATTTTTCCATCCATTAATGGTGTTTCCACCATTGATTTTATAAATAACTCTATTATGATTTGAATACTAATCCTCCAAAACATCATCATCCAATTTATAAATAACAGTATCGAAAAAATAGAACTACAATATAAATTGACTTCAAACATTCCATTTCCATGTCACAAATTACCCTCATTAATTTTGATTGTTCTTTGGATTCTCAATCTAATCAGATATATGACTTAAATCATAATACATCAATCACTAAATTAACTTTCATGGTTGTATAAAATAAGTAAAATTTTATTATCTAGTAATATTAATTCCTAATTTGTTTTTCTATATTTCATTTCTTATTTTGGAAATATATGTCTCATGTTTTTTAAACAATTAAAACAGTTTAATTTTTTACAAATAGATTATGATGTAATGTTTTTAAGTCATGGAAGATAATAACTAATTCAATATCATGTTTATGATATTTATATTAATTTATTCTCAATTTTAATGACTCATAATCTATGACAAGATCTCCCTATATGAGAACACAACCCAATCTAGATCTAGTTGATTCAAAAAGGAAAATATATCCCTTACCAAGTACTAGAATGATATGTACTAGTTCTAAGTATAAAAAAGCCATATCATCCTCAAATTATTATTAAAAATCACCACTTAAACCAAATATAACACCCTTTTAGCCAGTTTAGTGGTCATAAAAGCGAGATATGAAAATTCATGGATTAAAAGATGATAATAACTTTTTAATCCAAAAAATCTAAATATCTAAATGACATTATTTAGTGGTTTCTAAGAAATAATATCCTAAATTTTTACATGGTTTACCGATATTCATTTGGATGATACACAGGATCAATGAACCATTGATTTATTTTGTTTAATTAGTGGTTTAATTTAACAAGTTTCTATATTATTAATACATAACAAAATTACATATTAAAGTCATTTAAAAATGGCTTTTTTTAAAATATCACAAGAATGAAAATATGATAATGTAAATAGGGAAATTATCTTTTCAAGGTTATTCCTTTGTGTATGATCTTACATCCTCTCAATGGCCACTCCCTTAGGTCTATGAAAAATCACTTTTATAATGAATTTACTATATATTTGATCTAATACCCATAAGACACAATCTATCAATCGATAGGTATGATTGTACTTGAAAATTCTAATTTATAACTTTTGGACTATAAAACATGATCTAAAACAAAATAATGATACTTTGAAACATAAAATAACAGTTTTAGCCCAAAAATATTTCCTAGTTCTTCCATCCATTTCCTTGGTCCAAAAACATTTTCCTTATGTGCAATTTCTATATCTAGAATGTTCCATCTACTACAACACACTGAATTATAAACATAATATACATAAAATAATATCCATTAAATTTATCAAAATTATTATGCCTCACTCAACTTTTAAAACTCAGTTCAATCACATTTCTCAATAATTATCTATCTTCAAACTCATAAAGGAAACTCTATCTAACACTTTCACCAGAAACCACTATCTAGAATACTTCTCAAACAAAAAATATAACTTTAGTTAGAAAAATATTTGTGACTCAAATATTTAAATGATTTTTATTTTTTCATTGAGCTATATATGTATATTATAAGGCCCTATCCTTAAACCTTACTTAGTCTTGAGTTATTACAATATTACACATTGTGGATCTTTTCGGGTTTAGAGTTTCAGAGAATTAGATCATAAAACTTGCATTATATTCCACATATAAAAAAAGTGGTTACATAAAGAAAGTATTCTTTTTTCCCATCAATGGAAACATATTTAAAATAAAACATGGATTCTTTCTGGACACTTACTTGACACTATCATCATATCATGTACCTTTCCCTTGACCTATGAAAAACATTTCAAAAAAACGTGGGATGGGCATAAAAAAGCCCAGTATGGGATATAAAAAATATGGAAAGGAAACATGGGTACATATATACATAAGAATGAAATCATACTTTACCCATAAAACAAATGCACTTTAACTACCTCATCAAATCATGTATAAATCATAGAAATCATTAGACATAAAGGTATCTTGAGGCATTCATAACATTCTTACGTAGGGATTAACACTCTTGGTTAGGTTTGGAATACCCATCATAGTATATTCCCTAAATCTCTTCAGAGAAACCTTAACGTTTCACTCCTTCGCATTACCCAATGCATCGGAGAGCTATATCGGGCTCACCTGCCCTTAGTTTATCACAGAACCACCCGTCTTTATAATAATGCCCAAGAACCTCAACATAATCGTATCACATAAAACATGCATAAAGGAAAAATAACATTTCCACCTTTCAATCACAAGATATCAATACCACATATTGATATAAAAACATTATAAAAACATTTTTCAATACCAAAATAAAAGAAAAGTAAAACATTGTATTTTTTTTTCTTTAAAAAAAGGTATGGCTTGTAGAGGAATCTGAAACTAAAATAATGGTCACGACGGCGGAGAAGACGTTGTCACCGCATACGTACAAGAAAAACATTCCCTTTTGTCATTTAGTAAAACGCTTCATATAAGAAAGATTTTTTTTGGATAAACGTAAAAGTCAAAGGGGTTTATACACCGTATAAAAGAAGGTTGTGTATAAAACAAAATATGCCTCAATGAAAGGAGATTGAGGCGAAGTCCCATACCTCGTGTCTGACTTGACTTGATCATTCTTTAATGTCCTGAATAATAAACTTGAGTTAATTTCTACATGTTTAAGAACCTTTTTCAAGTTCATTATTCCTTTTATATCACTTATTTCCATGTCATGAACACTATGTAATTATTTAAGTTAATAACGATCGTTTTAACGATCATTGGTACTTGAGTCAAAAATAAGCCCTTTATAATTACAAGTTGTTCATGTATCCATTATATCCGGAATTTTAATCATGATATAGATATCATATATGTCATATATATCCAGTACATGCATGCATTTATAATATTACATAATCATTTAGAGGTAAGAAAAGAAATTTACTGTTCATAGAGACGGTAAGCCTTACGTAGGCATGAATGATACTTTCATTTCTATTTCGTTTTTTATAGAATGTAATCATAATGATAAAAAGGTATATTACAATTCCAGTATAATATCATATATAATATCATAGTTCCATCTTTTATACATCCCACATATGGTATTTAACGAATCAACTCACTTTAAGGGGGCGGTAGTTCGCACTTCCTTAAATGAAGATATCACGTTTACCCATAATGAAAACCATAAAGGTAAACCCAAAATGAGAAATAAATAAACTTAAGGAAAACACAAACATATTATATATCATATATAAATATAGTGTCATCTTAATGGCCACCTTTGAAGGTGTTAAAAGAATGTTAAACAATCATCGTTTAGGGAGGCATAAATTCACCATCCACGGAAACAGTATGTTCTTTAACCATTAGATGTAGGTGTGTTTAAGTGTAGCTCGAATACTTCTTATAACAACATCCTAGTATATTGAAGATACTGGAGTTGTTACAAAAGAACTGAATAAAAAGAGTTTAGGGGGTTGGAGAAGCAAAATAAAACAAAAGGACTCAAGTGATGACATTACCTTAAAATCAAGTAACTCCCTTTGGTTTGAGCTCAAAGGCTTCCTTAGGAAGAATTCTGCCTAATGTGAGGCTTCAAGGAGTAATAGAGGGAAGTGGAGAGACAAAATGGGCAGGGGTCGGCTGAGCCAAAGGCTTTGGATGTGTGGGTAAGGAGGTAGAGGTGGGGCCTTTTATAAGAGGAGAGGAGGGGCACTCTTGAAAAATAACGATAAGTTACTTTATTTTAAAATGAGTTTTGGATTCAAAAGGTCCCACATTGATATAATTCGAGGATAATGTGATAAGGGTTCTAAATACACTCATCCAATTGGTTTTGGCCATATGTAGGTCTTCTATTTTACATTATCTATCCATTTTATTTAAATCGTTAAATAAAGAGGTCATCGCTACATCAGCATGATGTCATAAATAATTTAATTTATTTAATGTCTGAAAAATATAAAAAAATAATATGATGTAGGAAATCTTCTTAACTTTATAATTAATATTTATAGTCAAAACTATGACTTGTATAACCCCATGTAAAAATTGATTTATTAAAATAACTCATGTTTGTGTCATTTTTACTTTAACATTAAATAAAAAGTTATTTATGTCATTTCCCAAACAAAGTGGCTCGATGTGGTCCCCAAGTTGACCCATGGCTTGTCTTGGTCGGTCATGACACAAAAAATAAGGGTAGAACATGTGTCTAGGTCATTTAATCTTATTAAAACATTATTCTTAACTTAAACTACACTAATTACCACTAATCGCGATTAAAAACTTAATAAGATACTATTCACCAAAAAATTATTATATCTCATTGAACCACATTTTACATATTAATGACAACCATGTATGTCGGATATTTGAAATTCGAAACACAAAGATGAAAAAATTTCATTTAAACGAAAAATCAGTTTTTATAAGTACCACTTAGTGGTTTCACTATTCATCAAAAATTGATGTTTTTCAGAAAATTACCAAAAATTCACCCTAATATATATTTGATACTCCGAATTCAAAAATGATGTCTATTTTACAAAATTCAAATCGTATAAGTTACATTAATTAATTGAATATTTAATTCCCGTTGTCATGACAAATATCGTGTTTTTATGAAACAATAAGTATCAAAAGATTGGCACCAGTTTAAATCCAATTTCAAATTGAAATTGATTCCAATGACCAGCATTGGATTAAATGGTAAAAATATATTCTAATTTCACTTCAAAAACAATTCAAAAGATAATCAAATCATATAAATAAATTATATTAAAAAGCAGTTTTGATGTAAAATGCAGTATTTTTCACTATTCATAAAAAAATGAACATTGTCTGAAAACTACCAAAAATTCACACAAAGTAAATTTTGATGTCCAAATCATAAATAATATGTTTATTTTGACAAACATATCTTATAAAATTTTCAAAAGATAGATTTAAAAATGGTTTTCCATCAAAATCCAGTAAAACAATCTTTTATAAAATATTAGTGTATTCCATGCTTAAGATTGTATTTATTTTCATTTTAAGCCTATAAAACACTATCTTAATCATTAATAGACATAGATAAAAATATATATTATTCATTACTTACTTGGTATGTTAAATCCTTCCCCCCTTTAGAAAATTGTGTCCTCGCAATTTATTTACTTATCCAATAAATGGGGGTACTTATCCCTCATTTCATTTTCAGATTCCCATGTTGCCTCTTCCATCTTGTGGTTTTTCCACATAACCTTTTCTTGATTAATCACCTTATTTTGTAGCACTTGCTCCCTGTGGTCAAAAATCTGGACCGGTTGTTCCTGATAAGATAGGTTCTCTTCCAGCTGAACTACCTCTGGACTCAAAACATGAGATGGATCTGGCATATACTTTCTCAACATCGAAACGTGAAAAACATTGTGTACCTGAGATAAACTCGGAGGTAAAGCCACTCTATATGCAACTGATTCAACTCTCTCCATAATTTCATTTGTTCCAATAAACCTTGGACTCATCTTTCCTTTCTTACCAAATCTCATCAAACATTTCCAAGGAGAACCCTTGAGAAAAACAAGATCACCTACCTCGAAATATAGATCCTTCCTCCGGTTATCCGCATAACTCCTATGCCTGCTCTGAGCTGTTCTCATGTGCTTCTGAATCATCTGAACTTTTTCTTTCATCTCTTCTACCAATTGTGGTTCCATCAACTTCCTTTCACCCACTTCATCCCAGAAAGCTGGAGTTCGACAACGCCTCCCATATAATGCCTCAAATGGTTCCATCTGTATACTAGAATGAAAACTGTTATTATATGAAAATTCAACCAAAGAAAGATGTTGGTCCCAACTTCCCTGATAATCCATCGAACAAGCTCGTAGCATATCCTCCAAGGTCTGAATTGTTCATTCTGACTGCCCATCTGATTGAGGAGGAAAGTTGTACTAAAATTTAATTTAGTACCCAATGACTTTTGAAGGCCCTTCCAAAAGTTAGAAGTGAACCTGGGATCACGGTCAGATACAATGGAGAGAGGAACTCCATGTAACCTGACTATCTCTTTAAGATACAAACAGGAAAGTTTTTCTTGGTAAAAAGTATCTCGTATAGCAAGGAAATGAGCAGGTTTGGTCAAGCGATCAACAATAACCCAGATTGCATTATTACCTTGATACGCCTTTGGTAATCCCACAACAAAGTCCATGGATATATTCTCCCATTTCCACTCCGGCACTGGTAAAGGCTGAAGCATCCCTTTGGGTAACTGTCGCTCTTCTTTAACCTATTGACATGTCAAACACTTCACAGTAAAATCAGCAATATCACTTTTCATTCCATCCCACTAGTAATACTCCTGCAGATCTCTGTACATCTTAGTACTACCAGGATGAACTGAAAACGGAGAACTATGACCTTCACATAACAATTCATTCTTCAACTGTGTATCACAAGGCACACATAATCTCTTCCCAATCCTCAAAACACAATCACTATCAATGTTGAATTCATGCAACTTACCTTTCTGAACTAGCCCAACATTTTTCTGCAACTCACTGTCTTGCTTCTATGCTTGCTTGATTCTATCTGATAGAGATGATCTCACTAATACCTGAAACAAATCAAAAGAACTTTCTGCACCAACAACATCTATGCCAAAGTTCATCAAATCCTTAACCAAAGGATCACGTTCCAAACGCAACATTGCTAATGAAGCATTACTTTTTTGACCCAAAGCATCAGCCACTTTATTTTCTTTCCCTGGATGGTAATGAATTGTACAATAATAATCCTTGATTAATTCTAGCCATCTCCTCTATCTCATGTTTAACTCTTTATGAGTGAATATATACTTTAAAGTTTTTTGGTCAGTATATATTTCACACTTTACTCCATACAAATGATGCCTCCAAATTTTTAAAGCAAAAACAACAGCAGCTAATTCCAAATCATGTGCAGGGTAATTTACCTCAAGAGTTTTCAATTTTCGTTAAGCATAAGCAATTACCTGATCATTCTGCATTAGGATGCAACAAAGTCCTTTCAATGAAGCATCACTGTATATAAAAAACTCACCATTCCTTGAAGGTAGTGCCAAAACTAGAGCATTCACCGATCTTCTTTTCAATTCCTGAAAACAATCATCACATTCTTTTGTCCAGATAAACTTAACACCCTTCCGAGTTAGCTTAGTCATTGGACTAGATAACCGTGAAAAATTTCTAACAAACCATCGTTAATATCCTTCCAATCCAAGAAAACTACGAATCTCTGCTACATTTGTGGGTCTTGTCCATTATTGAACAACCTTTGTTTTTGCAGGATCAATGGTTATCCAATCTTTAGAAACAATGTGACCAAGGAAAGAAATTTGTTTCAACCAAAACTCACACTTTCTGAATTTCCCATACAATTTATTTTCTTTCAAGGTTTGAAAAATTACCCTTAAACGTCTTTCAGGCTCCTCTTTACATTTAGAAAACGCCAAAATATCATCAATAAAAACAACCAACATTTTTCACCTGATTCAACTGAGCCATCACTGCAGTAAACAGCTCAATTCTGATTCTGACCATCTCAGTATGCTGATTTGGAAGGTCATTTCCCTCAGTATTCCTTCCCAAAAGAAGCTTCTTTGTTTCCTCTATGAAAAACCATTCTTAACACAGAAATACCTTAGGCGAAGCAACATGGTAATCATTAAATTCAATATCATTTCAATCATACCATAAATTAACATATAATTTAACACTTTTGAAACCACTAAAGTTGTCTAAACCAACCTCTGATACCAACTATAAGTCCCCATCCGTAAACCTTACATAATCTTGAGTTATTACAAGATTACACATTGAGGATCTTTTCGGGTTTAGAGTTTTAGAGAATTAGATCATAAAACATGCATTACATTCCACATATAAACAAAGTGGTTACATAAAGATAGTATTCTTCTTTCCCATCAATGGAATCATATTTAAAATAAAACATGGATTCTTTCTTGACACTTCCTTGACACTATCATCATATCATGTACCTTTCCCTTTACCTGTGAAAAACATTTCAAAAAAAAAACATGTGATGAGCATAAAAAGCTCAGTAAGGGATATAAAAATATGGAAAGGAAACATCGGAACATATATACATAAGAATGAAATCATAATTTACCCATAAAACATATGCACTTTAACTTACCTCATCAAATCATGAATAAATAATTGAAATCATAATACATAAAGGTAACTTGAGGCATTCATAACATTCTTACATAGGGAGTAACCCTCTTGGTTACGTTTGGAATACCCATCACAGTATATTCCCCAGATCTCTTCAGAGAAACCATAACGTTTCACTCCTTCGTGATACCCAATGCATTGGAGATCTATATTGGGCTCACCCGCCCTTATTTTATCATGGAACCACCCGTCTTCATAATAATGCCCAAGAACCTCAACATAATTGTATCACATAAATCATGCATAAAGGAACCATAACATTTAAACCTTTCAATCACAAGATATAAATACAACATATTGATATAAAAACATTATGAAAACAATTTTCAATATCAAAATAAAAGAAAATTAAAACAAGGTATTTATTTTTCTTTTAAAAAAAAGGTATGGCTTGTAGAGGAAGCCGACACTTAAATAATGGTCACGATGGCAGAGAAGTCATTGTCGCCGCATACATATGACAAAAACATTCCCTTTTGTCGTTTAGTAAAACGGTTCGTATAAAAAATATTCATTTTGGATAAATGTAAAGGTCAAAGGGGTTTATACACTGTATAAAAGAAGGTTGTGTATAAAACAAAATATACCTCAATGAAAGGAGATTGAGACGAAGTCCCATACCTCGGGACCGACTTGACTAGATCGTTCTTTAATGTCCTGAATAATAAACATGAGTTAATTTATACTTGTTTAAGAACCTTTTTCATGTTCATTTTTCCTTTTATATCACTTATTGACATGTCATGAACATTATGTAATTATTTAAGTTAATAACGGTCATTTTAACGATCATTGGTACTTGAGTCAAAAATAAGCCCTTTATAATTACAAGTTGTTCATGTATCCATAATATCCAGAATGGTATTCATGATTTAGATATCATATATGTCATATATATCCAGTAAATTCATACATTTATAATATTACATAATCATTTAGAGGTAAGAAATGAAATGCACCGTTCATGGAGACGGTAAGCCGTACGTATGCATGAACGCTACTTTCATTTCTATTACGTATTTTATAGAATGGAATCATAATGATATAAAGGTATATTATAATTCCAGTATAATATCATATATAATATCATAGTTCCATACTTTATACGTCCCACATATGGTATTTAACGAATCAACTCACTTTGAGGGGGCGGTAGTCCGCACTTCCTTAAATGAAGATATCGTGTTTACCCATAATGGAAACCATAATGGTATACCCAAAATAAAAAATACAGAAGCTTAAGGAAAAAATAAACATATTATATATCATATATAAATATAGTGTCATCTTAATCTCCACCTTTGAAGGTGTTAAAAGAATGTTGAACAATCATCGTTTCGGGAGGCCTAAATTCACCATCCACGGAAATAGTATGTTCATTAACCATTAGATGTAGGTGTGTGTAAGTGTAGATCGAATACATCTTATAAAAACATCCTAGTATATTTCAGATACTAGATTTTTTACAAAAGAAATGAATAAAAAGAGTTTAGGGGGTTGGAGAAGCAAAATAAAACAAAAGGACTCAAGTGATGACATTACCTTAAAATCGCGTAACTCTCTTTGGTTTGAGCTCAAAGGCTTCCTTGGGAAGAATTCTGCCCAATGTGAGGCTTCAAGGAGTAATATTGGTAAGTGGAGAGTCAAAATGGGTAGGGGTTGGCCGAGCCAAAGGCTTTGGAAGTGTGGGTAATGAGGTAGAGGTGGGGGCATTTTATAAGAGGAGAGGAGGGGAACTCTTGGAAAGTAAAGATAAGTTACATTATTTTAAAATGCGTTTCGGATTCAAAAGGTCCCACATTGATATAAATCTAGGATAAGGTGATAAGGGTTATAAATCCACTCATCCAATTGGTTTTGGCCATGTGTAGGTCTTAGATTTTACATTATCATTCAATTTTATTTAAATCGTTAAATAATGAGGTCATCGCTGCATCATCATGATGTCATAAATAATTTAATTTTTTTAATGTCTAAAAATTATAAAAAACTACTATGATGTAGAAAATATTTTTATCTTTCTAATGAATATTTATAGTCAAAAATATGACTTTTATAACCCCATGTAAATTTTTTTTAGTAAAATAACTCATGTTTGTGTCATTTTTACTTTAAGATTAAATAAAAAGTTATTTATGTCATTTCCCAACCAAAGTGTCTCCATGGGGTCCCCAAGTTGACCCATGGCTTTCCTTCTTCGTCCATGACACAAACAATAAGGGTAGGACATGTGTCTAGGTCATTTCATTTTATTAAAACATTATTCTTACCTTAAACTACACTAATTACCACTAATCGCGATTAAAAACTTAATAAGTTACTATTCACCAAAAAAATTATTATAATCTCATTGAACCAAATTTTACTTCTTAATGACAACCATGTTTGTTGGATTTTTTAAATTCTAAACACAAAGATGAGAAATTTTCATTTAAACGAAAAATCAGTTTTTATAAGTACCACTTAGTGGTTTCACTATTTATCAAAAATTAAAGTTTTTTAGAAAATTTAAAAAGAATCACCCTAAGCTATATTTGATACTATGAATTCAAAAATGATGTCTATTTTACAAAATTCAAATAATATAAGTTACATTAATTAATTTAATAATTAATTCCTGCTGTCATGACAAATAGCGTGTTTTTATGAAACAAAAAGTATCAAAAGATTGACACCAGTTTAAGTCCAATTTAAAAGTTAAATTGATTCCAATGACCACCATTGGATTACATGGTAAAAATATATTCTAATTTCTTTTCAAAACCAATTCAAAAGATAATCTAATCATATAAATAAATTAGATTAAAAAGAAGTTTTGATGTAAAATGCAGTATTTTTCACTATTCATTAAAAATTGAACATTTTCTGAAAAATACCAAAAATTCACACAAAGTAAATTTTGATGTGCCAATCATAAATAATATGTTTATTTTGACAAAAATTTCTTATAAAGTTGTCAAAATATAGATTTAAAAATGGTTTCCCATCAAAAGGCAGTAAAACAATCTTCTAAAAAATATTAGTGTATTCCATGCTTAAGATTGTATTTATTTTAAATTTAGGCCTCTAAAACACTATCTTAATCATTAATATACATAGATAAAAATATCTATTATTCATTAATTACATGGGATGTTGCATCCTTCCCCCCTTTAGAAAATTGCGTCCCCTTAATTTATTTACTTATCGAATAAATGGGGGTACTTATCCCTCATTTCATTTTCAGATTCCCTTGTTGCCTCTTCCATCATGTGGTTTTTCCATAAAACCTTTACCTGTTTAATCACCTTATTTCATAACACTTTCTCCCTGTGGTCAGGAATCTGGACCAGTTGTTCCTCATAAGATAGGTTCTCTTCCAGATGAACTACCTCTGGACTCAAAACATGAGATGGATCTGGCATATACTTTCTCAACATCGAAATGTGAAAAACATTGTGTACCTGAGATAAACTCAGAGGTAAAGCTACTCTATATGCAACTGATCCAACTCTCTCTATAATTTCATATGGTCCAATAAACCTTGGACTCTGATTTCCTTTCATACCAAATCTCATCACACATTTCTAAGGAGAAACCTTGAAAAAACATGATCACCTACCTCGAAAGATAGATCCTTCCTCCGGTTATCCGCATAACTCTT
This sequence comes from Viscum album, assembly GCA_963277665.1. Lineage (NCBI taxonomy): Eukaryota > Viridiplantae > Streptophyta > Magnoliopsida > Santalales > Viscaceae > Viscum > Viscum album. Next base: position 44,433,744 of record OY728141.1, on the reverse strand, counting down.
CTGCCTGCTCTGATCTGTTCTCATGTGCTTCTGAATCAGCTGAACTTTTTCTGCCATCTCTTCTACCAATTCTGGTTCCATCAACTTCCTTTCACCCACTTCATCCCTGAAAGCTGGAGTTCGACACCGCCTCCCATATAATGCCTCAAATGGTGCCATCTGTATACTAGAATGAAAACTATTATTATATGAAAATTCAACCAAAGAAAGATGTTGGTCCCAACTTCCCTGATAATCCATCAAACAAGCTCTTAGTGTTCCTCCAAGGTCTGAATTGTTCGTTCTGACTTCCCATCTGATTGTGGATTAAATGTTGTACTAAAATTTAATTCAGTACCCAATGACTTTTGAAGGCCCTTCCAAAAGTTAGAAGTGAACCTGGGATCACGGTCAGATACAATGGAGAGAGGAACTTCAAGTAACCTAACTATCTCTTTAAGATTCAAACGAGAAAGTTGATCTAGGGAAAAAGTATCTCCTATAGAAAGGAAATGAGCAGATTTGGTCAAGCGATCAACAATAACCCAGATTGCATTATTACCTCGAGATGTTTTCGGTAATCCCACAACAAAGTCCAGGGATATATTTTCCCATTTCCACTCTGGCACTGGTAAAGGCTGAAGCATCCCTTTTGGTAACTGCCGCTCTGCTTTAACCTATAAGACATGTCAAACACTTCACAGTAAAATCAGTAATATCTCTTTTTATTCCATCCCACCAGTAATATTCCCGCAGATCTCTGTACATCTTAGTACTACCAGGATGAACTGAAAACGGAGAACTATGAGCTTCACATAACAACTCATTCTTCAACTGTGAATCACAAGGCACACATAATCTCTTCCCAAACCTCAAAACACAATCACTATCAATGTTGAATTCATGCAACATACCTTTCTGAACTAGCTCAACCTTTTTCTGCAACTTACTGTCTTGCTTCTATGCTTTCTTGATTCTATCTGTTAGAGATGACCTCACTAATACCTGAAACAAAAAAGAAGAACTTCCTGCACCAACAACTTCTATGCCAAATTTCATCAAATCCTTAACCAAACGATCACGTTCCAAATGCAACATTGCTAATGAAGCATTACTTTTTCGACTCAAAGCATCATCCACTTTATTTGCTTTCCTGGATGGCAATGAATTGTAGAATCATAATCCTTGATTAATTCTAGCCATCTCCTTTATCTCATGTTTAACTCTTTCTGAGTGAATATATACTTTAAACTTTTGTGTTCGGTATATATTTCACACTTTACTCCATAAAAATGTGGCCTCCAAATTTTTAAAGCAAAAACAACAGCAGCTAATTCCAAATCATATGTAGAGTAATTTACCTCATGAGTTTTCAACTGTCGTGAAGCATAAGCAATTACCTGATCATTCTGCATTAGGACACAACCAAGTCCATTCAATGAATCATCACTGTATATAACAAACTCACCATTCCTGGAAGGTAGTGCCAAAACTGGAGCATTCAAAAATCTTCTTTTCAATTCCTGAAAACAATCATCACATTCTTTTGTCCAGATAAACATAACACCCTTCCGAGTTAGCTTAGTCATTGGACTAGATAACAGTGAAAAATTTCTAACAAACCGTCGGTAATATCCTACCAAACCCAGGAAACTATTTATCTCTGTTACATTTGTGGGTCTTGGCCATTCTTGAACAACCTTTGTTTTTGTAGGATCAGCGGTTATCCCATCATTAGAAACAATGTGACCAAGGAATGAAATTTGTTTCAACCAAAACTCACACTTTCTAAATTTCCCATACAATTTCTTTTATTTCAAGGTTTGCAAAATAACCCTTAAACCTCTTTCATGCTCCTCTTTACTTTTAGAAAACCCAAAAATATCATCAATAAAAAAACCAACATTTTTCACCTAATTCAACTGAGCCATCACTACAGTAAATTGCTCAATTCTGATTCTGACCATCTCAGTATGCTGATTTGGAAGGTCATTTCCCTCAGTATGCCTTCCCAAAAAAGATTCTTTGTTTCCTCTACTAAAAACCATTCTTAACAGTGAAATACCTTAGGCGAAGCAACATGGTAATCTTTAAATGCAATATCATTTCAATCATACCATAAATTAACATATAATTTAACACTTTTGAAACCCCTAAAGTTGTCTAAACCGACCTCTAATACCAACTATATGGCCCCAGCCTTAAACCTTACTTAATCTTGAGTTATTACAAGATTACACATTGAGGATCTTTTCGGGTTTAGAGTTTTAGAGAATTTGATCATAAAACTTCCATTACATTCCACATATAAACAAAGTGGTTACATAAAGATATTACTCTTCTTTCCCATCAATGGAAACATATTCAAAATAAAACTTGGATTCTTTCTTGACACTTCCTAGACACTATCATCATATCATGTACCTTTCCCTTGACCTATGAAAAACATTTCAAAAAAAAATGGGATGAGAATAAAAAGCTCAGTAAGGGATATAAAAATATGGAATGAAAAAATGGGTACATATATACATAAGAAAGAAATCATACTTTACCCATAAAACATATGCACTTTAACATACCTCATCAAATCATGAATAAATCATAGAAATCATAAAACATAAAGGTAACTTGAGGAATTCATAACATTCTTACGTAGGGAGTAACCCTCTTGGTTACGTTTGGAATACCCATCATAGTATATTCCCTAAATATCTTCGGAGAAACATTAAAGTTTCACACCTTCGCATTACCCAATGCATTGGAGAGATATATCAGGCTCACTCACCCTTAGTTTATCACAGAATCACCCGTCTTCATAATAATTCCCAAGAACCTCAACATAATCGTATCACATAAAACTTGCATAAAGGAAACATAAATTTTCCACCTTTCAATCAAAAGATATCAATACAACATATTGATATAAAAACATTATGAAAACAATTTTCAGTACCAAAATAAAAGAAAATTAAAACATGGTATTTATTTTTCTTTTAAAAAATGGTATGGCTTGTAGAGGAAGCCTAAACTCAAAAAATGGTCACGGTGGCGGAGAAGTCGTTGTCACCGCATACGTACGACAAAAACATTCCCTTTTGTCATTTAGTAAAACGATTCATATAAAAAAGATCCCTTTTGGATAAACGTAAAAGTCAAAGGGGTTTATACACCGTATAAAAGAAGGTTGTGTATAAAACAAAATATGCCTCAATAAAAGGATATTGAGACGAAGTCCCATACCTCGGGTCTGAGTTGCCTCAATCGTTCTTTAATGTCCTGAATAATAAACTTGAGTTAATTTATACTTGTTTAAGAACCTTTTTCATGATCATTATTCCTTTTATATCACTTATTTCCATGTCATGAACAGTATGTAATTATTTAAGTTAATAACGGTCTTTTTAACGATCATTGGTACTTGAGTCAAAAATAATCCCTTTATAATTACAAGTTGTTCATATATCCATTATATCTAGAATGGTATTCATGAATTAGATATCATATATGTCATATATATCCTGTACATGCATGCATTTATAATATTACATAATCATTTAGAGGTATGAAATGAAATGCACCGTTCATGGAGACAGAAAACCGTACGTAAGCATGAACACTACTTTCATTTCTATTTCGTATTTTATAGAATGGAATCATAATGATATAATGGTATATAATAATTACAGTATAATATCATATATAATATCATAGTTCCATCCTTTATACGTCCCACATATGGTATTTAACGAATCAACTCACTTTGAGGGGGTGGTAGTCTGCACTTCCTTAAATGAAGATATCGCATTTACCCATAATGGAAACCATAAAGGTATACCCAAAATGAAAAATACAGAAGCTTAAGGAAAACATAAACATATTATATATCATATATAAATATAGTGTCATCTTAATGGCCACCTTTTAAAGTGTTAAAAGAATGTTGAACAATCATCGTTTTGGGATGCATAAATTCACCATCCACGGAAATAGTATGTTCTTTATCCATTATATGTAGGTGTGTGTAAGTGTAGCTAGAATCCTTATTATAACAAAATCATAGTATATTGAAGATACTGGAGTTGTTACAAAGTAAATGAATAAAAAGAGTTTAGGGGGTTGGAGAAGCAAAATAAAACAAAAGGACTCAAGTGATGACATTACCTTAAAATCGGGTAACTCCCTTTGGTTTGAGCTCAAAGGATTCCTTGGGAAGAATTATGCCCAAAGTGAGGCTTCAAGGAGTAATATAGGGAAGTGGTGAGACAAAATGGGCAGGGGTTGGCTGATCAAAAGGCTTTGGAAGTGTGGTTAAGAAGGTAGAGGTGTGGGCCTTTATAAGAGGAGAGGAGGGGCACTCTTGGAAAGTAAATTTAAGTTACTTTATTTTAAAATGAGTTTCAGATTAAAAAGGTCCCACATTGATATAATTCGAGTATATGGTGATAAGGGTTATAAATCAACTCTTCCAATTGGTTTTTCCATGTTTAGGTCTCATATTTTACATTATCTTTCGATTTTATTTAAATCGTTAAATAATGAGGTCATCGCTGCATCATCATGATGTTATAAATAATTTAATTTATTTAATGTCTAAAAATTATAAAAAAATACTATGATGTAGGAAATATTTTTTCTTTCTAATTAATACTTATAGTCGAAAATATTACTTGTATAACACCATGTAAAAATTGTTTCTGTATAATAACTCATGTTTGTGTCATTTTTTACTTTAACATTAAATAAAAAGTTATTTATGTCATTTCCCAACCAATGTGTCTCCATGGGGGAACCAAGTTGCCCCATGGATTTTCTTGGTCGGCCATGACACAACCAATAAGGGTATGACATGTTTCTAGGTCATTTCATTTTATTAAAACTTTATTCTTACTTTAAACTACACTAATTACCACAAATCGCGATTAAAAACTTAATAAGTTATTGTTCACCAAAAAATTATTATAATCTCATTGAACCACATTTTACATCTTGATGACAACCATTTGTGTCGGATTTTTGAAATTCAAAACACAAAGATTGCAAAATTTCATTTAAACGAAAAATCAGTTTTTATAAGTACCACTTAGCGGTTTCACTATTCATCAAAAATTGATGTTTTTTAGAAAATTACCAAAAATTCACCCTAAGCTATATTTGATACTCCAAATTCAAAAATGATGTCTATTTTAAAAAATTCAAATCATATATGTTACATTAATTAATTTAATAAATAATTCCCGATGTCATGACAAATAGCGTGTTTTTATGAAACAATAAGTATTAAAAGATTGACACCAGTTTAAGTCCAATTTCAAAGTTAAATTGATTACAATGACCACCATTGGATTAAATGGTAAAAATATATTCTAATTTAACTTCAAAACCAATTCAAAAGATAATCTAATCATATAAATAAATTTGATTAAAAAGCAGGTTTGATGTAAAATGCAGTATTTTTCAGTATTCATTAAAAAATGAACATTGTCTGAAAAATACCAAAAATTCACACAAAGTAAATTTTGATGTCCCAATAATAAATAATATGTTTATTTTGAAAATCATAGCTTATAAAATTATCAAATTATAGATTAAAAAATGGTTTCCCATCAAAAGGCAGTAAAACAATCTTTTAAAAAATATTAGTGTAATCAATGCTTAAGATTGTATTTATTTTCATTTTAAGCCTCTAAAACACTATCTTAATAATTAATAGACATAGATAAAAATATCTATTATTCATTACTTACTTTTTATGTTACATATATTTTATATTTCACCCCTTTATATAGGTTCTAAAAAGTAGAAGTGGAGGGAAAAATTCCACTTTCCCACTAACTATAACATGAATTTCAATTATCTAGCATATTCAAAATTATCTATACAACTAAAAATACTTATATACAAATAATATATATTCATTTAATTTTCTAGTGTTTTCCACAATTCTCAAGAATCCTAAATTTCTATGTTATTGAAATTTTCCTGTATTATAGGTTTTTTCTAGATGACAATCCACATAAAAGAATCAGTTAAACATACTCAAACAAGATATATTTATAATTTATGAAATGTTTCTCAAAAATATTATTCTTAAAAATAATTTTTCAAGAAACATTTTATGAAAATTTAATCTATTTACCAAAAAACCACTTCTCAATTATTTATTTTCCTAACAACATTCATGGTCTAATTATATCATAAAAAATAATATTTATAGACCTATTTTTTTGATCACCTAGCCTCAACTATTCATAAGATGATATCTAGTATAAGAAAGGTATTTATGATTTACTAGTGTTTCTGCATTCAATTTCTTTACCTTATCTTAATAATTCTTCACAATTAAGAACTTATAATATAAATTATTCATATGTTCACTTACTCACTTCCAAAACATTAAACATTGTATTTAAAAAAAACTACACACTACAGAAATCATAGATACATTTTATTCATTGAACATACGTACCTCTATTAATTTCACTTGACTTATAAAATATAGTTGACTACATTGTTACAGCATTGAAATACTTTAGGAATATGTATATTTTTGTATATATCAACCTTCAATTTTCATTAGAAGATTAAAAAATATTTTCACACCACATTGATCATCCCATTTCATGATATTTTAATTTTCTCCCTTTAATTAATTAAAACATATAGCTCATATTTATGAATACTTATAAAATGAAAAAAACTAACCCCTTTGGTTTCTTTATTTTTTTTTAAATTTCAAAAAACCTAGTAACAAAAAAATATTTGTAACTCTTTGTTCGGTATGATACATTTATTTATATGTGTAAAAATTTCTATGTACACTAAAAATATTTTTAAATTATCCCATAGGACTTCATAAAACTTTATCTTCATGTTCACAAGTCTTTTTATAATGGTATCTTTTAATTATTTTTCCCAATGAACAATATTTGGTATGTCTGATGACTTCATGTACAACATATCTTTTGTAGAATCATAAAATTCCAACAACAAACATTCATAGAAAAAATATTGGGACCAAGTTGGATGGAAGTGTTTTTTAGGTACATGAAATATGTTGGTGTTGTTTTTTTCATTGGGATGCCTTTTTTGGAAATAAAAATAAATAAACTCAATTTGAATTATTTGGTGATCATATGGTCGGTACATAAGGATGGATTATAATTAATGAAAAACACACATTTCATATGAATGTTTCTTTATTTTCATTGTTTGCGAATGAGATTTTTTTAGGTGATGTTATTCATTAGATTCAACAATGGTCTAAAATAAATGATTTAATTGGTATGAGACGATGAATCATAGTCCAAATTCATTAAATTTAAATTTGATCATTAATTGCGGATATTGGAGTTACCATAAATCATATGTTATTTTGGTATCTTTTGATTGTTATCTAATTAATGGAAGGGAGAAAATTTGTACATGTTTTGAAAATCATTTTGGGATTGTGATGGAATATAATTAAATCATTATGATGTAAATTATATGATTATATAACAATATCAAAAGTTCTAAATCTCATGTGGAATTCATGATACAAGCTGAGGTTTGTGGAAGAATAATGGTTATCAGGTTGATGTCTTCTGGTCTCTATTCATATGTGTGAGGTTCACTAAACCCAATATTGTTTGAAGGATGGGTTGTTTTGATTCACCAATGAGAATATAAAGTTTTTAGTTTTCAGTCAGACAAATAATCCACAAGATTCAAATAAATAGAGAAATAAGATGGTAGATGCAAAATGTTTTCATTATACCATTTCCAAAAAATGAATGAAGATGATGTTTACACCAATACATTGGACGTGCTATATCGATGATCAATCAGTGGAAGGAATGATTGTGAATACAGATTGGAAAATAGAGTTTTTAGGACCGATCAACAAAATGATGATAAATAATGTAGTCAACTATTTTAATTAGGATGAATTGTAATACAATCGGTTCTAGAGAAAAATAATATATGATTTATTTTTTAATTGGGTTAAGATTCATTGGAAAAATTGTGGATCCAATTCCATCAATTTTCCTTGAAAGTAATACATTAGAGTTAGAAGATATTGATCCATCAAATATATGATGATATAGATAAGTTATTCTAACACATGAACATCATTATAAGGAAAAAGAAAAAAATATATTTACATGAATAGTTTATAAGATTTATATATTTAAGGGGTATTTAGAATGATTTATAAGTTACAAATATGTTTATAGAAGAATGATTTTAATGTTGGTTGTTCTTCAATTTATATGAAGTATCAATATGAAAATACACTTATTTGTTTAAAATTTTGTGTTACAACAAAATTAATTCCAGAGTTTTAAATCTCACATATGTTTACATCAAAAATAGTTTTCTTTAGTTATGAAAGTTTTTCATCATACTGATGAAATCAGAATAAAAATTATTATTGGACTGGGTAATGATTAGAAGGTTTAAAGAGAGGTGAATATTTGAGAATATTTAAATTGTCTTGAGAAAAATCAGAAAAATTTGAGAATCACTAAACATGTCGATGATGGAGTCGAAATGAAATGAAATTTATGATTTGGGAAATTTGTTTAAGTAGGGAAATGTTTTCCGATTCCAACAAAAAAACATTTGGATCACCTATAAATTATAGTAATTACATTGTACTTTCATACTATGAATTATTATTCATATTCCAAATAAGAGGGAGAATATATGAACATTTTAGAGAGAGAATATTCTAGATGGAGTTTTCATAAGGAGGTTTTTAAGATAGAAGATAAAGAAAGAAGACTATATTATGTGGTAATAGAAGCATACCATGTACTCTAACACGAATTATCAGATATTCGTTTTCGATTCAAAATTTATTCTAAGGTATTATTCTAGATATATGATTTATGTACTGGGAAATTAGAATGGGGAATTAGACAGAGCCACCAAATAGTGTATCCTTACAATTTTCAATGATTTTTTCACCTATTATTGAGTATGAATGTGACGATTTTTTTGACGATATCAAAAATTAATGTTCACATGGAAACATAGTAACATGTCTGGAATAAATTGGAAAAATATTCATAACCTATTACACAAACATTTATTACATTATTTGTTCTAGCAGAAGAACATTCACTATTAAATTTATCATAGTTCTACATAGGTGTATTGTATATCCAACATGATGTATCAAGAAAATGTATTGTTTTATAGTGGAATGCATGGTATTGGTTTGTTTCAATATCATACCAAGGATGTAGATACACTTATTTAATAGAAAAAAATTTAAATACATATGTTACTATTAATTATTGAATGTTTCATTTTTATCAAAGTGATAAATAATTAATATAAGGAAAATTTAGTTTTAAAATAATAAACACATAATATAAATAGGTTATCACTGATTCACCCCACTCTTTGTGATACAAAAATATTTCATAATCATTTTTAATTGGTGTTAAATCATCATTTTCTATTATTTGTGTCTTTTCTACTGATTTTCCATAATTAATTTTGTTATGGAATATTCGATTTGTGTGAAAAGTATGGTTATTATGGTTTTTGATGGAATGAACTATCAAATATGGAATGATAGATTATATCAATATCATATGTCTATTGTATATTATTTTTTGGAATATTTCTTTGTCAGATTTTATCTTCTAGATTAATACACTCTTCTCATAATGGTAGATATGATGAATATTGATAATGATAGATGGGATAATAATGAATTACTCTAATTCCATTTTGTAACTAAATTCATATGATTAAATGGTGTTCCTATAGCCAAAGATATCATGGATAAGTAAAATCATATTTATAAAGGTAATACAATAGTTAATATGGAAGTATTGAAATTTGGATATTTATGTATGATGATCTCAAGATGGGTGAATATGAATCAGTTTGTAGTTTATTTACTAGGGTGAGTGGCATTGTTATCTGTATCAGATGTCTTGTTTAAAATTTTCTACATTCTACTATTGTTAAAAATATCTTTAGAATTTTTTTGAAATGTAAAAAATGAATGTTTCTTAATTTGATGATTTAGATCGAGAAAAATTATATATATATAATTTTAATAGTACTCTGTTTATATATGAAATGATAAGAGAGAAGTTTATGAAATGAAAAATAAAATATTATAGAAAAATTTCATTCATGTATTCCAATAATGAAAACTCTAAGAGGATTCTTGAAGAAGAAGAAGCTAGAAATTTTGATTCCATAAAGGATTTATTAAAAAATCATGATGATGTTTTACCATTATTTTCAAAATTATGAAAAAAGTTATATTTAAATATAAATGGAAATTTATTTGAAATATTTTGAATTTGGAGCCATTGGAGACTATGTGGCTAATTTTTCAAAAAGAATGAAAGTATAAGATATTGATTAATATAAAAGAAAGATTATAATATCTTGGTAGGAATACAGTGATAAGGATAAATATTCTTCCAAATGGAATGATAAAAAGTTATAGAAATCCAAAAATAAAATCTTCTTTTCTAAAGATGATGATGAAGAAGATAGTTTGGATAAATTTGAAATGTATAATAAGAATCATAGAGAGAATAATTTATTTGAAAAAGATCACAATAAACAGTTATAAGTAGTAGTTGTGGAGAAGAAGAAACTTATTTATAATTTTATCTAAAAGAAGAATTAAAATATTGTCTTACAAATATTAGAAGGATTGAGAAAAAATTAGAAAAATGAAAAAAAATGTTCCTCGATTATGAATTTATAATTTTTTATTGATGAGAAAGATAAGATGTCGTGATCGTTTTATGATGTGGAGAAATATATTGGGGAATAAAATAATCATAATGAACATATTAATGTTTATTTTATAGAAAAATAACAATAATATTGATTTTTTTTTGGAAAAATATATTAGTCACGTATAGAGTTAATAGTAACTATAACTCTATTTTTGAAGTTGAGGAATACTATGTGAATTGTAAAACATAAAATGATCAAAAAATTATCTTTAACATATCGAATGAAATATGAAATCATTTCCTAGACAAAGAATGTTGATGAAGTTATAAACATGGCCAAAACTAGAAAATTGGAAATTTTAAAAAGTTAATAAACATTATATGTCTGAAAAATTTCTTAAATATTCCTATTAGGATAAGGATGAAAATTAAATAACCTAGAAAATAATTGTATAGGTATGAATATAGATTTTACGACTAAACATAGTCATGATGTTAGAGAAATTAATGTCACTATGAAATATTTCTACCACTTCTGATACTATGTTATTTTTTGAGGAAAGCACTCATTTAATGGGTACTATGGGTATTTTTGTTGATTTGGGAATACAGAAATCGTATCATGTTTTAATCAACATGACTATGAGTATTCAATAAGTTATAAATATAAAAGTTCAAGGGGTGTCAATTATTTTAATATAATTAAATATGAGAATGTTTTTATTGAAATGAGAAACAGGTTCCATCCTATCCAAACTATTATTGAATGATGTGAGGAATTTGGATATCCAGAAAAAGGATGCATTGTATTTTACCTATAAAAACAACATGTTTATAACAATTTTCAGATTTCAAATTCAAATAAGTTTAAGGTAAACAAGAAATTGCATGCTGTTGAATCTGAACTCAAAGATTCAAAAGGATAATGACTATGGATCCTTGATAGTGGGTATTCTTCTCAAATGATAGTATAGTTAAAACTTTTGAAGATTGTGAATGACATCAAAAAATTTAATAATGTCATTTGAAAATTATGAATCTCTCTAAATTAAATGTGTTGGTCAAGCCACTATATGTAGTGAAAAATTGAAATACAATAAATATTCATTTTTATGGGATAAAAAAGAATTGATAATTTTCTCACAACATGTGATGAATAAAATAAGTTATTTTCAAAATATATTATTTTTATAAAAATTGATAATGATGGGAAGATAGTTATAAGATGCCAATGTATAAAAGGAAACTTATACCACGTTGGTGAAGTTTATTAATCCAATTAATTGAGAATGATGCAAGAGTATTAGTTGTGGCATAAAAGGCTTGGAAACATGTGTCTGAGAAACTAGAGAAAGCCATAAAATAAAGTTAGTGTCTGTGGAATTCCTCACATTTCAAGAATTAGATATTTTACTTTATAAGTTTTCATTAAGGAATGGTTACATAACATGTTCATAAGAAAGTTATCATTTATTAAAAACGACTCCTATAACATATACAATCAGATATCTATAGGCCAATGATAAAAAAATAATGTAATAAATATTAGAACTTAATTAATATCCATAATGTTTTTATATTCATTAACTTTCATATAATATGAAGCATAAGTCAGATGCTCTAAAAATGATTAAATTTTTCAGGTTAAGATCTAAGAATGAATGTGAGTATTCATTGAATTAGATGGTAAAAGGAAATAGTATAGATTCAAAAAATGTAGTTTTTTAAAACAATCTATAGAATAATGGATTTTTTCATGTGTTGATTACATCAAACATTCGTCAACAAAATATTCATAAATAATAAAAAATATAAGTCTTGTTAAAATGGGGGGAACTATGTAAACTAAACATGGTCTCTATCATTACTTTTAGATTCAATCAACTAACACTTATGTTTATATTAAAAACTGATGTTTCTATATTCCATCTTTAGTTATGGCATTATATGAACTTTTTTATGACAATACTCAATGTTTGATACACTTGAGAGTTTTTGAGAGTCTATGCATCATAAAAAAGGAAGGTGAACGCCATGGAATGTTTGAGAAGTTATGTAAAGACATAATTATTATATTATATATTCTGTAAAGAAGATATATATATATATATACATATATATATATATATTTCAACAAAGATACAAGAAGATTAGTTGACTATATTTATGTGAAAGTGATTGAAAAAGATGAGGATGGGGTAATAAAAATCATGTGAATAATGACTATGAACCTGATGAATTAATTTTTGATAATATATATGATAAGGATTAAAAAAATTCAATCTCTTATAAAAAGATTAATTAGAGTTAGATATTTCTAGTTAAGAGGAAAAATCTCGAAAACATAATCCTAGGCTAAGGAAGCACATGGATTCTCAAAACAAATTGGTGACCAATATCTAGAGGTATAAACATTATGATCATGAAAAGCTTTTATAAAAATAAAATTGTATTTGGATTTGTAGTTGAAAGGTGTGAAAAAATCTTTTTAGCATACATAATGGGATAAATCTATAAACGAAGAGTTAAATAATATTAAGAAGAATAACACTTGGTATATTATACATAAATGAAAATAATGAATTGATAGTGGTAAGAAGTTGGATTTGTGGATGAAACTGAATGTATATGGTGAAGTTAGAAAAAAAAATAAAGGTTAATGGAGAAGGATAATCACAAATTTAAAGAATTGATTTTTTGGGGTATTTTTCACTATTTTTATGATTGGATACAATCAGAGTGTTTCTTCCCATTACTACACGTTGAATTTTATATGAATTTTTAGATGGATGTGACTATAGAATTTATTAATAAATAACATGATGAAGAATTGTATGTATAAAAACAATGTGATTTTATTAATTTTTATAAAAGAATAGTTTTTAGTTAATAAAATCCTTGTATTGTATAAATAAATATCTGATAAGTTGGTAATCCAAATTTAATACCTTTTTAGGGACATTGGTATTTTACAAAGGAATGGTTGATGATAATATGTATATGAAAAAAATTCAGAGAATATCACTCATTGTAATTTTATACTTTGATGATATTATATTGTCTAGGAATGATCAAATAACTTGTGAATGTTTTTCTAGAGAAATGATTGAGTTTTGTTGTTGTCTATACTGGGTGAAATGAATTAATTTATTGTGTTGAAAACCTCACCAAATAAGAAAAAAATATTTCATTCCCAATAAATGAAAGAAAAATAACATCTTAATATGTTTGGAATAGGAAATTATAAACTAGTTTCGAATCCAATTTTAGTGGGACAACGATTTACCAAACATTGTGAAAGTATATAAGTTGAATCTAAGGAGTTTCAAATTCTAATTGGTTGTTTATTGTATATAACCATCTCAAGACCAAATATTGTTTATATAGTCACCTTATGTGCATGATTTAGGAGTACCCTAAAAGAATCACATCTATTTTCTAGAAAAATAATTATTATATATATCTAGGGGACAATATTTTTTAGAATAATTAATGATATATTATAATGTATTGACTTTTTGGTTATTTAGATGATGATTAGGTAGGAAACATCGATGATTGAATATTATAATCTACTAGGTTTATGAATATAAAGTATCCAACTTAAATGTATTGACAATCAGAGTATTTAAATACTTTAATGTATTCTGATTGTCTATAATTTATAAAATATTAATGATATAATATTATAATCTAGTGGGTTTAAAGAATTTTACTCTGATTGTCAATACTTTAAGGGTTAATGGGTTTTTCATGTGAAGTAATTCATAAAACTCAACATAGTTCAAAACTGAAATTCTGATTTTGTATGAGAAGATGTTTCAACATAAAAATTAATCCAATACTAATCTGATAATTTTCTTCATGATCATGGATTTGTCATAAACCATTTGGTGTTACAGAAACATGTGATGCAATCCTTATAAAATAAAATGATAATAAGTGTTTCATTTTTTGGAAATTGAATTGAGTATTGGATGGAATGTAATAGAAACTATCCAATGAATATTAGTTTCTTCTATTCTAATCTAAAGGGTAATAAAAATCATCAAGAATTCATTATGAAATAAAAATTTATTAAAGTTGAAAGGTAATGAAGAAGAATTAGTTTAGTATTAGTTCAATAGTGTGAGGCTCATTGAACAAATAATTTTTTAGATGTTAGAATGTTTATTTAAATTATAGAAGACGTATATTATAGTTTTTAGTCAGACTAATAAGCCACAATATACAAATAATTATAGAAAAAAGATGGAAAATATTGAAATTGTTTTGTACTATTAGAAAAAAAGGTTCTGGCAGACATAGGTACATCATAGATGGTATTCCCCCGATCATTCAAAGGTAATAATGTTTGTAAATGTATCTAACAAATAGGAGTTATTGGAACTAATCAATCTGATTATTATCAATTGTGTATTGAACTATTTTCATCACATGGAATTGTATTAAATTTCCGTCAATGTAAAAATGAGCTATGCTCTATTTGTCAATTGGTTCAAGAGTTTTTATATAAGTAGTGAAGTAGATTGATAATAAATTCCTTCAAACTAGTACATCATGTTAATAAATATATGGATTCATCATATGAAGGATAATACTGATATATTTAATGGACACTGGAACAACAGATTGAAGAAACTAAGAAAAATAGATTTTCTAAAATAGTTTTGTTGAAGTGTCTGTAGAAGGTTGTTTTCAAATTCTTCAACATTTGAAACAATATTTAATATAGAATGTTTTCAATGATTTTTTTATTTATTTGATATTGATCATTGATATGAGAAGATATTTTTTTATAATAAGTTGGTATAGAGTAACATAATAAGAAATATGAGGACTTACATTTGTTTTCTTCATAATTTGAATTATTTAGTTCTTATATGTAAGCATTATATTGATGAAATCAGGAAAATAATTATTATTAGATTAGTTTCTGGTTTTAATTCGTGATGTGTTCTGAATATGTGAGAATATTCGAGTAGTTTCAATGGAAATTGAGAAAATTTTAGAATCACTAAAAAATCCAAATATAGAGTTGAAATGATATAAAATTCATGATTTTGGAAAATTGGTTAAGAAGGAAAATGTTATCAAATTCTTACCCAAACCACCATTGGAACACCTATAAATTGTAATAATTACATTTTACTTTGTGACTTTAATGTACTATTCGTGTGAGAAAGAAGAAAGGGGATGTGATTAATGTTATATTGAGACGTTTCTAGACAATGTTTTTCTAAGGAATGTTTCTGAGTAGAAGAAGAATATGGAAGATCATATTTAGTGATTACAAGATCAGATTTACCAATAAAACACAGTATTCAGTGTATTCTTTAAAGGTGTTTTAGAATTTATCCCATGGTATTATCATAGAAACATGTATTCCAGAATGGAAAATCAGACTGCAGAATCACACTAAGCCGTCAAATTGAGTATCCATAAGATTTCAAAATATGTTTTTACCTTCTACTCAGGAGTAAAGTGATGTATTTTTTCAAAATTTTTCAAAAGTAAACATTGACAAGGCGACATGATTATATTTTTAGAATCCGTTAGTATATGTTTTTTAACATGTTAGATAAAATTTTATTACACAAATTGTTCTAGATGAAGCACATGAACTATTTTATTGACCATTATTTTGCACATGTGTATGGATACATCCTACTTTTTTTTATCTACACAAAAGATTATTTTCAAGTGGGTTGGGTGGTATTGTATCGTTTTCATACCATACCAATGATGTATCTACTCTTTTTGAGTAGTGAAACATGTAAGCACCTTGGTTCATGTGTATGTGGGAATTTGTTTCCCTACTTATGATATATATCATTAAAAATAGGAAAAGATTGTATTAAGAGAATGTACACATAAAATAAAAATTGTATCATTGATTCACCAAAAACATTGTTATAAAATAATATTGGGTGGTATTTTCATTTAGTAATAAGAAATTGGTTCCATTTATTTTTCTCTTTAATGATGTCTCTTTAGATGTTAAGTTGTTATAGGGAATTTGAATTTTTGGATCAATAAGGGAATTTTGATTGTTGATGTAATGAACTATCATATCGGGAATGACATATTGTTTCCATATCATAGGTCACATTGGTATGATATATTAGAAGATTTAAAAGTTTTATTTCCTTCTATTGATGAAAATAATCCTATTATAGTTGTGGATATGAAAAATCATGTGAATTATTGATGGGATAACAATTAGTTACCCTCATCACTTTCTGAAATAAAAATTCAATGATTGAAGGGTGTTTCCACTACCAAAAGTATATAAGATAAGATAAAGAACATTGATGATTCTAATACAATAGTAGAGAAGTAAAATTTACTAATATAAATTTTTATTATCAAGATATCATGATGGGTGATTATGAATTATTTGGTGACTTCTTTACCTAGGTGAATGAAATTGTTTGATCTATTACATTTCTTGGTGAATATTTGGAAAATTATAATATTTTTTTAATGATTTTGATAATTATTAGAAAAAAGTTTGATTTCAATGTTACTTTCTTGGAATATAGTGTTCATGATACATTATATCTAAATGATTTGTGTATTAATATTAAGAAATGATATTCGAGAATGTTATGAAATAAAAAAAGGTTGATAGAGAAATTTCATTCAAAGTTGCAAAGAGAGAAGTTCATAAAAAGAATCCTGAATAAGAATAAGCTGATGATTTTGATTCAAAAAATGAGGTCTGTAAAATTCTTGATAATTAATAATCAATGTATTTTAAAGAGGTGGAAATTTGGTATTCGTAAATATAAAGTGAAAAATTCCATAAATTGTTTTGAAATTGGAGTGGTTGGATACTTTTTGGATAAGATCCATGAAGAAAGAAAGAATTGGATAGTGATGATGATGGATGAAGGGTGGAATTATCCTCGAAGAAACATGGTTATAAGTGTAAATGTAATTACAAAGGGGACAAAATAAGTTATACAAATAAAGAATGATATATTTTTTTATGAAGATGATAAATTAGATGCTAGTGAAGATTAATCCATAATTTTTAATAAGAATTCTGAAGATAATAATTTCATTACAATAATCACTAATAATGAGTTTTTATGAAATATTTTTGATGATGTAGAAACTGAGATAGAATTTCAAATTAAATAATAATAGAATTAATGTTTGAGAAAGATTGGAAGGATTTAGAGATAAATCAGGAACCCTCAAAATTATTATTTCTCAGAAAAAAAATAAAGAATGTGTTTAATGAGAATGTTATCTTAATTGATGTGATTTATGACTTGAATTAATATATTAAGAAATAATATAATCAAATTAAACATCAACAAGTTAATATAATACAAAAATAAGAAAAAATTGATAATTCTCTTTAAAAAATTTGTAAATGTGGGCATATATTTACATATTCAAAGAACATTATTTCTAGAGTCGGTGCAAGATATGGTAAAGATTATCCTTTAATGGATCATGAAATGTTATCATAAAATTTTTGTAATAATTTGGAAATTTCTCCCAAGAATAAGAATTTTGAGAAGGTGATGTATTGGGATAAATTTAACAATGTAGAAACATTAGTAATTTTTAAACAATATGGGTCCAAAAATGTTCAAATAAATTCTAGTTATAATAAGGGTGAAAATAAAACCGATCTAAAGAAGAAGGTTCTGAGTTAGAAGAGAATGTATGGGACTAAATAAATTTTCATGTTAAAGATAATAAATTTGCGGATAAATATGTTCATAACATTAAAAAATCTGAATGTTATAATGGAAATTATATATATATGGGTACTTCTAGTAATGTGATAGATTTGGGAATATGAAAAACATGTATTTGTTAAATAAATATCCTTAAAACTCTTCTAGATGATATAGAAGGAAAAACTAAAGGAAGACACAATACTCCCATTTGAATAAATATGGGAAAGTTATTTTTAACTATTAAAATATGTTTCAAACTCTAGAGAATATTTTTTTAAATATGTGAACAACAGAGACGTATTGAAAACAGATTCGTCAAATTTTTTCTAATAAAACAATATTATATCAAATTTTATAAGCTAGATATGAATAAATAAAATGATATGGAGAAATATCATTTTGTTGGAACCACTTAAAATGCATTAAAATGAGAAAGACTATGGATCTTGAATAGTGGGTGTTCTTCTCATACAATGGGATGTTAAAAAAATTACAAGTATGTGAAATATTTTATTGATAGAATGGTGACATTTATAAATGATGAATCTACCATAATCAATGGTGTTGGACCACCCATCATTCAGAAGTAAAAATTAAAATCCATGGAATCTTTTGTTGGGATAAAACAAAATGTTTAATGTGTTTGACAATATTTTGATGAAGTAAACCATGTTATTTTTTTAAAAATATAGCTTTATAGTATGAATTGATATATATGGAACGATAGTTATAAGAGTCCAGCATACGAATGAGAACTTATTCCAATTTATTGATGTTCAAAACCCCTGTTAAACATGTATTATGGAATAGAATCTGTTTGGGAATAAAAGGATTGGAAAATTGTGTCATTAAAAAATGAGATATTTATCGAAGATATATAGTATCCATTAAATTATAGATATTTCAAGAAATATATAGTGGTGTTGAAATATTTATTTGAAAGAAAATATTGTAAACTATGTATATAAAAAAGTTGATTTTAATTGAAAAAAACTAACACTTATTCATTTTGACATATATTTTCCAATGATAAAAAATAATCTCATAAAGATAAGTAAATTTTTACATTAATTTATGACCTCACTCTCATAACATTCTATATGAAAATAAATCATATGCAAGATTCACTGAAATTTTTTAAAAGTTGTAGGAGGAAATATAAAAAGTACTATGATTATTGAGAAAATATGTTGAGAACAAAAAATGTTGGTGACTAAAAAAATGATGAATTTGAATGTTATCATCAAAAAATGTAATTTAGTATGTGTTCCATACACCTTCCATGCATCAACAGAATGGTGATTCTAAATGAAAAAATAGATGTCTCTTTGAAATGTGTCAAACTATGTTACACTAAAATATCCACTCTCATTACATTTTGATTTAATCCATTAGAAATGATATTTCTATTCAAAAGAAATGATTCTACTATACAAGTTTAGATATGACTCCATATGATTTGTTTTACGATAATATTCAATGTTTGAAACACTTAGGTGTTTTTGGGAGACCATGATTCATAAAAAAGGAAGGTGGAAATCCTAGAAAATTTGTGTAGATATGTAAGGATTTAATTTTTTGGGATATCCTTTAAAAGGAAGTAGACATAAATGTTTCAAAAAAAGTGAAATGAATATTAGATGACTCTGTTTATGAGAAATTTGTTGAAAAATTATAGGTTGATTCTAAAAAAGTTATGAAGATATGGAACACGATTTAGATTAATGAATTTTTGTTAAGAGTTCTGTTAAGGATGGAAATAATTTAATCACACTCATGAAGATTCAGATATTTCAAGTGATGAAGAAGAATATTGAAAATATTATTATAGGATAAAGAATAATGTTCAATCTTAAAAAATAATTGTCGATCAATATCAATAGCTTCAAAAAAATAATAAAATTAAAAGTTATTACACATAATAATTTTTATGTAGATGTGAAGCCTGAATTGTTAAAGGAAAAACATTTAGAATTTGGAATGGGTTTAGGCTATTAATGAATAGTTAGAATGGATAGGGGAAATTATAGTTGGGAATATGTACCTAAAAAGATAGAAATGTTATTGGTACAATGATGGTTTTCTTAAAAAAGTTTTTTAAAGATTGTTAAGTGATAAGAAACAATGTAATATTAGTGTGAATATATTACTCACAATGTAATGGATTTTATTTTGATAATAATTTATATCAATTTGAAAGAATTGAAAAAATCATAATCTTTCATTCTATTATTTCACAACAAAGACATAATATTTTCTAGATTGATATTAAGTTGGAATTTTTTATTTGGGAAATTTATGAGGAAGTGTTTGTAGAACAACCAAGTTTTTTTTCATAGTAGGAATTAAATTTCTATTTATACATTAATTAGATACATATATAGATTAAATCAGGATCTTAGGGATTGGTTTTACAGATTGTATACCTTCTTAAGGAATTTTGAATTTGATTTTTTTTGTTAGAAATATGTATATCAAATAAATTCGAGGTATTCCCCTCATTTTAACTGTACATGTTGATGATATAATCTTTGTTGGGAATGATGAAAGTACATGTGAATTATTTTATAGAGAAATGAAATTGTTGTTGGAAATGTACATTCTTGGTGAAATGAACTACTTTCTATGGTTAGAAATATCAAAAAATAATAAACACATTTTTTTTCTAATTAAAAGTATGTAAAATAATTCCATCATAAATTTTTCATAGAAAAAAAACTAGTTTCCACACCAATTATAATGGGAACCAAGTTGAATAATTATGGGAATTGTAACTATGTTGACACTAAATATTTTTAAAATATGAATGGATTTTTTTTATTTTTTAATGTCTCAAGATTAGACATCGTTTATGTTATAGCATTATTTCTACGATTTCAGAGTGCTACAACATAATCAGAACTGGTTTTTTGAAAAATAACTCTTAGATATATCACAAGCAGAACATATTATTGAATGTGGAATTTTAGCTCATAAATTATTGATTTTTTGTTATTCATACAATGGATGGGTAGGAAATGTGGATGATAGAAGGTCCATATATATGAGTGTCCTTTTTGGGAAATAGTATTGATAGTTTTCATACAATTAAACAAAACACTATAACTATTAGAAAGACTGAATCTGAGTATATTTCATCCATCCATGCTATTTCCTAGCCTATGTAGATGAAGACTCAGTTAGGAGTAATACTTGATGAAGTGATGTTACCTATATTATTGGGTTGTGATAATCAATGTGAAATAAAAAATCCAATAAAAGAAGTACTACAAAATCATTAAAAATATTTTGATATCAAAAACCTTTCATAAAATATTATGTTGAAAATAATGAATCCAATATGATGTATATTTCTACATCCCAACAAGAATCTGGAATATTCAAAAATCCATTACAGAAGGAATCATTTTTTAGACTAAGGTTGATCATGGGTGTCTGACTAATTTCTCATTATGGTTGAGTTATGTGTTTCTATCACCTCTATCAACATTTTTTCGGATAATTTTATCAAGGGGAGTAATGTTTCATAATTTTTTCCATTTATATATGATAAACAATTTAATAATAAATGTGTATATGGTGAGTTTTGGGCAAGTTGGGAACTCCGTATGTATGTTTGTAAACTCGCCAAATAATTTTTTGAGATGCTTTTATTAATCATTTTATAGGTATGTGAATGTAGTTAAAGATAATGAATCTTTTAAAAATGATGATATTTTGTAATTCACTACATTTGGATAATAAGTTTTTTTATCAATGATTCCTTTCTCATACAATGAGTAAGCTCATGTATGATTTTAATTGACGAAATTTAATCAATATATTTAGGTTAAAAACTTCAATGATTTATAATACTCGCTTGAATGAAAAAAGGGGAAGATTGTTGGGAAAGTGTTGTCTCGATGTGTTTATTTGGAACACAGAATAAATTTGTGCTGATTTTTTTGGCATTTTGGTGTATTATGTAACGCCCTGACCCCAGTTACCCAAAGTCGGTGCATTATTACAAAACATTGGAATGATCACAAGAAAGATCAAATCTTGAAAGACCGATTGGTTTAGTAGCATTGGAAAAACTAAATATATTCATAAAGTTTTACATCATAAAAATAAAAACTACAACAGTATAGTCACCATAGACCACACTCTTATCCCCTCATACTATCCCTGCAGGTTATTCATAATTTACTTCTTCATATCATGGGAAAATAAAACATTGAAAAGGGGTGAGCTCAAATGCCCAGTAAGGATAACAATATAGCGGAAACTTTCATAAATAATAATAAACATTTAAGAAAGTGTATAACTAAAACAAAAGCCTTTTAAACCTTAACTTCAACATAGTATGGCAAAAATAAAATGAAATAATGCCATTTACTTATTCACATGGATATTCTACTAATCGAATAATCACATGCAATATCAATAACCAATTTCATAATGATGGAATGCATAATGCCTGAGTATCATAACCACATATCCAAGTCCTCGTGTCAAGACTACAAATAAGATTTTATCAAGGCCTTGTGCCAGGACACTAGTTTGTCTCATGAGACTTACCGATGCATCGATGAGCTATAGCAGGCTCCACCCGTCACTTACTATGTCAAATGCATTCCCATATGAAAAGGTTTAAACATAACATAAACATTCGTACTAAAACTATCATACGAAATGTCAATACATTATCCATAAACCATGAATGGTATAAAAATAACGCATCCATAGTAAAACATATCACAAAAACATCAATAAAATACAAAAGTTTTGCATCATAATAAATAAACATCAAATAAGCTTAAAATCCTTCAAAGTATGTTGACATAGATGAAGTCAAAACTATTTGAGAGAAATATCTCTTTTCTCGAAATCATTGAAAAGTCACACATTTATAAAGTAAGTAATTTAAAAGAGATTTTTGAATCAAAGTGTCCCATACCACATTGCAACATTTGAAAAGAAATATCATTTCAAAACCTTCATGTCCAAATAAATAATTCCTTAAAATAATTTTGAAAACATGGACATTAATTAAAAATATTTAGAAAGACAAATCTTTAAAAAATTTAAAATTATGATCTTGATAAAGAGTACCTTTCAGAAATTCTTAAAATATTCATTTTGAAATCATTTAAAAGTCACATAATTATAAAATAAAACATTTAGTTCTAAAATATTCATATAAACTTGTAAGGGATGCTTCAACGATTTTTTAACGGCGGAAAATAGCTGCACCCGCCGTATAAGTTAAAAAAACATTCTTACCTTAATTTTGTCGAAAAGGTTAAAAAGCACCTTGTTTGGAAAACGACGGAAATATTCCTTTATAAACCTCTTATACAAATTAAAACAAGGGTATAAATGACATTAACCCATATTATTTTAAGTATTAAAAATGTTTTGAAAAATATTTTTACGAAACATGGATGTGGATTATAAAGAAGATTCCAGTAGATTTTTAAGTATAAACAACCTCGGATAATGAAGAGATTGCGAAATAAACCATTACCTTGTACTTTTACTTGATTGAGGTTAGGTTAATCTCCTGTATAATGGTGAAAGAAATGTTATTAAGTTATAAAAGAATCATATATATTAATATGATATCATATATGATCTTTTATCATTGCTTTGATAATAATATCTTAGTATTATCGTCGTTTCGGGTGTTAAGTTACTCATTTTCTTTTATATGTTTTGTTACGTATGCCATATTTTTTATGGATAGGTTGTATCTTATTCATATCCATAATAATATCAAGTCCATAAACATTATTTTTAAATCATCAAATGATAATTATACTTGAATGGATACGATGGAGAATGAATCTCATCGCGTTCGTGGAGACGGTGGTCCGTACGTACGCAAGAGCAACAATATCATTTTTTGATATTAAAATAATATAGAAATGGATGGTATATCATATATAAAGAATAATTAACATGTTATATTTATTATTTAAATGAGTTACACATCATTATTATACCCATCCAAATAATAATATATTGAATAACAATTACACCACGACGTGGAGACGGTAAGCCGCACGTACGCACGTATGGTGACATGTTATTCAAAGGGTGGATAGAATACTGAATATGGTTGTACCATAATTATCATAACATCACAGTATATATAATATACTGGCTTTATTATTGTATAATGGTAATAACAAAGAAATAAGAAGTGGATGAAAATGGAACTTGAAAAGGGGTGGTGAAAACATTACCTCTTCTTCGGGTTCTTCCTTTTGATTTGATCAAAAGGGCTCCTTAGGTTGGCTTTCTGATAAAAATAAGGCCTCTAGGTTATAGTGAGGGAATTTGAGAGAGTATTTTGGCAGGTTTTGGATGACCCAAAAGGATTTTATGGTGTGAAGAAATGAGAAGGAGGAGTGCCATTTTATAAGAGGGGTGAGGGGCACCTTTGGAAAAGCTAGAAATATTAATTTATAATAAATTCATATTAAGTTTATAATAGCTCAAAGTAGATTATTTAAATTTTAATGTGGGGATAAGTCGAAAACCATTCAACCAATATAATTTAGGCAGGTTGGGGTTACTATATTAACCTTATATTTAAATATTAACTCTTAGATAATTAGTTTGACATTTACCATGTCACTTTGTATCATTATATTATATAGTTAATAAACATACTATATACTTCCAAGAGACTCCAAAGTGGTCCATTAATGATAAAAATATCATGATATAAGTCTCTTGGCCAAACCATAGATTTTTAGGAATTTAATATCAATTAATAATATAATATTTGTTTTAAAAACTCTTTTCTGTCAATTTTGACACTATTCAATAGTTGATTTTTGTGAAACTCATAACAGAATGATTACTTTGAAAAACGTTAATAAAATCAATACTAACATGTCATATTATTTAAGAAAATTATTTTAATTAATTAAAAGTCTCAACTTATATTTATTTGGGTATTTATAAAATCAATTATTTTAAATTTTCACTATTATGTTAATTACTGCATCATCATTGTGTCATAAATAAATTAAATTATGTAATCTCTAAAAATTATAAATAAAATATCATTATGTAGGAAATCGTTTTATATTTCTAATGAATATTTATAGTCGAAATGCCAACATATATAACCATATGTAAAAATTGTTTTTCTAAAAGGCATATGCTTGTGTCATTTTTGTATTCATTTTAACTTAATTAAAATAAAGTGTCCCTATCACCTACAAGTGGCTCCATGAGGTCCCAAAATCAACCCAAAGATACCTATGGTCTAACATGTATCAACCAATAAGTCTAGGACACAATTTAGGGTAATTTAGTATTATTATAATGTTATTTTTAACCCTTATTTACCAGATATACCCTTAACTATGGTAAATAAAATATTTACTGATGTTTTTATTCAAAATGTCTAAAATTAAAAGATACCTGTTTACAAAATTTGAATATCCTGATTCCAAATATAGAATCCATTTTTTTAAATTCAAAACACAGAAGTGGTAGAAATTAATTTAAAATTAATTCCCGTTGTTAAAACAAAAAGCGTTTTTTAAGAGATAATAACTATCAAAAGATTGACACTTGTTTATGTCCGGTTTAATTGTAAAATTATGTCGAATGACCAACATTATATAAAATGGTAAAAATATATTCTAAATATTCTTTAAAACCACTCATATTCATAAATTATCACTATTAATTATTTTTATTAAAAAATTTGTTTTTATTTAAAATTTATCAATTTTCACTATTCATCAAAATATTAAAGTTATCTGAAAAGTTCCAAAATTTCACCCTAGGAAAAATTCGATAATTCAAATCCAAAAATTAATTCCATTTTGAATGATCAAATTTCAAAAAGTAGGTATTACTATTCATAACAGCTAGTTTGATCGGTTGTGGTGTGTGTTAAAACTTGAAGTTGCGTACAACACACGCTACTATATTATTCAAAGGAAAGAGTACCGTGGAAGCTTGGGATGTTTCATTTTAAATTTTTTATGCCCCCATTTAGTCAAAAAGTTTAATATATTGTATTTAAAAAGGGTTTACTATTAAATGTTGATAAAAGTAAAATACTGAAAATGAATTTGTTCTTGCATTATGTCTAAGAAACTCATAATATGGATTCTAAAATAATAAGGATTATATAAAGTTTAAAATTTAGTTAATAATATTCATAACCTCTTGTTAATGGATTATTTGGTAAGTCATGGTGTGATTGAACTCGGTGTTGCGTGTAGTGGATGTTATTGAATTATTTTGAAGAAATAACACACTATGAAATCTTTGGGTGTTACATTCTCCCCTCCTTCAATAAATTGCATCATCAGAATTTGAAATTATTCTTCGAAAATAAAATTTTGAAAATAGAAAATTTATTTGTGGGAAAACCCACATCGGAAATTGGGTTACTAAAATTTAGTCTTAATATGAGGAAAAGAGTAATGAAAAGGTCACCGCCAAATTATGATCTCGATTAGGAGAACATTGGTGGATAATAGAGACATATAATTGGAGGAAAACGTAAATATTTATAGGTAGTGATTGAGGTCATCAATCACAAACCATTGTAAAATTGAGGTTCTTAAATTCATCAATCTATGATGATTTGAAATACCATTGGTTCAACAAAACATAGGGTATTAGGATAACACATTTTTGGTTTTAGGATTCCTTATATAAAGTATAAATATTAATTTTTTAATAGAATAAGAGAAGAAGAAAAATATATTCTTGACATGTATAGTTCCATCCTTTAACTAATTTCTACCCCAAACTCATCTTTCACTCTAATAGATAATAGAAGGTAAAAAGATTCTATTTATTCTATTCGTATAGGGTTCCAAAAAAATGATTTTATAATTCATCTACAAGATCTTTTTAAAAAAACTACATTATTTAATCCTGGACATCATGTGGGTCAGTGGTAGGTGATACACCCTTGTCGCCCTTCGGTTGTGGGTTCATGTCTCACGGCTTTGCCGGACGCGACGGGTTGTCCCACGACCTCTGGGTTGTCCTTTTATGGCAATCCAAAATAATCCAAACTTGAACTATCCAAAATACTTCAGTCCAAAATTTATAAGGAAGGTAAACACAATGAAGGTCCTTTTTTTGCCACGTAATAATATGTGAACACCTTTATCATGTATACTTTTAAAACACTGCAACATCCTGAATTATTATAAAACCTTATTGATTACATTCATGATCCATTATTCCTTATAGAATAATAGATATACTCCTTCAATCCAAAAATGTTGTAAACCCCAACAATGATGGAATATACAAATCATTAATCAGTTTCAAGGTAGTCAAGAATATCCAATATAATTTATCTAAATCAATCATGTATTATTCTAAAATCACTACCTCGGTATCAGAACCATATAATGGATTATCTTTCTCTCAGCCATATATTTTCCAAAAACATAACCTTCTATTGAGTAACTTTTAATTGTTCCAAACAATCTCAAGTTCATAATGAAATAGTACTGCAGTACAATCCTTATATACTCCATAATTATTATAACAAGTTCATTGTTGATACAATACTCAAATGAAATAACCAACATAAGAACTATAGTCATTCCTCTTCATCTATGGTAGTATCATAACTTGGTTATTATCCAATATCATCATTTGTGGCATAGTCTGATGACTTGTACATAGGTTCATATAGTGTCCAAACACCTTGCAAATGAATCATTGTAAATTTGAAACCATTTTATTACCCTTTCAGTAATGTACTTTGTGCCCTTTTCCTCCACACTTATAACAAACTCCCATTCCTTTTAGTCAAGTTCTAGGGTGTTTCTTCCCACAGTTATCACATATGGGAAAATTATTCTTTTCCCTCTTCCCTTTATCCACATTTCTATCTTCCATCCTTTTCTACTCTTGCTTCCCTTCAAACCATAGGACTTAGTAAACTCTTAACTTATCTTATCAACACATAATATTATTTCTTCATATAATGATAATACATGGGAGACTATTTATCTTATAAATTCTGGATTAAGACCATGAAATATATGATCCTTCTTTCTATTTGGATCATGTGAATTGATGGAGTTCTCATTCCTTCTACTGGGCACCATTTCTAAACAATGGCATACACTAGATTAGTTTATGAATAACAATACCTAATCCCAAACATGTAAAACCTATATCATAAATTAAATAGTTTATGGATATAATCCATAATCATAAAAATGTCTCATTTGAGGAAGAATATACTCATAAACCCTTCATAATGGTTTATAAAGAAGATGAGAATTATCCTAAGCATATCCCCCGGGAGTGTCGTAACCAAGATTGCAGTAAGGCCCGTTGTTGGGAACTAGTTCCCGTTCGAGTCTAGCTTAAAGCAGTGTTTTCAGGTTTTACCCCTAGGTACATCTGTTCCAGAGCCACCTCTACCTGCTCGTATCTAGACAGGGATGTATTGCTCTGAAAACTCACAAAATCTCTACAATACCAAAATTCTATGATGTTATTCTACACTAATCCTCAAAGTCCATCTTAAATCTATGTGCTCTAATAAGAGTTTATCTATATCTAGCTTCCAAGGTTTGTACTAAACTTCCTTTGATACCAACTGTAACGCCCCGACCCTAGTTACCCAGAGTTGGTTCATTATTACATAACGTTTGCATGATCACAAGAAAGATCAAATCTCAAAAGGCCGATTGGTTTCGTAGCCTTGGAAACACTAGATATATTCATAAAGTTTTACATCATAAAAATGAAAACTACAACAATATAGTCTCCATAGACCACACTCTTATCCCCTCATACTATCCCTGCAGGTCATTCGTAATTTACTTCTTCATATCCTGGGAAAATAAAACATATAAAATGGGTGAGCTCAAATGCCCAGTAAGGATAACAATATAGCGGAAACATTCATAAATAAGAATAAACATTTAAGGAAGTGTATCACTAAAACAAAAGCCTTTCAAAAATGAACTTCAACATAGTATGGAAAAAATAAAATGAAATAATGCTATTTACCTATTCGCGTGGATATTCTACTAATCAAATAATCACATGAAATATCAATAACCACATTCATAATGATGTAATGCATAAGGCCAGACTATCATAACCACATAGCTAAGGCCTCGTGCGCAGACTACAAATAAGATTTTGTCAAGGCCTTGTGCCAAGACACTAGTTTGCCTCATGAGTCCTACCGATGCATCGAGGAGCAATAGCGGGCTCCACCCGTCACTTACTAAGTCCAATGAATTCCCATATGAAAATGTTTAAACATAACATAAACATCCGTATTAAAACTATCATATGAAATGTCAATAATTTATCCATAAACCATGAATGGTATAAAAATAACACATCCACAATAAAACATATCACAAAACCTTAAATACAATACAAAATTTTTGTATCATAATAAATCAACTTCAAATAAGCTTAAAATCCATCAAAGGATGTTGACATAGATGAAATCAAAACTATTTAAGAGAAATATCTCTTTTCTCGAAATCATTGAAAAGTCACACATTTATAAAGGCAGTAATTTAAAAGTGATTTTTAAATAAAAGTGTCCCATAACACTTTGAAACTTTTGAGTAGAAATATAATTTCAAAACCTTCATTTCCATATAAATAAATCTTTAAAATCATTTTAAAAACATGTACATTAATTAAAAATATTTAGAAAGGTAAATCTTAAAAACAGTTAAAATTATGATCTTGATAAAGAGTTCCATTCAAAAATTCTTAAAATATTCATTTTGAAATCAATTAAAAGTCACATAATTATCAAATAAAACATTTACATTGAAAATATTCTTATAATCTCTTAAGGGAAGCTTTGAAAATTGTATAACAGCGGAAAATAGCTGCACCCGCCGTATAAGTTAAAAAAATATTCTTACCTTAATTTTGTCGAAATAGTTAAAAAGCACCCTGTTTGGAAAACAGTGGAAAGATTCCTTTATAAACCTCTTATAAATAGTCAAACAAGGGTATAAATGACTTTAACCCATATTTGATTAAATAGTAAAAATGTTTTGAAATATATTTTTAAGAAACATGGATGTGGATGATAAAAAAGATTCCAGTATATTATTACATATAAACAACCTCAGATAATGAAGAGATTGAGAAATAAACCTTTAACTTGTACTTTTCCTTGGTTAGGGTTAGGTAAAACTCTTGTATAATGGTGAAATAATTTTTATTAAATTATTCAAGAATCATATATATTAATATGATATCATATATGCTCTTTTAACATTGATTTGTTAATAATATCTTATTATTATCGTCATTTCGGGTGTTAACTTACTCGTTTTCTTTTATATGTTTTGTTACATATGCCGTATTTTTTATGGATAGGTTGTATAATATTCATATCCAGAATGATATAATTTCCTTAAACATTATTTTTAAATCATCAAATGATAATTATACTTGAATGTATACGATGGAGAATTAATCTCATCACATTCGTGCAGACGGTAGTCCGTACATACGCACGAGCGACAATATCATTCTTTTGATATTAAAATTATATATAAATGGATGGTATATCATATATACAGAATCATTAACATGTTATATTTATTATTTAAATGAGTTACACAACATTATTATACCCATCCAAATAATAATATATTGAATAACAATTACACCACGACGTGAAGACGGTAAGCCGTACGTACGCACTTATGGTGACATGTTATTCAATGGGTGGATAGAATACTGAATATGGTTGTACCATAATTATAACAACCTCAAATTATATATAATATACTGGATTTATTATTTTATAATGGTAATAATAATGAAATAAGAAGTGGAAGAAGAAAGGAACTTGAAAAGGGGTGGTGAAAACATTACCTCTTCTTAGGGTTCTTACTTTTGATTTGATGAAATGGGCTCCTTAGGTTGGCTTTATGATCTAACTAAGGCCTCTAGGATGTAGTGAGGGAAGTTGAGAGAGTATTTTGGTAGGGGTAGGCCGAACCAAAAGGCTTTGAAGGTGTGAAGGAATGTAAAGGAGGGGTGCCGTTTTATAAGAGGGGTGAGGGGCACCTTTGGAAAAGCTAGAAATATTAATTTATAATAAATTCATATTCGGTTTTTAATGGCTCCAAAGTTGATTAATTAAATGTTAACGTGGGGATAGGACGAAAACCATTCAAACAAAAGAATTGAGACAGGTTTGGGTTACTATATTAACCTTATCTTTAAGTATTAACCTTTAGTTAATTAGTTTGACATTTACCATGTCACTTTGTATTTTTATATTATATAGTTAATAAACTTACTATATACATACAAGATACCCCCAAGTGGTCCATTAAATATACAACTATCATGATATAAGTATCTTGGCCGAGACTTAGATTTTAAGGAATTTAATATCAATTAATAATATATTATTTATTTTAAAAACTCTTTTATGTCAATTTTGACACTATTCAATAGTTGATTTTTGTGAAACTCATAACAGAATGATTACTTCGAAAAAGGTTAATTAAATCAATCTGAATATGTCATATTATCCTATAAAATTATTTTAATTCATTAAATGTCTCAGATTATATTTATTCGGGTATTTATAATATCAATTATTTCACGTTTTCACTATTATGTTAATTACTGCATCATCATTCTGTCATGAATAAATATATTATGTAATCTCTAAAAATTATAAATAAAATATAATGATGTAGGAAATCATTTTATATTTATAATTAATTTTTATAGTTGAAAATCCAACATATATAACTCTATTTAAAATTGTTTTTCTAAAAGATATATGCTTGTGTCATTTTTGTATTCATTTTAACTTAATTAAAATAAAGTGTCCCTATCACCTACAAGTGGCTCCATGGGGTACCAAAATCGACCCAATGATGCCTATGGTCGAACATGTATCAACCAATAAGGCTAGGACACATTTTATGGTAATTTATTATTATTATAATATTAATTTTTAACCCTTATTTACCGGATTTACCCTTAACCATGCTAAATAAAATATTTACCGAAGTAATTATTCAAAATGTCTAAAAAGAAAAGTTACCTATTTACACAATTTGAACATCCTGATTCCAAATATGGAATCCATTTTTCCAAATTCAAAACACAGAAGTGGAAGAAATTAATTTAAAATTAATTCCCATTGTTAAAACAAAAAGCGTGTTTTTAAGAGATAATAACTATCAAAAGATTGACACTTGTTTATGTCCGGTTTAATTGAAACATTATGTCCAATGACCAACATTATATTAAATGTTAAAAATATAATCTAAATATACTTTAAAACCATTCAAATTCATAATATATCACTATAAATTATTTTGATTAAAAAAGTTGTTTTTAATTAAAATTTATTAATTTTCACTATTCATCAATATATTAATGTTATCCGAAAAGTTCCAAAATTTCACCCTAGGATAAATTCGATATTATGAATCAAAAAATGAAGTAAATTTTGAGAGATAAAATTTCAAAAAGTAGGTATTACTATTCATAACGGCTAGTTTGATCAGTTGTGGTGTGTGTTGAAACTCGAAGTTGCGTACAACACATGCTACTATATTATTCAATGGAAAGCGTACCATGGAAGCTTGGGATGTTTCATTTGAAATTTTTTATGTCCCCATTTAGTCAAAATGTTTAAAATATTGTATTTAAAGAGGGTTCACTATTAAAATTTTATAAAAGTGAAATACTGAAATTGAATTTGTTCTCCATTATGTCTAAGAAACACATAATATGTATTCTAAAATTATAAGGATTATATAAAGTTTAAAAATTAGTTAATACTATTCATAACCTCTTTTGAATGGATTTTTTGGTAAGTCATGGTGCTATTGAACTTGGTGTTGCGTGTAGTGCAAGTTATTGAATTATTTTGAATAAATAACACACTATGAAATCTTGGGGTGTTACATTCTCCCCTCCTTCAATAAATTGCGTCCTCGCAATTTGAAATTATTCTTCAAAAATAAAAGGTTGAACATAGAAAATATATTTGTGGGAAAACCCATATTGGAAATTGGGATACTAAAATTTAGTCTTAATATGAGGAAAAGAGAAATGAAAGGGTCACCACCAAATTATGATCTCGATTAGGTGAACATTGGTGGTAATTAGAGACATATAATTGCTGGAGAAATGAAAATATTTATAGGTAGTGATTGAGGTCATCAATCACAAAAAAAGTGTAAAATTGAGGTCCTTATATTCATCAATCTACGATGATTTGAAATACCATCGGTTCAACAAAACATAGGGTATTAGTATAACACATTTTTGGTTTTAGGATTCCTTAAATAAAGTATAAGAATTAATTTCTTCATAGAATAAGAGAAGAAGAAAAATATATTCTTTACTAGTAGAGTTCCATCCGTTAACTAATTTCTACGACAAACTCATCTTTCACTGTAAAAGATAATAGAACATAAAAAAATATTCTATTTATCCTATTCGTATAGGGTTAAAAAGTGAATTTATAATTCATCTACAAGATCTTTTGAAAAAAACTACATTATTTAATCCTGGACATCACGTGGGTCAGTGGTAGGTGATACACCATTGTCGCTTTTCGGTTGTGGGTTCATGTCTCATGGCCTTGCCGGACGCGATGGGTTGCCGCCCAACCTCCAGGTTGTCCTTTTATGGAAATCCAAAATAATCCAAACTAGAAATATCCAAAATACTTCAGTCCAAAATTTATATAGATGTTAAACACAATGAAGTTCCTTTTTTACTACGTAATTACATGTGATCACCTTCATCATGTATTCTTTTAAAACACCGCAACATCCTGAATTATCATAAAAACTTATTGATTACATTCATGATCCCTTATTCCTTATAGAATAATAGATATACTCCTTCAATCCAAAAATGTTGTAAACCACAACAACGATGGAATATACAAATCATTAATCAGTTTCAAGGTAGTCAAGAATATCCAATATAATTTATCCAAATCAATCATGTATTATTCTAAAATCACTACCTCGGTATCAGAACCATATAACGGTTTATCATTCTCGCAACCATATTTTTTCAAAAAATTTAACCTACTAT
Source organism: Viscum album (assembly GCA_963277665.1). Taxonomy (NCBI): domain Eukaryota; kingdom Viridiplantae; phylum Streptophyta; class Magnoliopsida; order Santalales; family Viscaceae; genus Viscum; species Viscum album. The sequence goes on along the minus strand of OY728141.1, from coordinate 44,399,282 downwards.
TGAGTCACTTTTCTTTTTTCCACACAATCTCAACTCCTTAATGAAATAGTACTGCAGTACAATCCCTATATACTCCATAATTATTATAACAAGTACATTGTTGATACAACACTCAAATCAAATAATCAACATAAGAACACTAATCATTACTCTTCATATGTGGTATTATCATAACTTGGTTATTATAGGATAGCATCATTTGCGATATAGTCTGATGACTGGTACATAGGTTTGCATAGTGTCCAAATTCCGTGCAAATGAAGCATTGTACATTTGAAACCATTTTATTACACTTACAGTCACGTACTTTGTGCCCTTTTCCTCCACACTAATAACAAACTCCCATTCCATTCAGGCAAGTTCCACGGTGTTTCTTCCCACAGTTATCACATATGGGAAAATTATTCTTTTCCCTCTTCCATTAATCCACATTTCTCTCTTCCATCCTTTTCTACTCTTGCTTACCTTCAAAGCCATAGGACTAAGAAAACTCTTTACTTATCTTATCAACACATGATATTATTTTTTCATATGATGATAATACATGGGAGACTATTTCTCTTATAAATTCTGGGTTAAGACCATGAATGATATGATCCATCTTTCTCTTTGGATCATGTGAATTGCTGGAGTTCTCATTCCTTCTACTGGGAACCATTTCTAAACAATGGCATACACTAGATTAGTTTATGAATAAAAATACATAATCCCAAACTTGTAAAACACACAACATAAATTAAATAGTTTATGGATATAATCCATAATCATAAAAATGTCTCCTTTGAGGAAGTATATACTCATAAACCCTTCATAATGGTTTTTAAAGAAGATGAGAATTATCCTAAGCATATCCCCCGGGAGTGTCATAACCAAGAGTGCAATAACGCCCGTTGTCGTGCACCAGTTCCCATTCGAGTCCAGATCAAAGCGGTGTTTTCGGGTTTTACCCATAGGTACATCTGTGCCAGAGCCGCCTCTACCTTCTCATATCCAAATAGGGATGTATTGCTCAGAAAACTCACAAAAACTCTACAATACCAAATTTCTAGTATGTTCTTCTATACTAATCCTCAAAGTCCATCATAAATCTATGTGCTCTGAACGAAGTTTATATAAATCTAGCTTCCAAGGATTGTACTAAACTTCCTCTGAAACCAACTATAATGCCTCGGCCCAGTTACCTAGAGTCGATGCATTATTACATAACATTGGCATGATCACAAGAAAGATCAAATCTCAAAATATCGTTTGGTTTAGTAGCCTTGGAAGCACTAGATATATTCATAAAGTTTTACATCATAAAATGAAAACTATAACAACATAGTCTCCATAGTCCACACTCTTATCCCCTCATACTATCCCTGCATGTCATTCATAATTTACTTCTTCATATCCTGGGATAATAAAACATAGAAAAGGGGTGAGCTCAAATGCCCAGTAAGGATAACAATATAGCGGAAACATTCATAAATAAGAATAAACATTTAAGGCAGTGTATAACTAAAACAAAAGCCTTTTAAACTTGAACTTCAACATTGTATGGAAAAAATAAATTCAAATAATGCCATTTAATTATTCACAAGGATATTCTACTAATCAAATAATCACATGAAATATCAATAACAACTTTTACAATGATGGAATGCATAATGCCAGACTATCATAACCACATAGACAAGGCCTCGTGCCAAGACTACAAATAATATTTTGTCAAGGCCTTTTTCCAAGACAGTAGTTTATCTCATGAGACCTACTGATGCATCGAGGAGCTATAGCGGGCTCCACTTGTCACTTACTAAGTCAAATGCATTCCCATATGAAAAGGTTTAAACATAACATAAACATTCGTATTAAAACTAGCATATGAAATGTCAATACCTTATCCATAAACCATGAATGGTATAAAAATAACATATCCATAGTAAAACATATCACAAAACCTTCAATACAATACAAAAGTTTTGTATCATAATAAATCAACTTCAAATAAGCATAAAATCCATCAAAGGATTTTGACATAGATGAAATGAAAACTATTTGATAGAAATATCTCTTTTCTCGAAATCATTGAGAACTCACACATTTATAAAGGAAGTAATTTAAAAGAGAATTTTGAATCAAAGAGTCCCATACCACTTTGAAACTTTTGAAAAGAAATATCCTTTCAAAACCATAATTCCCATATAAATAAATCCATAAAATAATTTTAAAAACATGGACATTAATTAAAAATATTTAGGAAGATAAATCTTTAAAACATTTAAAATTGTGATCTTGATAAAGAGTACCATTAAAAAATTCATAAAATATTCATTTTGAAATCATTACAAAGTCACATAATTATATAATAAAACATTTACTTTGAAAATATTTTTATATTCTTGTAAGGGAAGCTTTGACGATTTTATAACGGTGCAAAATAGCCGCACCTTCTATATAAGTTAAAAAAACATTCTTACCATAATTTGTCGAAATGGTTAAAAAACACCTTGTTTGGAAAACGACGGAAAGATTCCATTATAAACCTCTTATAAAAATTCAAAGAAGACTATAAGTGATTGTAACCCATATTCTATTAAATAGTAAAAATGTTTTGAAATACATTTTTAAGAAACTAGGATGTTGATGATAAAGAAGATTCCAGTAGATTATTACGTATAAACAACCTCAGATAATGAAGAGATTGCCAAATAAACCCTTACCTTGTACCTTTCCTTGGTTGAAGGTGGGTTATCCTACTGTATAATGGTGAAATAATTGTTATTACATTTTACAATAATCATATATATTAATATGATATCATATATGATCTTTTAACATTGCTTTGTTAATAATATCTTATTATTATCGTCATTTCGGGTGTTAACTTACTCGTTTTATTTTATATGTTTTGTTACGTATGCCATGTTTGTTATGGATAGGTTTTATATTATTCATATAAAGAATGATTTCAATTCCTAAAAAATTATTTTTCAATCATCTAATGATAATAATACTTGAATGGATACGATGGAGAATGAATCTCATCGCGTTCGTGGAGACGGTAGTCCGTACGTACTCACGAGCGACAATATCATTCTTTTGATATTAAAATAATATATAAATGGATGTTATATCATATATACAGAATAATTAACATGTTATATTTATTATTTACATGAGTTACACATCATTATTATACCCATCCAAATATTAATAAATTGAATGACAATTACCCCACGACGTGAAGACGGTAAGCCGTACATACGCACGTATGGTGACATGTTATTCATTGGGTGGATAGAATACTGAATATGGTTGTACCATAATTATAATAACATCACACTATATATAATATACTAGATTTATTATTTTAGAAAGGTAATAAAAAAGAATGAAGAAGTGGATGAAAAAGGAACTTGAAAAGGGGTGGTGAAAACATTACCTCTTCTTCGGGCTCTTACTTTTGGTTTGATCAAAAGGGCTCCATAGGTTGGATTTATGATAAAAGTAAGTCCACTAGGTTGTATTGAGGGAAGTTGAGAGAGTATTTGGGTAGGGTTTGGGCGAATCAAAAGGCTTTGAAGGTGTGAATAAATGATAAGGAGGAGTGCCCTTTTATAATAGGGGTGAGGGGAACCTTTGGAAAAGATATAAATATTAATTTATAATAAATTCATATTCGGTTTCAAATGGCTCCAAAGTTGATTATTTAAATGTTAAGTTGGGTATAGGTCGAAAAACATTAAACCAATAGAATTTAGACAGGTTTGGGTTACTATATTAACCTTATCATTATGTATTAACTCTTAGTTAATTAGTTTGACATTTATCATGTCACATGGTATTTTTATATTATATAGTTAATAAACATACTATATACATCCAAGAGACCCACAAGTGGTCCATTAATAATACAAATATCATTATATAAGACTCTTGGAGGAGCCTTAGATTTTTAGGAATTTAATATCAATTAATAATATAATATTTGTTTTAAAAACTCTTTTATGTCAATTTTGACACTATTCAATAGTTGATTTTTTTTTGAAACTCATAACAGAATGATTAATTCCAAAACAGTTAATTAAATCAATACTAATATGTCATATTATCCTATAAATTTATTGTAATTCATTAAAAGTCTCAAATTATATTTATTTTGGTATTTATAATATCAATTATTTTAAATTATCACTATTATTTTAATTACTGCATCATCATTGTGTCATAAATAAATTAAGTTATTTAATCTCTAAAAATTATAAATAAAATATAATTATGTAGGAAATATTTTTATCTTTCTAATAAATATTTATAGTTGAAAATCTAACATATATAACCCTATGTAAAAATTGTTTTTATAAAAGATATATGCTTGTGTCATTTTTGTATTCATGTTAACTTAATTAAAATAAAGTGACCCTATCACCTACAAGTGGCTCCATGGGGTCCCAAAATCGACCCAACGATGCCTATTGTAGAACATGTATCATTAAATAAGGATAGGACACGTTTTAGGGTAATTATTATTATTATAATATTATTTTTTTAAACACATATTTACCAGATTTACCCTTAACCATGGTAAATAAAATATTTACCGAAGTAATTATTAAAAATGTCTAAAAATAACAGTTACCTATTTTAACAATTTGAACATCCTGATTACATATAGGGAATCCATTTTTCCAAATTCAAAACACATAAGTGGTAGAAATTAATTTAAAATTAATTCCCGTTGTGAAAATAAAAAACATGTTTTTAAGAGATAATAACTATCAAAAGATTGACACTTGTTTATGTCCGGTTTAATTGTAAAATTATGTCCAATGACCATCATTATATTAAATGGTAAAAATATTTTCTGAATATACTTTAAAACCACTCAAATTCATAATTTATCACTATTAATTATTTTGATTAAAAACGTTGTTTTTAATTAAAATTTATTAATTTTCACTATTCATCAAAATATTAAAGTTATCTGAAAAGTTCCAAAATTTCACCCTAGGATAAATTCGATATTCCGAATCAAAAAATGAAGTCCATTTTGAGAGATAAAATATTTAAAAGTAGGTATTACTATTCATATCAGCTAGTTTGATCGGTTGTGGTGTGTGTTAAAACTCGAAGTTGCGTACAACACACGCTACTGTATTATTCAAAGGAATGCGTACCGTGGAAGCTTGGGATATTTAATTTTAAAATTTTGATGTCCCCATTTAGTCAAAATGTTTAAAATATTGAATTTAAAAAGGGTTCACTATTAAATGTTTATAAAAGTGCAATACTGAAAATGAATTTGTTCTTGCATTATGTCTAAGAAACTCATAATATGGATTCTAAAATTATGAGGATTATATAAAGTTTAAAATTTAGTTAATACTATTCATAAACTATTTTTAATGTCTTTTTTGGTAAGACATGGTGTGATTGAACTCGGTGTTGCGTGTAGTGCAAGTTATTGAATTATTTTGAAAAAATAACACACTACGAAATCTTGGGTGTTACATATTATTTGTCAGTAAAAATAAATAACCACATATTTTATGATTTTGTGATCATATGGTAGGGACATAAGAATGAATCTATGTTAATGAATCAGATTAATATTTCAGAATAAAGTGTCTTTGTCTTTATTTTCTATGATTCAGATGATTTTTAAGTGAGTTTGTTCACCAAACATACCTTGGGACTGAAATGAAATGTTAGATAAATATGAGAAGATGTATTAGAGTCTTAATGAATCAATGTAAATAATATGATGCTTTTAAATCTTGGAGTTATCATAAATCATAAGTTGTCTAGGAAACATGGGATTCACTCCTTCTCAAAGTAAGGGAGAAAAGGTTTTTGAGTTTTAGAAATAGGATTAAGGTTGGGATATAAATTAATAAAAACCATTGAAATGTAATTTATAATATTATATTCCAATATCAAAAAATCTCAAAGTCATGAATAATCCAAAATACAAGCTAAATATTGTGTCATAATATTGGTTATAAGCTTGAAGTCATCTAGTATTAGTTTATTGGTGTGAGGTTCACCAAATGTTGAACTTTTTGATGACTAGGATGTTTTTTTTGAAACATTAGAAGGTGAATATACTTGTTTTCTATCATACGAATAAGTAACTAAATATTAATACTCTAATAAAGAAGTTGATAAATTTTGAAATGTTTTTGTACCATTATCGTAAAACAAAATAATTTTTTTCTAACACTGATACATAAAACAAGGTATGCATCTAATGATTTAGATGAATGAATTTTTGTAAACACATAAAAGAAGGAAAATTTGATGGGACCAATAAAATAGATGATGATCAACAATGTAGTCAAACATTTTCATCTCATTCAATTGCCTTACAATTCGATTATGAGGATAAATATCACATATCAGTTTTTCAATTGTGTCATGTGTCACAAGACATGAAGTGTATCAAATTCATCTGACTGGATATAAAAATGATACATCATATTAAGAAAGAGACTAATCCATTAGACTTATGCAAATACTGACAACATAATAATACCTAAGAACATTAGTCTATATAAATAAAGAAAATATATTTGATTATAGAGTTTTATAAAATTATTTTTCTCAAAAGGGAGTTTTTGAATACTTTAGATGTTCCAACATTGTTTACAGAAAAAAAATTTCAAAGATGTTTATTCTTTTATAAGTATGTAGGAAGAGATGAGAATAAATTTATTTTTTTATAATTAGATGGCATAGAACAATGTATTGTGGAATCGAAATACTTAAATATATTTTCATATTAAGGAGTATTCTTTTGTTCGAAAAAGATTGTGTTGTAATGATGAAATACGTATGATAATATTTTTCATAATGAATAATGGTTATAAATTTTAAATAGACGTAAATATGTGAGAATATTCAAAAATATTCTATGAGAATCGTGAAAATTTGATAATCTCACAAAAAATCACTGAGGGTGTCGAATTGAAATGATATTAATGATTTTGTAAATTTTGGTTAAGAAGGGAAATTTTTTCAGATTCACTCCCAAACAAATTTTGGTGGCCCCATATGTAGTACGTAGTTCATTTTACATTTTTAATATGAGGTATTGACCATGTGAAAAAGATGAGGTATAAGTGATGAATGTTTTAGAGAGAGTTTTTTCTAAAAATAGTTTTATTGAGGATGTTTCCATATAGAAGATGAAAAATGAAGACTGAATTCAGTTACCACTGGATTGGCTTATGTGTTTCTGATAGAGAAACTAGATAGGGTAATCTGACTGATATTTTTTACTATATATAATTAAAAATCCCAAATAAGTTCTTACATGTATATGGGAAAGAATGTGAAGAGTTTTTTTAATAGTTATCAAAATTGAATGTTGATGTGTTTTCATATTAACTTGTTTGTAAGTAATTGGTGAGTGTTTATTAATATGTCAAAAAATATTTTATAATGTCATTTTTTCATGAAGAAGAAAATGAAAATATTTACTAATAATAGTGATACAAATGTGTACGTGTATATAAAATTCAATCAATTGACAAAAAGGACAGTTTTCTAGTGGATTGTGTGGTATTTTAGTATTTCCCTAACATACCAAATAAGTAGATACTCATGTCAAGTACTGAAACTTTTAAATATTAGTGTTCTTGTGGATGGGTTAATGTTTTGATTTCAAGAAAGTGATTAATATTTAACAAGTTTTAAAGGATGTTTCAAAATAAAGGGTACTTAATTGAAAAAGGATATCACTTTTCACCCCCTCTAATTGATATAAAAATCTAGATTGGTCCTTTTAAAATTATCAATCATCTTTATTTTTCTAGAGATTTTTGCAATGTTTATTAATTTGTACCATTTTAACTTCTTCAATTTTCTTCATTTGATCACATTCAATTGACATCCCTCAAATTTGTAAAAAGTATACCATGAAGGGTTTGTCAAGAATAGTTGATCTTATTTTGGTTTAAAAAACATCAGTTAAATTTTATTTTCGTCATATTTTTACAAACAATATATATAAAAACTTTCATATTGTACATATATATTTTTTGTTATAATTAATTTTATAGAACTAAGATACACTTATCTTGTTTTTAACAATATTCACCTTGTATCATTACTTATTCATGATGTCTAAGCATTGATCAATTTTTATAAAATATTCTAACATTATAAAAAATTTCTTTAATAATTTTATGGTATATGTTATACATTATATGTTAATTATTCCCAAGTAAATTTATAATAAATCATTATAAATAGACATCCATTATAATTCATAACAATATTTCCTTGAAATGTCTATTAATAAACTATAACAAACATTCTTAACAAGAAAATTAATAAACCAATTTCATTTTTTAACAAATTAAACAAACGTATATTATAAAAATGGTTTTACAATGTACCTATTTTGAATTTGGTAACTATTTGTTAAATACATTTTCAAGTCATCATTTTTAACACTCAATCATTCCAACAACTAATTATTTAAAATTCATCAAATTTTGGAACATTTATTGAATAATATATTTTCTCAAATACAAGGTCCTAAAAAGACACTACATGATAGAGTAATATTATTAATAGAATTATATACCTTAGTAAAAGTACATTTTTTTGGTCATGTATAGATAAACGCACCCTCACATTTATCTTCCTTAATTTTTTTAAAAAATTTAACTTATAGTTTTTTAATATACCTTTGTATTCTTTCACAAATTTTATGATAGACACATATACAAATTCATTATTGAATGATTTGTAAAAATTTATAATAATGTTATTAATTTCTCTCCCATTTTATCAACATAATCCAACGAATTGTGAAGTGTATATATAAGATTCTTATAATGTCATTTGTTTAGGATAAACATGAAGTTGCAACCTCAATTCCATAAATATTTATATTTGGAAGATCATTTATTAAAATATTACCAACTTAAAAATTCATCAATTTATATTCCAGTATAATAGTTCCAATATCAACATTCTATTTTATGATGTGACACTTTTTATTTTTTTATTTTTATCTAAAATGTTGGAAATGATTTTTTGAAAGATAAATAAATGATTGATTATAAAAACAATATTCAATGGTTTAGAAACATTAACTTTTATATCTTATTTTTATAATTTTATACAAATCATTTTTTAAAAATCCTTGGTAGATGAAAAAAATTCTATATACATTATACATAATGTAATGGAGATCTATTTATAACTATTGAAACTCTCGCAACATTATCAAAAGGAAAATATTTTTCTAGATATAGATTTTATATAGTTGCAATCCCAAACGCAATATTCATATGTATATCTATTAATGTATATATTAGTACTTGTTTTTCAAAATTTCCCATGAGAATAAATTCCATTCACATATATATATTCTTCTTGCAACTAATATTTGTTATTCTTTTATATCACTCTCATATCATGAAGATATTTTAAAAAAATAAACAAATATAGTCCATAAAGCTATAATAAAAATCATAATTCTTATAAATTTAAAAATCCATTCTTTTATATAATTTTTCATACTCATTCTCATCCATTTTATTTGATGTATTTCAACAGGATATGAAATATAATAAAACTAACATAGGTTACACCATTAAATATGACTTTCATGTGGTTTTATAAGAATATTTTATATGTTTATGTATAATCATTATAATTTCTAATAAATAAAACATTAATATATGTTTTATTTTTTCCATATAATGAAAATTTTATGGAATACAAAAAGTAGGTATCCATAGTTGTTATGAGGATAGGATTTCCTTATTTATGAAAATAAGGACGCAAAAACATTAGTACAAACCCATGGATTATGTAAAAATATAGTAAAACATCCTAATTTTTTTAAGTATTAAGAATGTTGAATATAAACAATAAAAATCATGTCTATATTTTATTATTGGGTGATTCACTGTAACATTTGTACATGTGGGTAACAACCCCCAAAACACTACTTTAATACTGACTCAATCAGGAATTGGTCCATGAAAATGGGTCTTGCTGCAAACCTATTTTGATATTTCTCAAGGATATGTTTAGATAATAATAATATTTCTACAAATAATTATGAAGTATATATAAAAAATTTATTTTTTATTAGATGATATTAATGGATAAAATATTTAATCATGTTGTTTTATGAATTAAATCCCCTTAAAATTACAATATTCTTATTTGTAATAGGTTTCTTACTAGGGTTTTCTTATTTTTGAAAAATAGTAGAAAATAGGGGGAACCACATAAGTGATGTGTGAAATGGAAGATGCAATGATTACCTTTGTAACATGATGGAAGATAGGATGGAATACATCATGAGGATGATAAATTAACTATCTTAGTTTCGGAATATTTACTTAAAATAACTTGAGTGACCAAATTCACCACAAAGGGAACAATATTCCATCAAGTATTTCATGTGTCAACACAGAACATCATTTAGTGGATATACCCATGAATTAGTTGATGAAGAGTGGATTACCTATATAGAAAATATATTTTACATAATTTTATATTCATATCTTGATAAATTATCCCTTTGTAGTATACTTCTTATAATGATAACCAGATTAGTAGTGTAAATTTCTTAAAAACGTATTGAAAAGAAGAGAGTTTGATGCTATGGAGTGGGAAGAGTTTAGGGGGATCTTTTTTCAATAAATATTATCCCCATTCATTGAAAAAAATGTATAAGGAATTATTAGAGCTATATAAGAAGAAAATGAATTTATAGGAAGTAATGAAATAAACATTACGAGACCTTATTGATAAATCTCTATCTTAGTAATAGATAATATGGGAAAGTTCTATTGATTTTTTTGTGGAATGAGAACCCATTTAAAAAATAATCTTGATAATTTAGTCTATTAAATCTATAAATTGATGATGAAAAGTTATAATATGGTTTATTTGGTGTTTGGAATGATGTAGTGGTCACATAGTTTGAATGAATAGAAGAGCGAAATGGAGCTAAAATGCTTGAGGTATCATGATCACGAGGGACGAGGAATGAATCTGTTTCATCCCGTGTGAAAAAATGTTTGATGAAGCATTCAATAAACTGATTTATTGGGATTAGGAGGTGATAAATGTGTAGAATAAATGACCAATTACATAGAACTATCATGGTGTGGTGAATAATCATCTTATCAACACTAATGATAATGGGAAGATGGTGAGGCCCAGTCTGATGTTCTATGCTTCAAATATGGATAGCTTGGAAAATTTTCAAATCTGTGACCAAATTTGAATATAAGGGAGGGAAACCTACAACATCATCTATATATTCCAAGAATTATGGGTTAGTATTTTAAATCCTGATAGATTAAGTGGGGGCTTCAGATGATGTGGTGGAAGGTATAATCATTATTCTCTTAGAGATAAAAAGTTCAATTTTTTTTTCTAGTTCTACGAATTCATTTATTTCAACCATGTTATCAAATAATATAGAATCAATCTTCAAGATTAATGAATTATAAATGTTAGTCATGACCCATTGTGGAATTACCCTAGAATTCACAGTTTTTAGAACTCTAGAATAATCGTTGGCGAGCATAATATGATCACAAATTTAGTAGTCATTCCAATAGTAGAATTATTCCCATTACTAGGGATAAATGATATCTCAAAGTATTATTCTATCATCGAATAAAAAAATAAAGAAAATTTTGTAATTATTAAATGTAAAACATATAGTTATTTACCTAAAATATATATCTTAGCATGAGTTTTTTATAGAATAACCTACTATATATTAATTTATTGATCATCAATGAAGAGGGAGATGGAAATGAAAGTATATAGATAGAGAATATCCCCATTTTTCAATTATTTGAAGACATATTTCCTAAATATTTACCTATAACTCCCCTAGAATGAGATCAAGACTAATCTATAGAACATGTACCATGATCAAATAAGATATCAAAAATCTTATATAGAATTAAAAATATAGAGTTATAAGGAATAAACAACAACTTCTAGGTCTTTTGGAGAAGGGATTTATCTGAACAAGTTCATCTCTATGGAGAGAACCTATTCTATTTGTAAAAAAATGATAATGAAGCAATGTGGCTATGCATTGATTATAAGGAACATAATGATATCCTAGGGATGAAAAATTACCCTCATCCAAGGATTTATGATTTATATTACTAGCTTCATGGGGATCAATTATTTTCTAATATCAAACATTAGTATTATAATGAACATTTGCATGTACCATCTTAAATTTGTACCAACCCAATACTTTATATACCCGAATGGCATTTCTAATCATTATGAGCAGTATAATTTCATATGAGTATAAAAAAACATAGGAAATAACTTAACACCACCTAAAAGTAAAAACATGTCTCACATATAAAATATTGTGAAACAATAAAAGAGAAACATAATATATAACTATGTCCAAATAGTGGAAACCAAAAAACACAAGAGTAGAAACAATATCTATGTACAAATACAACTATGAAGTAATAATGATGTAATTAAAACCAAATACCCCACGTGTTATAATGGGAAGACTCCCAAAATCTCAACACAAGACACCCATGACACCTAATAGAAAACATAATCACCACACTATGAGGCCTTTTCTATCTATGCATCAAAAGACACAATGAGCTATATGCACCACTGATGAGGTACACATGATGTGAAATTACATGGTCAGTATGGCATCATGAATATTTTCCATATCTTGTCAATGAATAGTAATCCAAGAATTATCAACATTAAAAAAACAAGGTTTGATAATAGTTTAAAAGATTTTGTTTCAAATGTAGTGAAAAATAGAATAATTTCCCATTTCCCACATTTCCAAATAAATCTAGTTACTGGTTTTCAAAATAATTAATATCAAAATATCACAAAAGTTATATAAATTCTAAAAAATTTAATCCCCACATATCATATCAAAATATATATTAGTACACAAAACGTACAAACCAAATGTATCCCAAATATACCAAGGAGAATTTGTAACATCATGCCATGTACCACACTAAGAAAATATATCATGGAAACAGATACCAAAAATAGAAAATCACATATTAATTACTCTACTAGACATATGCATGAATTATATGGGGAAGAGGAACACCCCATCAAGTAAACCACCTAATAGGTCTACTAAGTCCCCAATACAATGTCTTTAGATAGTATAGGTAAAACCCTTGAAAAAATCCCCCATAAGTAGATGAGAAATATGAATATACCTTCCACTTAATTACTAAAGTCTTCTGAGATTCTCTAGTTTCAAAACTAGTTTATCAAACCATTTAGTCATTTCATTCTTTTCAATCTATTTCTAAATACTATAACAATGTGATTTTCAATCCATATTATATTTACCAAAACAATTGGAAAACCATATTTTATAAAAACCAAATTCCAAACACACATAAAAAATAAGTCATGTCATCCATTTCATTCAATAATTTATTTTATAAAAACATAGAAAATGCAGTTCACCAGTATGGGTTATAGATAGAACATACAACCACAAAACTAGGTCGCAAATGCTCATAACAGGATCCACGATGCTTAAGAAATGAACAACAACTCTGCAGTCAATATAACCAATAATCATTTCTCATAAATGATCCAATTTAACAAAAATGATTATAGGTAAGAAGAAAAAATATGTACCTCTAGAACAAAAATAATGCTTCACCACAACCAACCAAGGTAGAACCACCCTAATGAGATTAAAAAATGGATGTGGAGATAAACAAAGTGAAAGATCTCAATTTTTAAAAATATCATAAAACCCAGTGAAATACTTTTACCAAGATCAAATCAATGATGAATAACAAAGGATAACTCAACTTGAGAGACATAATACAACTATAATAGCGATAAATTCCCAAATAGATCAATCTATATTGAATGGAGAATCCAAAAATCATTAGAGAATACATCTCTATTGATAAGAAAAGGATTTGTGGAAGAATTAATTAACATATCATTCACAATCCACCCTAAAATCTTTTTCAAGATAATTAAATGTCATGTGTTCCCATTACATGTTGTATAATACATGTGGAGAAAAAATTCTATGAAACCCAACACTTTTTAATTAAAATTGATATTTTATTACTACATGACACGTAATATGTACACAGTGGGTAATCATTTCTAGATATACATTGAGTTCACTATAACATCCCTATAGAACACACACATTATGTACTCCCATTACAGACCCTATTTTTGGATTTAACACTATGAAAACTACATATTACTACATGAAAACCTAAATCCAACTTGGGTATTCATCGAAAATGGGGACAACCTAGAAAACCCATTATATTCTTATTCATGGATTCCATTAATTAAAACAAAAATCCATCCTTTAAATTTATATCAATTTTTCAAAAAAAAATAATCACATTCCTTGGGAACCCCACAAACCACCAAGTTAAAGGGGAAAACAAGAAAGGTTAATTTAATTACAAGATAGTTGGTATTGATAATTTAAAAACTCCCCACCATAATAATTTTCATTCTTTGGAAATAATGTGGAGAATGATGTCTAGTAAAGTGGTTAGTCTACCACTCCATCATCAATGACTTATACACTAATGTCTCATGATAATAAAATCCATGATTCCAAAACACATTGACTAATAGAATAAACATCCAACACAGGAATATCACATGAGATTCAATGATCTCTAATTTGGACTCAACAACAGAAAAATCATTCTCTAACTCAATCTATTCTAAAATTAGAACATTAGATAGATGATGATGATACTTCTAGAGTTGTGAGACATGAAAAAAATCATGAATTACTACAAAATTTTAATAGAACTACCCAAGATACTCAATATACTCAAATGGTCCAACGTATCACAAATCCATCATACCCAGTTTCCAAACCATACAGTGACCAAACTTAATTGTAATATTATTAAATACCTGGTCACCTATGGAAAACAACAAAGGATGACGTTGTTGATCCAAAAAATATTTATACTAAATTTTAATTGTATCTATAAGTCAGTTACTATCCTAAATAAATTCAATATGTCTCTTAAATCAAACTCAATCTCACGAAAAAAATCTTCACCCACACCTTCCAACAAATAGGTGATCTACATGGGTGACCATAAAAATCCTCAAAAGGAGCCATTCTGTTTTATGATCAATAACTATTGTTATAATAATACATGACTATTTGCATATGGATACCTAGATATCCCCCAAAAAACCAAGACACAAGAAAGAATCATATCCCCCAAAATATAAATAAAATTCCTCATATGATCATTAGTCTGTGGATGACATGTTTCTACCAATCTGATAGTACTAACCATTACCTCTAGGATACTTCTTGATAAACTCAATGAAGACCAATGATCCCTATCTGAAATAACATAGAAAGGATACCCATTTTACCTCACAACTTCTTGATCCTATAACTTACTGAGATCAACAATGATGGTGGTTTCTTTTTTCAAAATAAAATTTGATGAATTTTCAAATAGATCAGTAAAAAAATAAAAGTCCTCTCATGGGGAGTCCATTTTAATCCAATATATATCAATGGAAACCTTATATAATTTCCAAATTGGTACTATAGGATCCTGATGAAATCCATATGGATTTATATAATTTACCATAATTTGTTGGCAAGTGTAATAGCGGGAAACAAAAATTAACAATGTTACACTTCATAACCAACCACAAGATTTTCCACCTCATGTCATACTACATATAATTAGTTCCTGGATGAAATTTCCATGTTGAAAAATAAAAATAAGAAGAATCTAAGCACCTCAAAGATGCTGGTATGACAAATTGATCCCCAAAACTGATAATCCCATCAAAAGAGAGAGAGGCCCACCCAAAATGGTCTCCCTACAATATATGGTTTGTTTAATACCACAAAATTTATCATATTTGTCATTATTCTACATAATAGGCTGAATAAGAGATTATTATAACGGAAAATTACACAGTACCAAACCTAAATCAATCTCCTGAGAATCTAGATGCAATTGAACAAATATCCCTATAAGGTTCCACTCCTCCTTCAATTCATGAATAGATCTTGATGAAAATTTACTTCTAAGTGCATTAGTAATTTAGTTTCCCTTCCCTAGGTTGTATTAGATATGGATTTCTAAAATATGATGTTATTTTACCCACCTCCACTTTTTATGATTCATTTATTTCTATGAAAAGATATATCTTAAACTATTATGTTCCAAAAAGACTGTAAATATTTTCTGAAAAAGATATTTCCTCTATCAGTTAAGAGCATGAATAACTACAAAATGCTATAAATAACGTGTGGGATCATTAATATCATGTATTCAAAGCTGATAAGAATCAATGAAACTACATAACCACCCTTCAGGAGCACATAACACAAAAAAGTTCCAAAAGTATCCTATAATATCATATACCTATTACGAGACTCATATATAGTCAGAATACAATTTAAGAATATATTTCCTTACATGAAATTATTTGAATAATTACACTTTTCAACCCATGTAAATTTCAACCCATTCCTGGAAGGATTAATCAATAGTGACTCCATATTTGAGAAATCATTGTTGAGCTATCAGTAGTAACTAGAAATACCAAGTAGGATTTGAGTCTCAAAAAAATTTGGATTCCCACATGATGATAATACATTGACCTTATTAGGATCAACTAATAATACATGCTTAGAATATAAATTTCTTAAAAAATTCACTTTTTGAATCCAAAAGTTTCATTTGGAAATCCTTACATACAAAAAATGATACATTAGGACTCCCAAAACGTAACATATATGGTACTCTTTCCCATGATCATATCTCAAATAACCTAGAATTTCATTCTTGAACACTACAAATACATGTTGATATATTGATGGAATATTATATTCATTAAATCTATTAAATATTTAGGTAAATTTTATAGAACAAATGATATACAAATATATCTATAATGGAAGGACATTTTTCTATAAGTATTCATAATTATATTATGATCTCAATCTCCAGGATTATGATCACCAAACTGATGATCAATATTTAAAAACAACTTCCCCCTTTAAATGATCAAAAAAATTATCCACCTGAGGTAAACAAGACATGTTTTAACTGTTACCGAGTTCAACTTCCGATAATCAATAGTAAATGTTAGTGAACCATCTAACTTCATGGTAAAGAGATCTAGGGATACTAAAGGAGAAATACTAGAACAAAAAAATCATTTTCACCAGTTCATCCAACTAAATACTAAGATCCTTCATTTACACTATTGGAATGTGATAAAAATGTATCAATATTAGATGTGTCCCACAAACATGTTTAATAGTAAACTCTACATCACTATCTAGAGGAATAATGAAGAAATAATATTGGAAAATGTTATTAAAAATAATTAAAAAAGGAGGGAATGTCAACAAAAGAATAAATTAAATTAGTCTTAATGACAATAAAAGATAACAAACATCTAATATCTAGGAAGAAAGGTCCTACACCGCAAGTTCTCGGATCCAACTCTCCCCACAACACCTGTGAACTCTTATCAGATGTGAGATATGATATGTTTCAATGATAAAAATAAACCTAATCCCAATTAGAAACAATCCAATATATCGTGATGATGATGTCAAAAAATCTATGTTGATAAAAATAAAATACTACACTAACTATGAATCGGATTTCGATAGAACACAAGAAGAACATTGAAACCCATTCTCTTTTCCCTACCCAAGAGGGTCAGTAAAACCATAACAGGGGACATAATTTTCAGTGGATGGTTAGGTATATCAAAAAAAGGATAAATACAAATGAGTCGAATTCAGTAATATTAAATAACAAAATCGATACCAAGGCATCAATGAAGATGTTTCAACTCATTATAGTTGGAACCATGACCCCCTCTAATATAAATTTATATTTTGTGTGAAGTTGATTCTCTCTTGAGGACTTTGGCTCTAGTCCAATAGTAGTTGAAGAATCTAAAAGAGTTTCATTAGCCTTTGTTGGTGATAATACCAGGCCATATCATGTAGTCGACACATCCTAATAGAATCACTACATATGACTATAATGTGTACATCTAGTAAACATCTTAGCAGTTTAAGGACAGTAACGATTTGTGTGTCTAAACTTTTTTCACTGATAAAAACTTATAGGAATAACATTAGCAATAATTGGAGGTTTTTAATAGGACTACTACAGAAAACCACCTTCACCACTCATAAAATGATCTTAACATATCCTCTTTTTCCCTGGAATACCTCTAGAGCTACCAGTAGGTGTAAGAGTTGGGGAGGAATATCCAACCATTTCATTCATATTTATATGTACCATTGTATACTTATATATTATCTCTTAGGTGGTTGAAATGTTCAATACAAATTCCTACACTCAAATATCTGGTATCCATAATTGCTGTTACCTCGAAGCATTTAGCTGGTCCTTATTTATAACCTTTGTCGGAAAATAGACCATCTCAGCAAAATGATTGGTGTATCTGACTCCAAATTT
This sequence comes from Viscum album, assembly GCA_963277665.1. NCBI lineage: Eukaryota > Viridiplantae > Streptophyta > Magnoliopsida > Santalales > Viscaceae > Viscum > Viscum album. The sequence continues at coordinate 44,380,782 of OY728141.1, read as the reverse complement.
TCTCCGTAAAAAAAATATAGTAAATATGAAGTATTTTTCATCATTAGGGTCTCTATAAATATCTTTTGTAAGAATATAGTCTTGAAAACCTTCCAATCCTTGTACATGTTCTTATCTTCCTATACCATAGAATCCCAAAATAGTTTTTTGGGACACTCAAATCTTAATGTATTATAATTCCCTGAAAAACTCTTTACTATATCCAAAAATTCATATATTTGATTGATATTGTATAACCATTCCTCCACATATTGAGGTTCACTCATACCACTAAAAGATTGTGGAATCTTTTGGAAGAAATCTCATGATATATCTCTTTCACCTACCACTCAGGGTTATGCATCAACAACTATGTTCTACCCTTGTGGTACATTCTAGTTAACATCACAAACTACTCGCATGATAGAATCAATAACGTTCAAAACCATCGAAGGATTCCCTTGAGAATATTCATCTATTCCATCTGGAGGAACTCACCAAAAACTTCTAGGAGGCATACATCTGTACCGCAAAAAAATTTAATTAATGAACAATAGAAAAATCTCATTTCCAACCAGAAAACACTTAAGAAAAACCCCGATATTAACACCAAGAGCCCCAAACAGGATACACGAATCCCAAAAATCTAGGGTAACATAAGAAAAAAATGGAATGATCAGGCTAGGAACATCGGTAAATCTACATAGAATGTCTTGAAAATACTCTATCTAGTTTAAAAAACATCTCTAGGAAAAGAACACCCCCAAAACCTGAGGTTTAGACATCAAAATATAATGAACCAACCAATATTCCCTATCAAACCCTTAATCGGGATAATACTCCATATACATAAATTTTGTTCCGGATCCCTAATGTCTAGAGACTATGACACATGCATGAAACAACTCATATAGGTAATAATGTTTTTCAAAAACATATGTATATACATCATATATATATATATAACATAAAGAAATAATTCCTGATAAATATATGAAATAACTGAAACCAAATATTAGAAACTTAATAACTCAATAGTATAAATAATATCAAATTACACATATAAAACCATAAATGAATACTAAATGAACAAAAACCAACAACTCCATCTAATAACATGGTATGAATCCAACCATATCCCCACTATCAGCCAATCGTATCTAAAAGAAAACCTCACTGCATCTCTGCAACACCAATCCATTACATACATTGGAATACATAACTAGGTATATGCACCACTGATGATATATGTAAGTCTTTAGAAAACATTCCTAGTAGGGTCTCACCCTGATGTTCCATATAATGTTTAGGAAAAATAATACAAGCACTCTCAAAATTAATGAAATCAAGGACTGATAATAGTTTAATAGATTTTATATGAATAGCTTGGAAAGACTTTTTAATTTCCCACTTTTCTAAATTTACAAAAAAAATGGTAAAATAATATCAAATAATTTCATATATAAATATCATAGAAGATATATCAACGAAATAAAAAGAATTAAAAACATATCATATCAATATACAAGTCAGTATAAAGAAAATAGTATAAAACAAAATTATTCCAAATCATCTAGAAGAACATGTCGCATCATGTTAAGGATCACACTAGGTCAGGGTAACCTGGACACTCATAGTAATGATTGAAAATCATTGACACGTCAATCAACTAAAAAAATGCATCGAGTTTAGAGAGAATATGACAACCCTAGTAAGTGAACCCCCAAAAGGTCTAACAGGCCTTTAGAAAAATAGGCTTAACGAGGATAGGTAATCCATATGATCAAATCCCCTGATTGTTGGAGAGACATGTTATTATACTCTCAACCTATGTATTGAAGGTCTTCCATGTCCTCTATATTCTAAAAAAATCATAAAACCAATTAATCATTTAATTCATTGAATTCCTTTTAAAAAATCGTTGAGAACCATTTTCATTTTACCAAAACTAGGGGAAACCATCTTTTATAAAAACACATTTCCACACGAACAAAAAAATTGGTCACATCTATTAATTTCACTTAATAATTTCTTTATCAAAATAAGATAAATTCACTACACCAACATAGTTTAGAGATGGAACCACTGACCTCAAGACATGAGTTCCACACCCCTTTAATGTGATACATCAAATAGGGGATCCCAGTTATGGAAATAGAAGACCTAGAACCAATCCCCACATCTCAAAATTGGTCCGAGTTTATAAAAGGCTAGGTAGGGTAGAGTAAAAAATATATACCTAAAAAATAACATCCTCTTCACCACAACCAACAATGGAACGACCCACAAAAGAAGGCCACTCAATGGATCCTCGGAGAAATAAAAGGAAACCTAACCACGGGAAAATCAATCTGTTACTGCATATCAATATCATTACCATGATCAACCAAAAGAAGTATAAAGGTTCACTCTCTTATATAGATAAAAACCAACCAAAATGATGATCAATCAATGATCATATCAATCCATATTGAATAGTGAATCTAAAAATTTCTAGATAATCCATCCTGATCAAGTGCTGAAGGAGATACAGAAGAATGAAATAACACATCACCCTCATGATGCCCAAAATTCCATGTTTATGATAATTACAGGGTTTTTTATCCATTAACATGTATTGTAATCCAAGGGGATTTTATACTCTAAATAAACCATCACCTTTTTAATAAAAATTGATCTTTTATTATTACATGGATTGTATCTGTACAAGGTGTGTACACACAGTACATTGTGGATATAGTTCATGATATCTAACCTATAGAACATACATGTCATGTACTCCTCTTATATAGAATATATTTTTCATGAAGACTATGGAAACTATATATTCATTAATGAAAACAAAAAACATACTTGGGAATTCACCAATGTCATGTTGAACCCCACACAAACATTACATGTTAATAAATGGATTCCCTATATTCAAAAAAGAATCCACCATGATACATTATGTCGTTTTTGTCAAAAAAATGTTCTCCATCCATGGGATCACCATGACACACGATTTTTAAGATGAAAAATAAAAATGATATAGGAATTAATTGAATGATGGAAACAATACTTAAACAACTATCCATTGTAAATTTTTTCCCTGATAAGTCATGTGGAAGAATGAAGTTAGAAAGTAGTGAGGCCACTACTCCCTCATCAAAAATTCACACTTTCAAGTATCTTGAGATCTTTATCCCTTTGTCCATAAAAATATAACCAAGAGAGTACATTTCCCATGTAACAAATTCACTTGAGATTCTACGATCTTCAATGGCTTCTCAAAAATGAATACATTGTCTCTAAATAAATCTCATTATAACTCAAAACATGAGGGGGATTAGGATGATTTTTCCTATACTAAAATATATGAAAACATCATTAATTAATATCAACTAAATAATAAATTCCAACCAATAATAAACCGTCCCAAGCCACTTAGTTAACTCAAATGGTCCAACATATCTCATGGCTATCATCCGTATTTTCCAATCTTATAGTGACCAAAATGAGGAGAATATTTCATGAAAACGTAGTCACCTATAGTAAAATAATAATAAGAAATTTCATTTATCATCATAATATTTTTGTTGAGTTAGTTCTATAACCAAATGGAAATGTGTATCCTGAGTCCTCACAGAAATCTCCATAACCTAACTTGATCCCACCAAAAAACCATCTCCCATCCCTTCCCAACAAAGAGGTGATTTGTATGACTGACCATACAAAGACACATAAAGATCCATTTTTATTGATGAATTTTATCTATTTTTATAATAAACATCGATATGTACCAGATTAAAATCCCAAAAACCACCATACACCAAGGTAATAGAATAAACAAAAACCTCAAAAAATGTATAAAACACTTCGTATAACCATAAATATATGGATGATAAATTGTAATCAATATAAACTATGTCATCATTTCCTCGTGGATGCTTTTACAAAACAACATGGAAAACATAAGATCCATATTCTAAATAGTAGCAAAAAGAACCGTATGTAACATCATGACATCCTGAACACATAGATTAACAAGATCATCATCTTTTGTGGTGTCTTTCGTCATAATAAAATGATCTGAATTTATCAATTTATCAATCACCACACATATATCATTCCTCTATTTGGGATTCTATGGAAATAAATAAGCATTAAATGGATACCTCATTCTAATTCCAATGTATAACATAAAGAGGATATATAAAACCAAAAGTTTTTACAGAATCTATCTTAACCAGTTGGTAATTGTAACAACGAGACATAAAATCTGTGATGTCACGCTTTATACCTAACCACTATAATCACCATCTCATATCATAATATATCTCTATAGTTCCATAATGAAATAACCATTATTAACTATGAAAATGACACCAAATAGAATTCCTAATAATAGCTGCGGTGAAAAAAATCCCCAAAACTGAGAATACCATATGAAGAGAGAGACCAATCCAAATGGTCTCCCCATCATTTATTGTTTCTCAAATAGCTTTTTACTCATCATCCTACACTTCATTATGTAGAATATAATCAAGGAGAGATGATGATAATTGAGCATTGATCATAACCATACCTAAAACATCCTTCTTGATAATCTAGATGAAATTGAGAAAAATCCCAAATATGTTTCACTCCTAATTCAATTCCTGGATTGCTTGTAATGAAACATTCCATCTAAGAGTGTCTGAAATGACATTTTCTTTACTCAGTGTGGAGTTGATATCGATGTAAAACATCTAAAGGTATTTTACACTCTTCTTCTATTAAATATTGAATTCTTTCTAAGAGACCATATTGTTTAAACTCTTTAGGATAGAAAAGACTATGAATCTTTTTGAAAATATATAATTCAAATAATACATCAGATAATGCATAAATAATACTAGATCTAAATCTTTTGTTGGGTTATTATTATTCTTATTTTGGTGCTGAAGAGATTCATATAACATAGTGTGACTATACTATATTTGAAAAAAACCTAAACTAGATCAAGAATCATCAAGAAGAACAAAATTTTCTTTATCTGGATCGTGAAATAAAAAAATTAGAGACAATGTTAGATGACCTTTCATCTCATCGAAAAAAGATTATCACTTTCCATCTCATGTGAATTTAAACCCATTCTTGGTAATAGTAATTAAGGGTGGAACCAATGTGAAGAAATCCCTAAAGGACCATCAACAGTATCCATTACAGTTAAAGAAGGTGTGATTCTCAAAGAGATTCCATGGATCCTCCAATGATGAGACAACCATTTCTTTATTGGGATCAACTAATAAGTCGTACTGAGACACCAATATCACCAATAATTTCTATTCATGAATATAAATGTTTCATTTTGAAAAATTTTGATATATATGGGGATTCTTTAGGACACCCCAAACCAAAATAAGATGGTACTTGTACTCGCGCCCTGATCTAGAATAAAAAAATGTAATCCATGAACACTACCACAAAAGTATCATGGTATTAGTGTAATATTAAATTCATAAAATAAATAAAAACTATAGTTGAATAAGTCACAAAAATAGTATAAAAAGATATTTTTAATGTACATTCCTATATAAAATATATTTATAATGGCTATTCCTACTAATAGATATTTTTGATATGTCACATTCTCGAACTATGAACTGATGATTACCCAACCAAATATCAATCATCAAAAACCAATTTCCCCCATTTAAATAATCAAAATAAAAATCCTTATCTGGATAAGGATACTTCTTCTTAAAAATTATACATTTTAACTTTTGATAGTATACACACAATGAGTGTGAACATCATCCTTCTTAGCAAAGAGAACTATGGTTTCCTAAAGAGAAACACTAGTAAAATGAAAATCATTTTTAACTACGTATTCAAATAAAAATATTTATATCCTCTAGCTCTACTAGTGAAATATGATATGAAGGTATCGATATCACCTACATCCCTAGCATCAGGTCAATCATAAACTATATCGACTTCTCTGGGGGAAGCACCATTGAGAAATCTAGGAATACTTCTGGAAAATATTGAATGGTTTAGAGGTCAATACTATAAGAGACATCATCATTATAATCACTTATAGAATATAACAAACATATGAGCAATGTGTGGGAAGGTCCGACATGACTAGAACTCAATTCCCACTCTCCCTGAAACACATGTGAGATCCCATTGTCTATAAGAAAGAATTCATGGCAATGATAGAAATCAATTTCATCATGATGAGAAACATGAAAATTCATCTAAATGATGACATCAAATAAATACATATCAAGAACAAGAAAATCCCAAACTAACGCTGCATCAACTATCAATATCATAAGAGAACGACAAAAAAACCCCTACCCATTCATCTTCCCAATAGGTGCCTATAACCCCAAAAAATTTGTCATCAGTTCCATTGGATGGGTAAGAATGTCAAATAAATAGTTAGATATAAACATGTGAGATGAACCAGTATCATATTATTTAATAACCACTGAGGATGAAATATCAATTATAACTATCACCATCACTGGACCTACATTTACCACTATTGGAGACTTGTATACTCCATAAAGGTGATTCACTCATGTGTCATATTCTTGGATCCCTTTATTTATTGAAACATTTAACTATGTCGTAGTACATTTTTTTTCAAATGAAACCTTACAATATCGAGGAGTAGAAATTTCTTGAGAGAAATGACGTAGAAGACCATAACATTACCACATGTTACACACAATAGAAGGAAATAGATAATAATGTTGTGTGTTTCTAAAATTGTTTCACTGATAACAAGTAATATTCTCACCACTAGATGAAAATGGTGGTTTCAATAAGTAATAATCCTAATAAATACATCCAAAACCCTTGAGATGACCCAACCACTTTATGTTTTTCCCAAAAATTCCACTGAAACTACCACTAGGTGGACGAGATGAGGCATAATATCTAACATTGCCTACTATATTTATCTCAAACATCATAACCTTTTACACTATCTCAAAATTGGTTGAATTCTTTAGAATATATATATATATATATATATGATCTAATATCTGGTCACAAAACCTATAAATAAATCAACAATTTTAGAAGATCCATTACAACCACCTGTGAAAAATAACATTATTAGAAAAATAGTTAGTGTAAGTTGACAATGAACGCTCTCCCTGCTGAAAATAGGGGAACTCCATAGGAACCACCATCCTCAGATCCTCTGAAAAAAAATATCTGGCAGCCTATATATATATTCATGGACAACAGAATCCCACAAACTCTTGTTGTGACCCTTGAGTATGAATGTTACCACTTCACATTAATACTCTCTAGTGTATCCATGAAGTAAAATATATGATCAATATTGTCAAGTTTTTCCTCCACCTACTAAGGTTAATTTGTACATTTAAAAGGCAATATATTTTTGTTCATGAAATCATTTTATTAATAACATTATCAGTTATCTCCAGGTCATACCTTAATAATTGCATTCTGATGTTGTGGAACATTATGTAAAACAACACGAACTACTCATAAAATATCCTATGTAATGTTCTGGTCCATCAGAGGATACCCATGATGAGCATCTGCTGCACCCTCCTGATGAACTCACAGAACATATACCAGAGGCATACTGATATATAAGGAAACAAAATAAATGATAGTAAAATTGAATGACATTAGTTAAAATTATTAAAAACCATAATACAAAAATGATATTAACACTAATAACTCGAAATAAGAGACATGCATCCCATCAACCCCCGGTAACATGAGTTTCATCATGGTTGAAGATGGCTAGGATCTTCTTTCAATATACCTCTCAAGTATCTAAAATCCAATCTCTAGTCTATCATACATCTATAGAAAAAGATAAACTCCAAAACAATAGTGAATCTAAAACCAAACTATAACAGAACAACCTAGATAACCTCTCATACTCGTACCAAACCCAATATGCCACATACCTGATGGGCATCCCCAATCCACAGATAATGGGAAATAGCACCCTGGAATCAATGAAAATTTGATTGAATTATTTATCCCAAACTAAAGTTAAGGAATGGAAAAAGTATTTAACAGATTAAAACAATAGACGTTAAACATGTTCTAAAACATAAACCAAATAGTGGAATCCAAAAAAATAAAGAGTAGAAACAATCTCTAAGTACATGTCTAACCATTGTGGACTAATTAATAATTAAAAATAAAACTATTACATGTGGAAAAATTAGTATTATCCCACCATCTTACCCCCATCTACCCATACCAGCTAACAGATAACAACGCCACCTCATTACGGAACCTTGTCTTTCCATGCATTGAAATACATAACTAGGTATATGCACCGCCGATCAGGTATGCCGAGTGTGAGATAACATCATTAGTAGGGTATCAATAATGTGTTCTATATTAAGTATCAAAATTGTAATCCAATAATTATCAATGATAAAGAAAACAAGGTACAATTGAAATTTATCATTTTTTACATAAAAAAAGTTGGGAAACCGTATAGTTACCCCATTTTCTAAATCTTAAAATAAAGTAGGTAAATAAATTTTAAATAATTTAGTATCAAAATAACTTAATAAAATAAAAATTTTAAAAAACAATTCATCAGTTATCTTATCAAAATACATGGATGTATATTGAAATAGTAAGAACTAGAAGTATCCCAAATTGGACCAGAAGCATATGAAACATTATGTCAAGGTTCACACTAGGTCAGGATAGCTATGAAACTCATAAAATAAATATAAAATTGTGAACACATCAAGTCTCTAAAAATAGTCATCAATTATAGAGGGAAGAGGACAAGACAAGTAAGTGAACCACCCAATAGGTTTGACAAGTCCGTAGAAAAACATCCCGAGAGAGCAGTGATATGCCCCATGAGAAAATATTATGATAATGGGGGATACCTATTACTGTACCTCCAACAAAAGTACTCAAGGATTATCATGCTCTCTATTTTTTAAACCAGTTCATCAAACCACCTAATATTTTCATTATTTTAAAACCATTTCACAAAACGATTCCATAATTCAATTAAAACCCTTTTATACTTACCAAAATTAGTTGAAATCCATATTTTATAAAAACGTAGTTCCACACAAAAAAATTAATAATATCATTCTACTCTATTAGATAAAACAATTTTTTCAAAGTAGTGTAATGTAGATCACCAACATTGGAATGTGATGGAACCACCAACCTCAAAACCTGGGTGGCTACAACACTCTGAGATTTTCTGTATTATTTTTTTTTCAAATTAATTTAATCTTTTTGTAATTTTTCATTTAACACTACCCTAAATATAGTTTATTTTATATTAAATTACTATATAAGGCTTGTGTTATACACAAAAAATTAATAATTCAAAACACACAATATATATTTTAGATTTTTCTACATAGAATACCAGGATTATCATACATTACATGCAATATCGACTCTCCTCAATGGCTTGTGTAACATAGAAGAAAGAGTTTTAATGAAAAAAATAGATTATTAAAATATTATTATTAAAAAAGAGATATTATGGATATTAAATTAAATATTATATAATAAAATAACTTATGAATACATATATTTTTATTCATTTATTACCTATTTATTATAAAATAGTATTGAGACTAAAATGAATAGAATGGGAAAAATTTTCAAAAAGAATATTTTTAGGTGAAAAGATGATTTATATTAATAAGATGAATTAATAACTAATTTTAAATGATATTACATAAATATAAATTTTTTATATTCAGACAAAAAATTTTGATAATATGCTAAAATGTTTGATAGATATGATAAGATCAACCACAATTTTATTTAAAATAACCTATATTTTTATAATGTTAGTTTAAACATATTTTAAAAGAAAGGGAACATTAATTACAATTTTTAGAACTTTTGTATATTTAATAAGTTGAAATAAAATTCAAATATTAAATTTAAATATAAAAAAATTAGTATAATTGTTTTGTATTTTGATGTAAGGTTTCAATTTTTAATATGTAGTTAAAAATAATGAGTATTAAGTCAAAATGATTTTTTGACTAATTTATTAATAAGGTTATATAATATTTGAAATTCATTTTAAAATATAATTAAATATTAATTTTACAAATTAATCTTGTTTAGGTCATTGGAATCTTTTTAACATTAAAATTTTGTATAAAAACATAGAAAACATTAAAATATTTTAATTTTATTAACATGATAGGTTGTCCCATCAGCAGTATAATTTTAAAATTAATTTATAAAAAATATTTGATTATAATTTCAAAAGATACATGACATATTGTTAACTATAATAATATACAATTTATAATACAATTGTTTTTTTGGACGAAAAACATTAAGAAATGATATTTAAATTATATACAATGATTGAGAGAAAAATTAGATTAAAAATGTACTGAACATGAAAATTGAGACCCAAAAATATCTTAACACTTTATAAAAACCAATTTGATTGAAATTATTCATCCATTTACATTGAATTATTATGTATGGTTGGTTTTTAAGTCTTTATTTCATTAAAACGTGGGTACACCTAACTTGTTTTAAAAAAATGCTGAGGATGTCCTTTCCCATACCTATAAAAGGCCACTACCTCTACCTATTATTCACAAATCTCAAAACACATAGTTTCATCCACTATATGCCTAAAACACATCCCAAAATCACTCCATTACTTATATATTATTCTCTATATGAATAAATCAATATATTGAATTATTTTTTCACAAACCAAAATGGGTTACCTGATTATGAGTTATTGTATTCTCTCAAACTCTTTTCAATTATTTTCATTATACACCCCATAAAATTACTTTATTATATGATTTTATTACAAAAACAGTATCATAAATATACAATAATGTTTTCATTATTTTTTTCATCATAAAATTACACACACCATCATCTAATTGGTAACCCACATTTTGTTTCTGTGTACGGAAAACTATCGACTCACGAAATGATGTTTCTTCATTTTTCATTTTCCCCTTATTATGGTATCCATAATGATGGAAACATTGTTTATATATTTTATATATTATATTTTTTATGCTTTTATGCTTCATTAATTATTTTAAAATACATATTTTTATACGTTCAATTTGATGTAAATATGATAATTTAATTTCAGGAAGTGTGGACTACTGCCCCTTCAAAACGATGTGATTCATTCACACACTATGTGGAATGCATTAAGGATTTATTTAGTAATATTATATGATATATATTAAATAATAATGATACTTAAATTATAATACATATAGACATATACATATATTTAATTTTATTTCTTTTTTTAATAAGACTATAAAAATAGAAATAGCTTTCCTGCGTACGTATGGCTTACCATCTATATAAATGTATTTTCCATTTCATATTTATATATTATATAGAATAATATAATAAAAATATACTAAATAAATATTATATTTATATAATATTTAACATTATTTAAATAATGATATATTTATAAGGGCCAAGGATATAACTAATTAAGACACATATAAGGACAAAATTGGATATTACCCGAAGTGGAACCTCAACATAGAATTGTTAACAAGCGGGTATTATAAAGTCATAATAAAACCACATAAGGTATTAAATATTATAATATTGTTATTTGATATATTTATATTAGACATGTATTAATTATCTATGACGGTTTTACATTTATGAAGAGATTCAATACATGTGGTATGGGAATTTCATCTCAGTTTTAACTTTGCGATAAATTCTTTATTCAAAACAAATTTATTTTGTGTGGTGTATATACTACCCATATATGTATTAATTATTTATTATACATAATATTATGGATATTTTGATATCCATTATATGATCATTAATTCAATGGATTTATATTTCAAAAGTTACCAAATATATAAGATAGTTGTATCTCAATTTACCTTACATGAGACAAATTCCATGATATGAACCTATATTTATAAATAAGTTGTACATACTGACATTGACATGTTATATAATGAATATTATCTATTTCATGACATGTTAATCTACATTCAATTTCACTTTCTTACATGGGGAGTATATCTCAAAGTTACTAGGTGATAAGAGTTTATTGAAACAATCTCATTTCTTTTCGAGATTGTTTATGATTATGCTTCATTTGTTATTCTATTATAATCCTTTTCTAAAAAACATTCATGAATTTTATTCTAAACTAGTTATACATGATATATTATTGTATTGGTACAATTTTTATACTCGTTTCAAGATAATATAGTTAATAATTATTTTTAATAAAGCATCACATTACCCTTTCTTCGGTCAGAAACCTATGTTCATTCAAAACCCTGTTTTTTAAAAGCGGATTCCAAAAATAATCTACTATTATTATATAATCATTAAAAGAACATTTTCAACTTTTTTTCTTCTAAAAATGTTTTAAGAGGAATATTATTATCACATTCTGAAAAAGTTATGTTTATAACATTTTCCTGTGCAAAAAGAAATTTTCTTTCTTACCACAAAAGGCATATATGGATTTACTTGCCTTCATTTATAGGAAGATTAATTTTCTTGTTTAATAGGTTAATTTATTGGAATTTTTTTAAAAATAATTTTCAATGAAATGTTTTTCAAAATTATTTCATGGTTTATTTGTAATCATAACATATTTGTTTTAATTATAATTTCTTTCAAAAGGTTTTTAATATGATTTTATATGTATTCAATTAAAAAAAATTTCAAAATGATTTCAATGATTCCTTTATATGTTTATAGTAATTTTTTTTGAAATTGTTCTAAATGATTGTTTTATATGATTTAAAGAAAAATTGTTTATAAACTTTTTTGAAGCTTATTTTATATTTTTTCTTGGAAAATAATTTTCAAAATGTTTTCAAGCTTTTTTTAAAACATTTAAAAAAATGGTTTTCAATATTAATTCATGATGTATTTAAAATATTTCAGTTTATTTTCAAATAAGTTATTTTTAAAAAGTTTTCAAGAACATTTTTATGTTTTCATGGAAAATAGTTTTAATTTTTTTAAATATCTCATTATATGATTTTAAAGAAAACGTTTTCCAAATTTTTTTCAAAGATTCCATTATAATATTTCAATTTTATTTTATATAAGCTGGTTTTAAAATGGTTTATATCTCATAAAGAAGTTTTTTTAGAGAATAAATGATATTTTCTGCATGAAATGTTTTCGAAAAATATTCCCATGTTATTTTCCATCTATGATGACATTTTCTTAAGCCAATCATGTCATTATAGAAAATTATCAAAAGGATCCATTCATATTATTTCATAAATGGTTAATGTTTTTATGTAATGGTGATTATGAAACACGTTTCTCATAAATTGTTTATATTCTTTTGAAAAACACTTATAATTATGGGTCAAATTGGTGATGAAATTATTAAAAAAATATCTTTTTCTATTGGTTATGATATGATTACATGTTTATGATACCAATTTCATATCATGGGTTATGATATGATTTTTTATGATCTTGTGAAACATTTATGTATGATTTAATTAAGAGATGGGTGTGACATATATCTAATTTCAATGCATTGGGTATGTATTTATATCTCATGAGAAAGACTACGATGGTCATGGGAGAAAAAATTGACTACTAAGATATCCATGGTAGTTAACCATGACTACTATGATGGAGTAAGGAGTGAAAACATGCTAATAATATGTCCTTGGGAGTGAACCAAATCATCCAATATAGTATGGGGAGTGAACCCGTAATACTAAAATGGTCTCAATAGCAATTAAATTACTATAAGAGAAATCATATTATAAACTTAAGTGTTTTCCACAATTCCATTTTTCATCCATATGTTATGAATTCATGGATTACTTCATTCATGACCTTATGATTAATGTCTAGTAAACTAAAACTTTTTTATTTCATGTTTCATTTAAAGAATCTATGATATGTTGGGTATGATCTTCTTTTTTAAGGATCATGTTACCATACCCTTATGTTCATGATTCTGCATATATATCTCCCTTGTTTACCATTAATGAGAACATTTGCTTACCCATTGGTATCCTTCCTTCCCCAATTTATAATGATAAGTGTTATGTTTGATGTTTCCAATAAATATTATCATAGAAAATGACCCAGTGAATGGTAATTTATCTCCCTTATGTACTAGTTTTCATATTTCAATATTTCTAAAGGCACTACAGTAGTACGATATTAGGAAATATAGTTGTAAAATAAATTATTTATTTTGAAAATTTTAGGAAATAGTAATGTACATAAAGTGGGGTTACTTTAATTGGTATTAGAGAGATGTTTTAGATAAAAATTGAAAGGTAGGATGAGAAAACTATCGTGAGAAACCTAATGACATGTCTAAGGATAATTCTATGGATAAAGAAAAGTATAGGGAAATGTTCTAGAATTTTGGTAAAGGATAAAGTGAGTGGTTTCATACCAATACATTCATATATGGAAACTATTTTTTGGATGTGGCTATAATACAGACGTAAATATTAGTAAGAAAATCTACAAGATATTTTGAGCCTTCCTCTAGGTAATTTGGTATATGATAACAGTCCTTTTTATACACCTATTTGGATACTCTTGGGGGATATGCATTGAAAATTCACAAACACAACCCAAGAAATCGTGAAGGATTTTAATATAAGTTGGCTATGGATAAACCTACGGTTTCATAGATTATGGAAGGTGTCATGATTTAGAAATACTATATGTAATTCTTTTCATGAATATGTCGTTTTCACCTATTTTAAGTAATAATCACACTATTCTTATGGTTATAGTCAATGGTTGGAATAGGAAGTAACTAGATTAATGATGAAGGTGATGGAAAATATTCTAATGTGTAGTTAATTGGTATGATCACTAGAGTGAATGGTGTTGTGATCATGCCTATGCATTATCCATGGAACATGAAAAACAATGTTTACTTTAATCTACTCTTCGACTGACCATGAAAAATAAGGAAGGTATTCACTAAAAGTATGGGAAATGAAGATCATAGTAGAAAGCAGATTTTGTTTCCTTTATTTTCAAAATGTGGAAAGAATCACCTATGATAATGTATTAGAGGAACAAGAATATGTTTTAACAATTTAAAATAAGGAAACAAAGTAAGTGAATAAAAGGAAAAAATGAAGTTTTAGGCTAATGAAATGGATGAGAATTTTAGTCACCCTATGGAATCGTAGATGGTTTAGTGGTTTTTGTGTGGAATTAACTATCATTTTGTAATATAATGCCCTAAAAGGTATGATCCTGAAGTGAATTATCAAGGGGTATGAGTAATAGTAAAATTGTGGATGGTGATTAGACTGTATGTGAAATGTAAAGGGAAAGAGGTATTATGAAATATTGTGAGGTATCCTTCTTATGTATTATGGATGTAGTGGAATAATTGAGGTTTTTATGTAATTTAATTCAAGAATTGTGAAAGATAAAATATATAAGTATGTCTAGTTTATGTCGTTTATAATGATTTACATGAGTATATATAATGGATTTGATGGTATATAAATGTGAATAAATAGAACTATGATGTCCATGGAAAAAACATGATTAATGGAAAGAGAACCCAAAATATGTTCCTTATGTTTGGATATTTTTTCGATAATTATATGATGGATATATGAAAATTGGATAGTACTAATTACCTTGGAACTAATTAAGGACATTTTGATAAGTATTTCATTATATGATTGATTTATTTTACAAAATTTTGAATTTATGGAATATATCAATTAATATATGGAAAAAGGAAGAATTATTATTTTATAGAACTATTTTTTGAAATTCAGGTAATTACCAAGTATTAGGAGAATATATGACGATGGTATTCAAAAGATTGTATTTTTAAAACAAATAGCTAATTTGTGATATATGGGGGATCAATATAAGGGTGATTTTTTATATTCATTTTAATGTTTTGTATTTTCATCCTTTATCTGTTTTATTAGTTAACCATTCATAAAAATTTTATGTTAAACCTCATAGTAATTATTTATGTATTGATATTGTATTGAAAACCTCTAATAAAACGTTATTTGGTGATTATCCTTATTTCAAGAATGTACATCATATTTATATTGGAAATTATATTAATTTGGTTTTAGAAAATTATATTATGTATGTTGGGTGATGACCAATCATGTCCAAAAAGTTCATAGGTCGTAAACCCATGATATATAGAAAATTGGGTTTTCACACCAAACACTAGTAGACGCGAAGTCCTAGTTAATTTATAATTATTTTAGATGAATTATTATTAATGTTGAAATAGTAGTGTTATTTATTTATGTTCAATGATTAATTTATTTACAATATTAACTTTTATGAACTATTAGAGAAAAATAGATATACATTATTTTCTTTTATGGGCCTTAAGATTTGGTAAAAGTGTATTCAGTGCATCAGGTATCAATGTTAATTTATGGACATCCATTTATTGATTTAATAGATGAATTATATATAGACAAAATCATCGCCAAAGAATGAATTTTTTTATATAATTATAACAAGTGAGTATATTTCCTTACATTGATGATCAATAAAATAATTACTCTATGATATGATAATGATAAAAATAATGTGTTATCCTAATACATTAATTTTATCTGAATTGATGACCTTTTAAATCATAAGAAATTTATGAAATTCAGCCCACAAACCATTAATTTATTATTCACATGATTTTGATTGATGACCTCAATCACTCCCTATTAATATTTATTCTTTTCATCATAGACAATCTTCCCATCTTACACATATGATCTCTTATGTGGAAACCTAGTTATATGATACTTTGGGTAACCATTATGGTTCCAAAATTCCGATTTGAAGGGAAATTTTAGTATTCAATTGTTTATGTGTTTTTATTTAAACGAAAATTTCATGTATTAAACCATTGATAACCCATATGAATTTCAAGGATGAAATTCATTTTAAGGGGGTAGATGTAACACCCTGCGATGATGTGAATTATTTTTTAAGAATTAATTTTATCTTTATTATATATTTAATTCCTAGTAACATAATGAATTGTTTATTTATATTAATAAACTAAGTATAGATTGTGTTATAGGAAATAATATATTAATAATACACTATACACAATATAAATTTTATATCTTTCTACATGAAACACAAAGGATAGCTTATATTACATACAACACTATCTTTCCTCTATGGTGTACATAATACGCATGAATGCGTGTTACAGGACAAAAATTAACTATTAAATTATTATTATATAATAGTATATAACATATAAATATCTAATTTTATAAGATTTACTAATTTATGAATAAATATTGTTTTATTAATTAGATAACTATTAATTAGAAAATATAATATATCTCAAATGCATATAATGGGTCTTATTTGGTATTTGTATATTTTTATTTGAAAGGTGAAAGTTATATTAATAAGTTTAATTAATTACTAATAGAGAGTTCTATTACTTAAACATATATTTTATATATTCAAACTAATATTTTTTATAAACATTCAATATATTAGAAATATATATAATGTAATAACTACCCCAAATTTATGCTTAAAACCCTTTATTTTTATGAATATTTTTACTGAATTTTAATGATGAGACCATTTTCAATACATTTTTTTTGAATTTTTTTTGTTTTAATTTGTCCAAATAAAAATCTTATTTGAAATTTAAACACAAAAAATATGTTAGGATAAATTTTTGGCCTTTTTTGTAAGGTTTCATTTTTTAAGGAATAGTTAAAAGTATTAAATTTAAATTCAAAATGACTCTTCTTATAATTAATTTATAAGGTAAATTATATTCTAAATTGGTTGTAAATTTTAATTAGATAATAAAATTATAAATTCTTCTAATATTTTTAATTTTAATACATTTCAATTTAATATTTCATATAAAAAACATAGGAAATTTTTCGATGTTTTTACATTAAATACCCAAAGTGTCATCCTGTCCAAAGGATTATTTCTCAAATTATTTTCTATAACTTCTATGATTATAAATTTGAAAACTGGATTCAATATTAGGAATCATAATAAATTAAAAAAATTTATAAGTTCAATTTTTTTAACTAAATATATTAGTGAATGTAATAAAAATTAATTACAAAAATTAAGAGAAAAAATAGTTTAACAAAGTACTAAACATTAAATTTAAGACCTAGAAAACCTAGAAACATGTACAAAACAAATTATAAGGACATTATTCATCAATTAACCTTTCATTTTTTATAAATTTTTTTTTCTCATGACTATAAATAGGTAAAAATGTGTGGACACATAACTTGTTTTAAAAAATGCATGGTGTGTCCTTTCCCTTCCCTATAAAAGGCCACCAAATCTCCTTCTTCTTTAAACCTCTCAAACCACAAAGGTTTGGAAAATTTCTTCCTAATACAATTACCAACATCAAAATTTTTCACCTAAAATCCTTTAGTTTGGATGAAATCAAACCAAGGAATATTTTTTGCAGAAACCAAAAGGAGTATCCGAATTTAGGGTTAACTTCTTCTCTATGTCTCCTTTATTTTATTCTCATTCTACAACCAATCCACTATCACTAATCCATAATTATATACCAAAAAATGTATCCAAAATATTATAGTATTATTTTGTTCCGTGGTTCCGACCTATAGTTACAGACACCACAATTTAATGGGTAATGAACATAATCATTACTTGTACGGTGAACTACCACCTCACAAAATGATGAATATTAATTTTTCCATTACAACTCCCCAGGGTGTACATTATAATGGGAAGTATTTTTATATATGCTATATATTTTATGTATTTTTTTATTCTTAATTAATTATTTTATAACACATATCATTATGAACTCCATTTTCTGTAAATATGATAATTTCATATGAGGATGTGTGGACTCCCACCCCCTCAAAGTGATATAATTTGTTCACAAACTAAATGGATTGTATTAAGGAAAAAGTTAGTGAAATTATATGATATATACATATGAATAACTATATTTTAATCATAATATATATATATATATATAATATTTGTTCATTCATTCAATACAACAAAACAAACCAAAGGAATGTTCGTGTGTACGTAAAACTTACTGTCTCCATGAACTGGGTATTAAATTTCATGCGTATATATTAAATATATTAAATATAATACACATATAATTAAGATACAAGATTTTTATAACATATTTTCATTATGAAAATAATGATATAATTATAAAGACCAAATAATTAACCAATTAGGACACATGCAAATAACAAAGTTGATATTTTCCGAAGTGATACCATAACATAAAATAGATCCCAATAAAATAATATGAAGTAATAATAAAAACATATAAGGTATCATATATTATAAAATGGTTCCTTTATAGATTTATAAAAAAATTATATTAATTGTACATGGTTATTTTATGAGTATGAAGTGATTCAAGACCCATGGTAGGGGAATTTCATCTCACTTTTTATTTCCCTGAGAAACATGCTTCTTTCACTACCCATTTCTGTTGTTTGGTGTGTATACCGAAGATGCTTATATTATAATATTCTTATTCTTAAAATTATATGTATCGATAAATCCATTCATTGATATTTCTTTCATTGGGTTTTTGTTTCAACATTTACCAAATCAGTAATAATGTTTTGTCTCAATTAACCTTATTTGAAACACATGCCATGTTTTCCACTTAAATTTTTTATAAAAGGTATATATACGACCATTAAAATGTTATATCATGATTATAATTTATTTAATGGTATTTTAAACATCAATAAATATAACTTTTTACATGGGGAGTGTGGTTCAAAGTTACTAATTTATAATATTTTATTGAAACAATCTCATCGCTTTTAATGATCATCTATGATTATGCTTCCATTATTGAAATATTATAATCCATCTCTCAAGAACATTCATTCGTTTTATTTCCATCTAGTTGTTCATGGTATAGTCATGCATTGGAACCATTTTTATACTCTTTGGAACATAATGTAGTTTACAAAGTTTTTTTAAAAAGAATATCATTACCCTCTCTTTGGTCTAAAATATTTATTGCATCAAAATCATGTTTTCTAAAAAGGATTTCCAAAAATACTCTACCATCATCACATATTTTGTAAAATAAATTATTCCATTTTTTTGTTTTTCCAATATTTTAAATGGAATTTTCTTATTTCCTTCTGAAGAAACAATTTTTCAAACCATTTACCTTGAAAAAAATGGATTGGTATTCTTACTTTATATGACATGTAAGGATTTGATCACTATAATTTTTGTAATGCATAAATTGCATATATAAACGGATTATTTTTAATTTTTTTAATATAGTAATCAATGAATTGTTTTTCAAAACTTTTTTGATTTCTTTATATGTTTTTAAATTATTATTCAAGGAATGTTTTTATAAATTTTTTTAATGATTCATTAATTGGTTTTTGTAGAAAATTATTTTTAAAATGATTTCAATGATATTTTCATATGTTTTTAATGAAAATTATTCCAAAAATGTTCTCAAATATTATTTTATATGTTTTAAATGAAAATTTTTTATAAAATTTTTTCATGATTTTTTTATAATTTTTCACGGAAAATTGTTTTCAAATTTCTTTTATAAGTCTTCATGTAACATTGATTTAAAAATGTATTCAAGATTATTTTACATGTTTTCATGGGAAAAAAATTCAAAATTACATCATGCCTTATTTATATTTTTTCAATTTATTTTCAATTAATTTTTTAATCAAAACATTTTCAAGATCTTTTTAAATGTTCTCAAGGAAAATAATTTTCAAAACATTTTAAATCTCTCATTATATATTTTCATATAAAAAGGTTTCTAAATGGACTTCAGATATTCTATTATAAGATCCATGTTTTTTTAAATGAATCTGGTTTCCAAAAGTATCTTATGTTTTAATGATCTATTTTTCAAAGAAGAAAGGATATTTTCTTAATCAAATGTTTTTAAAATATTTACCCATATTATTTTCCATCAAAGATGAAATTTGTTTATGTCACACATGCCCTTCTAGGAAATGATGAAAATGTTACATTGATATTATTTCTGGAATGGAATATATTTTTATGGAATGATAATTATGAATATATTGTCTCTTATATGGTTAATATTATTTTGAAATCAATATATTTTTGCGGGTTACGTTTATGATGATATTATTATGAAACATGTCTTTTATCACCAGTTATGATATGATTTCATGCTTATGATACAAACATCATTTCATGTGTTATGATATGATTTTTAATAATGTTGTGGATGATGCATTTATGTTTTCATTATGAGATGGGTGGCACCTATATCTTCTTACATTTAATTGGGTAATGATTTATATATCATGAGATAGACTAATATAGCCTTGGGAGAAAACCGATACTACTATGATGTCCAGGGGAGTGAACCATGACTACCAATACGATAGGATGAGTGAACTCATGCAACTAATATTCCCATGGGATTAATAAAAGACTACTAATTTGGTATAAGGAGTGATCGCATAATACTAATATTATCTCGGAAATAATGCATTGGCTACAATGGAAATAATTTTATATGCAAATGTGGTTGCCAAAATTCCATGTTTTATTCATATTTTATACATTCATGACTTATATTCATCACTTAATTAAGATTCATTCCTTATGAAATTCCTGGATTAATTTCAGGTTTCATGTATATGATCTTCAATATGATGTTTATAGTCTTCTATTTTCATGATCATGTTCTCATACTCATAAATATTTTGTTATAATTACATATCTCCTTTATATACCCATACTGAGCATCTATGACCTCCTATTTTTATGGTTCCTTATCTAAGTAATGAATATATATATATATATATATATATATATTATGATTAATGTGTCTAAGAATGGTGATAGTCATGAATAACCCAGTGGAAGATAATTTATCTCACATATGTACTATTGATAATCTTTCAAAGTTTCAAATGTCACTACACTTGTATTTTCATTATGTATCATTTTTTATAAAATTATAACTTATTGAAAAAATTTATATATTGTGAATGTATAAAAAGATAGGTTTTCTATATTCACACATACTTGTAATGGGATCCACCACATGGAAGAAACCTATAATGAAAATATAGACCATATAACCAACCCTAACATCTCAAAATTGTTCTAATTTAACAAAAGGGTTATAAAATTATATGGAAAAATATATACTTCAAGAAAGAACTCCAACATCACAACAACCAACAATTGAAGGGTACCCTAACAAGATAACACAACGAATCTATATATAAACAAAAGAAAATATCAATGTGGTTCCACCAATCTAATAACACAATACAACAACCTTACCAAAATTAAAGAAACAAATTAGTAATTGTTTCTACCATTTGGAGATGAAAACCAACCACAATAGTGATCACTTCCTAAACGGATCAATCCATATCAAACAAATACAACCACAATAGAATCCATCTTGGTCAACATCTAATAGTGTTACATAAGACTAAAATAATATATCAATCAGAAACCACCGTAAAATATATATTCTTGATAATTACATTATTTGTCATCCCTTTACATGTAATATATTCTATACAGATCACATATGCTAAAAATATGTCCCATTTTTAATAAAACCATATATTTTATTATTACATGTCATGTTCTCACATCAAGTTCTGCATCGAGATCATGGTATCTTCCCTATAGAACATACACATCATGTAATTCAATTAAAAAACGTGTATCATTTGTTTATATAATGAAAACTACATATTCTTACATGAAAACCCATTACAAATCTAGGTGTTATCCATACTAATATATAACCCCACATATTCATTACACATAATTACGTGTATTCCATTAATTCAAACAAATATCCATCCCCGAACATTAAGTGAATTTCCGTAAAAAATATCTTTATCCTTAGTAACCGCAAGACACACGCAATTAAATACAAAAAAAATAAAGAAGAAGGGAATTAAATTAATGGGGGTAATCATATGCTATAAACCCGAGCATCGTCAATTGATGGAGAAAAAATAAGGCATTCCAAGGTGTACCTCCCGAATAGGATTATGGCTATATGAATTTGTTATTATTAATTTAATCATCAATAATTATAAACCTATATTCATGGATATAATGAATAAAATAATTTAAAACATCGTTGATAAAATCACGGTTTTTTATGGATATTCTTATGATATATTCAAAATGTTGCAAAGAGATTTAGGATCATATTGGTGTCATATTCCAAAATCTAAAGAAGGATAAATAGTTTTGAAAATTTAAAAAAATGGTTTCATGTTACAAAATGTTACATTATTAGGGTAAATGGTAACCAATTAAGGTATCCCAATTAACCCTACATAGTAAATATTTTTGAGAAGTGGAATCATCCATCAATAGTAACTGATATTCATATTTTCATTTTTTTAGTGGGATATTATTAAAGGTTTGTGAAAAAAACTGCTATTCTAATCAACATACAATATTAACATAAAACTGATATTTTTTATTCTATATAATGGTGTATGAAGAAATTACCAATTAACTAATTAATATATTGGTTACTACAAAAATATTAAATCTAACCTCTACCATAGAATTATTTTTAATTTATATTGATTCATCATGGAAATTTATCGGGTGTATACTCATTAAAAATGACTTGTTGATTTCATATTCATCTCAATAGTTATAGATTTCTAGGAAGAGTTATCCTACACATGACCTAAAGTTATCTATAGACATTATTTCTTTTAATATATAAAGGCACTATGTTTATATATAGAAATGTGGTATATAAATAGACCAAAAAAATAAAGTATATATTCATGAAAAAGGACATAAACATGAGACCAAGGAGATGGTTATATATTATTAAATAAAAATATAGTTCAATTAATTTTTATCACGTAAGACAAAACATAGAAACATATTAATTAATAAAGAAATACCATATTGTATTGTTATTGATAAGGAATAAAGGATATCTATTGATCATGTACCGGGAAATGTTATCATTGGGAATCATAAGGGAAGGTGCATCATCAATCCCATCCCAAATTACATATCAAAAAACATTACTAGATAATATCATGATTTCTCAATGAGATGATCCTATGATCAAAAAAATATAGAGGTTTTGAAAAATGGGATGTTTCCTGAGTTCAATATTGATGAAGAACATGTACTGAAATTTTGTACAAGACTATGTGTCGCATATATCCTAGAGATATAGATGGATTTGATGGATAAAGCTCATATATCTACATTATTTTTCTGTCTTTTAAAAATTATGTTGTATAGAAAACTTAATTATCATTATTGGTTGGATAATATGAGAAAGGATATTGCTGACTAGACCCAATATACCATGGTGTGTAAATTAGTGATGTTGAAGAAACAGCTTCCTATAGGGATTTTGCAACAACTACCCATACCAACATGGAAGTGGGACAATATCATTTTTGCATTCATCACTATATTAGCTAGAAAATACATATAAAACAATATGATATCAGTTATATTGGACTAACTCACAAAGACTGCACATTTAATCACTATTTGAAAAGAAATATCTATTTATTAAATTTCCAATATATATTTAATGTGAGTGTTGAGGGTGAAAGGGGAGCCACAATCAATAATTTATGATCATGATCCAACCTTAAAATTTAAATTTTAGATAATTCTTCAAAATGATTAGGATATTGAGTTGAATTTCTGTACGACTTATCACACCAAAACCGATGGCCATTTTTAAATAACGATTTTGTAACTTGAGGACATGATGATACCATTCACAATTGAATATAAATGTGTATGGGATCAAATACTCCCATTATTTTTTTTCTAAAACAAAAAAAATGTTCCTATCATGTGTTAAATAGACATTATATGATTCACTATATAGAAATATATGTATAAATAATACTTTTTGGGATGATGGAGGTGATAGAAATCTAAAACAACTCTATCATTTATAAATATGGAAGAAAATTTTTATTCTATCCGATAAAATATAATGGTTTCTCATAGTTTGTAGAATATCTAAGATGAAAACCATCTTATGGGATTGCATTATGTTGTTGGATAAAACATTTTACATTGGATATAACCATAGAAGAGAGTCTTGTGATTTTTAATGAAAGGTATGCTTAAGCCATGGTATGTTTTATGACTTCATATATATTTCATAACTTAGAAATAACTAATTAAAAATAATAGATGACCAGAAATAATCTATATTATTAATATTATGTATTTTAATATATTTTAATCTCTTTGTAAACCCTTAAGTTACACTACAATGTCAAAAATGGAATATTTTAATTTAAAACAATATATTATAGAAAACATTATGAATCCATGTTGAAGGAGTATTAAAAAATGTTTTTCATTTATAATGGATTAAAATATCATAAAATTTGACTAAATTGTCTAAAACCATGTGAAAAATCCATGGGTTATATAATGGTTTGTCATTTTCCACATCCCAGATTTAATCGACAAATATTTCATAATTATTAAACATTTCCTTCACCTTTGCTATAAATACCCTCACATTTTAGCATTAAACTTCACTCAAAATCCATCTATATTTATGATTTGGTCTTTTTTCTACTAAAGGGGTCCCCTATGGTGTCCTTAATACCCAATGGTTTCATACTCTAATTTTAGGAACAACTCTTCCTGGTATGTGAATTATTTTCATCTTGTTTTCCATTCCATAATTATTTTTGTGTTCATATTCTAAAGGTTATGTTACATTCATTTATTATTATTTCGATCAAAACTATACTTCCATAACGACGTTTAATCATTGGGATACCTTCATTCTATCTTTTTCTACCAGTTTTAAATCCATTTTTTCTATGTGTCATGATGTTGAATTTACTTATTGAATGTCTATATTTTACATGAGAAATTATTATATTATGATTAGATAAACTATTTAATTATCTATTTGTATTCCCATAGTTGTTAATATATTATATTTATTATGATATTTACTTATAGCAGACCCAAATAACATTTTTAGAGGATAAAATTAATTTTATTGTCACGATATGAAGAATATGTGTACTCAATTCCATTAAATGAAACCCATAATTTATTCACCTTAAGATATTAAAAAATGAATTATTATGATTAATGTGGAAAACATGATATTAAGACAAATTATTAAAGAAACCTGATAGTTCTCAAATTCATTTCTTCTATAATATAATCTATAGAGATGACATGTTTTATAATATTGTGGGTATTAACCTTAGTAAATTTCAGTTATGACACCATAGTGGTAAACAATGGTGGTATTCTTATTAATGTCAAAATTTTATGATGTAGTAGAATTTACATTTTATGATTCATGTTCTTATTATTTTGATATTCATCGTCTTCCCTTGTTCATGCCATATTTTTATGCATCATGTTCTTATTGGTATGTGTCACGATAACATTTTATTTTCTCCCGTTCTAATTACCTTATTGGGATTATGCTCACCACATTAATTTTATTTTTCTTCCCAATATATGATATTAAGAAAAAGTAACCAATGGTGAACCAAGGAAGATGTATTTAAAGTGGATTTAGAATAATAATTTATATATTTATGTATTATATTTCTATATTACAAGAAAATTATCATTAAATGTTCTCATGTTTCATTCCGTTTAATTAAAATTATATATATATAATGGGTTTTCATAGAAAACACCATTTTTTTAAATTTTATTGAATTTAAGAACGTGAAAAATTCAATTACCAGTATCCTACTCATTATATTACCAATTTTATCATTTTTTGTCAACATATATTAAATAATTTCATATTATTTTATTTTCTCCATTTTCATCATGAAAACGCAATGCTCATTTATTGGAATATTAAAATAAAGAAAAACACCCCCTTTGGTTCTTAATTTATTTTCTAAAATTTTATGAACTCATAAATATATAATATAATTTAAATATCTATCACATATATTATTTTTGGTGACATGTGTTCACTAACAACATCATTCATTTCTCCACCTTGACATTATACTATTGTATCTCCATATGATCATATTTTTCTTTTCTTATATTTCCAAAAAAATGTGTTCTATGATTTTTGTTTGGTATGTTTAGTGATTTATGGGATACATTATATTTTAAAATCATAGTAACTTCCCATAAAATAAATTCTTATATGATAATAATCTGCTCGGTTTTTTAGGTAAAATATTTCTTGTGTAAAATGTCTTCCCATTCTACATATTTTAATTATAATTATTTAATAACCATGAAGATAAATAATTCAAATGTAATAATTTTCATCCCAAAATGGTTTTACTATAAATTAGTTACTTTTTACCATTAAAAAACCTTCATAAAAATTTTATATCAAACATATTATTAAAAAACCCCTATCCAGTAACATTTTATTTATATGTCTATATTTTTTGGAATTTTTTTTTCAGAACTCAACTGAACCTCTCTTATTTTCATCATACATCATCTTGTATCATGAATTCATGATGATATAGAAACATTTAATGTTCATCTATCACCATAAGACACTATTTGAATTTAATTTATCAAATTTATAGAATCTTTCCTACTTTATAAAATCATTTTTCTCCTAAATTTGTTTAACAAAACAATAATAAAAAACATCTTAGAGTCTTTTAAATAATATTTCTTAATAATGAATCTAAAAAAATTACTTTTAACCCATATATAGTATTCATTCCTAATAAATTAGTTATCAAAAAATAATATACCTTAATATTTAAACATAAAAAATTACATTAACCTTTCAACCTAAAACATCCCATTGGAAATGAACATCTTGCATTCAGAAGTCACACATTTATAATTTCACAAGTATATAGTGATATCATAATGTACTCAACATAATCTCAATGTTCATTTCATGGTCATTACATATGAAATAGTACACTATGATGTCTTTAATGAATACCATAATTTAAGAATCTAGGTATTTGGGAAAGATAAAATTTATCAATTTTATGAGTACTATTAGTGAATTAGTATGGTCAATGGGGATGACCAAGTATCCATATTTTAGTTAATGACTATTAAAATTTACATTTCGAATATACACATTTTGAACATAGACTTGGCAGTACCCTTATCATATATAAATATTGGAGAATAACTATGTATCGTTAAATTGATCATACTAATCATCAAATCAAGGATAAGTATTTCATTTCATAATGGAAACTAGATTCAGTTTATGGTATTCAACAAAAAGCTGAGGAGTTAAATCATCATTAAAAAATTAATAATTTAGTGTAATGAGGTCATGTACTTGTTCTTATAAATCCCTACCCATAAAATTTTTCATGCAAGAAATTTAGTTCTTATAATTCAATTGGTCTTATAGCATATTACCGAAGTGAAATAGGATTCATTCTAAAGAGTTTGTGTGTATTAAATCTATATTTACACACAGGTCATAGATTAAATAAATTTCCTAGAAATTTGATAAGGAATCAATATTAATTTTTAAGTAAATCAATTTTATTATCATTATCAATAGTATCCATGGTTATTATTGGAAATCGATATTAGATATTTAAATCATCATCCACTAATGGAACATGATTTCATGTATTCAAATCCCATTCACATTTATCTAACTGAACAAACCCATTAAGAAATTTATATGTCACTCACTAAGTGTTGAAGTCAGTATGAGTAATCAATTATACCACCGAACCCAATCCTAATATTAAATTAAATATTACAATTTACAATATAGTGAAATATAATTAAAATTAAACTAATTAAATAGTTATTGTATATATAGAACATTTAAATCCAATGAAATAACATTAATATATAAGTAGATTGATTGTTATTACATGAGGAATCATTTTCCTTGGAAATACTAGTTGAATTAACAACCATGAATAATCAAAAGAATGTGAGCATAGTTTCAAAAAAATACGCATATTATTGAAGTGTCAAAGATAATGATCCCTCACATTTTTTACACACCAACTTATTCAATTGGAATAACCAAATTAGTACCATAAATCAATCAACATACATCCCTTAAATGATTCCTTTACCAATGATGAGAAATGGCATACTGAGTTTTCTTTGTATTTCATGAATCGACATTACTTCCTCTATCCTGATTGTGAGAACTGTTCTGATGAGATAGTTTAGTTTGAGCATAATAATCCGATGATAGATTATAAGTACCACCACCAGTTTAGTTTTGGGTATTATTACAGAAACACATGATATATACTTAAAATAATGGTCATGATATCACTAAGGTAGTGGTTAACAAACCAATTTATTTTATTTGAAGAACCACGTTTTAAAAAATGGGTTGGTTATAATGATGTGGAGGATATGAAAAAAATATTGATGTATTTGTTCTCTAGTGCTCTATAACCCTTGGATTATCTCTCTATTCAATTATTATTTACACCATTAGTGTTTCCATTTATGGCTATGAGGAAAAACTTGTATCCTCTAATATTAAGTCTAGTTTTGACTTTTCTTAACATAAATGTCGAACATCGCTATTATAAATAAAATATAAAATCATAGAATTAATTTGAACATGATTTCCTTGAACTATTCATTAGCCTCAAATTTTAGTTAAAATTTGAAAGGTATTTAAAAAATGTTACGTATTCTATGTCACATTTGGCCCCTCGTAATTGGCTTGAGAATGTGGAAGAACACTAATATGTCTTAAGAGACAAACCCACGATTACTTTGGATGAAAATGAATTCTACGGGCTTTAGAAAGAAATGGGGGATGATTTTCCATTTGAAAATAAAACGACCAAGCCAAATATTCCATTACCTAACAACCCAATCATTATGCATGATAAAAATGTAAAAAACTAAAAGTAAAAAAATTGATATAATAATAAAAATAAAACTGAGTACCACAATGAATGATTACCAATATCAATGTACTCAACAAAAGACAAAACCAAAAAACATAAATGAACGCAAGGTAAAAAACTGAAAATCGCCCAGCTTTCTCAATGATCCAACTACACATATTGTGAATGTATCACGATGTGCCACTAAAGATGTGTGATACATAACCTTTTATTGTGTTCAAATGAATAATATATAAAAAATCACCTTAGTTTCGAAGCATGGGTGAGTAATTAAGCTCTCTATGATTTCCCCAAAAGACTTCCCTACTCACTCTAGTAGGATATACTATTTTTTTCATTTATATAAAATAATTTATTTAGAAAAATTTATACGAAAAAAATTAAAATCTAATTATGAAAAATCAAACTATTTTTAAATAAAAAAAATTCAAACCATAACTATTTTCCACAAAAATAACCCAAGAATGTTATTCTAAAATTTTTTATATTCCCATTTTTTGTATATACCATTTCAATCTAGAAACCCCGGCATACACACAAGAAATCTTCATTATGAAAATTCTATACTCAGGAGTGGTTTCTAAGAAATATAAAAAATACAACCTACATAATTAAAATCCTATATGTCATTAATCCATTTGCACTAAGTACCATGTCATATTTTTACTGGGAATTTTAAATTGGAATGTGAACACACACCAACCTATTATGTTGAACCATGATAAAACCATCAATCTAAAAACATTTCAGTAATACAAATTTTTTGTGGAAAATCATTCACAAAAATCATTTTCCAAAATAGAAAAACTACCACATTTAAAAAAATCATTTAAAACTATTTAATAAATTGTTTTACCCAACAATTCCATAATTTCCTCAATAATTTATAAACTACAAAAATCATCACTAAATAGGGTTTCAACCTTAATTTTCACACCGATTTCAAAATTAATTTCAAAATAATTTAAACAACTTAAAGTGTATCCATTATATTATAATAAGAATAGTAAATATTGACTCCACCTACCATAGTGATTATAGTGAAAAATAATAATGGCTTGAAAAAACCCACAAAACAGGGTTAAATATCCAAAAAACCAACTTAGACCTCTTCCCCAATCATAAAAGATATAAATCCAACTATTATTCCCATAAAAAATTTATATCTATCATCATCCGACTAGATATATGAAAATAATGCAAGGAAGAAATTATATCTATGTAGAAACATGAAAACTACCATAAATAATGATTTTTCACCGAAATTAGGCTTCAACACACTGAGGAATGCCTGTGGGTCATTTAATATTTTATAGGTAATGGTTCCACAACATTCGTTTGGATAAAATATATAGTATGGTTCTATTTAGAGTGAAATCAAGGGGTAAAAACATAATCTTGAACAAGATACACTTTTTTAGATTTCTTTTTTTAAACCTTGACTGGTTAGTCACAATGTTAATAAATAAGGTGCACTAATCATGAGCCAACCCCTACATCAAGTGGGGCATTGCATAATTATCCTGCATGGTTAGAATAGAATTTTTCCAACTGTTAAAAATCATAGTGTCCCACATTTCATGGTTTCTCCTAGGTGGCTGCATGGTTTAGACAAACCATGCACTATCCCCCTGCCCCTCTAATAAAGTGCATATTTTTTCTATTGGGGTTTCCTAGTTTCCATTAACTATTCTCTTATCAATAACCTATATAAAACCCCAAAAATGTATTCTAAAATATTTCGAGACCCTCCCAAACATCACCCAAACCCACTATATACTTAAAACACATAAATTAAGTGTCACTTACTTGAGCTAGGGGTGATAAATTATCCACACCATTGGCCTCATAAACCTGGTAATGTAGATAAAAACTAGTATCCGGAATGAGTTTGGGATATTTCTCAACCATTTCCTTTGGCAATTCCCAAGTATCTTCTTTGAATCTGACCATGATTCCACTTATCTCAAAATTGAAAGACGCTTTTACAATGAAATAATTTATCTTGTCAATCCATAATATATATTGGAATTTATCTTTAAGTCTCTTGTCTCAGTGCTCTTATATCCATTAAATTCAATCCCTTTTTGAGAAAAAATATTTTTTAAACTATAATGATCCATAAACACAATAAATTTTTCACAAAAAGTTTAACTCTGCCATGTATTGACATAATGGAATATTATAACAAACTTCAAATAATTTTTTAAAAATTATTTCTCATGAAATAGTTACCGTATAAAGCCATTAGAAAAAACATGATCTCCCTTTATGAGAACAAATATAATCCCTAATCTCTAAGAATCACAATTCTCAATTTACCCTCATCCTAATTCCAAAAAAAATCAAATTTTTTTGATGATGTAAGGAAAAAAGTATGCTCCTAAAAATACTTATGAATTTACTCATTCAATTTTAAAAGAACATTTTTCCATGTAAAATCTTGCATATGTTTGTCCATTCATGAAATATCAAGAAAAACCATCTCTAATAACTATCTATACAAGGAAAATTATATATCTTCAAGACATTCATTAGTGGTTTCAAAGATATAACATCCTTTATCTTTTATGGATCCATGTAAATTTCTTTCTCAAAGATTACATGGCAAAAAAAACATACCTATTGTATCCAAAAATCAATATTTGATAATTTCGAATAAAAAAGATCTTAAATTATTCCCAACACTATTTCCAAGTGTTTCTCATGCTCATACCTTACCCATGAATACTCTAATATAACTTCCAAAAAACAGACCACAAAATATTCCATACACAATTGAAATATATGATTCGTCATTGAAATAAATAGTGATGATAAATGTGTATTATCCAAATGAATAATGTCATATTCATAATATTTATATTTACTCATGAATGTTGTCTTTGGAATATCATCGAGAACACACTATTAGTGATATCATAATTTAATTTAATTTATAGAGAACCATTTAACTCTCCTCAATTTATTAAAAATTTCATCAATGTGTGTATGTTAATACTGATTCTTTATCCTAAATTTATTAGGATTTAGATAATCCATACATAGCCTGAGAGTTATATCCATCATTTGTCAATCAAGACCAGTTCTTCCCATCAAGACATGTTTAGATGAATGAAAAAATTTCATTCCATTTCTTCCAACTAAACATTTAGTTCCCTTATTTATGTTGGTTCCATCAGGAATGATTGATGGGAAATAATAATGTTCCATATGAGGAGACCAATCATAAACTCCACATCTCTTATGGGTGGAAACATAGATAAATTCTCAGGAAATTCATTGAGGAACTGATCAATATCCACTAGAAAAATTTTATTCATGATCTCTTACATTGTTGAAAAATTCAAAACTTCCATCCCATATAACATAATTTTGACTACTTAGTCCAACAAGCCCATTACACCTTCAATTATATTCTGATATCCTTTAATGTGATTCCTCTAATCATTATCAGTTGTAAAACTAACTATTCTGATATGATGGTTTGTGTGATACTCGAACATTCTCAACTAATCTAAACAATGTATTATATAATAGACATCCATTTCAATCATTGATAATTCCCCTATCATGTCATATCTATCAATAGATTATGAACATACATTACATGAAAATTCTTCATGGTATCATTGGCTGAGAGGAGATTGATGGTTTAACATAGAAGGAATCCAATAAACATTTATACCTTGAAAATCAATATCTCCATAATAAATAATTTAATGGGATGCACCCATATCAAAAAAATATTACAGAATTTTATAATTCAATAAAATCGTACCTCTCACAATCTATGGTCCATATTGATCATCCAAAATAACATGCTCGTCCCCATATAATTTTGTACATTATTTACTTATTTATTTATTTATATTCTGGAAATTTCCACTAGTGGGGAGTCCTAGTATTCCTATAATCTACATTTCTATCATTGTTCTATTGATGACGGTTTATCAGCTACTATTAAGGCATTAATGTATTTTTTGTCAATGATACATGATTAGTGGCCCAAATACCTACCCTTAGAGCACTGAGACAAGAACCTTAAAGATAATCCCCCTAATTTAAATCATGGCTTGGTCTAGGTGGTTTTGTACACTTTTGGATGATGTGATTCATTGAACCAAACTAAAAGCATAGATTTTTTATCCTAGGTATTATTGAAATGTTTATTTATCCTATGGTTTGATTCTGATGTTTACCACTTCCTTCTGAAATGTTTTCCCTCGTCCCCTTTCTTTCAACATTAGTGTTCTCACATCCTCTCATGATAAAAACCAATCTTCCTCTACATGGATCTTCAATATAAGAAGATACTATAAAAATATATCATGTTATTATCCTAAATAAATTGTTTAAAAATCCTAAATAATGTTTTGATCCAACTATTGGTTCACCTGTGTCTCTGGTGAAACCACGTTTTCAATGGCCTCTTTAGACTAGTTCCCATAATTTCTACCTAGTGTCATTTCTTATAACCAAAGGAAAACTCAAATTAATATCATTCTCAAAAAATTAAACCATATAAATTCATATTCTACAACATCAAACTATTATTGTAGATTATTCCATAGTTAAACAAATTTCACGTCCATCCATTTATAAAGATTTTCCCTGGATTTTGAAAATCATACCATTTTCAAAATATCACATCAATTATCCTTTAAAAATAAAATATTTTAAAAAAAAATCAATTTTTTAAAAGTAATTTTTTTCACACCATTATAAATCCTTAATCCAAATGAAATATTTACTTTTAGTGGGATGTCAATTCTATGATTCATGTCATGATCATCAAATTGGATAAACCCCTAAATATGAGATTCAGATTCCTATAAGAGCTCAAAAAAACTTATGTACCAAACTTAGAGGTAATGTAATGTTCATCATAAAAGGTTATCAATTTATTTTTATTTTGTACATTTTAATCCACGATAATACTACCCCTTTCTTCAAACCCGACACAAGGAGTATATCATAATGAATTTCAACTCCAATACCAAGAGTATAGATGAACACTTGTTCATCAAGGGCCAAAAAATCTAATACTACTTATAATATATTCCGCATCCTCATTTTATTGATATGGTGGAAGGAAATTACTTGGACATAATCTATATCCTCAATACTCCAAATTATGTAAATAAATACCATGGGATTCATTAACATATGAGTGTTAATTTTCACTTAAAAAATAAAGTAACATAACCAAACATTCTATAGACGTATAATAACTACATGATGCATGATAAAAATGTAAAAAAACATAATGTAAACCCATTTATATAAAAATTAAGCTACATTATATTTCCACAATGGAATATTATATATATCAAAGTATGTAGTGGAATAAAAAACAATCAAAATTCAATGAATCCAGCAAAAAACTATAAAACTCCCAATATGATTCATGATAAAACTCCAAAATAAAACCCAAGTATCACAATGCACCAATTGTGATGTGTGATAATTACCATTTCCTATTTCATATTGAATAATATCTACAAAATCATTAATGTTCCTATGAATGGGTGAGTAATGAATCATAGTAGGCTTTCCCCAAATGAATTCCCTACACTCTTTACTAGGATAGAACATGTTATCACATTTATATAAAACTATTTATAAAAAAATATATAAGAAAATTTAAAATATGTTATCATAAAACAATTTTCCTTGTAATTAAACCAATAATGTTCTTATAGACCATTTCATGCTCCCTTTTAGAATATCCCATTTCAATCTACAAACCCATGCATCCACACATGCATGATTCATTTTGATTGTTCCATACTCACAAGTGATTTCTTTCCAATATATTAAGTCATAAAATTTAAATTCAAATAATCTTTGCACAACACCATTGGCCCGGATCACCAAGTCATTTTCAAATCGGCCTCATTAAATGCATTATGAACACACACCAACCAATTATTCTAAACCATGCCAAAACATTCATGCCATAACCATTTTAAAAATTAAAAACATAATTGAATAACATTTTAAAAAACCTTTTTATAGTCAATAAAATCATGAATTTATAATTTATTCCTTTAAAAACATTTTATAAAAGCATTTTATAGAATAATTCCCCAATTTCCATAAATTTTCATAAACTAATCAAACCAGCACTATATATCGTTTCTTCCATTCATTTCACTGAAATTTTATAAATCAATTTTTATAAATTCAAACAAATTTAAATTAATAATTCATGTTCTAAGAATAATAGTTGAGAGTGAAACCCCATACCTCATTAATTATAGAAGAAATAAAGAAGGGTGTTGAAATGCCCCCAAAACAAGGATATGTATCCAAACAATGACTTATATATATTTTATTACAATCAAAAAGACAAATCCATTCATGATATGCCTTAAAAACCCATAGATCTATATAAAGCATACTATATCTCTTAATCTTATAGGGATAGAAATGTAGATCTAATAAAAAAATAAAAACAACTATAAATAATGACTTCTTGTGGGAATCAGACTTAAATGCACCAAGAAACACCTCTAGTAAACTTTTAATTTGCTGGGTAAAGATTCCAAAACCATTGGAATGATAAAATATCTAGTTATGGTCAATTTGGGAAAATTGGGATTTAAAACAGAAATCCCACCCATATCCAATTTTTTAGGATCCTGATTTTAATCCATCAATGGTTAGTTTCATAGTTAAGAAAAACATTGCACAAATCATGTTCCATATAGTACCATAATGAGGACCTCACTTGGTTAGCCTACATAGTTAGATAAACTATGTTCCAATAATAATAAATCCCATTGTCCTACTTTTCATGGTTTCTCCTAGGTGGCTACAAGATTTGGACAAACCGTGTCCCTGCCTGTGTACGTTCCCCCTTTCCCCTTGCTAATTGTGCACAATTTCCTGTAAGAGTTACACAGTTTCCACAACCCAAGATCAAACTGTGAACCAATATAAATTCCCAAAAAACATTTCAAATGGATTAAAAACATTCACAAACATCAAGAAAACTCTATATATTTGCAATTCAAAAATTATGTGTTACGTACTTGAAATCAGGGGTGTTAAATTCCATAACTGATAAGTTTAAATATTTTAAACCAAATATTTTTGTTGTTTATATTACGTGAAAATTATATAAATAAATTTTTTTTAATGAAATTCTTAAAATATATTACATGTTATGACATGATCAATCTTTGATTGGA
Source organism: Viscum album (assembly GCA_963277665.1). Taxonomy (NCBI): domain Eukaryota; kingdom Viridiplantae; phylum Streptophyta; class Magnoliopsida; order Santalales; family Viscaceae; genus Viscum; species Viscum album. The sequence continues at coordinate 44,343,731 of OY728141.1, read as the reverse complement.
GTGAAAGATCCCACTAATATCATGTTAGATCATTAAAATTATAGGCATCATGACTCAAATTAGTTTCATCAATGGTTCTTATGTAATATGATATTCTAATAATTTAACAAAGACATTCAATAGTATTTTTGGGTCCTATGTCACACTAAATTATAATTGTTTTTACCTTTATAATTAATCTAATTGATCCACATGATGTGGTTCCCCAAACCATTTTCCTATTTTAAAAGTCCTAGAATACTCCATAATATTTCTAATAAGATGTTTGTTTCTAGTGGTTATGGAAGAACCAAATTATCATTTACATCCCCTTTTATATTTTTATGCCCCTATATCAGTGATAAATTCCTTTAGTCATATAAAAATATTAGACAGTCAAATCAGGATATTCAAATCTTATTTATTTTAATATATATGAAATCATATTAATCAAGATAATACAATATCATATGAATTATAAAGTCCCGGTGGGAAGTATTTTTACTAATTCATGATACAAAAATATCACCCAATAAACCCATAAGGATGATTTGATGAAATTTCTAGAGGTTATTAATAATACATTTTTCATCTAAACCACTTAGGATACTTGAGGTTCAATATAAATAGGAAAAATATTCATTTTTTAATCTATATTTCAATTATTGACACATCCTATCTCTCGACCTACCATCCCATATGATCGAATATAAAACATTTATACCTTTTGTGACATCCAAACCCTTAACAATTTTCTAGGTAAGGTTTGAGAAGTAACTAACATTAGGTGATACACATGATACATTAAAGGTTGGAAATTGATGATATGGGAACTACTAAACATTTGGGGATGATTTTACCAAACATTAAACACAACCTAAAATAGAAAAGCACTAATAATAAAAGCAATAGAAATGATAAATAAAAGAAAAAAAATAATAATTAACTAAGAAATTACCATAGTAAAAACAAAAAATAAACACCACCTAATTCTTATAAAACCATAAAAAGAAAAGTGATAGTTATGTATTACTATTACACATTGACACAATCTAATACATAGCCATTTGAAAACTCCATATCCCATAAAAAATATTCACTACATAAAATTTTTTCACTTGAAAATTAAGAGACCTTCCCCTTATATATATCATTATGAACAACCTCAGCATATGCCCCATGGTTTACATGCATGTGGTGAGTATACAATAGAGTAAGAAATACCCAAGACTTCCCAAAAACATTAGTAGGACAATAAAATGTTAAAAAATAATAATATTATTAATATATATAGACTATATCAATAATGAGAATGTGATAAGAAAATGCAGAAGCAAGGAATATAACTCACACCAAAGAGGCCACCCATGTCATGAACATGCAGACACACATGCAACTTCCCAAATAATGTATTTTGATTATATATGTTCACCAAACATTCCACACTTCCTAATCCATGTTCTAATCACAATACCTTTAACATAACATAATAATACTTGAATAAAGACTCAACCAATCCAATAGATTTTAGATGAAAACCCTCTTTCTAGGGTTCCTTCAAATATAAAATTAGAACAGATGTATGGGAAAGATAACTAGAAATGTTACCTTCGATTACTAATCTCCAATACTAAAATATTAAGTGAAATTGTTCTATTAGGGTATATAAACCCCCAAAATATCCCAAATTATTCAATACATTTAAGGTCCTTACTATTTGGGGGAAGAACTATCATCATAGAGGAAAACATGAGTTAAAAATTTAATTTATTGAACCCTCTAGATATGTGAATTTTGTATCTACATGGTATGAAAATCCATGTACCAAACATATGAATGTTAGTAGACATCACCCAAGGGTTCATGGATTGTATGTATAGTATATAAATCCATTCCCCAATAATGAAAATCATAATTATTCCAAATTTCATTTCCCCACAATGTTTAAGACATGTATTTTTTAAACCATAAACAAGTCGCTCAACAACTATATCACTCACAAACACTATCTCTTTGCTGCATAGGGATTCAACCTGGTTTACCCTATCAATATATAAATAGGGTGACATAAAAAACCATTCAAAAATACAAAAAATCCTCCATCACTTCTTATACGATCCCAAACAAATTCATAACTCTAATTAAAAATTTAAAATCAAAATACATAAAAATAGGGGTGAAATTATTTATCCATACTTTAAAAATAGATAATTGATTTTTTTCTATAATTTATCTAATTAAATATATCTAATAATTTCATAAACTACAAATGATAATATTGATTTCTTATATTATGTATTTCATTCACATATGTCACTGGAATTTATAAGGTTTAATTATATTGGGATAAATTCAAGATCAAAAAATGTCATGGTTTTAATGTATTAAAATTAACTATATCGAATTTAATGGTTAGTTTACCAAATAAATATCTAGGAAATTGGTTATTCCATGCCATGGGTCACTCCCTTTAAAATGTTTTATGTGTGGTTTAGAAAGACCCATGGGTATCTCCCTAGAACCTAACTATATTCTAACAAATAAATAATGAAAAAATAGTATAAAATCAAATAAATTGGTAGAATAATTTAACCAATCTTATTTCCATATCTAATAATGTTAGGTTCCCCTTGATCTTATTTTTTCATTATGTAATCATAATTTTTTAATATCACAATGATATTTACTAATCTTTTTTAATAATTCTAGGTGATAATATTTCATTTGTTTCCAAAACATGTTATTGGTGATGATTATTGATCTAGTATTCAAATGAATCAATTTAAAGTGTTAATTGATACTGGATCACTATCTATACCATTTTTAATAAGACTTTATGTTTTTTATAATTCATGGAATTAAAATCTAGATAATATAAGGAGGTTTGAGGGAAATATGTAATTACCCTAATTCACATATTTGATTCCTCTATGAATATAGATCCAGGTAACCAAATGAAAGTTTAATGAACTAGAAACTTTATTTTTGTTACGTATAATTTTTTTCCATGATATATATTTTCCAAATGACCCTATTTCACATAGTCCTTTATGAATACCTAAGTGACTGTAATACCGTGTTAAAAATCATCTATATATAAATATTTTAGGATTTACTAAATCAAATGATACCAGGTAAGTAAATGACTCACGTAAAAAAAGGAAAGTCATATTGTAGATTTTATGTATAGGTTAATTTTATTGGATAACTATGTACCCCAATTTTAATTAATTAAGATCTATATAAGGGAGTTCAATAATGAATCAAAAAAACAATTAAGTAATTTCTCACAAGTAATTGACAAATTTATATAAGAATCCAATTTTTTAATCTAAATAGTTATTATAAGATTCAAGTGTGATATTCATAATGGATAATTCATCTTGATCCAAACAACATCTGGTGACCAGATGATATCAAAATGAATGATATATCCAAATGGAGCACTTGGTTTTGTTGAATTGAGGTCATCACAATGAATATGATAATACCATTCCACTACATGGGGGAACACACAAAGGAAGAGTCCCATGGTGCATGATATATGTAAAAAATCATAATTATTACATTAAAATATATGCAAAACAAAAATTCATGGGTTTTAAAATGGTAATATGCATGGGATACTTTAATATCATTATGAAGTAAATACGATGAGTGTTTATCTTGACATTCATCAAGTTTTTTAATGATTCATTTGATAATTGTTTTTTATCATTACAAGATTCATTAATGGAAAGCAAGATTGAAATAAATTACTTTACATTTTTTGGAAATTATATTTATGAAATATGTGGTGAATATAAATATTATGTTATATGATGAATGAGAGTTATGAATTCAATGAATACGAACCAATACATAGTTTTAGTGAAGAATAATATCTAATAATAGCTAGAGATTATTTTTGTCTAAGGATTAGGAAGGAGATCACAATTGTGATTCCTTATGAATGATTATATACGTTAATACCATATTATTTTTGTAGATTCAATATTATAATGTGATACTATTAGTTGTTAGTTATAGAATGTGTATGAGTTTAAGTTCATACCTTCTTTTGAGTTCCTTTTGATAATAAGAAGTGTATTATGTGTATTGTATCCTAACCATGGACCACCAGGTATATATTAATCCATAAAGAGGATAAACTCATAAATAAATTGATGAGAAGTTCTATAGATAAGTATGAATGTAGTATGAGAGTTGAAGTGATTTTAATTTCATTTATAATCAAATTTTCCTCCCTCTAATTGTGTTTTACGATTTGTGTGATCCAAAAATATGTATCAGAGTGAATTATCTCTACTTATATCTGGTTCAAAATATTGATAAAAAACTATTAATAATACAGGCATCTTTAAATTTAATGTCAAATGGTTTCATTCCTAGAATAAGATAATGGTAATCTATATTATTTCACCATGACTTATTATTCTTGATTTTGTTCAATATTTATTCACATTATAAAATAAAAAACATTTTCTGGTGTTTGATATATAGAATAACCAATAAAAATGATTTGAAATCCCTAAATTACATTTTATCTTCTCTATTTGAAAACTATCTAAAAATGTTTAGGGGGTATATAACTCAAACTATAATCTAGATGAAGATTCATATTAATTATACAAGAAATAAAAATCATAAATTTGAAAAAATTCATTTTAATCAACAATGGTTTAAATATTTCATAATTTAAGATGATTAATTTTTAGATTAATTTTTTATGGTAAATTTTGTTGTTAGGAATATTATAGGATTGAGAGAAAAAATATAATTTTTGATATTGTAAAAAAAATGGGAATCCAACCATATAAATTTGATGTTAATATATCAACTTGTGATGATAGGGATATATATTTGATTATTAAAGATATACATTTCATTAAACAAATTAATTATGAAATGTGAAGAGGAACTTATCTTAAGATAAAAGGTCATAATAAAAATAAATTTTATTTAATGCCTTCAAAGGTGTTAAGATTGAATATTGAAAAGAAATCTCAAATGAATAAGAAAACATGGATGAAGATGTTGATACTATTTCTAATATATTATGAAATTTGGCATGGGATTAAGAGGTATGTATAGGGTAAAATCACTTTTTATGGTTTTAAATATGAAAAGGTTGTTATATTATCTGGTTATTCTCCTATGATATTTGAAATAGAAAATGAAAATTTGGAAGAATCCATGTAACCCAATACAAGACACCATTCAATATCACAATTTAATGTAAAGAATAATATTTCTCCAAGTTCCATTGGAAGAAACATACTGTTAGTCAAAGAAGGTGTGTTTGTAAAGGAATAATGTGGTTAAGAGGATGTTGGAAGATATGTCACTCAAATAGTTCTCATAGAACAAGAAGAAAAGGAGGTTTATTGTCCTAAGGATGAATCATAACACAATGGTGAGTAAATAGTAAATTACGGAGAGTATGTCAAATAATTTATCATGGGAATGAAGATAAATATTTATTTAAAAGAAATTTGAAGTCTATGATATGAAAAAAAAAATTAAAATTGTTTATGATACAAAAAAGGGAAAAATGGAATGATATAAAATATTGTAAAAGGAATATATAAGTAGAATCATGATAGGGAAAATAAGTTGAAAATAAATGAAAATATTTCCATCACTATTAATGTAATGTATTTTAAAATTTAGAAAATCATAAGGAATAATTATGAATTCCAAAATATGGATAAGAAAAATTAAAACAAGAAAAATAATTTTATTTGTGAGTTAGAATAATTCTCAAATAAACACACACTAGGAAAAAACTATAAGAATCATTCTATATATGAAAAAAAGAAATATAATAGATTCTCTCATGAAAACAATGTTTGTTTATAAATGAAAATTGATAAAAGATAGTAATACAGAATGGATTCATTATATTATGAAATACATAATTCTTCTCAATTGTAAAATGAAAAAGATCTAGAAAATGGATCTTCATAAGTCTCAAATATTCAAGGAATACCATCAATAAATTGAATTTTGTGACAAAATTATTTTTTGGAAGAAAAATAAAACAAAACCACAATATTTTTAGTATAATTATATTTTCAATAATATAATGTTTTTAGGATACTAATGGCCTTTTCATGTGTTTATAAATAATTCATACATCTATTCATATAATAGGTCTTTACATGGACTAGGAATAATGTAGGAATCAAGGGGGAGACAATAACCAAATGTGTGATCTTAGAGGAGGACTAAATAAATTGACAAAATAAAGAATTTCTATCATAGAATTGGAATTTATATCATAATTTTATCAACAACAATAATAAAATTCCAATAATAAATTAAGATAACATAAATAATGTTTTTATTTAAATCTATAAAATCTAAAAAACCATGTGTCATGGATAGTCGGTGTTTATCTCACACCATAAGTAATGTAAATGATCTCAAAAAAAAATTAAATACAAAGTTAGAGCGGAGGGATTTGGTAATTATAGATCTATTTAGATCAATGGTGTTAATAAAAATATTTGTAATATATAAAACAAATTAGATAGTGTGAAATATTGTGAGAGACCGAAGCATAACTAGTTGAATGTATATAACTTTTGTGATGCTTGTAATGTTTTCATAATAATAATATGATTAATTTACAAAATAATGAAATGTGTGGTTGTAGTTATAAGGTATTCAACAAACCTAAGAAATTAAAATCAAATTATGGAAGAAAAATAAGGTTGCTACATGATAAAACATAAAAAAATGAGTTATGTTAGAACAGGTTGGATAACCTTGAATAGAAAAATATAATAATACTAATTCAACAAGGATGTGCCATATATTTATCCTTTCTAAAAGAAGAAACATATACTATTCTTGATACTTTTTAAAAAATAAAAATTATTAATAAAACTCATATGGTATATTAAAATCAATCCTAAATGCCTCCTACACTAATTCATTCTAAAGTTTTTGTAACAATGATTATGTACCCCATAAATATAGATTATAATTTTAATACATTAATATATTATTTCAAAATATTAAAGTATAATATATTTTTTTTTTCATAAATCATATTTTGTAGATAGGATTATGAGATTCATAAGACACATATAAAACAAAATATGGTTGTACAAAAAGATAGTATGGTTATATAATTGAAAAAATATTCCAAAAAATTGTTCACTAAATATCATAACAAGAATAAAATTCGACAAGAACATAGAATTCATATACTAATAAAAACATGGAATGGGTAGGATAAATAATATGAATCTAGTTGGCATGGATATGACTATGCTAAAAGATCCTAACAGCTCAATATACACTTGGTTTCAGGCCATCACAAATAGAAAAATATTTCACAATAGGGGTATCATAATGCCAAACATAGACATTATTCCATATAAGATGTGGTTTTAATGGAAGTATAATGTTAACAATTTTATTATGATTGGAATATTTTTATTAAGAGACAGGAATATAGTAGATATAAGATTCGCGATAATCTAAATGATGGGATTTTCTTGGGTACAAAACAAATTTAATATCATACAAGTGATAAGATAATAAATATAAATGATTCCATTATAGAGATGATTTAAATGTATTTTAAAATGAGAAATGGACAACATATAATATCTAACAATTTGATGAGGATGATTTTTCAATTATAGTACTTATTTGATAAGAAAAATAAAATATGAATACATATATTGAAGACATAGGTTCAATAAATTTTTGTGATGAAAATAGAAAAGAGGGGACTAATTATATAAATTTTAGTATAAGAATGTTTGTTTATTCTAATAACATTATTAATTATTTTAATCAATGTGTATAGATAATAATGATGATCATGAAAACTATCCATACTAGTATTTCATCTATTGTTGAACCTCAAATACAAGAGGATGCCTCCAATCATGAAGAATATATTTGGTCCATGAATAAAGATAAAGATCATATTGAAAAGAATTAAAATTGTGAACTTATTGGTATAGTGATAGAGAAAATATATTATTGGATCCCAATGTGTTTTAGAAGCATTATTTATGAAAATGGTAAAGTTTTTAGAGTAATTTATAGGCTGGTATATAAATGATACACACAAATTGAATTGGAAGGATTCGTTGAAATGTTTTATCTAGTGGGTAAACATTAATCCATTATGATATCACTTTATATAATTCCTTAGATCAGCCTCAATATATTTAATATTGATGGTAAATAATACATTATAAATTTTGAGATTTATGAGTATGTATACATGGATCTATCTGTAGCCTTTAGGTCAAATTCATAATGTATAAAGGTATGGAATGTAAATAAATATATCTATACATTAAATTATGTTTCATTAGTTTTTTATATAATCAATGATGAATGTCTAAAATGAATGAATATTCATAAATTTATGCTGATAACCCACCAATATGTGAAAAATACCTACACCACGTCCCTCATTCAGATTTTTTATGATGAAGATATAATAATTTCTTATAATAATGAAATCTTATGTGAGGAATTATAATGTAATATGATAGAAATTATTGAAATATCAATGCTAAGATAGATGAGATTTGTTTTAGAGGTAGTATTTGTAAATATTTTTTTGTATTTTTTTGTTTAGATAAATTTAAAAAAGTTTCTTTGACGATGTTTAACATGTTGGATCCCAAATGAATATTTACACCCATTCATCTAGGTGTGAATCCAAGAAAAAAACAATGAAGGTAAATGTTCTAATGATAGAATGATTATATGTTTTAATGGAATTATTTATAAAAGGAAGCTTCATGATATGAAGTTGTATATATCCTCTCTGGTTGCGTTTGATGTCAATCAAATCCAAATAAATCACATTGTTAGAAGAAAAAAATAAATTGATATAAAACATATACACATTAAGTTATGAGATGATGTATAAGAAAATATTTTACTTATAGTTAATGGGGATTAATGATAAAAACATGATAGGATATGCAATTCATTGTAAATGTAGATCCAATTGAGTATTTGTCATTTGGTGTATTTTTGTTTCATGGCATTGAAAGAAAAAAATTCAGTGTTACTAAGAACAATTAAAGAAGAGTATGTGACCAAATCGCAATAATATAAAAAATGATGTGGATGAAGATCCAGATGAAAGACATGACTATTGAACTGACTTATACATTCATAATGAGATATGAAAACCTATGTTCTATAAAGCATTCAAAAAATCGTGTGCAACACCTAATGTGAAATCACAATTAGACTAAATAACATTTTATGAAAGATAACATTGAATATAGAATTCTAATTATGAAATTTATACCTTATTATGAACATATTTATGATATCATATCCAAACCTACTTTTTTTAAATAAAAGCAGCGATACGAATTGGTCACCCAATTGATGCCCCAAAAAAGATTATTGAAAGAAACAAAAGTTACAAAGAATGAATGAGGTGTAAAGAACTTACCCTAACAGGGGATTGAGGGAGGGTTATAAGTTGTGACTTCAAAAAGAATCAATCCTAATGTTGGGGTTTATAAAGTCATGTCAAATCCCTGCCATCGACCAATCAGAAAGACTACCTCTAGAATGGGGCACTGGGCTGCCCATTGAGTGAACCGAAACTACAGAGAAAGCTCCAAGAAATTTCCATTTGATCTTATTGGAACATCATCAGCAGATGTCCATTTCTTATACACCCTGACATGAAAACAGACAGTGGAATGAAAAAACATACCTTTGTTATTGTCGAAACAACCAAAATATCTTGATATCCATTATCCTTTTATTTTTATTCATGACATGTCAAAGGATGAAAAAATATTCCTTAAGACACCTTATCAAACAATTTTTGCATAGGAAAAAAAAACAAGGATGTCAAATAACCAATTTATGTTTTTTATTTTCTTTCCCCATCTATCCATTCTTGTTAAAAAATCACAAGGAGATATTTTTTTTGGAGGATAAAGTCATATTTCTTCAATTGTGAGTTTATTTTATGTACGTTCTGAGTGGTTTAATAATTAATGTAGAAAAGCCATTATTTTTTTGTTATTCATGATTTCCCAAAAAAATCAGATATAGTTGAATTTTTTTGTGGGGACATTGATGATTGATTTGATCCGTATTTTTTATACAAAGAGAATGAGTAGATTTTATTATTGATGATTAATTGTGGACTATTTTACATTGAAGCACCCAAATTAATCCCTTATTCAAAATTCTAAATTTATTAATGTCAATAAGGGGGTGAGATCTATTATGTTAAAAAAACCAAAGTTATACATTATTAAATAATCTTGAGGATATTGTTTTATTTATTTACAACACATGATATTTTTCTAATGATTGATGATATGATCTTCAAATTAATCAATAGAAAGTGTGGAGCAATATAAGAAAAATATATGCAAACTTATTGGGAATTCTTGAAGTGGTTGAGAATTCTTCAAAGTTGGATAAAGAGAAACTGAGTAAGTATTAGTAAAATATAGAATTTTCCAAATTCATATATGTTTGAAGATCCAAAATACCTAAAAAATTACCAAACCAAAGGATCATTATAGCTAATCTGCATAGTCATTTGGATGTTATGAAGTGGATAAGAGGGTTTCAAATTTGGATGAAGTGAAACTGAGTAAGTGTTAGTGAAATATGGAATTTTCTATATTAACGTAAGTAATTCATCAATATATGGATATCCACCTAAAAAATAAAAAGGATAAACCAAGTAATACAAATATTAATTTATATTACATATTAGTATTCAAAAAAATGAATAAATTTTTTCATAAATCTGAATTCATGTAGGATATTATGACAACATAAGATAGTACTATTACATAGTCTAATGTATATGTAGATGTGAATATTAATATTCACGTGGATTAATGTTTATGAGTAACCATATGTACCATATATATGAATTGGGTGTCATGTGATTGATTTATGACATAAAAAAATTTAAAAGTATCACCATGTATCCAAATTATGATATGTAAGGAGACACATAAAAAAATTCAATAATGTATCCAATAAAAAAATCATGAATGGAAATATTATATACATACTTTCTAAATTTATAATGGTTTCTAAATTTTCATATCTTATGAGAAATAAAAATTTTATATTATGCATTTGTAATGTTATTATTGGATCATGCTTCTTGATAAAAATCATAATCATGAATCTAGTAGGTAAAAAAATTAATGAAGTAGATAAAGGGATGAGCTAGTTGTGTTGTGATGAGATAATACAATTGTATAAGATGTTGGTATGGAAAAATATGTTTGATCATTATTATGGAGTGTTACACTATTCATTGTAAGAGATCCACATAATCATTATTATGTGGAAATATCATTGGAAATAAAATAATTAATATGAAAATGGTAGGAAGAAAATGATATTAGAATATCCCAAGAATGAAATAAGATAAGTCTTCATCCAATCATTAAAAAAGATTTTTATGTATGGTTTCAATAATAGATTATGATATTTTAATGTGCCATTTAATGCCGAAAATATTTATATATATTTCCCTAATAATTATGGAAATTATATCCACTCAATACTCAATGAATACAAATAATATGTTATATGATAGATAGAAGGATTTAATAATCATTAGAATATGAATTTATATGTTAATGTATCGAACAAGAAGATTTATGAATAGATCATGGTGACTATTTTATAATTAAGATTAAATATATTTTTATATGGAGTTCATCTAAAGGCTAGATACATGGAAATCATTTTTAGAGTATGTTTTGTTCTATTTATTGATGATTGTTACTTCCAATTGGTAGAAATTGTATTTGTTCATGGTTATTCCCTTACTCTAGTAGAATTTGTTAACAAGGGGACTCTATGTGTGATATAAAAATCATGAATCATCTATGATAGAGACCTCCACATAGAGAAAAACCTTGTTAAATAATTATTTTTTTATTCAATAGATAATTATTTAGAAAATTTTGAGATAGGTGTTGATGAATATGGATAATTTATTGGATTTTAACTTTTTATATATAAAGACTGAGGCTAAAAACATTTATTATACATAATTTACACAATATAAACATTATATTTGTAACGACCCAATGTTTTTCAAAGGAAAATTCCCTTCTTATATTTACGTCATAAATACACAAAATAATGAACTACTATGTGTTGAGTAACCTTTAAACATAATTTTTGTCACCTCTATGTTTGGAATTTTGTAAATTCGACATACACGGTTGTGTTCAAGATGGTTTTTGGAGTCTAATGAAAAAATAATTTTTGGTGAATAGTAACCTACCCTTATGAATAGTAACCTACCATTATGAATAGTAATATGACCCTTATGAATAGTAAATAATATTAACATTACCTATAAATAATAGAATAATATTTAGACATCTTAGAAAGTGACAATTTGACCTTAGTAAACGTTTTTTGGTATTTTATAAGTTACAAGTAATTAATTATAATTAATTAATTAATTTAAAAGAAAATTTATATCCCTGGATTGTATTCATAAATTATTGAATCAATTTCTAATAGTTTTTAGATAATTTTATAAGACCCCACGTGATTTTTGAAAGAACTACAAAATCAGTTCTAATCTTAAAAATTGTTTTTTAAGTAAATTATGATTTTAATTAAATATTAAATTAATAATATTTAGAAAATAATTTTTGAAAAATGGATTTCATTTTTTTATTCTACACATCGATAAATGGTTGGGGTAACGTTTTGGGATTTATCTGAGATACTTGAGTTTTTGATTAATAGTAGACTCTGATAATTCACAATAAAAGTTAAATGATGTATTAATTGAGTCATTGATGATGTTCTGCTGATGTAATCCCACATGGTTTTGTATTACATTATAAAATTACTATTCTTGGTAATCCAAGACTGACTATTCTTTTTATTAGGGGAAATTAATAAACTAATTAATTTTATATTAAAAAAAACCCTCTCCCTTCCACTATAAAAGCCTCCCTTCACTCCCTCTTTTCCTCACACCCTCAAGCTCCATTCCTTCACTAAATTCTACCCAAAAACATTCCCTATCCCATAACCCACGTCAAAAATCTTCTAGTCTCATAAAAAGACCAATCCTAGCTTCCTTAAAGAGGATATCAAGAGGATGATTCTAGAGGAAATTTCTCCCCCTCTTCTCCTTTACTTTCCTTTCAAGTTCATGTTCCTTTCTTGATATCTCCCCAACCTATATTCATCCAGATTGTTCTAAAACTCCAGTATTATAAATATAATATAATTTTATGATTCTAATTGGATATTATATCACTCCACACCCTTTCTCTCTTCTTTTTATTTCATTAAAGAGAACGTTATTCATGAGGTGTTAATTTATCACCTTAAAAAACTACATGCTATCTTCTTCCATTTCTACGTTTAGATCTTGTCATGAAACCATTTTTATGGTTGAACCAGAATATTTTATGAGTTATATGTTCTAATATACGTTCTCGAAATTACATATGGCCATATTACTATGTTAAAAGTTAAAACAAATTCGCTGTGATCCAAAAACCGCTCAAATTAACCTAAATAACCATCATTAAATTCTTATCTAAGGATTCTTCCACATGGATATAATATAATTAATTATAAATCCATTAAATCTCCTGTAATATCATTAATAACTTGTAATAAACGTTCTAGATGTTTACCCATGATCTACCCAAATATCAATTTAAGAATACAAGTGAACCATTCAAAAAAACCATAAAAACGAACATCCCTGATCAATGTTTCTAAACTCTATAAGTCATCCAAAGGAACATAATATGAAATAATGAAACCATAATGAACCCTATTAATTTATAAAATTTTATTTAATTTCTAATTAATTAATATAATTTCATTATACAAGACATTAAAGAGAAGTAGGCATTCGAGTATAGGGTATGGGGAAATTCTTGAACCCAACTTTTATCCTTCGGGTTCTACCTCTTTCACTCAATTTTTGATATGGTCACTCATTAAATATAATTTTTTCATATTTTTATTTCCTTTTCTGGTATATACATGTTTTATGCTGAATTATATGTCAATCCAAGTGTTTTCCGAGAGAACTCTTCTCTTAAGAACTCAACTTTTACCTCTCATTCAAGGTTGATGATTCTTGTATCAAGTATGTTGTTCCCTCTTTATTTTTGGGAACCCAAAGTTTATGAATTTGTTTTTATGATATGAAACCCATTAATTTTCATGGGTTAGTTATGTTCATTTATGTTATATGTTCATTTTTTCATGTATGATAAATGATAATTTTATGATGTGACGGGTGCGCCCATAATTATATAGCGCAATATGAATGTTTAAATGTGATGGGTGCGCCCAAAATTATATAGCTCTCCAATTTATTTGGTAATGTGATTAATCTCATGAGTAAATGTGAAATGATATGTGAGCAATATGCTAGCTTGGTTCAAAAATATGTGTGGTAGTTAACCACTAATACATGATGTTTCATTTTTATGCATTGCTACATTTCAAGTCTTTTATTTATGCTCCTCTCATGTTCATGATAATTTTCCTATGTCATGATTATGCTCACCCCATGCTATATTGTTCTTATCTATCCTCTTACTGGGCTTCTATATCACCCCTTTTGATGTATAACCTCAGGTGGCTACATGTATTAATGAGAGGACAAGTGCCACTAAGAATCTAGTGAAGAAGAAATTAAAAAAATGTTTATTGTTGATGTTGTATAGTCCTAGTATGACCAAGACACTAAAAATCTGGATCCTCTATGTGTAATACTATTATGTTTTTTATCTTTGAAATGATGTAATAGAAATTAATGAAAATTTCGGGTCTCTATAGTTGGTATCAGAGGAATGTTTTAGTTAATTTGGGAATTAGGATTAGTGAACCCTAAAGAAAACCTCTAGCATGAGACTAATTACCAAAATGCACACATAAATATTTACCTAGGGATCCCATATGTTATGTTTTTGGTATAATTGTTTAAATTAATAAGTTATTCATGACTTGTTTACTTAGGTTTTGTTCTAATCTTTTCTATTTTAGAAAATGGTGGTATCCAAGAGAAATTAGGCAAAAAACTCTTGCGAGGGCCAATGCAACAATTTCCCTAACAACAAACCAATGATTTGGAGTGTGGAGTTCAAAACATCATGGCGATGCTTACCCAATTATCTCATGTTATGAATAATAACCATAATAATGGGGAACGTCCTCCTTCACCAAAGAGGGAGAAACTAGCTATCGAATGTTTTATGCAACAAAGACCACCGACGTTTTGTGGATCTTACGATCCACTAGTTGTGGAATAGTGGGTCAACTCCATGGAGAAGATCTTTTCTGTTATTCACTGTTCTGAGATAGAGAAGGTGACCCTAGCTGTTTATCGTCTAGATGGAGGTGCTGATCAATGGTTTTCTTTGAATAAGAACAACAATCCAATGGAGAAAATTTAAGGGATGGAATGGGAAGACTTTAAGATAATGTTTCTTAATAAGTATTTCCCACAAACTCTTCACATAATGATGGAGAGAGAATTCATAGATGTCAATAAAAAAAGAAAGAGAATCTATCACAACCTATGAAGAAAATTTCACAAGGATCGCAAGGTATGATTCAGGTTTGGTTATCAACAATGATAGAATAATTGATAGATTATTTAGTGGATTTAAACAACACATTCTAAAGGCTCTTGCAATTCGAGATTTTGGGAGTTATGAAGAAGTTTTTCAGTGTTCTCTCAAACTGGAGATGGGGTTTGGAGAATGGAACCCTGGATATGGTGATATGAAAAGAAAGTTGGAGTTTCAAGCTAGTGGATATAATGACAAAGGTGGAAAGAAAAATCAATGACCCACATGCCAAAAATGTGGGAAGTTTCACCATAGGAACTGGCTCAAAGGGACAGGGAAATGCTTCAATTGTGGGAAATAAAGACACCATGCTCAAGAGTGTCGAATAGACATGAAGATGAAGGATAATGTAGCTGATTAATGGAGAGAACCACTCATGGTTAAATGCTACAACTGTAAGGAGCAAGGGAACAATGAAAACCAGTGCACTAAACCTCGAGCTCTCAAGGGTAATCTGCATCATCAGTCACAAAAGCCAAAGGAACAAGAGAAGGATTATGCTATTACTACTACGGAGGTGGAGCATGATAATGAAGTCATACAAGGTACATTTCCTATTCACTCAAAAGTGGAAAAAGTCTTATTTGATTCTGGTTCTACGCATTCCTTTATATCTTGCAAGTTTTCTAGAACTATAGAATCAAAGCCCCGAAACCTTGAAGTAGAGATATCTGTAAAAACACAAGGGGTTGAAATCATTGCAACCCATGTGTTTGACTCTTCACCTATTGGAATATGTGGGAAGATTCTTCTGGAAAATCTCATAATACTTCCCTTGGTGGAATTTGACCCTATAATGGGAATGGACAGGCTCTCATTACATAGAGCGCATATCGACTGTCGAAAAAAGGAAATATCTTTTCATATTCCAAACCATCCCATGCTCCTCTACAAATGCAAAGAAGATCATGAAATGCCTTTGAAAAATCCTTCAATGGTGTGGGTGTTGATTCCCTATGAAGAAGCATACGTCGCCCAAATGGTTGAGTCGAAGGAAAATGCCAACATTGATGAAATTCTCATCGTGAGGGAATACGATGATGTATTTCCCGAAATGTTACCTGGATTTCCCCCGGATCATGAGGTAGAGTTCTCAATTGAACTCATACTGGAGATACTCCTATCTCGAAATGTCTTTATAGGATGGCTCCAATCGAACTGGAGGAGTTAAAGAAGAAGTTGCAAGAGCATCTAGACAAAGGGTTCATACGCCCTAGTGCATCACCTTGGGGTGCGCCAGTACTCTTTGTGAAGAAGAAGGATGGAACCATGCGGCTATGTATCTATTATCAGGAACTCAACAAGATCACCCTAAAGAACAAGTATTCTCGCCCCCAAGGATTTATGACTTGTTCGATCAGTTAAGAGGAGCTCAATACTTCTCAAAGGTGAATCTTCATTCTGTATATCATCAAGTAAAGGTGAAGAAGGAAGATATTCAGAAGAATGCCTTCTGTACAAGTTATGGGAACTATGAGTTTTTGGTGATGCCCTTCAGACTTACTAATGCCCCTGCAATCTTCATGGATTTGAGGAATAGAGTCTTTAGACATTACCTCGACAAATTTTTGGTAGTATTTATCGATGATATTATCATCTACTCCAAGAGAAAGGAGGAACATGAAGAACATATAAGACTTGTGTTGGCGACATTGGGAAAGGAGAAGTTATACGCCAAGTTCAGAAAATGGGACTTTTGGATGAATCAACTCATGTTCTTGGGACATGTGATCACAAGTGAGGGAATTTTGATCGACCCTTCAAAGAAAAAGGCGATTAAGGGATGGCCCAGGTCCTATAGTGACATAGAAATATGTAGTTTTCTTGGATTAGCTGGGTACTACAGATGTTTTGTGATAAACTTCTCACAATTGGAATTCCCGCTAACTAATTTAACAAGGAAAGGGTAAAGTATGTCTGGATGGAAGACTGTGAGGGAAGCTTCAAGGAACTAAAGGGAAGGCTGATCACTACACCTGTACTCACACTACTGAAAGGTGAAGAATGTTTTGTGATATACAATGATTCTTCAAAGAAATGCCTGGGTTGTGTACTCATGAAAAATGATAATGTGATAGCCTACGCCTCACAACAGTTGATGATCTAGGAGCAGAACTACCCAATGCATGATCTAGAGCTGGCAGCCGTGATTTTTACTTTGAAAATCTGGAAGCACTTCCTTTATGGTGAGAAGTGTGACATATACACCGACCACAAGATCCTAATGTATATATTCACACAATAGGAGCTCAACATGCATCAATGGAGATTGTTAGATCTAATCAAGGATTATGATTGCTCTATTCACTATCATCCTAGAAAGGTGAACAAGGTAGCTGATGCTATAAGAAGAAACGAACCTACTACTCTCTCCATGTTGCGGATTGAGAAAGACTATATCTTTATCGATATTCAAAGGATGGATTTGGAAATCATAATGACATGGGATACATCCTACCTTGACCAAATGATTGTGCAACCATCCATCCAAGAGAAGATTAAGGAAGCACAAATAGATGATGTGGAGAGACAAAATAAGGTGAATACAATAAAAGAAGGAAAGATGAAAGAGTTCCATATTGATGATGAATGGTGTGATTCGGTTTGGAATGAGGCTTTGTGTACCTTCATCATCTAGGATAATGAAGGAGCTATTAGATAATTCACATAGCTCAACGTTATATATCCATCCTGGGAGTACAAAGATGTACTGTGTTCTCCGAAAACACTTCTGTTTGGATAACATGAAGGAGGAGATTGCAGAATATATGTCAAGGTGCATGGTATGTCAGCATGTTAATGTTGAGTGAAAAACGTTCAAAGGAATGATGCATCCATTGCCTATACCAATGTGGAAATGGGAAAATGTTACTATGGACATTGTCACGGGTCTCCTAAAGACGTCAAAGGGAAATAATGCGATATGGGTTGTGGTTGATCGACCCACCACGGCTGCCCATTTTATCGCTATTCAGGAAGATCTCTCACTTGATCAACTTGCAAGGATATATGTGAAGGAAGTGGTGAGACTGCACGGTGTTCCACTCTCAATTTTTTCTGACCGTGATCCAAGGTTCACATATAAATTCTGGAGGAGCCTTCAACATGGTTTGAGTACTGAATTAAATTTCAGCACTACCTATCACCCCCAAACTGATTGCCAATCTGAAAGGACTCTTCAGACGCTTGAAGATATACTAAGATCCTGCTCTCTTGAATTAAAAGGAGGTTGGGACCAACACCTCCCATGGGTTGAGTTCTCATACAATAATAGCTTCCACTTGAGCATCCAGATGGCTCCGTATGAAGCTCTTTATGGGATGCGGTGTAGAACTCCAACCTGTTGGGATGAAATTGGAGAAAGAAAGCTGCTTGGACCCGATCTTGATCAAGATATAGCAGATAAGGTTCAATTCATCCAAAAACACAACAAAGCTACTCAAAGTCGGCAAAAGAGCTATGCTGACAACTGTTTAAGGGAATTAGAGTTTGAAATTGGAGATAAAGTCTTCCTTCGAATATCTCCATGGAAGAGAGTCATGCAATTCGGGAAGATAGGGAAGCTAAGCCCAAGGTATATTGGCCCCTTTGAGATCCTTGACCGCATAGGAGTTCTGGCCTATTGTCTAGCACTTCCAATGAATATGGCTCAAGTTCATGATGTTTTTTATGTATCACTACTGGGAAAATACATACCATACCCCCCACATGTACTAAACTCAGAGGCGGTGCAGCTGGAAGATGATCTCTCCTATGAAGAGTTTCCAGTAAAGATTATAGACCGAAGTAATAAGGTTCTACGCAATAAGACAACCCCTCTTTTCAATATGTTATGGAAGAGCCATAAGTTTGAGGAAGGATCTTGGGAACCAGAAGAGGCAATGAAGGAGAAGTACCCTCTCCTGTTTGTGTAAAGTGAAATTTCAGGGGCAAAATTTCTTAAGGGGGGAAGAATTTAATGACCCAAAGTTTTTCAATGGAAAATTCCCTTCTTATATTTATGTCATACAAACACAAAATAATGAACTAATAACTAATTATTAACCTTTAAATATAATTTTTGTCACCCCTATGTTTGGAATTTTGAAAATCCAACATACACGGTTGTGTTCAAGATGGTTTTTGGAGTCTAATGAAACAAAAATAATATTTATTGAATAGTAACCTACCCTTATGAATAGTAATATGACCCTTATGAATATAAAATAAGAGTAACATTACTGATGAATAATAAAAATAAAATTTAGACATCATAGAAAGTGACAATTTGACCATAGTAAATGTTTTTGGTATTTTATAAGTTATCAATAATTAATTATAATTAATTAATTAATTTAAAAGAATATTTATATCCCTGGAATGTATTCATAAATTATTGAATCAATGTCTAATAGTTTTTAGATAATTTTATAATACCCTATGAAATTTTTTAAAGAACTAAAAAATCAGTTTTAATCTTAAAAAATGCATTTTTAAGTAAATTTTGATTTTAATTAATTATTAAATTATTAATATTTAGAAAATTATTTTTGAAAAATTGACTTCATTTTTGGATTCTACACGTCGGAAAATGGTTGGTGTAAATTTTTGGAATTTTTCTGAGCCACATGAATTTTTGATGAATTGTAGAATCTGATAATTCACAATAAAAGCTAAATAATGTATTAATTGAGTCATTGATGATGTTTTGCTGATGTAAGCCCACTTGGTTCAGGATTAAATTATCAAATTACTATCCTTGTTCATACAAGACTCACTATTCCTTGTCATAGGTACAATTAATAGACTAATGAATTTTATATAAAGGAAACCCCTCTCCCCTCCACTATAAAAGCCACCCTTCACTCCCTCTTTTCCTCACACCTCTCAAGCTCCAAGACTTATCTAAATTCTGCCCAAAAACCTTCCCTAGCCCATCCCCCACATCCAAAATCTTCTGTTCTCATCAAAAGACCAATCCTAGATTCCTTAAAGAGGATCTCAAGAGGACGATTCTAGAGGTAATTTCTCTCCCTCTTCTCCTTTAATTTCCTTTCAAGTTCATGTTCCTTTCTTCATCTCTCCCCGACCTATATTAATCCAAATTGTTTTTTAACTCCCATATTATACATATAATGTAATTTTATGATTCTAATGGGATATTATATCACACCACACCGTTTCCCTCTTCCTTTTATTTCATTAAATAGAACGTTGTTCATGAGGTGTTAATTTATCAACTTCAAAAACGACATGCTCTCTTCTTCCATTTCTACCTTTAGATCTAGTGATGAAACCATTTTAATGGTTGAACCAGAATATGTTATGTGTATTATGTTCTAATTTATGATCTGATAATAACCTATGGCCATATTACTAAGTCAAAAGTTAAAACAAGTTCGTTGTGATACAAAAACCGATCAAATTAACCAAAATAACCATCATTAAATTCTTTTCTAATAATTCTACCACATGGATCTAATATAATTAATTATAAAACCATAAAAACTCCTGTAATATCATTAATAACATTTAATAAATGTTATGGTTGTTTACCCATGATCTACCCAAACATCAATTTAAGAATACAAGTGAACCACTCAAGAAAACCATCAAAATGAACATCCTCGAACAATGTTTTTATACTCTATAAGTCATCCAAAGGAACATAATATGTAATAATGAAACCAGAATTAACCCTATTAAAATATAAAAGGTTTTTAAATTTCTAATGATGGAATATAATGACATTATACAGGACATTAATAAGAAGGAGGCATTCGAGTACAAGGTAAGGGGAAATTCTCGAACCCATCTTTCATCCTTCGGGTTCTACCTCTTTCACTCCATTTTTGATATGTTCACTCCTTAAAGATAATTTGTTCGTCTATGTCTTTCATTTTCGGGGATATAAATATTTTATAATAAAGTTTATGTCAATCCTAGTGTTTTCCGAACGAACTCTTCTCTTAAGAACTCAACTTTTACCTCTCATTCAAGGTTGATGATTCTTGTATCAATTATGTTGTTCCCTCTTTATTTTGGGAACCCAATGTTTATGAATGTGTTATTATGATATGAAAACCATTCCTTTTCATGGGTTAGTTATGTTAATTTATGTTATATGTTCATTGTGGCATGCATGATGAATGATAATGTTATGATGTGACGGGTGGTCCCAGAATTATATAGCGCAATATGAATGTTTAAATGTGACAGGTGCGCCCGAAATTATATAGCGCTCTAATGAATTGGGTAAAGTGATGAATCCAATGAGTAAATGTGAAATGATGTGTGAAAAAATTCTATCTTTGTTCATAAATATGTGTGGTAGTTATCCAATAAGACATGATGTTTCATTTGTATGCATTTCCACATTTCAAGTCTTTTATTTATGCTCCTCTCATGTTCATGATCATTTTCCTATGTCATGATTATGCTCACCCCATGATATATTTTTATTATATATCCTATTACTAGGCTTATAGATCATCCATTTTTATGTATATCCTCAGGAGGCTACATGTACTAAGGAGAGGATAAGTTCCACTAAGAAGTTAGGGATAAAGAAATTAAATAAATGTTTATGGTTGATGTTGTATGGTCCTTGTTTTCCCAAGACACTAAACCTCTGGATCCTCTATGTGTAATACTATTATGTTGTTTATCCTTGAAAGTGTGTAATAGTAATGAAAGAAAAGTCTTGGTCACTATAATATTTCATATTAAACTCTCATAACTTGGATATCATTATGGTTTAGTGTCATTGAGAAATAGTTACATAGGAAACTTTTTTATAAAACATATAAAAAATTATATATAATAAAACTCTTCTATCCCACCATATAGAAATCTCATAATTTATATATATATTTTTATCCAAGGTAGTGGAACATACGAAATGGGTGAACTCAAAATATTATTAAGGGAAAACATAACCACATGACATCAAGGGTAAAACAATAAACATGGGAAGAGAAATGAACCCAAAATAAATATATTGCTAAATATAGTTTGGGATAATATGATTTATCCACAATTATGGAACCAAATGTAATGTAAACATAGGAGGTTTTAATATATGATGAAATTTTTTTGAAAGCATGATATAATAAACATCTTCCATGGAATATAAAAAATTATATAACAAATAATTATGTCATAGATATAATTTTTAGTATTCATAATTTCATGAATGAATCTAATCTATATCATGTCCACAATCATTATTTTTAGAATATATAATATCTTTTCGGAGTTTTGTAGTATTTGTTGTCAATTATGTGTAAATATTTGTTTGGTGTGATGTGGATGAAATGTAGAAGGATAAACAATTATTATGTATTTAATTAATTGAATTAGATATAAATCTTGGATAATTATCTTTAAAAACACTTATAATTATTGAACTAATATTTATTTTCTAATCACATATGAACAGAATTTTTCACATTGGATACATTAAGTGAAGTCCATGAAAATGAAATCTCAGGATGAAAACATGAATAATTGAGAATAAGTTTCCATGAAAAGAGAAAATAATAAATTATTGAGGATTTTTAATTCACGAATTCCATTAAAAATAGATATTCCTATATATTTTTTATAAATAAAATGTTATTAAGATGAATAGAATTGGTGAGGTGAATTTATCGTAGAATTTTTATCAAAATTGGAATAACATTTGATACATAGATTTATTATATGATAATTATATTGATGATTTTACTAAAAATGGGCCATCAAAAAGTTATTCCTTATACATTTCAATAGAGGGATTATATAATACCCAAATCTAATCCTTACACAAGGGGAACTAGTCTTAGAAATAATATGGGGTTAAATGGAGAAATCCTATGTATAAGGACCATAGAGAGTTAATAGGAGATTATCATTTTTGTCTTCGTAAGAGGAATCATGATGGAGGGATGATAGGGGTTGTACCATTGGGGGTCATGATCTATGGACACTTTATGTAGCAGTTATGTAATAAACCACTCCCCCAACAGTTGGTGGTTTTGACATGGTATGTAGGAAAGGTGTGTACAATTTTCACATAAATAAATTATTCCTACAATATGTGATGTTTTGTTAATTAAATCTCAGTTGTCTTATCACTCCTACTTGGACATCTTCATCCTATTATCCCTCGATAATAAGTCAGTTTACTATAGTACATGCCAAAACCCACATTGCTGATCTGGTTACTGAATCAACTACTCTAGGACTATTCTATTATTGAAATAAAGATATTATTTGAATGATAATCTATAAGCATTAAATCTATATATTATATTATTAAGGATAATCTGAAGGAAATAACCTGATTGGATGTAGACATGAGTGGTATGTGACATTTGTTACAGATATTTTTTAGATTCCTTAATGAGTATCATGTGATATGCATCACTTGAACATAGTATTCCACTTTAATGGAATATTTTGAACTCATGGAATAAATTCTCCATGTAATTATGCATACTTCGAACAACTTGGGTATTTTAAGATGACATGATGTATGAAATTATTCTCATATAATTGAAGGATTATTCCACATGGATTGACAACGGGGATCTAGGATTATGTGAGTAATTGTATGTACCAGATATAATAAGAGAATCCCCTGTTCAGCATCCTTTCTATCCTCCATCATCTTTAGAGATATCTCAAAAATCTAAGTAACTCCAAAACTGTTCGCAAAGGGAAGAGAGATCTATGAATCATTATCTTTTTATTTAGATAATTTGAATACTGAAATAACCCAAATTTTTCATAGAAAAGTAGATTTTATTCACATTGAAAAATGTTCCATGAATAAACTGATATTGTGTTATGCACTAATATGTAACACTCATGTTTGCACAGACAATACCGAGTCATTGTGTTATAGTGTATAACTACAATGTATTTATCTTGGGAGAATGGTAGGTGAACCCTGAAATTAATACCTAAAATTGTGAAAAATATTTACACATAGATAGTTAATTCATTATGTCATGTAGTACGTGAAGTATTGGGGTCACATAGAGAGTTTGTTCATGAACAAAGGTTGAAGACAATGCGGGTAAAAAGAATGGAAGAATACATAAGGTTTCAGGATGAATCCAACGCATGAATACATGCATCCTTAACCCATTTAGATTCCCAAATCATTATTCAATAAAAAGTAGTTGGAATTTTATATAAAATTGTTAATAATAACATATAAAATAATAAAGAAATAAATAATTTTTCATAGAGTTTCAAATTCAATGAGATTATTTACTAAATTGTAATTGAATAAGATTGTGATTGTGTAGGTATTTTACTTATATAAAACATAGAAGATTATTTTTTTGCACACTTGAAACTCATATTGGAGAGGATGAGACTTTTGAAAGATGTAATAATCAGCCCAAACATAGATCTACTAATGAGAATGGTCAAACACAAGATATCAGAATTATTTAGGATGAATCAAGGACCCAAAAAGTGGTTGTTGATGGAACCTTAAAAGGGTAAATAATAATTTCAGACACTACATGATATTGTATGAAGATCATAAGATCATATTATAGTGGTAGAAGCCTTCATTAGAGGTGCATTCTTCTAGTTAGTGCATGGAGAAGATGAAATCATTATGTTGGAGCAATGCGTCGAAGGAGTCTCTGGATTGGAGATGGGGTAGAACTAATTTATTTGGAGAAATAAGAAAATGGAATCTATTAGAAGGAGTCAAATAATTTAAATCCCTTGTTTGATAGTGAATAATCTATTTTGGGGACCAATATGAGAAGGAGTACGTTTTTTACTAAACCATGTAAACATTTTGTACATCACTCTCTATTACTACCACTGAACATGAATTGATATTGAGAGATAATATTGAGTGGATCAATAAGCATAACATGTTAAAAAGGTATAATTTTAATGAGATGATATTTTTAAAAAGAAACCCTTGTTTTACCCATCCACTCTCAGTGGTCAAATCTAGTATGGGGTTCTACATTATTTTTTAGAGAATTAGGTTACTAATAATGATTAATGAAGCATTCATATAGATAAAGAATATTAATTCTATCAATATCCTAGGTGTTCTAACATTTTATTGGTATAATTACCATATTTGGAAGTATATAATTCTACCTTATCTCTTATCACTAGTCTTATAAGAATGATATACTAAAATAGCATGTTTCCAAACCATTGTTGATGATGCTTCCATCAAAAAATCTGATAAGAGAAATATGGTGTTATATGGAATAGATGAAAATTCAATCTTTCTGTCCTAAATTTAAAATTTCTACAAAAAACTAATGCTTCTCTATATTGTTAATGTGATCTAGGATAAAAGTATAACAAACTGTGGATATAACTTCCTAGGAATGGAATCCATAATAAATTTTTGGAGGAGTAGATTGAGGAAATTATAAATATTGATAAATAAATTATTAATTAATATTTCTCCAAATTAAACGATATAGTCAATAAAATTAAAGAATTTTGTGAGAAACCAAATGACTCTATAATTTTATAAAAAATATAATGAGAAATTATCCAGATCATTTTAGATCAATTGTCTAATCCCTTGAATAAATATATTTTTTATATTTTAATGAACATCAAAATATTCTTATAACATATGATGTGAGGAAAAATCTTGATTTCAGTAAGAATGATAAAGTAGAAATGGATTTTTAAACCAAAAGAAGGCGAAAATATTGATAAGAAAAGGATGAAGAATCTAAATATTAAGATAATGAAGAGGATTATTATGACTTTAATTTCATTGTTGAACTTCTACATAAAGTTTATAATAAGGTTAAATGGAAGGGAATTAAAAAATAATCACATAAATGATTTAATTGTGGTAGAAATCCACATTTTTTTCAAAAAATTGTCCAAATAAGAAGGTTGATGAATCTGGATCAGATGATGAATGATATCATACACAATAATGGGATAAGAATTAGAAGAACCACTATAGTATAAATAAATTAATTCTTATTTGAAATAATAACAAATATTAATCTTCATGTGTTCTTTAAATAATTAAGTTGGTTTATTTATCCTAGATATGAGAATAATTTATTAATAAATGAGTTGTAGTAATGAAGGGTGATGAATAGAAATTGGGTGAATGTTAAAATATAAATTTTAATTCTGCATTAAAGAGATCAAATAACTAAATAAAGAATTCAAAAATCATCAGATGGAGAACAAGAATTTTAATAGTGAAAAGAATAAATATAAATAATTTCTTTTTGATGTATAAATGAGTGAACTAATCAAGAAATAACAATCATTTGTCAATGGGATTGAGATTCAAAAATAAATAAATGTTAAACAAGATAAAATTATATGTGATCTTGAACAAAAGTTGACTTCTAGAGAAAACTATTTATTTGAGATAAAATATATATCTGTAAAAATTCAATATGAGTTGAATATGGACAAACAATATTTAAGTAAATTCATTGGGATAATTGTATAAAATCCTCATGACCAAGAGAGGAAAGGTAAAATTATAAATAATAATTTTTATTGATATTTTAATTCTAATAGAGAAGGTGTAGAAGAAAAAGGTGAGAATATGTTCCACGGAGAATGAGTGGAAAACATTGAAATCTTGGGAACTAAAAAATCTAACATTATTGCCATAACCACTATAAAAAATAAAAACTAATATTGATCTTTATTCATCCAAAACCAATATGGGATAATATTTTTTAAAGTATTTTTTTTAGTGTTGTTGTAATCATAGTCACAAACATATTCTTTCTAGATTAATAAGTCTTTAACAAAAATGAGGAATAAATCAATGGATTGATTCAATGATAATGTGATGAAAAAATCTCAAATAAAATAACATGTAAATAAATATGAACCACATTATCTAAACAACATATTTCATTTTTGGAAAAACTTTATTGTAGATACATGTTGGTGGGTCACAAGGATTGGGTATGCATGACACCATTAGAAGGATAAGATCACATTGATTATATACGGTAAATGTTCCAGAATAAAACCATATTCAAGTCATTAAATTAGTTTTTTGCAAATTGACAATGTTTATAATTTTTTTATTATTATTTGTACACATCTATTGGAAATGGATAATAATTAGAGTATGTTAAGAGACATTCTAAATATAAATGAAATAATGAAGCCCTATTAAATGAGGTGAATATTGATGAGAATTATTCCACATTTTGAAATCTAAAAGTCCAAAATGTTGAGGTTGAAAAAAATTTCATCACAAATAATGAATGAATAAATAAGATACTCCAACCATTGAGTGTCGAAATCAAAGGGAGAGTTAAAATAAATATTCCGATATTGGAATTAATAAGAAATAATTACTAATAGTGACAGGAATATCTCAGTGTAAATGAAAATATTTAGAAATAAGAAGTTCAGTAATTATTCCCTAATAATTGAAGGGTTTTTAACGGACAATTTTGGTAATTATAAGTATTTTTTTTGACAATCACTTATATACAACAAGATGAAGTTTTAGTTACTGGATTTTACTGAAATCCATGAAATGGATGAAAAGTTATCATCGCTAAAAATGGATTAACTTTTAGAATGAAATGAAAACCATGATAGTTATAAAAAAATTAAAGGAAAATGTATCCCAATTACACATCCATCCATTGTTCTTAATTCTGTTATCTTATCAATTAAGAAGAAGTGTATGGTTAAATTCAGAGTGAGATATTTGTCTTTTTCACATGATATTTATGATAAATTTGTTGATGTATGTTAATGATTTATTACTTCATTGAGAAATATGACTATTTACCACCCCTTGGATGAGAATAGAGATGTTATGGGAACAGTTTTACAAGCATGGTTTTTTATGGATATCATTGAAAACCCTACTCATACTTATCTTGTTTTCTACACCAGGTTATCCCAGGAATACTTATAGTATATTAACTATTGGATATTTATAAGGATAACAAATAGAATAATACCTCTATTATAGGTATTCATGAAATAATATTCAATGGGAAAAGAACATGCTTTTGGGAAAACCATTAATTTACATTTTCATTTGATTTCCAATAAGGGGAGAAAGATTTTATCACACATATTGAAACCAAAAAAGTGTTATAAATCATTATTAATAACAAAAAACAAAGTAGTGGATTATTAGTGGTAGTGCTGAATTTTTTCAATTATTTGTCAATAATTTGTTTGTGACATATGGATGAAGTTTTGATATATAGAGAATTGAAATGGATTCATCTAGTGACATTGGATGTCACACATGGTAAATTTTTATTGAAAACTATGATGATTTTTAAATAGATATTTAATTCATAAAAACATGTTCTATGTAGTTTTCACATTGGTTACGTCAACTAATGTCCATCAAACCATTAATATCATAAAGAATACATGAAAATTTGAGAAGACTATTCCATGAAAAGATAAAATAATAAATCCATGAGGATGTTGAATTGATGGCTTCCTAGAAAAAAAATGTAAGTCCATATATATTTTGTAAGAAAATGATGTCAGGAAGAAGAATATAAGAATATAAGTGAAGTTTTTATATAATTTTTATTAAGTAGGGAATTACATTTGATACATATATTTATTCTATGTTATTTATATTTATCGTGATATTAAAAATTTTGCATCTAATAACACTACCATAGATAGATCTACAAAGGGATTATGTGAGGCCTATAGGTCAACAATTCCAATGAGATTCATCATGGGAAAGACCTTTGGTTTACATGGAGAGGGACAATGTATATGAATTTATTAAAGTCTATTGGGGAGAAGTGGTGGTTCCACCATGTGGGGTGGTATGGTACCTTGATGGTATGTGACATTACCAAAGTGGGATCATGATTTTAGGCCACTTTAGTTTTTGGATTAGTAATAAATCACACCCATGACATACAGTGTATTTGTTGTAGGACATTGGAAAAGAGTATATTATTCCCAAGTCATTAAAATGAAACATATAATAAGAATCAAAAAATTAATTTTATTTTTAGAATTTGATATCCACCTTATGATTTTATTCATCCTTTGATTCCTTGATGACATTATGGTTTACCAGAGTCCAGGAAAAAACATAATCTGATTATCCTATGATTGAACTGAATTCTCCAGGGATATTCTATGATCAGAATGAAGAGATGATGTGAATGATAATCTACATGCATGAAATCCTTGTCATACATGCATTTGGATAATTTAATGAACAAGTCTCATTCATAAGAAAATCTGATTTTCATATGAAATATGAGAAAGGGGAGTTTGAGCTTCCACATTGAGGGGAATTTGATTCTCATCCTATGCTTATGAGGATACCAACTCAAAGTAACATTGTGAACTCTTAATGTAAATAAGACATGAAATTCGGTGAACCCCAATAACTTGGGTGTTTTAAGATGATTCATGATTTTAAATAATTATCAAATAATTGAAGGAGTCTTAAATGTAGATTGAAATGAAGTTATAATCCTTTGTGAGCGACTTCTATCACCATCAATAAGATAATAATCCCTTGATTGAGAGCCTTGTGATTGTTCATTATTTATGGGAGAGCTCTTGAAAAGTAGGGAAACTAGAAAAATGTTTGTGAAGGGAAGAGAGTTCCATGAAGCCGTGGATTTGGCAATGAAAAAGGTGGTTATCGTGGGAATAATACTTGTGCATAGAACACTAGTTTTTCATCATGAATAACAATGTTCGGTAATTAAACTGACATTTCCGGATACTCTCATGTGAACCTCTCATGTTTTGATGAATAATACCAAGACACCGTGAACCACTGTATAAATTGACAATATTTCCTATGGTAGAAAGGTAAAAGAACCTAGGAACATTATATATTCACTCTATAAAAATATTTATGAATAAAAATTTTATTCATTATTTCAAGTATTATATGAATCATTATTTCTGCAAAGAAAGTGTGTGCATTAAGAAAGGGGGAGACAGTATGTGCACGATTAAATAAAAATATATAAATTTCCATGATGATTCCAATGCATGCATACATTCACCCATAACAAATTGTGAAACTCAAACAATTATTCACTATATAGAATTTAGATTTTTATTTAAATAAGTGAATAATAGAACATAAAATAATAAAGCAATAAATACTTTTTTATAGAGTTTCATACTCCACGAAATTCATGCATGAATTGTAATTGAGGAATATAGATATTGTGAATGTATTTTCCTTCAATAACATATTGAAAAATATTTTTTATTCACACCTTTCACACATATTAGTGGGGTAGCGGCTTTATGAAGAAGGGAGAATCATCCTAATCATATTTTCACTTAGGAAACTATTCAATAATAGGTTATCTGAATTATTTAGGATAAAAAACAGAACCAAGTAGGGTTATTTCATAGTACATGACTAGGTATACACGAAATTGTGATCTTATAATCCCCTTCAATAATATATTTAAGATCATCTAAATGTGGTTCAATCCACAATCAGATATGAAGTCTTTTGGTTGGTGGTGGTAGTAGTTGAATTCAACTAGTTAGAGCCAGTAAAAGAATGTTTCACTCGCTTGGAGCTAGAGTATATTTTGTTCAGCTATATATTATATGAAAATAGAGTCTCTAAATTAGACCCAACATATTGTAATAATATTTTTTATATTGATGCATCAATGAAGGAGGACCAACATGGAAATGGGAAGGTATTTATGAAAAAATTTATAAATAACGTATTATTCTATCTCCATTACTACCATTATATATGAAGTGATATTGAGAGATAATATTGTGCGAACAATGTACCATAAATATTTTAAGATTATTAATTTCAAAGAAAATTTTTTTTTGAAAAGAAAACACTATTTATTCTCTCCCCTCTAAGTGGTTAACCCCATCCTATAGATCAACAATCTGCTTCATGTTTATGATCATTATTTTTGAATATAGATAATTTGAATTTTGTTCATAATCAATGTTTTGAATATAAATATGTATCATTTCATTCACACCCATAATTTTGAACAAATCAAATCCACATCAGGTTCATGCTCAATCTAGTGATTTTTTATCATCTTCTACATGATCACAGTCAATTGAATGAAAATAGCTATTACAAAATATGATCACACTCAATTTCATTAAATCATTTAGAATAAAACAATAACCATAACATTGGAGGGTGATATATGAACCCATCAATCAATAGTCCTGACATATTTCTAACACTTGGAAGAAATCATCCATCATATCATAATGAACCCCTCAAGAAATGGGGTTCCTAATCCTTTCAAAAACAACAAATAAACTGAACCAAATAAATCATAAGATATTGAATATTAAAATTTTAACAAAAATTATCCTATCATAATATCATATATAGGGTGATCAAAATATTACTTATTGAATGAAATACATTTTGTTGTAAATAAAAGTAAAAAATAAAAAGGTTTTTTAAAAACCATATAAAATATTGTTATGAATGATGATGTAATAATTACCTTCAAAAAAAAATTCATAGATAAGGGAAACATTTTAAAAATAGTATAAGAGAGTATTTTAAATATAATATCTTTTATAACACAAAAATATATCAAAATAATGTTCAGTGGAAGATAAAAAATTTATTTTTAAATGTTGGAAATACCTTTTTAAAAAAATATTTTGAAATACCTTGGTTTGAGTCTTTACATCATAAAAACAATACAATATATCATTTTTTAAAAGGGGATAATATAATTATGAATATCATATAAAATAATCAATTTTACCTTTTTTTAAAAGATATGATATCCTTGGGAAGAAGGAAAATATAGACGTGAGATAAAGATCCAACTATGTGATAGTGGTTTATTCATGGTAATATTATACTTTTATGTGAGTTTAAATTACTTAGGGAAATTTTTATCAAAATTTTCATTATCCCCAAAAACATAAAATGGAACATTATATAAAATGAGAAATTAATTAATATAGATAATATTGGAGGTAGAAATTCCAAATAAACTATATTAAAAATGCAATTAAAATTGAGTTAAAACATTCAATTAATAAAAACATAGTTCATGATGTTTGGAACTTTTGGAATGTTGGTTTTTTGAGAAAAACTGAAAATCCATCGAAATAAATAGAATATAGCATAGAATACAATCATAGGGAATAATTAACCAAAAGTAAATGAAAAATATTCCGGATGAAAAATTTTACATTAATTAATTTTAATTGAGGTAATTAAACCATTACATGTTGATAAGAATTAAACTCAAAACCTATTAAAAGAGATAGAAAGATTTATTTTAACAAAATTACAATGAATAAAAGGTATTTCATGATATAATAACTCATTTATCAATCATTTAAAACAAAACAAAATAAATTAGGTTTATAATTGTCAATAATCCTTGAGGAGAGGATTTTCAGATGAAAATTCTGAACTTTATTTCTACTTATTCAAAATTCACTCAAACCTCATTTAAATCATGAGTTAAATTTAAATATTTCATTAGAAATGATTTTCTTAAGAGAAATTAAGGTGGCCATAAAGTTATAGACATGGGAAAGTGTTTTAGGGGGCTCAATCTATTATAGATTCATGTAGATATTCTAAGTATAGGTATGAATTTATGTAGAGTATGTTCTATATTTTTATAAGTTAATGTAAGGGCAGTATGGGAATTAAACATTAAATTTAAAACAATAATTATTTCTTATTTAAGGTAAATTCATCCAAAAATGACAAAACTGGAGTTGAAGGGTGTATTGGTCAAGATTTTTCTCATCCTCTTATTTTGTATATATCCTATAATGTTTCTAGGATCTGTATTTAAAAATTTATTCATTTACCCAATTTTACTTTTAGCATGGTAATTATTTTTTAACCATAGTTATTAATTTTCATGAAAAAAAACTTCTAATTGGATTTTTTACATAATTTGAAAATTAAAAAATTAAATTATAAATAATTTTTAAAAATAAAATTTTTATTGATTAAAATTTTTATTTTTAATTTAAACTAGAAAATGTTTAAAAATTCTTTTTTAGAATGGGTGTTTTTATGTTTAAAAATTTATATAAAATAAAAAATTATAATTGATGCAAATTTTTATGAAATAATATTGTTTTATAATAAAACTTTTATGACTTTAAGGAATTCAAAAAACAAAATTTCACGATCAAAACACTTAATTATAAGAAAATAACAAAAAATTTATTTTTTAAAGAATGCTTTTAATTTAGGTGGAATGAGGATGAAAATGGAATTTATTTGATAAAATAATGTATTAAAATACTTAAATTTATTCCTTATATAATTATTTTATCATTTAAATGTTTTAATAATATGGTTGGATATTCTTATATAATGGTGAAATCATTAAATTATAATTTTCTCAAAAAACACATTTTCTGACAAAAAATCTACCATTTCAAAAAAAACACAAATAATCAATGAAAAAATAGAATTATAATGTGAAGGAATCGAAAATTGATTTTTTGTTTTGAAATTTTAAATATATAAATTTTAAAATTATCTTTTACAATAATATACATAATATATATAAAAATGATTTTATTGAAAATAATCTTTTTTCAATATTAAATAAAATTTATTATTTATGTTCTGATGGTAATAAAATTTAATGATTTATCATCATTGTATTTATCAATCATTTTAAATAATGTTCCATTAATAGGTTGTGGTTTGTTTTAATTGGATGTCTCATGTAATGTATGTTATCAAACACAACATTAATTTTATAAGGTATTGAATTTTCAGTCATTATATTCTCCCATCCCACCTCATATAGATAAAATTCATGATTACACTTTTAAAAATTACTAATTGAAGAACATAGTCATGGGTATTTAATAATTATTTTTCATTCACGATGAGACATCTAATATGACATCTTCCATAATATATTAGGCAATATCATGTTATTAATGATTCTTTAAATTACCTTATCCATTCATAAAATCCTATACCCAATTATTTATTTATCGAAGTTATATATTATCCCCAACATTATTTTCCCATTATTATTTTCATTTCCATGAAAATAACCCATAATGAGTCCATGTAGGTATGATCTAGGTTTTTGGAATGGTATTTTTTCGTTATGTTTTGGTTGAATCCCTTGTTTCGGGCTTCAAGGGATGTCTATTGAAAGTATGATAGGCCTTGGGGGAGTTTTGGGGGCTCGGGGCATGAATGAAAGGAAAGCTGGGCAAGACAAGACTAGGTGCATGGCATGCGCACGACCAGGGAAAACCGTGTGGCTCCCTAGGTAAACTGTGCAACCCTCCTCCTCTCAGAAGTAGCAAGTGCACAGTTTGTGCACGGTTTCTCAAATCGTGCGGCTAAATCATGTGTCCTCTTAAAGTTGGGAAAATTACCAAATTTCCACCCCAGGATTTTAAGAATCCTCTCAGAATTTCTTCTCCATTCCTCCCTCCTCACCCTAGGAATGAACCCAATCGACCAAGATCTCCAAGAGGTCGATCCCACTTGTTTCTAAGTGGATTTTTGTGCCATTGGATGTGGATCAGGGTTCCCGATAAGTCTAATCCCATCCTTTCTTATCTTTTTGGTTTAGGATTTTTATATTCTCTCCTTCTTGTTCCAAATCTCTAAACCCCAATCTCTTGGGTGATTTCTAGGTTTAATCTATAAAGGCTGGTCGGATTGAGGTCTAAGGACTCGATTGAGTGTGCTTTCAACCGCAGTGTTGAGGTAGGTGGTCTTCAAACATTATCCCATTATTTATGGTTGATCTATGCATGTTTGGCTTTCCTCATGGTTTCCTTTGGTGAGCTTTGTTCAACCTTGTTGTATTATGGTATAAAGGGTGCTCAGAAAGGGAAATTTAGAACACTCGTGATCCCCATGGGATGCGTTTAGAATGACTTGACCTTATTGGGGCCATCCACAAGGTGTGTCGACTTTTCCCAGTCTTAGGGATTGTTATCAAACAAGTGACCTTATTGTAATAAATGGTAGATCCCTTGATGAATATTTTGGCATGATTGGTTGAACTTGGAATAGAATTTAAATGATGCACCTAGCCTTGGAGATAACCTAATGGTTATTTGGAATGGTTGAATGGTTGATTCATGGAAGTGACGAACATGTTAAATGGGTTAATGTGTAAACTAATTAGAAACCATAATGGGATAGGTTATGTGCCTCGTGTTGAATTTTTATTGATGTGAAATGGTAATGTGTTAATGGGTTAAGGCATGAAGTGAATTCCCATGTGGATTGTTTTGAATGGTGTTTTCCAAAAGGGAAATGACATGGTGGGTTGATTATTACTTATATATTATCATGTTCACATGGCATTGTAGTGTGGGGTATGACTTGAGGATCTAAGCCCATCAGTTGAGTGATGAGTGATGCTCTGAACTCCACCCTAAATGCACAGGTTAGGAATGAGGACTGATGACTTATTCTCCTCAGAGTTCTATCCACCCGGACTGAGGATTCTAGGTGAGGATATGGTTACTATAAGGGGGTCCTGTTGAGATATGGTAACTATGTTTTTACCACCATTCATGTGATTGTTGCCTTAGACCCATGCCACTTAATGTATGTAATTAGCCCGTGGAAATGTGATGAAATGGTAAGTGATGATAATTTGTGTGAAATGAATGGTAACGGTAGTGGCAATAACTTTGGCTCTGAAATGGTTAATGGAACCTTAAATAATTACTTGGTAATTTCCATTTATATTCCTTTTTGTATGCACTACCTATTCATATTTGACATTTTGTAGACATCATTGGTGGTGTCCTACTAAGTAGTACTCACACCCTTCTCCGGCCGCCCTTGGGTACCCAAGCAGACTACAAGCTTTTAGGTTAGGAGAAAGGCAAGGTTCCTTGATAGATAGTTGAGTGGAAATTTCTAGCACATGGTGGAGGATCCAGACATGGATTTGGGACAGTTTTGGGGATTTTGGAAATTTCCTTATTTTGGGATTTTGTTAACTTTTGCACTTATAGTAGAACATAACATACTTATTTTTGGAAATTGTGGTTATACATTTTCCTCATTTTCTGATTATTGTTTTTGCTATTGGTTTCTTTTTTTGTGGCTTACACTGATGAAAAAATGGGGGTATAGTCTCCCCACTTGACCACATAGGCCCCCACTGCTAGTCGACAGACTTTGGCGTAAGGGTAGGCCCACTTAATGTAATGTAACTACTCAGATCAGAGCACCAGTTTTGTGGCTTCCGGGTCTATGAGGTTACAATTTGGTAACAGAGGAGGTATTTATTCTCCTTTCTCAGAGGTCTTGTTATTCGGGATAGGTTACCAGGGGTTAAGATGTGTCGTGCCTTGGTAATGATCTCATGCTTGGGAGTATCTAACCCACATACGAGGGAAAACCCAAGTCACATTGGGTGGGAAATGTTGTACCTGGTTGTGTGTTGTAACAGTTGATGATATTTCACTGTTTAGTGATGCACATGTGGTTTTATGTGACTGTATTATGATATTTGGCTCATCTCCTTAACTTTATGATGATTTTTACTCATGCATCGTTGTAGGACCCTAGGGAGATAGGTGACGTTCATTGTGTTATGATCATGCACAGGGGGATGTGTGAGGTAGTATAGTAGGGTGCATCATACATTTCATGAAACAAAGGAATAATGAGAAGAATGAAATAAAATAAGTGGGTAAATGATGTTTTATGAAATATAAGGGTTTGAAATGTAGAGGACAATGTTTTTGTAAAATGTTGGGTGAGTTTGTTGGTAGTTCATGGTTGGTTACCCCATATAGACCATTGGCCGTGATAGGAATGGTCAAGGTGGAGAATTTGAGTTGTTAATGTTGTTTAATTAGTGTATGAAAATGGGTCATTATATCTAGTAAAGAGATTTTTATGAAGTCGTGAATGTTTTATGGTTTTTGTGCTAAATATCGTGCATGGCAATATAGAGAGATTCCACCACGGTGTTAGTTACCAGTTGGGAAACCGGAGGATGTTGCTGAGAACACTCCTCTGGTAAAAGAGAACAAAAATGTGGTGATCAATTAAGGTAGATAAGACCAGTTCCGAAAGAACATGGCTCACCTTATGTAGAAGATGGATCAGGACCCATGGCAGGTTGTATAGAATATGTTTGATCTGACCATGGAGTTCTTGCTGCAGCACCGTCCATCCTTCATCGGAGAGGGTGGGCAAGAGGGAGTGGAGTTCTGGTTAGAGTCTTTCTAGACAATACTGGATCATCTGGAGACCCCTGTTTGAAAGCAAGTAATGCTAGCCATTTATATGTTACTGGTCCAGGAAAGGCGTTGGTGGGACATTTAGGATTAGACTGAGCAGGTTGAGGGGATGTGGTGGAAAGTTTTCCAGGAGATGTTTCTAGAGTATTACTAACAAAATACTTTGAGGTAGGAGTGGGATGCTGATTTTATGAGCCTGGATCTGGGATCAATATCGGTGATGGACTATGCTACTCGCTTCACTGATTTTGGACACTTTGTCCAAGTGTTAGCAGGGGATGCGGCAGTGGTGACAAGTGTTCCCAGGATTGGTTGATATAGGAGATCATGTCTCAAGTAATTATTTTATCCTTGAAGAGGTTTGCTAAGGTGATGGATCTAGCACTCATCTCTGAAGGGAACCTGAAGGGAGCTTCTGGTGGTGGGCTTACTGTGCCAGCTGGAAAGACAAGTGGTGCGTCTTCCGAAGGTAAGAAGCACCGTTTGGAATGTTTTCAGCAAGGTGGTTAGAAGAGAGGGTCATCCTCTCAGAGTGTGAACCAGGTGTTATATTATTTTTGTGGTAGGTTGGGTCATATGGGTGGTTAGTGTCCTAGACCTCCAATTGTGTGTCATTCATGCAGCAGGATGGGGCATGAGCAGATGTTCTGCAGGAACCCTTGGCAGAAGGGTGAGCGTGGTGATGAAAATCATATGTTGGGTACGAGAAGGGGATCAGTTTCCCCGTATTTGGCATGCAGTTAGAGCTCAACGGGCTATACTGACAGGGGTGGTGGGCATGGAACTCCAGGGCAAGATCGCTCATTCCAGCAGGGTAGTGCAGCATAGGGGTGGTTAGACTGGAGCCTAGAGTAGAGCAGCAGGTCAGCTTCTGGCAGTTTCGGTTGTGCCTGGTGATGGTGAGGCCGGACCGTCAACTGTTTGAGGTACGATCCATGTTTCTTCTAGGTTTTCTAGTGTTTTTTTCATAGGGGCACACACTCTTTTTTTATACTCAACTCATGGTAGTACTTCATTTAACTATGGAGGGTCTGTGTGGATTTATGTCTATTGACACCCTGTTGGGGATGCGGGTTGAGGATGTCAAGCAGTGAAAGGGATGTGCCTTGGAATTTGGTGGGTGTCGTTTTTTTGGGACTTTTTCATTCTCAAGATGTCAAGTTTTTCCCTAATATTAGGAATGGAATTGTTAGTGTTGTAGCGAGCACACATAGAATTCTATCATCGCAGATTATCATTCAGGTCAGTTAAGGGTGACTCTTATGTCCACGGTGGCGAATGGGATGTTGGAGCAGGGACTGCATGGCCATTTTTCTAATAGAGGGGTGGACTCACACCTCACGTAGGATGTATCATTATAAGTGTTGATGAGGGAGGGGGAAAATTTAATTTTACTCCTGTGGTGGATCGGTTATTGGATGTTTTTCCAAATTATTTCTTGGGGTTACCACCTGAGATGGATGTCAAGATCACGATTGTGTTGCTTCTGAGATCGGAGCCAGTTTCTATTTTGTCATACCAAATGGCACCGGTAAAACTCCAGGAACTGATGGTTCAGCTTGAGGAGTTGGAGGACTAGGTTTTTATCCATCCTAGTACGTCTCCTTGGGGATCTCCCATTCTTTTTTCAATAAAGGCCATTGGGTCATTGAGGTTGTGTGGTGACTATCGAAAGTTGAATCAGATTATAGTGAAAAATCGGTACCATCTTCTTAAAATTGATGACCTGTTTGATCATTTGATGAGTGCATCCGTTTTTTCTATGATTGATCTGAGGTCAGGTTATCACTAGATGAGGGTGGGGTATTCTGACGTACGACAGAGATCATTTTGGAGTCGTTACATTTTGATTGAGTTTGTGGGAATGCCTTTAATCTTGACAAATGCACCAATAGTGCTTATGGCTTCGATTAACTAAATAATTCACTCCTATCTAGATCAGTTTGTGATTTTCTTTCTTGACGATATCTTAGTGTACTCGAAAACTCATGATGATCATTCCCAACATCTTGATATCATCATGTGTATTCTAAAAGAGCATCGGCTATACACTAAGCTATCAAAGTGTCAATTATGGATAAGTGAGGTGCATTTTATGGGCCGCATCATCTCGGATGTAGTTGTGACAGTGGATCCAAAGAAAGTGTAGGCAGTTCTATCTTTGGAGCAGACAAGAGTGTTTCTGATGTTTTGAGTTTTCAGGGAATGGTTGAGTATTACTGAAAGTTCATTCAGGATTTCTCTTTCTTGGCAGCACCAATATCGGGCTTGACCAAGAATGGAATAAGTCTTGAGTGGTCCGAGGCTTGTCATAATGCCTTCCAAGAGTTGAAGAACCGGTTGACGACTGAACCTTTGTAGATCTTACCTGAGTTGGGTTAGAAGTACATCGTGTTTTGTGCTGTGTCCGGAGTCATACATGGGGCTATGTTTATGCAAGAGGAGCGGTCCATGGATTATGGTTCAAGAAAGTTGAGTCCCCATGAGTGTATCTATCCCACTAATGACCTTGATTTGGCTGCAGTGGTGTACGCCTTGATGTTATGGAGGCACTATATGTTGGGAGAATAGTTTACTGTGATAACCGACCATAAGAGTTTAAAGTACATTTTCTCACAATGGTGTCTAAATCATTGGCAGTGACGATGGGTTGAATATCTCCATTCTTTTTACATTGATTTGGTGTACATGCCTGTAAAGGGAAACTGTGTTGCTGATTCTTTGAGCAGGAAGGTTCATAATCAAGTTGTTCAGGAGTCCTGCAAAGAGTGGAAGGGGATGGATTTGTTTCCAGAGATGCACATGGGGGTGCATGAGGTGATTAGACAGGTCACTCTTGCATTATTAATGGTGGATTTTAAACTTTCGAGTCGAGTTAAGTAAGTCCATCATGATTATCCTGAGTATTTGATCATGAAGGAAAAGCATAAATGTGGGAATCTACCTTCTACTTGGGACGTCGGCATGGATGGTGTTGTTTGTGTTTGTGATAGTGTGGTTGTGCCAAAGTGTATGCAGGAAGAGTTAATGCGTGAGTTCCATGCATCAGAGTGGGCAGTGCATCCTGGTTTGACCAAGACATACGGTGATCTCCAAAGGCAGTTTTTGTGGCCTGGATTGAAGAAGGATGTTGCGGGATTTGTGGTACGATGCCTTACCTGTCAGTAGGTGAAGGCTGAGCATCAACACCCTGGTGGTATGTTGCATCCATTTCGAATTCCGGAATTTAAGTGGGATGATGTAATGATGGATTTTGTCATCGGTATTCTGAGGATGCCGTGGAAGAATGATGCAATCTAGGTGGTTGTGGATCGGTTAATGATAGTGTCTCATTTCTTACCGATTCATGTGACCTTTATAATCGACCAATTGGGTGAGCTGTATGTTTGGGAAATAGTGTTATTTCATGATGTTCTATGGAATATTTTTTCGGATTGAGATCTACATTTCACCTTGTGTTTCTGACAAGGGTTGCAGAAGGTGCTTGGTACACATATGTTTATGAGCATGACTTTCCACCCGCAGAAGAACGGGCAGTCGAAGCATACTATAAAGGTGTCGGAAGACATGATAAGATCTTGTGTCTTGGAAATTGGTGGATCTTTAGAGAGGAACCTATCGTTAGTTGAGTTTTCCCACAACTATAGTGTTCAGGATCCGATTCAGATGGCACCATTTGAGGCACTCTAAAGGAGGTCATGTAGATCTCCTTCGTGTTTGCTAGAGGCCGGTGAATGTGATTTGTTGGGTCCAAGTATCATACAGGAGACATCAAAGAGTGTTAAGTTGATCAGGAAGAGGCTGGATATGACTTAAAGTAGGCAGAAGTGATATGAAGATCAGAGGAGTAGACCTCTTGAGTTTTTGAAGGGTGACAAAGTGTTCCTTCAGGTGTCGCCCAGGTGGGGTCATCGTTGGATTTGAAGTCAGGGTAAGTTGGCACCCAGGTATGTGGGACCTTTCGAGATTGTGGAGAGGATCGGACCAGTGGCTTACCGATTGTCTCTTCTATAGCATTATGGTGGGATTCATTATGTGTTTCTTGTTTTGTAGCTTTGATGGTATCACCCTGAACCATATCATGTGGTTGATATTGAGGATGTGGTGCTTGGGACTGATGTGTCCTTTGAGGAGCATCTGGTTCAAGTGGTGGATCTAGTGAAAATGTCTTGCAAGGCAAGGTTGTTCAACTAGTGTGACTACTATGGAAACATGGGAATGTTTAGGAAGAAACATGTGAGCGGGAATCGGAAATGTAGGATGAGTGGCCTGGACACTTCTCTTCGGTGGATCAATGTGTCTTGGATGCTCGGCTCGAGGATGTTCCTTTATAAGTTGGTGACGTTGTAAGATACTGGTTCATAGAAAGGAATGTTGTCATTATGTTTTGGTTTAATCCCTTTTTTTCTGGCTTCAAGGGATGTCTTCTGAATGTATGAGAGGACATGGAGGTGTTTTGGGGGCTCAGGTCACGAAAAAAAGGGATATTGTCCAAGACAAGCCCATGTGCATGGCCTGCGCACAGCCAGGGAAAACCGTGTAGCCTTCCCAGGTAAACCATGAAACCCTCCTCCTCCAGATAGTAGCATGCGCACGGTTTTGGCATGGTTTGACAAACCATGCGGCTAAACCGTGCGACATCTTAATATTCGATAAAATTACAAAATTGCCACTGTGGGATTTTAAGAACCCACTCGGTATTTCCACTCCATTCCTCCCTCTTCACCCTATAAATGAACCCAATCACCCAACAGATCCAAGGGGTTGATCTCCCTCATTTCGAAGGTGTTTTTGGTGCCATTGGATACATAATGAAGCTTCTGGCAAGGATAATCCCATCCTTTCTTCTCTTTTTGGTTTAGGGTTGTTATCTTATCTCATTATTATTATGAAGCTCTAAAAACCTATGTTTTGGTTGAGTTCCAAAGACTGCTCGGATTGATTTATAACGACTCTGTTGAGTGTGCGTTCAACAGAGGTTTCGAGGTAGG
This sequence comes from Viscum album, assembly GCA_963277665.1. NCBI lineage: Eukaryota > Viridiplantae > Streptophyta > Magnoliopsida > Santalales > Viscaceae > Viscum > Viscum album. The sequence goes on along the minus strand of OY728141.1, from coordinate 44,300,935 downwards.
TTTTCTACAAACATAATCCCATAGTTTATGGTGGATTTATGCATGTGTGGCTTTGCTCATGGTTTCCTTTTGTGAGATTTGATCAATCTTGATGTGTTTTGGTATAAATGGATCTTAAAAAGGGTAAATGGGAACCCTCACGATCCCCATAGGATGAGTTGAGAATGACTTGACCTAATTTGGGCCATCCATGAGGTGTTCCACCTTTTCCCGGGCATAGGGATTGTTATTAAACAAGTGACCTTGTTGTAATAAATGTTATATCCCTTGAAGAATATGTTGGAATGATTGGTTGAACTTGGAATAGAAGTTAGGTGATGCACCTATCCTTGGAAATAACCTAAGGGTTATTTGGAATGGTTGAATTGTTTATTCATGGAAATGATGAATGGGTTAAATTGGTTAACATGTAAACTGATTAAAGACCATAAAGGGATAGGTTATAGGCCTAGTGTTGAATGCTTAGTGAGATAGGCATAACACATGGGAATTGGGTGAATGGTTGAATGATGTGAAATGGTAATGTGTTAATGGGTTAAGGCATGATGTGAATTCTTATGTGGTTTGTTGTGAATGGTTTTTTTCAAAAGGGCAATGATACAGTGGGTTGATGATTACATACATAAAAACATGGTCACATGTCTTGGTAGTGTGGGGTATGACTTTAGGATCTACGCCCATGGGTCGAGTGATGATTTATTCTCTGAAAAACACCCTAAATTCACGGTTAAGGTATGATGACAGATGATCTATTCTCTTAATGGTTGAATCCACCCAGACTAAGGCTTCGAGGTTATGATATGGTTACTATGAGTGGGTGTTGGTCCTGGTGATATAGGGTAACGATGTTTTTACCCCCTTTTATGTTATTTTCGGCCTAATACCCATGTAACTTAATGTATGTGATTAACCCATGGAAATGTGATGAAATGGTATGTGGTGATAATTGGTGTGAAATGAATGGTAACAGATGTGGAAATGGATTTGGATTTGAACTGGATAATGGATCCTTAAATAATTACTTGTTAATTGTAATTTATATTCCTTTTTTCATGCACTACCTATTCATATTGGATATTTTTTAGACACCGTTGGTGGTGGCATACTGAGTTGTACTCACACCCAGCTCGGGCAACCCTTGGGTACTCGAGCAGACTTTATGCTTGCAGGTCAAGAGAAGGGAAAGGGTCCTTGATAGATAGTTGAATGGACAAGGGTAGCACTTGGTGGAGGAACCAAACTTGGTGTCAAGACCATTTTGGGGATTTTGGCTATTGGCATATTTTGGGCTTTTGTTCACTTTTTCACTTGTAGTAGAACATAACATACTTATTTTTGGAAATGGTTGTAATACATGTTCCTATTTTATTGATTATTGTTTCCATTATTGGTTAAATTCTGTTGTGGCTTAATTTGATGAAAAAAGCGGGGTATTGTCTCCCCACTTGACGACAAAGGCCCCCACTGCTTTTTGGAAGCCTTTGGCAGTCATGGAGGTACCCTCAATGTCATGTAAATACACAGCTCGGAGCATTTGTTTAGTGGCATCCGGGTTGGGGATGTTAAAATGTATTCGTCTATAAATTTAAGTATCATTGACCCTATAATTATTTAAAACCACAAAATGATAAATATATAACACAATATAAATATGTGATGAACTTCATTAAAAATATCATTAATAAATAGGTAATCTAGAGGTTAAAAACAGTGACATAATATTTTTTAAAAGTTAGTCAACCCTTTATTTGATCAATACCAAGTGTATAATAAATAAAAGATTTATCCATTCACTAACCATGAGTTAATCAATAGTTAATCCTGAAAATATTACCTTATCATAAAATCGCATTTCAATGTTATTTACACCATTTAAAACAATTTAAGAATCCTTACAGAAATAATAATGAAGAAAAATCCCCACATGTTTCATATATTCCTAATAAATTTTATAATATTCAATAATATCATTGACAAATAATTATCACTAACTAAAATATCATTTATTATCAATAATTAATTTTTAATAAGATTCCAATCGCAATATATGAGGTTATACAATAAAATTGAACGTTTCCAACATTATAATAAATTATAATGATTATAAACCATTTATGAATTCCCACTTATTTAGTAATAAGAAATTTTAGTTTTATTGTCATATACCTCTCTCATTATAATTTCCTTTAACATGTTTCAACTAAAAAAGAAAATAGAAATTTTTATAATAAAACAAAAAAATATGAATGTGAAAACATAAATATGAAGATGAGTTTTCCCTTTATAGCATCATATTTTATATATGATGCATTTGGTTCAACCTAAAACTCTATTATTTCAACCCTTGGTTATCCATTTTGTTTTTCTAAAAGTTTTTATAATAATATTTGTTAAAGTCACACAAAAATAATTAATAATGGTTCATTAAAGATGGCATGATTGACTAAATCATACCCAATATGAGTTTCAAATATGGTGTACTGGTTGGAAACTTTTACATAAACTAGGTGATAATTAATTTATTAGCCATCATATCCTTTTTAGGCTTACTACACCTAGGTAAAAACTTTCCTGAGGCTACATCCTCATGTAGTATCAAATTGATGAGTTTATTCCTATGAGATCCACCATAAGTATACTTTAAAAAAAATTAAAATGTTATCCTATACATATACTTATTTTTTAGATGTATCTCTATGTATGTCACTAAACATCACTTCCCATATTACATAAAAATAATTACAAAAAAATTAAAAATATTTAAAACATCCTATGATACCAACTGTGATGACATAATAAAAAATTATCTTTACTTTATATTATTTCTATAATTTAAAAATTACATTTATCATTAATATAATATAGCACATTGAAATTTTTTTATATTTACTAGAGATCAGTTACAATGGAAACTTATTTTAGAAAACCTATGAACGTTTATATATAATTAATCGTTTATAAATACCTTTATAGACATCATATACGTTATGCATATCATCATTACCTAGGGAAGTAAAATATAATAAAATTGTGAGGTGAAACTTTTAGTAAGGTAATAAATGAAAAACTAACATCAAGGGTTTGATCATAATCATGGGAGAAAATGTGATCATTGAAGAAATAACCTATGAAATAAATGTGATAATAAGTCTTTTCAAAATGACCAACGGTAAGGGAATATAAACTTAAAATAAAAACACACATGAGGGAAAAAAATTCATGGAAACATGATATAAAAAAATACACCATGATGAATATAAAAATAATAAAAAATGAAATATGGAATATTTATAATCATTGGTATTATTAATGTTTGGATCGTAAATAATTGACTTCCTGTTCATGATTAATTTTTCATATCTTTGAAAATATTTATAATATTTATTCTCAATCATATAAAAATAGATAATCTTTATCATGTTCATGATTAATATTGAAAATGAATATAGTAGGTATTTTTTCCCACTAAATATTGTGAAGCTATCTAATATACATTTTTATCACCATAAATCATGTTAGCGTCACTAATCTGTATCATGATTAAAATCAATCATGTGAATATATAAAATCTACATCATGGTCAAACTATATATATTTATTTCATGAGGTATAAGATCATAACCAAAGAATTAATGGATGATATTGGATTTCTGAAATTTATCATCTATGAATATGTGAGACACATCAAAATTGAATTTCATCACATCATAATTGACCCAGCGAAAAAATAATTTGTTTCTAAAATATTTCAAAAATATCACAAAACATAAAGTAATGAAAAAAAAATAAAAAATCATTTTACAAAAATAATAATAAAATAAAAACATATAATGTGTGATAAAAACATAATAAAATGAAATATAAAAACCGAGGGTATATAGGATATAAAATACTAATTTTTTGTAAAAAATTTACAATTTATTATGAAAGAATATGTTCAAATTAGTTTTAGACAAATTTTTTGGAATGTTAAGGAAAGGAATTTTAAAACAGTATTATAAATATTCCTAAAATAATATCATTGAAAAAAAATAAATATTTTAATAAATATGTGGTGGAATATAAAACATTCTATTTCGAATGTATAGAACATCCCATTTTTAAATTATTTAGTAGTACCTTTATTTGAAAAGACGTATTTTAAAAATAGTAATAAATTATTGTCTTGAGAAGAGTTAACTAGAATTATTATAACCATATAATATAATTGATATTATCTTTCTAAAAAATTAGAGGTGAAAATTGGTTTCATGTAAAATAGATACTTTAAAAAAATCCAGATAAGATATTGTGGTTTATTCTTAATAAATGTATACATTTAGGTAGGTAGAAAAACATGTAAGAAAATTTGAATCAAGATAATAAAATTTCCCAATGAAGATAATTATAATTATAAAGGACTAACTTAAAAATAAATTATATAATTCAATGAATGTTATTAGATATATACCATTCCCTTATAGATATCGTATATCATGATGTAAGAAACTTTTTAAAAGGATATTATGTTGTAAAAAAAATGAAATTCCCAAATTTCAGAAGAAAATAACACATAATATTATAATATGGAAAAAATTACAGAAATTAAATGAAATATTTTCAAGAAGAAGAATTATAATTCAATTAATTACAGTTTATGTAATAACAACCCTTACACCATGAGTAGAATTTAAATATAATCCTTTATAAATAGAAAGAAACATAAATTGAAAATATTATACCTTGAATAAAATCAATTTCATGCTATAATAACTCAATTATGTATTATATTCTCCAAAAACATAAATTCAATTCAGAATAAAAAAATATCTAAAATATAGTAATTTGAGATGAAATATATTACCTTTATTTATGATTAGTCAAAATGTTATCTAACCTCATTGGATGTTTTAGTTTCTCTTTGAAAACACCTATGTAAATAACAATCTTTCCAAAAAAAATATATTAAAAATAATGCATATAGACATGGGAGAAGGGCATAAAAGGAGAAAATTAGTAGGGTTTCAATAATAAATTTGAAGGATAAGTGAGTCATGTAGTGGTGGACATGTTAGCATTTTATAAGTACATAGAAGGGTATATATGGAAGTAACCATTAAATTCTAAAAAATTTAATTATAAAATTCAATGATTAATGTTCAAAAAATGTAAAAATTAGAAGGTAAGTCTTTAAGGGATGATATTTTCATGCTCCACTAATTTTATAGACAAAATAGAGTGTTTTTAGAATATTTATTTAAATATTTTGTTCTTTAACATTATTTACATTAACCATGGTCATTATTTGATTACCACAGTAATTAATTATATTATAAAAATTTATTTTTAAATATTTATAGAATTTTATCCTTCTAAAATTAAATATTAAAAACAATTTACCAAATTGTAATGATTATGATCCCAGTAGCCCTATGTGGGTGCCTTAATTTAATTCATTAAAAAAGATAAAAAATTCATTTCTCAAATGATCGAACAAATTAATAGTTTAGGAAAATTATATTACATAAATGATACCAATATTTCAATTGTAAAATGAAATAAGTCCTTAAAAAAGATAAAACTCAACATCCTTAAAACTGATTCCTATAATTAATCATCATATCCTAGGGAAAAGAAAAAAATATATAAGTGAGAGAAAATTATAAGTAAGGGTTAAGTATAATGGAATCTATCATTAATCAATAATTATAATTAATATGTAAAGGTAAATAAATAAAACACATACTAATTAATCAATAAAATGAGCATAATATATTAGTAATAAACGATGATCAAATACTATCATACAAATAATGAAATGGCCTTGAAACCTAAACATTGAAATTAAAACTAATTTAATAATCATATGGATTATCAATAATTATGGAATAAATAATTTCATTCAAATTACCTTCCAATATATTTCATCAAGATAATTACTATCAAAATCAATCCGCGTGATACTCTAAGTCTGTGGGTAAAATCCCGACTGATTTAGACAACTAATTTGTCTCATTAGACTACTGATGCATCCAGAGGACTACATTGACTCATCACAACCATTATACTACATTTAAATGTAACTAAATTTATAAATATTTAATTCCTAATCAATGTTTTTATCAAAATTTCTTATTGATTAATGGATATGGAGTAATAAATATTTCCATAGTAAATCATATAAAATTAAAAGTAAACACCATATGTTAAAATGGTATACGGTTTAAGAAATAATTATATAAATTAAACAAGAATATGGATATTTAAAATAAATGTATTTTCCAATGAAAATTTATTACAAAAAGTGATTTTTTATGTTAAATTGAAAATCCACAAAAAAATGTAATATTGAAAAATAAATTTTATCACATGGTCATTCTTAATTAAAATCCCATAGGATTAGATAATTCATATTGAATCAAAAAATATCATGAATAATTTATCATTAATCAAATTACATGTCAAAGGGGTGGCATTTACACCCCAATAAAAAGAATTTGTTGATAAAAACAAATAAGATTCATTGGAATGTAAATTATCAAGAAATCCCTCACACTAGGTTTAATGTAGGTATAATTCCGTTTAAAAATTTATATAATGGTTTTAATAATGTTACTAGCTTATAAAAAACCATATTAGAATTTATAATATCATATATGATAATTTTGTAACATCATATCACCCATTTTTTAATAATATTTCATTATTTTCATAGTTTTTGAGTGTTAATTACCATGTTTTTTTGTATGATATGACTTCTAATTTTTTCATCTTATTCATATCAAGATTCAATAATTTGTAGAAATTTAATGATTATATAAATATCATATATATTCATTTTATATGTATTTAAATAAAACCAAAAAAGGTTATGATAATAAATAAAATACACCATCCGTGGAGATTGCAAGTCGTACGTACACATGAATATTGTTTTCATTTTATTTTTATATTTAAATAAAGAAAAATATAAAATATATATGTTCGTGTATAATAATTATAGTATCACATTTATTTTATATATGTAACATTTTTTTATGGAATACATCCTTAATACATTCCCTGTAAAGTGTGAATGAATCACATCGCTTCATGAGGCGGTTGCCCACCGAACACATGAATGATGTTAACATATTCTTAAAAAGTGTGAATAATCATGATATTAATTATTTAATAATTATATAACAATAAATAAAATAGAAGTTTCATATATATCATATATAATAATTTTTTCTATCATTATTCCCAACCAAGAAATGTGCTAATGAAAAAATGAACAGCATCACTTCACAAGGCCGTAATCATCCATACAATAGGATAAGGATATTAAAACCCATTTGATGGAAGTGTATGATTTTTAGGTAATGAAACCAACATAACAATATCTAATTATACATATGATACAAATTTTTTATATAATAAATATATAAAAAAATTTAAGCGGTTTGAAGAATTAATATAAAAACACTTGTTGATGAACGTCACCTATTTTTCATGTATCTTATTTTAGATGGCATAAAATTCATTAATTTGTTGGATTTAATCCATAATTAAATACTCTGTTACGATATTAGGTAATTTATTATGTGATTTTTTTGTTTTGGTATATCTATATTTCTATAGTGGTGGAAATAATTTGGAAGTTTGAGTGCCCTTTTATAGTTGAGGAGGATTATAATTCTTGTAAATACTCATATGTTTTAACTATTGTGAGGTATAAGTTACCTCATATGGACCCAAATTTTTATAATAATGGTGGGAAAGGTTATTTTTTATAAGATACACCTCTTCTAAAAAATCTTTTTTTATAATTTTGTTTCACGATATTTCTTTTTATTGAATTTTATCCGTTTATTTTTACAACGATAACTACTTCTCAAACCTAATTAATTTGTCATTAAACATTAAATTATTGTGATAATTAATATATAATTTCTAATAACATGTTATAAAAATCATATATAATTTGTAAAATAAAAATCCCATGTGTGTTGGAATTAAATTTTTAGATAAACGCATGTAACACAAAAAATACTACTTTATCCCCAACCATGAAATTAATGTTATTACTATTTAGGTTTCAATATGTTCATTATAAATATAAATTGATCCACTAATGGACTATATTTTACATTTATTAACAATTATAAATCACTTGGAATAAAATTTTATTTTTTGTAATTTTAAATCATTTAATAAAATATTTTTTATTTTAAAATAACATTAATGTCAATTTTGACATTTTTTTAATTTAAATTTAAAAATATCAAGAAAATGATTTTATTTGAGTATATTATGTTCAAATCTATGTAACACGATATTATACCCCAAAATGTTAATGGTATAAAATAATTCATTATATTTACAAAACATTAAATACTATTAATATCATTAATATTATTTCATTGTTAAGAAGATAAAGAATTGTTGACCTTTCATTAACGTTTTTTGTAAAACAATTCATCTCTAATAAATAATGATAAATTATTTCAAAGAAGAAAAAAATTAATTTTATAATAATATTTATTACTAAACCAATGTAGTTTTCCCTTATCCCAAGGATTTATAGATATTAAAATAAAGGAAAGTATTTGTTTGGACTTTTTAAATATTTAACTTATTATATATGTATACTTCAAGGAAAATTTTCTACCAAAATCATAAAAATAGAACCATATTTAATAAGGGTATTAATAATTCCATTAAATTGATGTTTCATTATTTGTGGTTTTTTCTTATACTTTATATTCCATGTTTAACCAGTAAAGAAACTTATTTTTAGCATAATCAGAGTATTTAATTTTAATCTTCATCAATTATCATTATGGTAAAAGATTAATTTAATTTTATTTATAACATAAATTATCCTAATCTAATCATGGAATAAATTTTGTAAAATTAAAATCAATGATATGTAATAATTTAATTTATAATTAATCCTGTAGACTGGATGATAAAACCTATGATTAAAGTGAAAATATTCAACGTTTGAAATGTCTTTACATACAAACTCATTATAACATTATTCATAATTTCATAAATTTGATAAATTCATTTAAAATTTGATTAATTTTTCTTTAAAAAAATTATAAATATATTTTAACCCTATAAATTAATTAAATGAAAATATTATTTTAAATTTAAATTTTTTATTTTTTAACATTCATCAAAAAATGAATCTTCCTAGAAAAAAATATTTCTTTGGAAGATAATTTTTAATTAAGTATACAAAAATTATGTATATATTTTCAAATAAAATTCATGTAGGTGTAAGTTTTTTAAAATATAAGTGCTCTATTAAAAGGGGGAAAAAGTCCATTAAAAAATTAAAGCTTTTTGTTTTAAAATTGGATTTGTTCTTATTATATTCCTATCAAATCTATTAGATAATTGTCGAAAAAAATAATTTAATATATATAAATTTTATTACTATAATTAAATAAAAAATATTTAAATTTATTAAGTTGAAACCCATTTGGGTGTATAAAAATAGTTTTTTTAAAACATTTCATTTATAATTAATTGGTTTTTATATTCATATATAATTATTTGGTAAAAAATTAATTGAATTATATATTTTAAAATTTATTTAATCTTATTAATAACATCCAATTAAATATCCATGTGATTATTTTCCTTTTCTATAATAATATTAATGGTATTCGGTAAAACTCAAAAAAATTTATAACAAAAGCTATTGAAAAAATTTATTATTCCCTGTAACAAAAGATAACATAATAATTCATGAATTTAATTTTATATTATAGATTTAATTTGTTTATAATAATAAATATAAAGTCTCATGGTGTCATATTTATTTCTACACTTGGTGTTTCATTTCATACTCACTACCTAATAAAACATTATTCTTTTATAATTTTGTGGTGTTACATTCTCCCCACTATAAGTAAATTGATTCATCAAAATTTAAAAATGGTCTTAGTAATACATGGTTTGATATATTGAAAAATAATTATTGATAGTTAACCCACAATGTAAATGATTTTTAAAAATATCCCATTAATAAGAGAGAAAGGGAATTACAAAAGTCATCAAGAGTAATCACATAATTATGTTTCCAGATCGGTGAACATAGAAGGGAAATGAAAACATAGACATGGAATTGAAATATATCATAGATATATTAATAGATGTTGATAGAGAACATTGATAAAAATAAATTGAGTTATCCATATATTGTTAATGAACAAAAAAACATAGACCTAATAGTTGCTGATAAGGCCATTTATATCATTGGAATTAATGGTAATAGGATAACTCGTCTTTTATAAAAATCCTTTTCTTGAGTTTATGGAATTATTTTACTATATAAAAATATTAGAAAATATACTTACATGGTAGGTTTCTAATTCATAAGAACAATTCCATCATATGTTTTTTCTTTGATCAGTTTCTAATTCATCACATAATTCAAGAAGCAATATATCCATAAAATGAATATTTTTAGAAATGAACTATTAAAAATAACTTTTAATGAATTAAATGATCCATAAAGGATTAAAAATTCATTCCATATATTTCAAAATATTTCCCAATACCAACATAGTTATCATATATATCTTCATATGGTGAAGTATTATATTAATCGCTAAAAACATTAACAAACTTCAAATGAACCCATTTCAAAAATGGTTAACCATTGCAAAATATTATGATGAAACACTTTATAATCTTGTATATGTGATTTAGTGTTATAAAATTTACATTATCCATATAAATCATCTCTTTATAAAAACATAATTATCTCAATATTGGGAACTTATTAAGACCTATATTTCTCTAAAAAATGTTTCATCCAAATGGTTAAACTAGTTATTGAATAAATTTTCATGGTACCATTCAATGCATGGAGTAAAATCCTTTAAAAATTATATTTTAGTACAATAATTATATATTTCATAATTCTTTTGACAATAATACCATCAATAAATTACTTTTACATCATTTTTTCTGGTCCAAATACACAAGAATATTAATCACTCTACTATGTTAATATCAGTATAATAATATTAAGCATGATGCCTTATATTATTCTGAGGAATATTCCATTGTTTAAAGGGGAATTTATTTTAATATTATCCCATATTCATACATTTTAATCAACATTAACGTGCTATTTTATTTCTTCCCACAACATTCTGTTTTCTAGGGATGCTTTTCTATACACTTATTCTAAACTCACAGTCCCTTAATAAATTTACCAAGTTGATTCCTTCCATAATTATAAAATTTGGTAAAATCCTAATATCCCATAATTAATTTATCTATTATTTTCTCTTATAAATTTATTTCTATTTCATCCCTTTGAAGCTATGAAATATGAGAAATTATTTGATGGAACCATGTATGTTATTTGCTATAAATGTATTCTGGTATGTGTTTACTATCAATCCACACAAGGTTGATCATGTAATTTCATGGGAAGTAATCATACAGTACATTATGACATTATTATTTAAGGTAGAGTCATTTCCAAGTGATTTCTAAATTTTGGTCTCAAAATATAGAGGAAGAAGCTAGCATTTGTGATCAGTTGTTTTACGGAATCAACTATAAATAGATATGATTAACGAATGGGTTTAAGGAAAACTATTTTTTGAAAATGTGAGACATTTTAGTTCAAAATGGGATGATAGTGTTCACTATAAATATACGAAGTCGAGAATCACAAATTTGCGATGCATTGACTTTGAGCTTAGTGACTCTGATAAGTATCACTAGAACTCCACAAAAAGAAGAAATTCACAAATATTTTTTTTAAATATCCAAAAAATTACTACATGTGGTTGAGCATCATGAACTATCAAGGATATAAATATAATTATACCCCCAATTAATTCCACATGAAGATAATCATTGAAAATATGGAATCTCTCTAATTTCAAGAAGTTAGGGAGCTCCAAAAATTTAGGTTTCTATGGAATATTGAGCATTATGAAAAACGATATTTGTCCTAACTGATGCGTGTGATTCTAATTTTTTTCATACTTTGTGATGATGGTGTATTCTTCAATGGATCAATATTATTCATGAAGGACATTTTTTCCATGAATGAAGGATTCTTTGGAAAAGAGAGAACTCCACTAAGGACTAAGCTTCATAAAGAAACCTCACACAAATCAATTTGGAACATTAGTATTTTCAATGAACAGTACATTCATTGTGAATGAACATAGGTCTATTGTGAAGAAAATTTCTTGTGCTATTTGGGGAAAAATAATTTATTTCAAAAATATTGATGTTACCTTCATGTTGATAAACAGAGTAAGAATTCACCTAAGGTAGTGGGATATGGGTAGTTGATTAGAGTATTCTGAGGGGTGTAGTGTGTTATCCCTAAAATCTTGTAATGAATGAGTTATTATAATAGAGTGACAGTGTAATAGCTTTTATATTCCAAAACTTTTGAAGATTAGTGTATTTTGATATTTCTGACACACTATCAATTTATTCTCTTGGACAATTCCTCAGTGGTCAACTATGTAGAATTGATAAGTTATATCTTTTTAGGAGTTTTATTGCTTTTACCAAATTCATGTAAGATAGGTTTCATATGATCCTACAAAAGTAGGAATAATATCATTAATGTTACAAGAAAATGTTGACACCTAGATTCACCCCTCCACTCTCACTATGTTTGGATCCAATTCATTTTTTCCTTAATATGTAGAACATAAAACATTTTCATCATATAAATTACAAGATAGATATTCCAGTTCCCTTTCAAATACATGGCTTAATACCTTAAATAAAATGGATATTCTATAATTATGTGTTATCTATGAAATTTCTATCATTCCATTCTATCCTTTTAAAGGTATTTTTATACTCTGCAACTCATTCTTCCTAATTTTTATTTAAACTATGAAAATTTATCTTAAAAATATTTTGGTTCTCATGTGGGATATATTTTTCAATAAATGTATCATTAAAAGTGTTCCATTACATGAGTTTTATTTCCACTTCCTCCATGGAATTCATGATTAATGGCCACCATAGATTATCATCAACATTGAGACAATAAACTGAATGTGTAATCATTTTTTCTATATCCCAAGGTCCTAAATACACTCTTTATATAATAAATGTAGTTATAGATCATAATAATATTAGTTGTCACACTAAATTATGGGTGACCTATATTGCATAATTTAATACAGCATCAGATAATGTCAAAGTGGAACAAGTTTACACATTCAAGATATGTTATCATTAATATCTTAATTAATCTTCCTGAATATATCCATAACGTTCTTAGTTCTAATAACATCTATATCAGCTTCCTAAACATGGAAGCCTCTATGGAGGCCACAAGTATTTATAAATTTATTCTTTCTTGGTACCATTTCTAAAACAATGGAACACACATGATTATATCAAAAAATTATTTAAAATTATTTTTAATTAGAAAAATTGTGAAAAAAATATCATGAATTGAAATACTTATCCATAACTAGTCATGTAATCATATACGTGGTGTCTTTAGGGATATTATTATTTTTAAAGTATTTCAGGATGGATTGAAAAGAAATTTTCAATTATCCTAATAATATTCCCTAGGAGTTTCAAACCATGCGCATAGTAAGGTTCATTGTTGTGTACTACGTTACACTCGATTTAGGCCTCTGATGCCCTTTTCAAAATCATTACTTGTAGGTTCATCTGTGACTGAAACTTATCCACTTGTAGTATCAAGATTGGGTTTTATGATTAGGAATACACATATAATCTCTATCATACAAATATTTTGGGATGTGATTATATAATTATCCTCAAATCATATAGTAGGGTTATTTTCCCCAATCTTTCATTTTGTAAATCTAGTTCCTATGTATTATAAAAAAAATTTTGATACCAATTTCAATGAACCCAACCATAGTGAACCAGAATAGATGCCTTAATTACATTAGAAAAGAAGAATTATTTAAATCCTAATGGAAAAAATTTGTTTTGTGTTTTTAAAAACTATATTACACACATGATACCCTAATTATATTGGGAAAATAAAATAAATAATAATAAAAGTAAAAGGTTATCTTCCTTGAAACTCATTACAAAAATAAATCTACTTATATTGGGGAATTGAAAATTTAAGGTTTATCTGAAATTCTCAGTAAGGGTTATTTAAAAAAGCAATATATCATGAATAAATAATCATAATAAATATGTTAATGTGAATAACAGAAACACATTCCAAAAAACCATAATATAATCTGAATTTGTAGGAATAAAAGATGATAAAATTATTCTATATGTATAATCATATTATTTGAAACATGATCATGTATATTATAAAAAATAGAATACTCACATGGAATATCAATTATGAATGAATGTATAATTTCATAGATATTAACAATAAATATCAATCCTCAAGATAGTTACATTCAACATCTATCCTCCTGATAGTTTATGTATGTGGTTAGAAACCCATTATAATTAGCCAACTAATTTATCTCATGATATTACTAAATCATTCAGTTGATTACATAAATTGATCCCCAACCCATATATTGTATGCCCAAATCATTCTGTATATATAGATTTTAATCATTAATCAATATTTCCCCAGTAAGACATATAACACACATAGTAAACATCATATCTAAAAATTGTATATCGTATAGGTAATAATCATATCTATTATACTAAAACATGTTTATTTAAGTGAAATGTAATTTATAATGAAAAATCATTATAATAAAGTTATTGTTTCGAGATAAATTTAACAATCACAAAATAAAGTGAGATTGAAATATAACTTTCACCACATAGTGATTTTCAACTAAAATATACATGGGTAAGTTAATTTGGTTTGAAAAAAATACAATTAATAATGATGTTTTCATGACATGTTTTGTATAAGTGATAGTATATACACCCCATAAATGTGACTTTCAACGTTAAAAAAATTATCCTCAATAGAATGTAAATTAAGATGAAATTCATTACCTCATGCTTATATTTTGTTGAATTATATATAAACATATGTGTAATTATTATAATCATTTTTTTAACTTATAGAAACCCATATTATAAATTATAATATGATATATTGCTCTTTTACAATAACTTATCACCAATTTTTTAATATTCCTCTATTATTTTCATTGTTTCTGCTGATAATTACCATGTTTTACAAGTATGTTTTGTATTTTTAATTTTTCCCTCATATTTAAAAGATTATAAAATAATATAAATAATTTAACCAATGAATTAAATATCATATATATTTAGAATATAAGTATTTAGTATAATACAAAAAATATGGTGACAGGAAATTAAATACCATACTCATGAAGACAGTATGTCATACGTATGCATTATCATTATTTCCACTTACAAGTCATATTGAAAGAAATACAATTAAATGATTTATATGTATATTATAATTCCAATATCACATTAATGTCATATATATCACATATTTTTATTTAATCAATCCTTTATAAATTCATTCTAAACTATGAATGAATTACATCGCTTCACAAATAGGCAGTCCTCCGTACACATGAACAAAGTTATTGTTTTCCCATAAAAATGAGAACATGATGTTATGTGTCATATATTCATTAAAGAATAAAAAATAAGCCATAAATTTAATAAATATCATATATGAACAAATTTTACATCATTATTCAAAACCATGAAATTTGGTAATGTGAATATGGGCAACGTTGGTTTGGAAGGTTCTAGTCTTCCGAACAGAATAACGATTATTTCATTAACAAATTGATGGTAGTGTGAAATTTATTGCGTTTAATACATAAAATAATGATATATAAAAATAATTAATATATTTATTTCATAATATATTCGTGATATAAAAATAATTGAATTGTTTTGATGAAGAATATAAAAAACGTTCATTGATGAACATTCCCCCTTCTTCAGGTATCTCAATTTGGTTATATCCAAAGTCCTTGATTGGTTGGATTTATGCACAATGTAAGGATTGTAGGTTAATGTTAGGGAAGTAGGTAAGTGATTTTTTTAGTTTTTGGTTAATTAAAATGGGTTTTTAGGTGTCAAAATGAGGGAGGGGGAAGTTGAGTACCCTTATATATTTGAAGATGAGTGACATTCTTGTAAATACTGAAATGTATTAATTATTGGGAGGTTTACCTTTACTCATGTGGAAGAAATATTTAATAATATATAGGTTAAATTTTATTTTTATAGTAATTTCTTCATCCACAGAAGAACAAATGCAATTTTGAAATTTTCTTCATAGGTCTTTATGTTTACCTTATTTTACCATTTTTTACTAGGGTAACTAGATTTTTCACCTAAGTAATTTTTCCATCAAAAAAATTAGAACCAAAATTTTTAAATATTAATAATAATTTATAAAATAAATATTCATTTTGTTTTGTAATTTAATTTTTATATAAGAACACCTAACAAAAAAACTACTTTATCCATAACTGTGCGAACAATGTTTTATCTTTTTTGAGGAAAATGTGTAAATTATAAAACATCAATTGGTATATGAATGGACCATATTTTTTATTTGTTAAAATTTAATGTTACTTTGGGATAATAAAGGATTCTAATTAATTTTAAATCATTAAATTATATAGCACTAATTATATTATAATAATAATGTCAATTTTGACATTATTTATCAAATTTAAATTTACAAATATCTTGGAAATAATGTAATTTGAATATATTAAGTCAAAAATGTAAAAGATTTTATATTCCTCAAATAAATTAATGTAAAACAATATAACATTTAATTTATATCACTCTTAATATTTTTTATTTTCATTGATTTTCATTAATTATTAAAAAAAATAATTATTGTGGTTCTGTTTCATTAGTATTTTAAGAAAACAATTCATCTATTAAAAATAATGATAAATTATTATGATGACAAAAATAATTTATATTTAAAAAAAATATGTATAATAGAATAAATGTGGTTTTTCCATATCCAATGGATTTAATGTTATTAAAAGTATAAAAAGTATATTTTTGACTTTTTCATTACGTAACATATTAAATAAGTAACATTCAATGAAAATTTTCACCCGAACACATAAAATTAGAATGAAAATCATAAGGGTATTAATATTACCATAAAATTTTTGTTGGAAATTTTTTTCATCATTCTTACAACTTATATTCTATATTTAACCACTAAACAAACATATTTTTACATTAATCACTATAATAACATTTATCAATTTCCACTAATCATTATTGTCATAAATTGTATTAAATATATTATATAATATTAATTATATTGATTCCAAAATGGAATAAATTATTCTAAATTCAATTCATCTAAGTGGAATTATATAAATTGAAAATTAATCACATAGACTGGATAAGAAAGATATATTTTAAATTGAAAATGTAAAAAAGTATGAATTATATTTATATACAAATACAATACAAAATTGATTTAAATAACCTAAATTGGATTAATTGGTATATAATTGAACAAATGCAACATAAAACTAATTAAATCAGTAATTTATCATTATAAATTATTTAAATGTAAATGATGTGTTTAGTTAAAATTATATATTTTTAACTATTCATATAATATGGATCATATGATAAAAATACATAAATTTGACACTAATATAATTTTGACATTAATATTTTAAAAAGGAATATTATTTTGTCCAAAAAAATTAATAAAGGTGTAAAGATATATTTTTATAACCAATGCACAATTAAAAGGCTGCAAAACTGCCTTTCTAAAAATATAGTTTTATGCATAAATATATATTTATCTTTATATTATGCCTAAAAATTATATTGGATGACTATATAAATATTTTTTTGAATATATATATATATAATTAATATCTTTCATTAATAGTAATTAATTTAATTTATTCGATTGAAATAAATTTGTGTTCATAAATATAGTTTTTTAATGAAACAACTTTTTTATATTAAATTTTTTTTATATTCATTTATAATTAATCAATAACTAAATAATTTAAAAAAATATCTTTATTAGTTATTTAATATGATTCATAATTCTCAAATAAATAGCTAGTAGATAATTTTCACTTTAAATAATAATATAAAAATAATTCAATAAAACACAGTCTTGTGGGTAATTCAAGATGTTGAAGAAATTCATTTTTCATTGTAATACAAACTAAATCAATGTTGAATGTAATTATAATTATATCATAGATTGAATTTATTTAATATATAAAATATATTTTAAATTTTGAGAATGTTATATTTTTTCTACACTTTGTATTGTTGTTCATACATGCTATGGAATAAAATTTTATACTTTTAGAATTTCGGGGTGTTACAAAAATTATTACTTTCATGTTTGAAATGATTGTTTTTAAAATAAACAAATAATAATAGAAAAAATAGTTTTTTCCTTTAAAAAGTGAGTTTTTTTAAAAAAAATTGTGTACTAGATAATATCATAATATATAAAAAAATTATGAAATAAAATAGTTTTTTATAAAAAAAGTGAACAGGCTTTGAGAGAATGTTCAAAACCAAATTTCACTACCATAACACTTAATTATAATAAAATACTAATACTTGTTTTTAAAGTAATATTTTAATATAGTTTTAATGATGATATAAATAAAATTTATATAATTAATAAATATCTTTAAATTGAAAATTTTAACTTTTAAATATATATTTTATTAGATAAAACTTTTTGAAATATGTTAGGATACATTTACATAATGATAAAGATGATAAAAGTATAATTATCACGAGAAAATACTTTTGAATAAAAATTGTCACTTTTTTTAAAAAAAATCCATACTACGTAAATTTTTTGGATGGATTAAAATTTTTATTAAATATTATAAAATTAGAAAAAAAGTGTAAGATTATATTTTATAATATAATATATAATTTAATGAAAATGAATTTAATTGAAAATAATAAAATTTAAATATTAAATAATACAAAATATTTATCTTCCAAAATTAGTAAATGTTAATCACTTATAATATTTTTTTATTATGACTTTATTAATAATGATTATAAAAAATGTTGTTATTTTTAACACCGGTGTAGCATGTAATGCACGTTTTCGATCAAAATATTTCTTTTAATAGGTTTATAATTTTACTTCTATAGCATCACAGGCTTCACATACATTGAAATTACATCTTTTTTAATGAATATTTAGAAGATTAAAAAAATACATACCGAAGGACTACAATAGTTTACTGTCTTTGGAAACATGATAATAAAATATTCTAACATGGAAAAGGAACTTCAACATCTCCCTTTAAGATATTTCCCTTCTGTACTTATACTAAAAATATTTGTTCATAACCTAGAAAAATGAATCATAAGAAATGGGTGATCTCACATGATCAATAAGGGTTTAAAAGGGAGATATATGAGCACAAAATAAGAATAATTATATGAAAACATGATCATAACAAAATAATATCACACCCCATATATGTAATATCATAATGATGATTCATGGAATAAATATTGATAGTTCATAGTACATGAATCATAAGGTAGTCAACCTGAAAATCCATAAAAGAATAACATAGGTATTTGACCTGGAATTTTGGTTTAAACACATAATGTCATTCCCAATATGTCGAGGCTCATTTCCAAAGACATATCCCGACACATATTTGGGACAACGCCTATTGGGTATAAAATAAAACTATCCTTAGTCGATGTTCTTTGTTTATTAGACATCATTGTTTCCCGATATTCTTATATTAGATAGGGTTTCCCCATCATAACATAGTGCATCGGGATTCCCCAGCTTCCTAGTGTAGATCAGGATGCACCACTTTCACATTTTTTATAATGGCGCACATATTTACCATTGTGGATCAACCCTACTAACATGTCTCCCATCATTATTTCACGATATATAAATATTTACATAATAAATTGGACAGAGATATAGGGAACATCTTCCACTTAATAAAATCATACCTACATGTGTTATAAGAACATAAAATGTTCATCATATCATAACCCATAAAATGATATGGGTTTCATAAACATCATATCATAACCCATTAAATTAAATGGTTATCATAAAAATTTCATTACATCATTACCTATGGAAAAGAGATTGGTCTCATAATCATTTCATCAAAGCCAAACCTATGAGAAGAAGAAAGTTTCAAAATCATATAACCCATGGGATAACAAATTTCTTCCAAGATATAATTCCATAAAAACCTAAACCATTCATGAAATAATATAAATGTTATTATTATATTGGTTCACCAATAAGTGATAAACTATAATATATTGTGTCATCATTTATGGGGAAGTATTTTTAAAGATGACATTGAAAATTTCTTAATGAATATTGAATTTATATAAAAATAATTCTAATAAAACCATTTAAAAAATAATTTTCTTATAAATAGGGTATAAAAATTCCATTTAAACATTTCTTGAGGAAAATAAATACTTTAATTCTATATACACTCTTTCAAACATATATAGTTTTGAAAACCTTTTTCATTCAAAATAGATATTTATATTTTTATATAATACAAGAATTATTTTGAAAACCATTTTTCTTTAAAAAACATATAAAATAATCATAAGAAAAAAAAATTGTTTATGAATAAAATAATCATGGAATCATTTATTTTGAAAATATAGTTTTTAAAGAACACACATTTCTGACCGAATAGAGTGATAAAGTTGGGTTTTCTAAGGGACAAATTATTTATTATATTAAGTACCAAATAGTTAAATAATGGTTCCAATATATGAAGATATCATGAATAATAAAAATTTAAGAAAATTCTTTTGTTTTCTTGATATATGTATCATAATATTTCATCAATGGAAACATATTAAAAAATAATCCTGATAAATGATGAGATTATTGTAATAAATTATTTCCACTTTGGTAACATTGACTCACAATCCACATGAGAGAATTACACTAATAACATAATAAAATATATTTATATAATAATATTCAAGATATAAATTTCAATCTATATAATATACACCCCATAGAAAAATATAGGTTCATAACCTCACATGTGTCTAAAAGAATGCAATTTGAGAAAAAAATTACTTTACCGTTTAGGTAAATATAGAAACATAAACCCCAAAAAATAATTATACTTTAATTAATATGTAAATATGTGTAAATTAATTTATATGTATCATAGAATAAATTAGTTTACATCATACACACTATACAAAAAAATTATTGATAAACATGGAATGTATCTCATGGATATAAAAAGTGAGATAAGAAAACCCTTACTTTAAGTATTGAATTAATTCATAAATGTTCAAAAATAATATATAAGAATTATAATTTTATTATAAATCCACAAAACATACATATTATTATATATCATAAAATATATTATTTTTTATGGCCTTATGTTAATCATTTCTTTATAAATTCTTCTTTTGGTTATGATTTGGGTAACAAACTCTTTGTTTTTTGAGCATGATTTGACTCTCCATTATTTTTCCACTTAATTAGGTCATGATTTAGTTATTTAAAGAATGTAAAAAATGGAATAAATTTTAAATATATTCACTATATATGTATTTATAACAATCTATAAAATTAGGAAATAACGAAATGTAAAATGCCATTCATAGTGATTATAGGTCGTACATATGCATGAACATTTTTTCCATTTTATTATTATATTGAAAAAAGTACGTAAATTAAATATATGTATATATTTATATAATAATTAAATTATTATTATTATTTATTTATCATATAAATTTACTAAACTAATCCTTAATATATTTCATACAAAGTCTAATCTAATCACATCATTTTGCGGAGGCAATAGTCAACACATCCCCAAATGAGGTCATCATGTCTACAAAAAATGGAAAGAATGAAGGGATTTATTATATAATATTTAAAAAAATAATAAATTCATAATTTATATAATGTCTCATATTAAAATAAAGTTTCCATCATAGTTCCTAACAATGAAAGGTGGTAAATATAAAATGAACTATATCATTTCATGAGGCAGTATTTCACTACACACAAGAACCCAATCAAATTACACATTTGATGGATGTTTTTTTAGGTGTAGTATGTATAATTAGAAAAAAACATATCAGTATATTGAGGTAACTAATTTCATTATATAATCATGTAATAATAATATTTTTGGGGTGGATAGAGAAAATAAAAAAAGAGTTTGAGAAAGGATATAACATATTCTTGAGGTA
Source organism: Viscum album (assembly GCA_963277665.1). Taxonomy (NCBI): domain Eukaryota; kingdom Viridiplantae; phylum Streptophyta; class Magnoliopsida; order Santalales; family Viscaceae; genus Viscum; species Viscum album. The sequence continues at coordinate 44,278,753 of OY728141.1, read as the reverse complement.
GCTCTTTTTGGATTGCACCTTAGGGAATACATAAGTGTATTTACTAAAAAAATAGGCTTCTAGGTTTATAGGATAAATGTTGGGAGATTATTTTGGAATGGTTTCGATGATAAAATTTTCTATGAGAGGTGTAAGGAAGTGAAATTTTGAATGCTTTTTATAGTGTAAGAGTGATATTCTTGTAAATAACAATAGGTAAACACTATTGGGAGGTATCCTGTATCTCATGATTTTAAAAAATAAAAAAAATAAATTTAAAGGGAATTAATGTATATAAAATCCTCTAATGCACAAAAATAAATGTATTTTGATAATTTTATTCCCTAACTTCAATTTTTTCCAACTTTTATCATTTTGGTTTTTATTTAAGAAACTATTTTTCTATACAATGTAATATTAACATTAAAGTTAAATTAAAGATAAATTAATTAAAAAATATATACCAACATAAATATAAATATGATATATTATATTCAAAAATCATATCCCATGTATGTTGGAAATTAATTATAAAACAAGTTCATGTAACACACAAAACATGGTTTTTACCAAACTATGATAAATTGTTTTTCTCTATTTAATGGTCAATATGATAATTATAAATAAACAATTGTTTCATGATTTTACTATATAATCTATATATTGAAAATTAATAAAAAACTTGAAGATGAAATATTTTTTATTTTAATTCATTTAATAAAATAACATTTATTATAAAATGACATTTATGTAACCCTTAACATCTTCTTGTAAAGTAATGTTTCCAAATAAATCAATTTATTAGGAAATTAATATCATTTAACACATTTTCTTACATTATTGACAAAATACATCTAAAAAATTTCTTTATATACTACATGATTTGTATAACATAATATTCTAATTATAAAACATATACACTTAAATCCTCCAACTTTATTCATTAACCATTACCCATCTTTCATAAAATTATTCCTTAATACCTATTTCTGAGATTATGAAATATAGAAAATGTTTTAAGGTTCCTTAACCTCAATTTAATTATTCTTCTTAAATTTAATGAAAAAAATTGCTGAAGAACATAATATTCCATTCCCATGCCTTTGGTGTTGTCTTTATCATCAATAGTATAACAAATTATAATACCTCCTTCAAGATTCTATTCATGATATTTCAACTTAGGGCATCAATATTATATTGACCATACCTTCCACAAAAACAAAAAACAATTCTAACCCAATTGCTTCATGTTTTGGTTGTTGGAGAATACCAGAAATAATATTATGACAAACAATTATCAATGAAAAACCCATATAATTATGAAAAATTACATATATGATACCTAAATTAAGAAACCAGATTTCAAATCTATTACACATAAGGATTTTTCTTAGATATATCCGTTGAAGTATCCTTTGAAATATTTTATGGAATATTTACTAAGGTTTTCTAATCTTAGTTTCCCAAGTTTGACTAAACCATTTCTTTGATAACAACTATAGAAACCTATTATTAACATACATGGATATTAAATAATTTCATATGATTATTTTGTACATTACAAAAATACAATCTCGAGTACAATAATAGTTTATTTTCATTGGAAATATAGAAATATAATTGTATTACTTGGAAGAATATATTCAACATATCCCTTGAATTTATTCCCCTTTAGGACACCTACTTAAAACCAGTCTTCATAACATGGGGAAGGGAAACTCAAGAAATGGGTGAGCACCGATTCTTGGTAAGGGAAAATATGTGAGTTATGTAAAAATTAACTAGAACATAAGGGTATTATAACATGATAATAATAATGAACGATCATACTCAACATAATAAATATCATAATCATGAGTCATGGCATAAAAATTCTATGATCATAATTCATGAATCATAAGGAAATCGAGTGCATAATCCATGAACGCCAAACATGCGAATAAGACCTGAAATTGTGGAAAAAACAAGTTCTATCATTCCCTATAATTGGAGTCTCATTTATAGAAACTAATCAAGGAACATCATGGGGACTACACCAATTGGGAGGGATACACCACCATCCCTAGTCATAGTCCATTATTTATCAGGGTTTGGGATTCCCCATCTTCATATAGTGAATTTGGTCTCCCCATCTTCCCATACTATATTGGGCTTCCCCGTCTTCCCATAGTGGATCATGACATACCTATTTCCCATTTTGGATTATGACAAATCTATTTCCCATGGTGGATCACTTCTGTCAACTTATCGCCCGTCATTATCTCATGAGATACAAAATAGTTACCCAATTCATTAGAGAGAGATATATGTTTCACATTTCATAAAATTAAATCATACAAACATGTTCCCTAAGATAATAAATGTTTCATTATATCATAACCCATAGAAAGATATGGGTTTCATGGACATCATATAATAACCCATGAAATAAAATGGGTACTAAAAAAATTCATAATATCATTACATATAAAAAATAGATAGGACTTATAATCATTTAATAAAAAAATAAACTGTGAAAAGAAGTGGTTTTCAAATTAACATAACCTCGTGAAGAGAAATAGGTGACAAAAAAAACTTTTCAAAATATCATCAACCAGTATATAAATAATATGATTTTTATTATTGGATATAATCCCAAGTAATGCATACACTATAAAAATGTATACCATCTTCAATAGGTAAGTATTTTGAAAGATCACATAGAACAATTTTTAGGGAAAATATTCTTTATTTGAAAATAATTATCATAAAACCATTTTTAAAATTATATTATTATAAATTACTCCAAAAAATTCAATTAAAAACATTTCTGAACAAAAATATATTTCCTCTTGGAATAAATCTATTTATAACAGAAATCATTTTGAAATAATTTATCCTTGAAAATCGATTTGTAATCATATAATAAATACTTGGAAAAAATTTGAAAACCATTTTACCTGAAAAATTATAATATAATATATAAAATATTTAAAAAAACTACTCATAAATTTTTTAAACCCTTAATATGAAAACATGTCTTTCTAAAGAACACAAATTTCAAACTGAAGAGACAAATATGGGGATGTTTTCATAAAAAATATTCATAATTATCATAAGTACCAAATAGTTGGAAATGGTATCAATACCTGAAGAAATGATGAATAACCATAATTAATGAAAATTCAGAAGTTTTCTAGAGAGATGGATCAGAATAGTTCATCAATAGAAGCGTTATCATAAACATTCCTGATAAATGATGAGATTATAAGGAATAAACTATTACCACTTCAGAAACATTAAACCATAATCCAAATGAGATAATAATATTTAATGAATCATTAAATATCATTGAATAAGTAAATTCATGATATAACATGTCAAAGGTCAGTATATATAACCCATAGAAAATTATAGGTGGATGCCATTGAATATATCTCAATGAAGGAAAATTGAGACAAACATCACTTTATTTTTTAGATAAACATTGAACCATAAATTACATTAAATAATGATCATAAAATTGATATTTATAATCCCATAAATTAAATTATATGTACCATGGAATAAATTCATGAGTATTATATTCATCACACAAAATAAAAAAGTGGTGAACATGTAATTAATTTAATAAATATAAAAATAATGTTGAGAAAACCCTTACCATAAGTATTGACATTATTCATACAAATTAAAACCTCATATATAATATTTATATATTTTTTATAAAAAAATAAAATAACCATATTCTTATATATCATAACATATATGAATATATTATGTCCTTAAATAGCCCTTATATTAATTATTCATTGATTAGGTTATGATTCAAGAAATAACTTTTATTTCATACATGATTTGACTTGTTATTCCAGATCATTTAACAAAGATACAATTTTTAGTATTTAAATAATATAAAACATGGAAATAATATAATTTATATTCATTATATATGTGTTTATAATAATCTATAATAGATAAAAAAATGTAAGACACCATTCATGGAGACCATAGGTTGTACGTACGCATGAATGTTGTATCTGTTTTATTATCGTATTGATGGAATGAAAGTAAATGGAATATATAATTATATATTATCATTAAATTAGAATTTTTATTTCATATATATCATATATGTTCACAAAAAAAAACCTTCATACATTATATGTAGAGTGTGATCAAATTGCATAGCTTTGAGAAGGTGGTAGTCTCACATCCACAAACAAAGTTTTCATATTTAAAAAAAATATAAATCATTAATGAATGTGTGATATAGTAATTAATTAAACATAAATAAGTCATAAATAAAATATATATCATATAAAAAAATTTCATCATAATTCCCATCCATGAGAGGTGGTAAATGAAAAATGAAGAACATCATTTCGTGTTTTGCAGTTTTCGATATAGAAGAATAGTATGTATGTTACCCATTTAATGGAAGTGTGTATAAGATTATGTTAAACTATTAAAATAAATTAATATTATTTTATTAGTAATTAATATTTTATTATATAATCATTTAATAATTAGAATTGAGGGGTATAGAAAGAAAATAAAATATAAGATCTTAAGGAATAATGTTACATCATCTTTGAGAAATGCCTTTTGGTTTTCCGCATAGGGATTCCTTGGAAATTTTTATTCACAAATGGGGGAAACCATGTAGATATGAAGGATTTGGGGAGCTTATTAGGGTAGGATTTTTATAATATGAGTAGTATCTAGTGGTGTATGTATTATGATTATTGAAAACATTTTTTTATAGGGGAGTAAAAGTTGAATTCATGTAAATAACAAAACATAAATAGTGTTAGGAGATATATCTTACCTATTGTGATTCAAAAATAGTAATATAATTAATTAAATTTTATTTAGGGTTGATCAAACCCCACATAATAGAAAAATAAGTGTACTTTTTTTAATTTTATTCTTTGACTTAAATGTTTCGGCACTTTTATGATTTTAGATTTTATTTAAGAAACTTGTTTTCTAACTAATGTAATTTTACCATTAAAAATAATATAAAGTGATATTTATTAGAAATTATAGAATATATTTTTTATTAATATGATATATAAATTAAAAAATATTAATTCCCATGTGTGTTGTAAATTAATTTTAAAAAAACTACATAAAACATGTAAAAATACATGTTTAACCTAAACCGTGATGACAATGTTTTTTCTATTTAAAGGTAAATATTCTAATTATTAAAGAATAATTGGTAAATCAGTTGAAAATATTTTATATTTAATAAAATCTAAAAATCAATTAGAATAATAAAGTATTTTTAATATAAATTTTTTTAATAATATATCACTTATGATAAAATAACATTAATATCTGTTTTGACATTATTTCGTTAATTTAAATTTTAAAATATGAAATCATTATTTATATTTGTATATATTAATTTTTAATCTATTTAACATGTTATATTCACCTAAATAAATAATATAACACATAATTACATTAACATTTTCTCACTTATAATGTTTTTTAAATCATATATTTTATTTAATTATTAACTAAATAATCAATGTCTTAACATTTTAAGTGTTTAATGTATTTCGTATCAATAAATTATAATTAATTTACCTTTATAAAGATAACTTATTTACATTTAAAATTATTTTTTATAACCAAAAATATGTATCATATTCAAGACCCTAATGCTTAATAAATGTTAATTGTAAAGAAGGTTCCTTTTTACCTCTTTTCCTTCCATAAATTAGTATATGGGTTACATTCATGAATATGTGTCCCAATAACTCAAATAATTCAGAAAAAAAGGGTTTGTGGTAAAAATAATGGTATTAAATGGAATATGGACTTGTTTCTAGGTCATTTTGGCCCTTATGATTAAGGATTATTCCATTGTTAATCTTAATATTACCTTAATCACTATAATTAATTTTAATCACACTCACTAATATTTTCTGATAAAAAATTAAGTTCAAATATTTTGAATAAAAATATCTAACAATTTAAAACTCTTTATATACATTTTTTAAAATTATATTCACAAAATTATAGAAAATAAATTTAAAGCTAATCCCTCAAATGAGGCAAGAAAGCGGGTTTTTGAACTGAAATATTCCAATGTTAATTATTTTTATATATATATATTAAATATAAAAATGATCCCAATAAACTAATTTTAATTTATATATGTATAATTTAACTATTTTTAGTTTAAAATAAATTTAAATTTAGATTTTAGCATTACTAATTATTTAATAAAAAATGTAGTTTTCAACAAAATTGCATTATTTTACATTATTGTGCAAAAAACAAAACATCTTATAAAAATAACATAAATCTGTTGAAAGATAATTTTGAAACAATGAATTATAAAATAAGATTATTTCTAGAAATAATATTTATAAAAGTGTTAAATTTTAAATTTAAAATATGTGCACCACTAAAATGTGGTAAAACACAATCTTGCGTGTAATGGAAGCAAACTCAGTGTTGCATGTAGTGCATCCTTTTATTATTGTAGTATAAAATCAAATAATATGTTTTGGGATAATATAAATCATGAATAACTTGTCTGATTTCATATAGCACATGATATAATCATTAGAGTGTTAAATGAGAAAAATCACAAGTTTAAATTATTTTGAAAAAACATTTCACAAAATATTATGGTGTTATAAGTTCATTATAATATACACACTGATTCATCCACCTCCCACTGTTTAATAATTCATATGATTTTAACGATTCTATAGAAGGATCTTCAATAAACTTAACAACCTAACACCCTTATCATCTTTGAAAATATTTTCAATTTGTTTCGAAACTTTCTTATTTTTCTCCTTTATTTTACATTTATATATTATCTCTCGATGCCATATCATAATATCTATCTCTTATATCTATTTTAATATGTTCAAAATGGTAAAATTTCTTATATGTTTTCGAATTTTAAATATCTCTATATCTCAAAAATCACATCCTACTCCTTAAACATGTTTCTATATCATTCACTAATAAAATTAAAATTAATATATAAATGACTTTACAAATCTTTTCATAATCACCCAATTAGATATAACCTAATTTACTCATTATGATAAGATTTTATATTATTTAATATATTTTTTTACTATAAACTATTTAAACATTATATAAAGGGTTATAGTATAATACCTTTAGTAGAAAGAAAAACATTGATTCATCTTATTCATACTTTGTAATTCACCTTATGATTAGATTTTTGATAAAATAATTTTCTCAGTATATTATGGTGTAATCAATGCTTTAATGGAATATAAAATTACTCTAATGAAATTATAAGAATTATATTTCTGGAGTGTTTCAATATTGTGTCTCTTATCATAGTGTGAAACTTGTGAATGAATCATGAATTTCTATCCATGATCCACTGTTCCAAACCATTAATCGATATATACTATTATGTAAAACCATACCATGACCTATTTTTATTAAAACATAAACCATTTTTATAAAACACTCAGGACTACACCATTTTGTTTTTCGTGTATTATATAGTGTGTTACAGAAAAATATTTTCTCTATATAAAAAATATTTCCTTGATAACTCTAATGTATAATTACACTATCCCATTTTTAATGTGCTTCTTATATGTGGTAAATTTTCATTCTTTCATCAATGAAATAATTTTTGAAACATGAATTACGTAAAAACTATAACATTATTAGTTTTATAATTGCAACTCCATCACTATAAATCATTAAATATAATATAAATATATTAAATTCATGGAAACTAAAATATTACTCTTTAAATCCAAAAACATGTACTTGACTATCAATGGATAATAACAAATCCAAAAAATGGTAACATCAAATATTTATTTTATTTTAATGGATCCTATATTTTTCTTCCTTATTAATATCACATGTATCACATTCATTAACTGTTGTTATAGGATTAGTTAAAAAATAGATAATGAGATATAAAATAATATATCTAGAATCATTTGTAAAAGAAGTATTTTTTTTCTTTTTGGTAGATCCAAATAGATTGAATAAAAATATTTATATATTTATCAAAAAATATGATAATTATAGGATCTATTTTATATTGTATGAAATGTATATTCCATTATTGGGAAGTTATAGTATTTTATGTTATTTATCCTTTTTTTATTAATTTTGAATGATGTTAATTATTTAAAATAATAGTTATTTTGAAATTTAATTGATAAAATTTATATATTTGTGGTTTAAAAAATGTGAGCTATGTTGAAAGTAAACAGTTTTTTATTTTATAAATAATGGATTATTTTTGGAAAATTCATGTATTTGAAATAACATTATTTGATATAATACTAATGTCAAACAAAATTGATTTTAATATTTTCTATTATTTAAGTTTAAGATTAATGTTGTTTACATATTTAACATGTTAACCAATTTTTTAAAGAAAATATTATTTACAACTACATAAAATAAGAATATGTGAAAGAAAAAAATTTCTAGAAAATTTTTAAATTTGATATGTAATGACTAATAATATAATTATTTTATATGGATTGTATGTTTCATGGTATGTGATAGATATAAGAGATGGGTTTTACTAGTAAAATATAATCTATTAGACGAATCATGGGACCCAATAATATAATAATCAAGATATACTCAAATTAAATAATTCATTGATATAACACATGATTCCTTTAATTTATGTTTTTTAAATGAAATTAATTTTAGTTAATTGGGGTTGATCAAATATAAGATTATGTGGGGGTAATTTGAGGAATATTGTAAGATCCCATTCTTATAATGGGGTACTTTATTATTAGAATTTTGATAGAATGTCACTATCTTGGTATATGAAATGTTTCAATAGTTTATTTTTAAAATCAAGTATGTCTCAGGGGTTATGGACATGAAAGATTAGAAAAAGAGTTCATCTAGTGTATAATTCAAAGTTTTCATGCCATTAGTGCTAACCATTATCATGTATCATGCACATTGGAGATTGGTGGTCCATATTTGATCAAACCATTCACGGTGGGGGACCAAACTACTTTGGATTGGATAGAGCCACCCTGCATGGACACAACATGGTTAAAAAAATGATCCTACTCTATATGAAACCATGTAACCCACTCACCCACTTAAATATAGAACGGATCATGGTTGGTGGATGGTCTTTCCAAACATGAATCCAAACCCTACTCCTCATTAAAAATGGGGAAATATATTATTTATCACCTCAGGACATAAGAGACTATTCCGTATTTTCTTCCCCATATCATCTACAGTAGGTAAGGGTGATAAACCGTTCCTCCCAAACTTCATAAAGATTGACATCCATTATTTTGAAGCTGTTTGGATCACCACTGGGTGATAAGTGATCATCTGGGTGATTCTAAAACTCATATTCCTTCGTTTATCTATGTTATTGCTTTTATAATTGTTCATATTCATCCAAATATCTAAAATCCTCTTTTTAGTGGATTTTACATCGGCGAATGAAGGTTGGTTATTTTTTGAATCAAAGTATAAGGTTAAGTGTGCGTATAGTGACCCTAGATTAACATAGATTGATATCACCTCATTTTAGGTGAATATTCTTAACATTTCAAAAGTACACGCTTAGGGAGCATAATAGTTTAATGTCTTTGGAAACATGGAACACAATATTCTACTTTTTTGTAACATCTTCAATGTTCCCTAAAATTATCTTCACATTTAATACTTCTACTTAAAAACATTCTTCATAACCTATGGAAATGAAACAAAAGAAAGGATAATATTATATTTCAATTAACGGTAAATAATGGAGATACACAATCATATCATACACAAAAATTTATGATAATATGAACATAACATTGGAAAATCATACCATTCATATATGAGGCCATAAAAATGAATCATAAAATAAATATTCATATGTTATTAAAAATGAATCCTTAAAGGATCAAGAGTATAAGGAAATAAATCATAATAACGAAATAAGACATGTAATTGTGGATAACAAATAAACCTTAAAATTTATTTCTAAAGTAGTAAAGTCCAACTACCAATGTAATTTTAGTTGAATTGGTTCTCTCCCCAAACCATATTTGAAATCAAGTACCACTCCCAATACTATCTTAGAAGAAAATGTCCTAAACTGAACCATGTTCACTCCCCATTACAAACCTATATTACTAAAATGGTTTCACTTCTTGTTGCATCTCTATATTACTAAATCAAGTTCAATATCTATTCAATTCAAGTATTACTAATCCATTTTCACTACTAATTCAAGCCCTTTATCACAAAACCATGTTCACTCAAAGTTCCATCCATGTCCATATCAAGATATATAAATCATTATCCAATTCCTTGAAGGGTGATATAGGTCCCAACCATCACATAATAAAATAATACAAATGATTACCACTAAATAATAAAACATTTAACATATCATGAACCATAAAAATAGATGGGTTTCATAAACACAATATTAAAACCCATGAAATGAAATTTGTATCATAAAAATTTCATTATATAATATCACATGGGAAATATATAGTTTTCATAATCATATCATAATATAATAACCCATGAAATGAAAAAAGTTTCATAATCATTTATTAATGGTTCAAAATATAGATGAGAAATGGGTTACATAAAAAACATGTCATATTAAAAATAAACATTTAAAAGATTTAATAAGAATGGTTTCGATGGATATTATCACTATTATATCCTAAAATACATCAAATTAATTCAATATTATATGGATAACGATATATAATGATCATTTGTATCATTTGTTAATTAATATATTTATTCCTTATAAATTATTTTTTTATGTTATAATACATTTCCACAATCATTTTCATTGAAAAACACATTTTAAACATTTGAAGAAGTATTTTAAATTTATTTAAAACATTAATAGTGTAAAATATCATTTTAACTTTGAAATTTTGATTTTTATAATATAAAACAATATGATTACGTTTTTTTAAATATATTTTGAAACATTTAAAAGAATATTTTAAATAATTTAAAACACTTATTGAACAAAAAAATTAAAAATATTTTCTTTAAAAATAATGTTTAGTGAAAAAAAATTAAAATATTTGAAAAAACATTTCTCTTATAAAAAGAGTCTTGTCAATATTCAATAAATGATTCATAGAAATGAATTTTATGATGTTGAATAAATTTGTACATTCAAAACATTCTTTATTAATTTTAAAATGTTTAGAAAAGGGACTCAATTGATAAATTACAAGAATGATCTTTTAAAAAAATATTTTTCAAAAAATGTAAATATTGGGTTTATATTTATATTAAATTTCATAGGAAAATAGTATAAAAATTTTTAATATAATTTTAGAAAACATGGTTTTTAAAGAACATATATTTCAGGATCAAAAGAAAAATTATGTCCGAATTTCAGAAAAACATTCTGTGAATTATATTTTATACCAAAGAGTATAAAATATTTCCATTACATGGATATAAAATGAATGAAAATAAGATAAAAATTGTAATTACTATTATTGATATATGGATCATAATATTTCATCAACTAGAGAATAATCATAAAAAACCTTGATAAATGATGGCATTATATAAATTAACGCTTACCACATTGGAAACTTTGATTCCAAGAATGAATAACAATACATGGAGCATATAAGATCATGAAAATAAATAGACTCATGAAATAAAAATTCAAAGGGAATTATATAGACCACATAAAATAATACAGTTGCATAACATTACATGTGTCTCATTGAATGAAAATTAATGCAAAATTAATTTTCTTATTTGGTAACAATTCAACCATAAACCCCATGAAATATATATCATCAAATGGATATGTAAATATTCATCAATATGATTATAATATTCATAGAATAAATTTATGGGAATCACATACACCATAAAAAGAATTAGTGGTGAAAAGGTCATATGTGTTATAGAAATAAAATTCATTTTATAATTCCCCTTACTAGTTGAGTAACATTCTGATGTAGATCCCCTTGAAATAATAACATAAATTGAAACATTTTATATTGTTAAATAAATTCAATTGGTCATATAAAAGTCTTATTGAAGAATATAAATCAAATAAATGAAATGGATGGTCAATATGGCATGTATCTCAGATATATAATAATGTGAGATAAAATTCCCTTACAACTGAGTAAACACTGAATCATGTTCCATGGGAAATAATAACATAAAATGAATCATTGAATATCATAAAAAACATGATATAATATGTCATATGGAAGTATATACACAACTTATTTTGATTCTTTCCCCATGGTGAACCTCCTCGGGTGTCATTGGGTAATTACATGCATTGTTTCCCCACATTACGTCTTAACGAAAGTGGTCAAAATTCATCACTTTCTACAATGATGGAATCTCCTTGATCTAAATGGGATGAAGAGATTTTGGTTCATCCTTCCATGAATTCCTCCAAGGAACTTGATGCATAGGTGAGGTCTCACTCATATATTATTTCATGTTCATAAAACTCATTCTTTGTTCCATATCCTTATGGACATTGGTTAATTACACTACTTATATCTTGACAATCCAATGGGTCTTTAAATATAAGCAACATCTGTTGAATAGAGTAATCACATTGGGAATCATCATCATATATGGACACTATAAACATTTGACACATGTATTTTTCTCATAAGAGGAAATCTCATTGAAGAATCTTTTACAATGGATCTGAAGGAATCCTATGTCGATCATGAGGCATTTGATCCCATAATAATATCTTTCTAGGCATTATCCTGAAGTGTCAGATGTGTTGAATGAGGTAAAATTCACTATAAGAGAATATATTCAAAGGATTTAACCTCTTTAATCCCATGATAATTATGTGTTAGTAGTATAAAATGAGTCATTAATTTATTATATTATAGATATGAAATGAGGCTGATTAGAGTGCTCATAGAGGAGGACCTAGATGGAGCATCCCTTAAATCGAAGATGTCACACTATGAAGATTGATATAGACACCCTATAGGTGGATCATGTAGACTCTCCCCTAGGAGGGGCCACCAAGGATTAATTTTGTTTGGGATATAACCTCAGTGACGAGTCCTGAAAAATAAACTTATATTGAAGGGAACAAAACACACATAGTTTGATGATATATTTTACGGTCATTTTAAGGGGACTCAGTCGTGTAGTTTAATTTCATTTGGTAGGGTCGTTTTCATCACAAAAGGGGTAATGAAAATGGGTGGTGTGGATCTTACACATAGATTCATCCCATTATAAGAAAATTTCTCTTGGATGGATTGTGTTGTGGTTACACATCTGAATTTCCTAGGTGCTGGTAGGAACAATGATTAAGTGGATGGGGCTTATGAATGGATGTTTTCAAAGGGTGCCAGAAATAGATGTGACCTCTGATTTAGGGAATTATCTCACCAAGATGCTTCAGACCGGGTGATTATCTCATTGGATGTGGATGGAGTGGATGAAGTTGATAGAGTATATGGAGTATATGGAGCATTGGGTTTTGGGTTGAATGGATGAGGTGGTTGGACAGTATGGTTTGGACATGAAAGAGGCTAACTATGTGTCCTGGTTAGCTGGGAATAAAATCCCACATTGTTATGAAAGGGGAATTAGTGGTTACACTATAAGAGGCCTATATGTTTGGAGATTTCACATCTAAGCCTCCCATTTGGGGGGATATGGTCATGGATTACACATGGAGGGATGCCAATTAAAGTGGGGGATATATGGCATGGTTTCTTCTACCCTCAAATCCAATGTCGGTCATCATTGGTGTGAGAAATAAGAGGAAGTTGTATCCCTAAAATTCATGTGATGAAATATGTGTTCATGATAGATTTGGTGGGGCTAATGCATGGGATCCACTCGAGTATGATGCCATTCTATGTGAGTCAAATATGGAGCATCCAATAAAGGGTGTGTGGTTATTTCACGTGTAAGATACCCATGAGAATGGTCATGTTCCCCATGGAATGTGGTGGTGGAATCCCATAATGATCCTATATTGGGTATCTCATTTTCATTTCATGAGGTAAGACGGTATTATAACGTCATGTGCTGAGGATGTTCGTGTTGGGAAAGTTTATGTCATGATATGTGGACTTGGGGAACTCACTCCTTACCCCTTTGGATTACATAACTACCACTCAAGTTCCCATGGGAGGGGCATATATTTTTCATGTCCTTGGAGTAAAGGTGTGGATGTTTCATCTTTTGTGATGCTAACATTTACACCCCTATACTAAGAATGTAGGTGTTGGGTAAATTTATGCCATGATGTGTGCACATGGGGGACTCACTCCATACCCCTTTGGATTATATAACTACCACTCATGCATCCATGGGAGGGGTGTTGATTTACCATTTCAAAGGATTAATAATGTGGATGAGTGGTATTTCATGAGTTCCATGTTCACGTCCATATGCTGATATGCAAGGGGTATTAACGTACCTATGACGAGAAATAAAATGAATTGAATTGGATGCAATAGATGGATAGAAGACGTCTTACGGGGGACCAATAATTTTTTTCATCCAATATTGGAGGGTTGTGAACAAGGGTCTATCAAACATGTGATGTTTTCTCATGAGTTTAATGAACATATTTATTTGGACTACAGACAAGTCATAGAGCTTCAATTAAGGGGTGCACACAATATTGGAGGCTTGCACACAAGTGTTAGGTCTAAGTAGAAGATTTTTTTGAACAAAAAATCAGGGGACTGCATAAGAGGTTACTTTGTGCGCAACTGAATTTTACTAAAATAGGTTGTAAAATGGTTTAAAAATGTGGACCCACTCAAAGTAGGCCCCACATTGAATTTTTCATGAAATACCTCTTCCTTGAGGGTTCCATGATTTCACGATGTTATGTATGATCAATCTTATGTGTAGCAGAGTGGTGGTTGGACTTATGGGGGGTTACCATGAATAGGAGGGCCTTTATTTTGTAGAAAAATTATTGTTAATGGTGTCGAATATTTCAGTCATATAAAATTTATTCAATACATTTGATTCCTTATCAATGGAAATAAATCATACAAGGTATGGTCTAACATCATATTTGGCATGTAAGAGGTCTGTGGATGGATCCAGTTCATGAACAAAATGAGACAATCATACATGAACCATCCTCGTCTTTTTTGAATTTGATTAATTTAAACAACAATATATACATTATATTTTTTGTGAAATAGCCTCTCATTATGAGTTCAATTTTGCGCACAAACATCAAAACATTCATGCAACATCCATTGGTTTCATAGAATTTCCTATCAATTCAGATAATGGATTCTTTTCACTGAAATATATCCACTTTATACTTCATTAAAATTTATCCAGCAATAAATATCTCTCAACGCCATATAATTTGAGATTAAATGGGATTATAATGTTAGGTTCGATGGGAAATGTTGAAGTCATCTGTTGATACCAATGGGTGCATGAAAAAATCACCCAATTACATGTACATAGATTCTTTGGGCATGGAAAGCTAGGTCAATGTCTATAAATAAGAGGAGGGACATTTTTATGACACCTTTACATTCCACATGATAAGATATTTACTTTAATTCGTGTAACATCAACCCTCCTACACAAAAAATCATGCTTCGACCACTTCTTTAGCATGAATACGTATTCTTCCATGACATGGACTTTATGAGAAATCATCATTCTGCCTGAATGTAGTCTGGTATTATATGAAACATCACAAATTTCATGAATAACCTAAAATATTATACTCTCCATCCTTATAAAAGTCACACACACATTAAATGGCCGATAAACAAGACACTAATTAGGTTGAAGAAACAGGTTCCCATAAGAGGGATGAAGTGAACTAGACAAGGAGGTACAATAGGATGGGGGGTTGGGACCCATCTGTTGGCAACTATTCCTTCTTTTCCATTATTTTGATTAATTGGTTACAACTAGTTAATGTTAATAGTATGGGGATATTATCAGGGAAATTACTGATGGTGGAAATCCTAGAAGTTGTAAACATCATCAACTTCAGAGTTCCCATCCCAGCCAGACTCTATAGCATTATAGGTCACGTTGCAAAAGGGAACATGCCATGTATAATATGTCGGATGATTATGTTTTTCCATGGGTGTATTATAACATTCCATGGGGGTTATGAATTTTAAAATTCCATCTAGCCAATGAACTCTGAACTGTAGCCATACCTGCAAATATTCGATGGAATATGTCCCACAACACTTTATGAGGCTAGAATAGTTATTCAGATTGGAAACCATGAAAATTTCAACTATCTCCCCTTTGAAAAATTTGTTTTTTAGATGGAGGAAATCCTACACAGATCATGGGATCAAAGGGATTACCTACAATGCATCATAGGTGGGGTGTCAAACCATACTTGTTTTCCAATTAACAAAGATGCTTGGGTGCCTTCAAAAAGTGATGAAGAGAGTCTAGACATGGTTTTTTGAAGAGATACACCCTTGTATCATTCACCAACTACGTTTCACACTAGTGACTGTGGGATCTAGGAAAACCATTGTGCTATTACTAACCAATGTTGAAACAAGAATGTAAAAAAAATATGTGAGATTAATGGTGGTATCATTTTTAGAGGTGACCAATTTGAAACATGATAAAATGAGTGATCTTACAATTTGAGATACAGAGAATCAATTAAACACATGGATGATCACCATGGGGAATTCCTGACAACTGGGGTGGCTCAAGATGGGACCACAGTGGTAGGGACATGGCATGGTGTGACTACACCCCCACCTACATGAGGGGACTAGACTCAGAATAGGCCTCGATGACAATATAAGGTGACTCATTGGAATAATTTGATGTATCATATTCAACCTGATGATGATGCTTTTTGTACATCCCTATGGTCCACCTATAGGAAATTATAGTCTTCGTTTTTCATAGAGGACTTTTGGAAGAAGTTTAAGTGGGATGGAATTGAACTTCTGGATGTCAGGCACATTTGGGTTGAGAACATGATGAAATTCCATCAGGGATGTGTTTTTCACATCTATAGACATTTAACAATTCTAGTGGGGGAATAATGAATCCCCCTCCACCTTGGTAAAGTGATTATTGGTCAAGAATCAGATTGGGGGTGGACATCACCTGAGGAAGAATCTATTGAAGAAAAATAAATAGAGGATGATTCTAGTGAGAGGGGATCCCAGGGGACAAATTTTTATCATGAGTGACACTTGGAATTTCTAAAAATGGAGGAAACTATGACAGAGTTTCATGAGTATCCCATGATAAGAACAACATAATCATTTTAATATTTTAACCCCCTTTTCACTTGTCAGGTCCACTAACTGATACTTTTCTTGTGCAAGAGAATCTTGATAGTGAGAAAAAGGTCCTCACTATAGGGTAGGATGTGGTAAATGGTGTAGAGGAGCGTTCTATCGATCCAGTACTTGGGTGTATGTTGGTGATGAGCTAGATGATGCCTAAATGGCTAAGGTGACATCTTTGGAGTCCCAGGAAGTCCCAATTATCTTAGAGGGACTACATCTCAGTATATCCATGACGACACCTTCCCTTAGGGAGGTGGAAAACACGAGGCATATTATCATCGAAATCCATCACCCTCAAGGTAAGAGAAGAATTTGAATCAATTTTCTATAATTATATTTTCCTTAAGTGTTAGTAATAACATGTATGCCTGTCCCGTGTATCTTCTTCTCAAATGACTTAATGTTTACTAGTTCCAACCATTGGAATACAATATTATAAAGTGTTTCCCATCCTGGAAGCTCCTTGGATAACTCAGGATCTAAACTTGTTATGCTCATCTAAGGAATGTCTCTCATTTCACAATGTGATACATGTTATTTGATAAGTAGACTAAATGAGTTATCCACAGTGAAAGTAATGGTTGTGTGTATGAATGTATAGAGAGTTTAAAAAGTTATGGTATCTAGGGAATGTATTTTTTGGATATTCTTATTCTAGATGAGCTAGTAATATGTCCAAATATTTTAGTGGTTCCAGATGAATGTGTAGTTACGGATGTGAATAATACCACTGGTGGGGTATAATTAGAAGCTGTAAGGGGTGATGTTGTCAAGTGAGGATAAGGAGAAGATGGATTTTCCCATGATATGAAGAATACATCATCAGAGAAGATAATAGAAGAGGATCCGACATCCAAACTAATTCTTACAATTAATGTGTACGAGCCTATAGATATAGAAGAGCAGGAAGATTATAATTACGTGGTGGTGAAAGAGAAATGCATTATCCAATAATAGTTGTGTAAATTCATACAATTCTTCATCGACTAGATTCAAGAACCATATATTGTGGTTCAAATTGGGTCTCTTCAACACTGGAGGTGAAACGTATGTTATGGATGGACATATTCTTGTGTTCTTCATGCATCGATCTACGACTTCCTTGAAAAATCTATTTGTGATGGATTTCAACATCATGATGTAACCTGGAATTAAGAGATGTCTAATAGAATCCACAAATTCCATGAGGAAAATAATGTGATTGATATCCTATTGGATAAAGTGGATGATCATTATAATTTCATCAAAACCCAATCAAAACATAGCATTCATTTGAAGCATCTCCTAGAGTAGGCTAGGGAGTAGATATGCCAGACATCACATTTAGTGGATGATCTTAGAGCCAAGGTGGATCAAGAACAGATCTAGTATGACCATATTAATTTAGAAATTTATGAAAAGGAATTAATTCTTAGTAAATGACATCAAACTACAATGTCCACATACCAAATGTTGGTAGAGATAAAATTATAGATCACCATAGAAGAGCTAGAGGGGAAATTTTTCTAGAACTCATAAGAGGATTCAACATGTGGATGTCACCTGATTCTGCCATAATTAACAATTTTTTATTATTAAACATTTATAATATTCTTATACCCATTACTTTTTTTTCTTTATTAATAATCACACATCGATCATATTTGTGAGGTAACCAATGATTAATCCCTAGTATTATTTGGTTCATGACTAGTATTAGAAAAAAGTGATGGTGACATGATTTATAATTTGTATGAGATCACTAGATAATAATTGAACACTCCAGGTATACTAGTATTGATTAACCACCATGTGTTTTTGGGCTGAGAGTGGTTGTGGCTAAAGAGAAGGGCTCTGAGGAGAACCGACATTCTTTTCCACATATACTAATTCATTGATGGGATTACATTAGGGGTGATGGAATCTATCAAAAAAGGGAGATGAGGTGTTTCAATCACACGTCCAAACATTTAGAATACTAGGAATGTGGAATTGTGATATAGGATAACTACTGCCTATGTTTGTAACACATAATCTCTATTGTTATCTTGGAAGTTGGAAAAACACATGAGGTTCAACCACCAACCTTTTTTGGAACATGAAAAGTATATTGAAATTTCATCAAAAACCTTTCAGGAACATTAGATCAGGCATCATGAATCTTATACGGGGAAATGCTAGCCGATCAGCAATGCAGGTGGGGAGCTAGAAGATAATCAATGATGCAGAAGCTGGGGAGGGGCAGTTCTAGTGGGCTGGGATTATGGTTCATTTATGGGTAGTGTATGTATATGGG
Source organism: Viscum album (assembly GCA_963277665.1). Taxonomy (NCBI): domain Eukaryota; kingdom Viridiplantae; phylum Streptophyta; class Magnoliopsida; order Santalales; family Viscaceae; genus Viscum; species Viscum album. The sequence goes on along the minus strand of OY728141.1, from coordinate 44,259,208 downwards.
CCATCGGGTCATGTATTAAGGTGCCTATACAGGTTCCCCTTCAACCCTTAAAAAGGGGATTATCTATAATAAAATAAAAAATAATCCCTTTGGGTCATTCGGATTAAAGAGAATAAGGATCCAAACAATGGGAACATGAAGTGTATAATTGGAGAGATAAAATATTCGAATGGATTATAACACTCTTTGAATTATTCTACCATATATAAGAACATATTGGTATGAAATTATTTATTTTAAATAATATCAAGCCCTTATTATAGTGTCAAAAAATATTTCTTGTTGTGTAATTGAAAAAAATGTGAACAAAGTCGTAAATGACATTTGTTGGGGAAGATAACCTCTTAGGTGAGGGCTTGGAATGTTTTACAATTTCTGTAATGCATTTAAGGATGAAATAAACATAGGTTTATGGAATATTGTTTGGTGGATGGATTTTTAGTCTAACATTATATGTTAAGGATGAATATCCAAGTTTAATATCATATGATTGGGATGCCACGCATAGTTTAAGGTCAAACATCCTGAACGTAGGATAAAACTTTAATTTCATGTGACATGGAATATAAAATCATAGATTATTTTTGTAGATTTTTGAACTGGGTAAGACCTAGGGGAGGGGATTTCATATATAATACTCTGAGGTGTGGTAGTGTGATAAATTGGCATGAATGGGGACCGAGGAGACCCAATCCACACTACACATTCCCAGTGTGGTCATAGAATTTATATGTATGGACTCTGGTACGACTCGAAAACATTGGTACACATCCTAAGAGATATCCTAATCCCTTCTAATATATTATTACTATAGGAAATGTGTAACAATATTTGAGGTCTCTAGTCCTTCGGAAGTGAATAGGGATGATGCTATGGTTTTATGATATCCCCATGATACTGGGGAATGGAAAGTAGTTAAGAATATAATTTCATGATTTGGATAATGTGGTGAAAATTTAGTAGGGATAAAATATTTTTAATATTAAAAACATAAAATATCTACCATAGTATTTGGGAATAGGGTGATAAAACACGAGACCATCCTTTGACCAAGTTCAAAACACATAATCCACTGCTCACTACCAAAGATCCATTAGGGCATTTTTCCTGGATGAGAGGTGATCCAGAATGACATGGGACCATCAACATTATGTGATATTTCTAGATATTAAATATTATAGAAACTCATACTGTTAAATTTTCAAAGTGTGTAATGTGGTGTATCAAAAAATGTGTTTTAAATCCATGCATTAAAAACAGTTTAATGTCATATTTCATGGACTATATAATATAGTGTAGAATCATGTTTCATGGACTATAAGATCATAGTTTAAGATCATATGGTTCATCCTGATATTGATTGACTAATGTGTTTTTGTGTTGTGTGGTGTCCCAAAAATATGAAATGAATGAGGGTGAAGGAAGAACAACACAACATATCAAACTCTTTAGGTGACTCACATATAGTTAGATTAGTAATTGTTAGACTCTATCATAATACAATGGGCCAAAAGTTTTATTCACTTGCCTTTGGTCCTATAGAAAAAGAGTTTGGACATCAAAATGTATCACATAAGAATGGGAATCAGGCCACACATAGTTTTGAAAACACAACATGGTGAGAGACTAACACCGGTGAGGGAAATAATATCTAGAGAGGGAACTGAGAAATATAATGATTATTGTGAGGCATTCTGAACATATTCTATGTAATAAGGAAGTATGATGTCATTTATTCAGGACATTTAACTTCTAATTTAGGGTTATAGAACTTGGAAAAAAATGGTCGAACATCTTTAATGGGTATGTGTAGTGATATGTCGTAACGAACCGTATGTGAATGAGGAATAGGGATTCACAACACTGAATGAAACACCTTTGAGAAAAAACCCAGATACAATTTAAATTCATTATTATTGGACTTAGTGAGAATATTTTATGTTCATTGTGCCTATTCGATTATCCATTAGATTATGGTTTTAGAGTTCGGACCAATGAAGATGGAACTCTAAAAATGTATATGTGTTACGAAGTGGGTTATCAACTTTGAAATGAATGTGAAACAAGGAGGCCCAATACCACATGACACACCTCAAAGAATGGCCCATATAAAAATTAATGTTTTGATGGTTGGACATAATTTTAATATTATATGGTCATGTTTCTAGGACCATTAGAAATTAGTTTAAAGTTTTAGAGTTCATACCTGTGTGGAGGTAACTCATAAAATGGATATACATAATACTGGGGAACAAAAACCTCATTGTGAATGAGTACCTAAGAATTCTACATATCACATACACATTCATGAGGAGGAATTCATATAGATTAGAGTTATGTATCTTGGAATAAGTTAAGGATGAAAGGATGAAGGTTTGAAGGATTTGAGGCTTCTCATAAAGAGAAAATGTTCGATAATCACTATATATCACATAAGGATGTGAATCATGCTACATTTAATTAGTGAAGTAAATATCACTAAATAGGTTTGATTTGAACATAGAGAGGATTATTTTTTAGGGAGGATAGACTATGATATAAAAGTCCATAAATCACGACATATCCCATAAGGATGGGAATAAATCCATATAAAGTTTTTTAATGTGGAATAAAAGATGGACAATTCCAAGGTAAATGTCCTCTTAGGTGACAACGTGATGGCACATGCAGTTTATTATCATATATCTAGGATGATGGTTTTTGTGAAATTTAACATTGTATAATAGGGATATAAAGTGAAAACCATTCCAAAGATGAAATTTTCATAGAGAACTCACTAACACCCTGCATGAATGAGGATCTAGGAGGTCCCATAACCATACGAAACACTCCCATAGAGCATTAAAATAATTTAATATCATGATTCATTGACACAGAGTTTATGTTTACAGTTATAGTGATCAGAGCTTGTGCCCAGTTTAATTTTGTGCTCTTTGAACTTAAATTTCATTCACTATCACGTAAAAAAATAACTATAATTCTATGTAGGGTAACATCATGTGGGTATGATGATAACGCTAACCAATTAAATCTCATACAACCCATACTGTAGTGGGTGAAAATAGTTGATGTTCGAAATGTACAAGCCATTGGGATAGACCTTGTGAATGAAGTAAGTCCCTTTACACTAGGGATCTTAAATTGGTGGGCTTTTTCCAGGTATCATTGATGTCTAAAGAGACAGAACCATATCACCGTAGAGGAATTAGTGGAGGGGAAATTTTTTTTTGAATGATATTGATATCTTGTTTAGGTGACTCTCTAGAATATTAAAGTCTCGAATCCTATTTTCTTCTAGGATTTACAAATCTACAAGATATAAATCTTCCATTCTATCTCAAACCTTCTGCTCATAAAAATTAATTTTGAGTGATATAAACTAAATATCAATGAGAGGTAATATATCTGTTAGGGAATACGGAGTTACCTATGTTTAATTTTGAGTTGTATCCAATGATCCAAGAGATAATTGCTTAGTTTTTCAAGCAAATGTTTCTTATTATAAACCACAATCATCTATAGTGTTTTGGAAATTATTTTGTTTAATTACTCAATCTTTCCATTTTATTAGGCATGTAATAGATAAGTATAGTTTAAATAGATAATGTTTGTGGTAAATAACTTCTTCAAATTAGCTTCTTGGAATTTGGTGTCAATATTAGTGAGAATAGTATGAGGGACTCTAAATCGAAGGATGATATTGGAGCTCATGACTTCAACAACTAACAAGGCCTCGACATCCTTTTGAGGGATCACTTTTTTCCACATGGAAATTAAATCTATCACATTCATAATGAACCTTCACTGGAAAGCTATTATTGGTTGATATGGTAAAATAATATAGAGTACACATACTACAAATCGCTATCAAATCATTATAGTATGAAGGGGATCCGGTAGTTGATGCCTAATGTTGGGGTGGATCTGACACCCATGAATCTTCTAGGAAGTCTTGAAATAGTCATCGACCTTAGTGGTTGAGAAGTATCTTAACCTTCATAACTATAAGGAAAACATCAACCCAACATGATTAGCATCACAAGACCCATCCTGAACATCCTATATAATGACCGAAATCTCATCTCTATTAATGAATTAGAGGATAATTCCATCAATCCCATGTTTGTAGAGAGTATGCTTTATGTTGGTCCCACTTTGGATGGTGAACTATGATGCACATAGATGAATTCACTCTATTTATTATTTATTATGAGGTATAGAACCATGAAAAAGCTACATGATGGATGGTTCTGTCCAATCAGTCATTTCCTCAGTTGCAATGGGATACAGAGGTCCTGATGTAGACGCACCAACAAACAAGGTGATACACTTGTGGATGTCATCATAATCTAAAATTATTAGAGTGATTACCCATTGGTGTGCCACATAAATGAATCAATCATCATAGTCAATATAAATGAGATAAGTGGGAATGATGTAAAAGGCATCAACTCAACTATTTTACAATCGATGAATATAAGATACCTCTGGGTGATAAGAGAACTAACCCATTAGTTGTTGTGTGTTTTTGGGAAAGTGCATGAGCTCAGACATCATGATGATTTAATCAATATTGATTTTTTTTCATTTATAAATTTATCCTTTCATATTCAAGTGAAAAAAGTTAATCTCTATGGCCAACTTGAGACTAGGAATTTGTGCCTAATACTCTGCATCATTATTAGTGTTGCCTTATGACAAAAGGAATGAGTATGGAATGATAGACTATGATGGGGTGATTAAAAAACCCAAACCTACTCTGTTGAGCTTTGGAATATTGATCTTCACACTAGTTAGGCTCTTGGAGGCTCCATTGAAATGAATCTACCATAATGGTACAACCTGGTACACTAATAGGATGGAATCATGATATAAATTTACATCTAGAGGAACTTCTTCATAAGATGGATGGGTTGATAGAACTTATTCTAGTCCTTGACCCTTGATGGGTTTCTATATAATGAACCTAATTTATACCTACTAAAGGACCATGTCCATGATCACTAGATGATCTATCAACATTAGGAGACTCATGAGAAAATTAATTTAATCCATATAGGATTCCAGCTATTTATCATGATATTATAAATAATTTCATAACATCTATACTATGAAAACCATCATGAGGATTCGCTTCTTGAAAGAATATTATCTAGAATCTATGTCGAGGATCATTCCACTTAGATAGTATAAAATTTTCTTTGTCCCTTTTTTATTCTTATGTGTGATAAGGGTTACAAGGTATCATTTAATGGATTTACAATAAAGGACCAATGGATTTCTAGTGGCTGGTGGATTCCAAACTAGAGTTTTCATAAGATATTCATAATCTCCTCAAATTCAGACTTAAAAAATTCATCCCACTTGTAGATGGATCCTTTCTTCATGAGAAAAGAAAAGGGACAAAAAATTACAATTAGATTCATAAATAACTAGAATATATAATAAACGTGGAATTAAAGGACTCATAGGACACTGAGGATGCTCGGAGGATGAATTTGGATGATGGCATTTTTCTTCTCTAGGTCAATATTGACACATCTTTATTTGGAAATGAATCCAAGAATCATCCATGAGGTAACACCAAAATAAAATTTCAAGGGGTTCATCATAAAATAATTTTAGCAAAGAAATATGACCTCTATCTAAATATCTCTATTGTTTTTTAGATAATGGTAGGATTTAACTACCAATTCATCAACATATAAATCCACTAGCATCATGAGGATTGGTTTAGAGATGTGGTGCATGGACCACTAATATGTGTCTCATGTATTCTTCAAACCGAAATCCATTACCAGATAATAGAAAGTACCTTGAGGAACTCTAAAGGTGTTATGAAATACATCATTGTAGTTCATTCATATATGGATTAACTTGTAGTATCCATCCATGAAGTATAGATCCTTCTACCTAGAAATGGTATCAATCAATATTTCTATCACTTTTAGATGATGATAGTTCAAATCCCTGAAGTTGATACAGATTATAATATCTTCATTCTTCATCTGGATTTAAATATTTTTTTCTAGAGACATGGGGTTCTCAACTTTTTTAGAAACAAGATACACTAATCTTTTCAACTTCTTCCTCAATCATGACACCATGAGAAGGGTGTGTTTTCCAAGGAGGCTACATTAAATTGTGATGGATCACTGAAATACCAAGATGGTGGATGAAATCATATGGGTTAATCCCTGAATCTCTTCAAAGATTTATGAAAAAAATTATTTTTGTTACTTAAGAAAATCCTTGTATTTTTGTTGTTCCTTTTCAGAAATAGCTTCCCTGATCAATTTTGGACTTCGATCTACCTCATTGACAAGGTTCACTAGAACCAACAAATAAATAGTGGCAGAGAGACCCTTTTAAAAATATGATGGTGTGTAATTTATATCAACTTTACCATTTTTATAGGGTATCACTATGAGGATATGGTTTTTCCAAATTGAATTGTTTTGGAGAACCATTGGAACATTATTTGGTGGCGGTGGAATCATCACTAGGGGACTTCTTCTCTTCCATGAACATGGAGAGAGAATATTTCGAACAGATTCCATCTGGGCTTCGACCATGGTGTACATACGTGATATCAAATACATAGTGGAGGTTTGGTATGTGTTGGATCAACTAGGATCAAAAGAACATGCATGTATGACCTATAGTTATAACTTCAAAGCGAACATAAAAATATTTAACAAGGGTGTGGGTTTGGATATCACCTAATCATGGCATGTGTAGTAGTTTGAGGAAATCTCCATCATTTTGGGGGCTCAGTTATATGGTGCCCTTTCCTCCCACAAATGAAAAACAGTTCCCCAGGATTGGCGTCATACCCTTTTACTAGTGAATCAGGACGGTAAAATCATCATCCAAATATTTCAATGTCCTGGTTGTGATGTTGGTGTGTTAAACTTCATTGGAATGAAAATGTTTATAATTGTTATTTTTATATATTAAATCCATATAGTGGGCTTCAAAAATGTTATGGGGATTGCATCACCTTGGATCATGCATATTCAACCATTGAGGGAGTACTTGAGGCATTAGTGATACAAGTGGGGAACTTTTATATATAGGTCAACAGAGGACCTACACATTATCATGTTATATATTGTGTCATATGAAAAAAAAATTAATTCACAATTTTATCAAAAACCACTAAATTTTACCTTTGAATAGATCCTTTCACATATTCTCTACTCGGTCCTATTATAACCCTAAATCTCCATACTATAGGGACTCAGATCTACTTCAGTTAGACCTATCTTGTGGATTGTCTAGGTTGGTGTGAAATTTATTCTAGAGCATGTTTCATCTAGATAATGATAGTCATCCACTCAATTTAACTATATTATCATATAAATTGAGTGGATTTTCCCCTTCACAAGTGATCCTTCATCTTATCTAAAGAATGAGTTGATGGATTAGAATTTTTCTTTCTCAACTTCCTCAATGTAGAAGGTGTCTACGACCGATAAATATATTTCAAACTGGATATGCATTTCTAATGACTCTATGATTACCTCACACACTTTTACGACCATCAATAGGCCTATATGATTGAGAGATTTTTAGCAATATTTGTGAGGTGGTTTATAAAATATTACTATCATGATATGCACACATTTCTTTCGAGAGTGGGTTTCTCTTTGGTAGGTGGAATGGTGGGTACTTCTAGATAAACCAATAGATTTTTATAGCTAATATAAATACTTATCCACTCATCATGAAACGCACCCAAAACCACTACTGGAAGACTACCAGTTGATTGGGGTTTGGCATTAGTTATTCACAACCAGTCTGGTGTGGTTACAACTATTTTTTGGTCTATTAGCATGGTTAGGTGTGGTGTTGATTGTGAGTGAATTGGTTGAAGGGATTATAATTGTTGATATGTATATATAACCAGTTATCTAGTCTTAGAATCATGTACAAACATGATTAAATCATTATAATAATAATTATATAAATTTTAATGTCCTCAAATTGTTATTCGATGATGTCAATTGGGAGCATTCATAGGGCTTTCTTGATATTCATTATCATTCGGCACCATGTCAGGGTCTACCAACTAAATGGTTTTTATGGATTCACACTCCTAATTATTATTAATGCAGTCATGTAGGGTTGGATAGAACCTGGGTGTAATTCCCATTTCTATAAGTATGAATTCCCTAGGAGTATGGGAAGGATTTGGAGCCAGCATGAGACTTTTCGTTCGATTTCGATGTTGGTTCCTACTCTTTCAGGACATTCAAGGTTGCAATGTTAACATAGTGGTTCTTGGAGGAGATAGTGAAGTGAATTTATGATTTTTTAAATGACCTAAGATGGAAGGGATGACTTGATGAGTGTGAGAAACTTCCTTGTCATTGAACTTGTCATCATAAATTTTATTCTGGAAATAATAAACTTGTTTCTATTCACTATTATTCTCTCATTCACCATTGGGTTTAACAGATACTTGTTTCACCTTTTCCAAGTCATGGAACGACATGAACATGCCATTATCCACGTGGTCTTAGAGTCAATCCTTGGACACATAGAATTAAATTATGGTATGTCCAATGATTCAATGGTTAGGTTAGTGTACATGTCAATTATTTAGATCAGGATAATTTGGTTTCTTGGACTCTAGTAGATTCAGACCCCCAAATTCTAAGGGAATGTAGATGTAACATGATACTTGTTCTTATTTGAATCATTAGGTCTTGATTCTCCATTCCAGGTAGGGAGATCTAGGAAATTGAACCTGAAGAGAGAACATATCCTAAAGTGGGGATGAAGCCACATTATCTCTTCTAGGTGGTGGTGACTGATGAGGATTCACATTCTGATTTTCCACTAGGTGAGGCTGAACATAAGGGAATTTCTTCATTTGGTGAGGTTGGGCTTTGTAAAGATCTTCTAGAAAAATATCTTGAATCTATCGGTCCCCTACTTTCACTATATATTCAATATATTTCATGTAGTATCGTCTTATAAAAGATTAAGAGGATAGAGATGTGCCTTCCTGGCATACTACAAGGCTTCCTCTAGGCACTGATTCCTATTAGAGAAATCCTAAACCCACCATGGATGTTCGGAGTAATGATGGTGGGGATAATTTTAGTATTAACTTTTCCCATGTAAATTATTAGTAGATTATCTAGGGTCATCGGCATTTCTTGAGAGTATGTGAGGCCCTTACACAAAAAAAATAAATTGTTCCACACTCATCTGGTAATTTATTACACTTAAAGAGGACTTCAATACATGTCTCGCATGTGGTGGATCAAAACTGGTAGACAAACTACCTGTGATGGTCTTCCCAACTAGTGATGGACCCAATTGGTAAATGGATGTGCCCAAAGATTGCAAGACCATCCAATTTATAAATGAAATATCAAATCATAGAAGCCTCATTCTATGCAGGGATCCCCAATAAGGTCCAAAAAATTAATATGATATGGATTAGAAGTAGTAGTGAATCACACATCCCATTAATTGGGGTGAAGGTGTGATTCTAGAATTCTAGTAGTTCCCACATTTCATCAATTAGAGTAGGATATGGCTTGTCGACATGTTGGGATTCAACTTTCCACAAATCCAAGTCTTCATGATGTCCAGTGAGAGGAGTGATCATGTAATATTTGGGGTACTTCTATTGCTAAGGATTACTAACCACCAAGTAATTGACAAGATATCTGACACTATAAAATTGCTTTGTGGCTTATGGATAGGTCTTGGGTGCATCTGGATCAATATCTTAATGGATATTATCATTCTTCATGAATGGATTTAGCGATGAATACCATGGTTGTTTCCGATAAATTGTGGTCTCTACCCTCACGGGGTGTGTGAGTTTGTCATGATCGTTTGGGAGCATATAGAAAAGTATGAATTGTGGCTTTCCCAACAATCCATGTAGAGGTGGGACATGATCTTTTTGAGAAGAATAGTATTTATGGCAACACTCAATAATGGTAACATTGATGATCCACTTTTGAACTTTGACCTGATTTTGGAAGAAGGTCATGACGAGTTCATCCTCTATTATATTCCTGAAATCAAATTGATCTGAATTATAGATAGTTCTTCCCATATTGGGATTCAATCTGATAGGAAAAAATTAATTGGGATCCCAGAGGATCGGTTCCTGTAGTTATAGGTGGATTCTAACACATTTATAAGGGTCCACTAGATAATTCACTGACCTAGTGGGAATGTACTATTTCTCAGATCCTACATGAGTTTCTATGTCTTTAAGAAATGTGAGAAAACCCATTTTTACCTTGAATGTTTTGCGGTTGTATCCTTAATATCACCAGATAAAATAATCTACTATAGTATGTGACTAAACTATAGAGTATTGTATATTCTATAGCCATTGATCTGTTAGTGTAGATATTCCACATCAATAATTATTTGGAGCACTTTGAAGCTCTGAAATCATCTTTGATTGATGTTCTAGTGGTATATGAGTAACAATAGATGTTGATCCACTATGAGTACTACCAAATTAACCATACATAATTGTTAACAAATTTCATCAATGTTCCTTTAACTTCCTGGTTATCCCAACTGATGTTCATAGAGGAGAAAACATGTATCCAAGATAGTTTGAAAAAACCATGTGACGTGGTCCTAGATAAAGGACTCCTGGATGTATATGCCCATAACCGATGTCATCCAGAACACAACTGAAAATTAATTAGTGGATATAGTGTCCCACAGTATTCCATGTTTAGAAGTGGGGCTAAACACTTTCCTTTCCTTTGATTTTATAAAACTAGTAGAGAAAATTGCACTAGAATAGATGTGTATCAGTGTGGTGGTGAATTGATAGTGTAGAAGCCATTTCGGGAGATGATTGGTCATTGAACATTGGGGTTGTCTATTGAGGTTGGTGTTGACTGTATCATCGAGACCCGGTGGGACTAGGTTGTCATCACTAACTCATGTCTGATGGTAGTGGACATCATCAGTGGGTTTACTAGATGTTTTTTGTATATCATACACCTAATTTACTCTCCATGATCATGAGTATTGGTAGAGAATGGAATTGGTGATGATATGGATTACTACACACTGAGACCCTATAATAGATACAAATTGTCCTCCAACTTCATGTAAATGCGGAGGGATTTAAGAATATTTTGGACCTCACCATACATGAGGGAACACATCACATGTCAGGATCATTCCCCAAACTCTATAGTAGATGATTAGGTTTAAGGATCCATCATAGAAATACATTATTCTTAAAAGACAAATATGAGAATGTGATTGACAATAATTTGGCACATTCTACAGATCTGCCTCCAAAGGTAGTGGGTTTCCCTTCTTCTTTGAGATGACTCTTCATGGTATGGGTATTCTTATACACAGGTATAAACTTTGTGTGGGTGGGTTATGGAATTTGGAGGACCTCCCCTTTGATTGGTTGAGATATGGGGAGTGCTTACAAATCTTTTTTTATATCAACATGGGTAGGAAATTCACATTGAACATTGAATGAGTGGGTTGGACCTCCACTATTGTGGGATGAAGTGTGAAGAGATACATTGTATTGATCAAATTGGACATGGGGAGGACCTTTGTGTTGGCTACAAGATGTGTGGGGAGTACATCCACAGTGTCTGGAGGAAATATGGGGCAGAACACAATGTTGACAATTGAATGAGTGGGTAGGACCTCCAAATTGTTTTGTTGTTTCATAGGGAGGACCAAGATAATGACAATTTAAGAAGAAGGAAGGACCTCCTCATAAATTATTAATAGACTAGGGATGGAATTTTCTGGAGGTGGGAATAGTGAGAGGATTACCTTCATGATGATTATCCCGAACATGGGAATGACCTATGTGTTGTGAACCATGATTATTAGGAGGACTTTTATATTGAAAATCAATGTAGTGGGGAGGGCCTCTTCTTTGACTAATTTTTGGATCATTGGGAGTAACTCAATTTCTATTGTGAGAGGTGGGATCCACTTTGGAAAAACAATAATATGGGGATGAGCTCAATAATAGATCTCATTGCGACAGAATTGTTTCTGACGGCTACTGATGATGCATGCAAATGAAAAATTCAACCCAACCTTCTTATATAGTGGTTTAGGTCTCAATCACAAGTATATATTAATGGATCCTAGCTCTATTGTGGAAGGGACCAAGAGTAATTAACTGGAAGTGGTATAATCCATTGGTGATATGGAATTTGGTGCCTCATTTCTCCCATAATCATGATCTTGTGCCCATTTTTGGTATTAGGGCATTCAGACCTGGTATACAAGAGTAGTGGTGTAGTCCACCTATTCCTCAACCTGGATAGCTAGAAGATACTAGCACTAGTGAGGCCTATTGGGATCCCTCTTGGGTAACTCCATGGCAGTTGTAATTTTTTGGTGAATTGGGTGTCCATTACCTACTCGACATATGAGATTGATTCATCGGATTGCAGATAGGATAGGTCCCCATTGTGGTTAGTTATTAGAGTGGGGAGTAGTGGCTCTCTATGTGACCCCTGGGGGAAGTAGTGTTGGTGGGGTGTAAAAGCCTCCATATCCTAGAGAGCCATAAAACTTATTGAAATGTCTATATCATAATCATATCATTATACCATGGAATCCATCACCATCCTCTGAATGGTCTCCAAGTGGGGAATGGGGTGTGGTTTCCCAATAACAAATGGCATAGTGGGCGATGTGGAAAAGTGGGGTCATGATGGATTCCCATGTTGATAGTTCTCCTACCCCTGTATCAGTGGGTGCTGGGTGGATGGTTTCTTATAGCTTGGGTTCTTTAAATCTGGATGATTAAAAAATTAGTAAGGATACTATTAAAGGAATTACAAATGACCCAATGTCCCCCAATCATTCATATTTGGAGAGATATATCTACACTAAAGATGCCACATACTAGAATAACCAATGTTTCACTACCCAAATTTCTTATGAGTTCCATGTTGGGCCCAATGTTTTCGTAGTTGGTCCTCGCATTGGATAGATGGATACAATGATATGCTAATTTGTTGATGTATGAACGTATACTATTATCCATGTTTATGAGAAGTGTTTCATGTTAGGTTAACCATTTATATTGTTGGTCTGATGTCTATTGAACCTGCAAGAAATCACTGATATGATGCCTCACATGTCTAAACCCCATAGTTAAAGGAGAAAAGTTTCACATTAGGTTTATGATTTCTATTGTTGACGCTTTCATTAGGGCACCCCAACATGTGTGTTATTGTGTGTTGGAATGTATTTTTACCTCATATTATAGCTTTCTTATGGTAGGTGGTATTCATCACATTCATTGGTGATATATTCTCCTTGATCAAAACAGGATAATGTGATGTCTGTTCCTACTAAGATGGTTTCGTCCCTACATCATGTCACCATGTCTGGGTCCCCGTCATAGATTAATTAATGGTCATGAAAATCATTTCCAGTTCCATCACTTTGTGGATACTATTTAATTATGATTCATTTGTTTCAACATTCCATGTGGTATTGACATGGAATCAACCTTAGGTTAAGAGAGTAGCCATGTTGGAAATCACTTTCATGTATGGATATTAGGAACATTGGTCACCTGTATTCTTCCTCATATTAGGGTATCTCATGGGGTAATATTTAGGCATTGAACCCAAAGTATCCCATATGGAAAATGAGGTATCTAATACAAAGTAAATATATTCTATGGAATTCTCCTATGGTATCTCATGTTTGTAATGAGTTAGATATTGTCGTAGGTGTATATCATCCAATAATCTCTCCTTAGGCATCACATTTTTATGATTAGGTAGAAGTATAAGAAGGGTCGTGAGTTTAACATCCTATAGAGATTGAATGTGGCTAATGAGAACACCCCTGGGAGACGGATAAGGGTAGTTTATCCCTAATAAATAACACCTGAATTATTTACCCTGGAATGGAACATAATTTTATATGGAGGATGATCTAGGGGGTGTGTCCAATAAAGAGAATATAACACATGTTAAAGGTTGATATGAACACGCCAATGGTTGATCATGTTGTTGCACCCATAAGAGGGGGGAATAAAGGTTTACCATTTTTTGTATTGAACCTGAGGGGGGTTTCCTATATACCCTTCCTAGAAGGAAGGGGTTAAAACCCATGTTGTTCGATGAGGCAGTTCACGGTCATGTGATGGGATTGGTCCATGCAATTTAATGACCTATGGTTTGGAATCAAATGTTGTAAATGGGGTGATGATAAGGGATGTTTTGGTGATTACTTATTGAATCTTCCATTCACAAGAGTATTTCTATTTGTGGATTTTATATGGATTATTCACGTGATATTCCCAAGTTCATCTAAAAGTACTGATGAATAAAATGTGGATTAAGCATGGATGCTTCCTAAGGGGGGGGCAAGGAAATGTGACCTCTGATTATAGGCATGATCACACTGGGATTGGGTGTCAAGGGGAAAGACCATGATGGATGTAGATGGAGTGGACAGAGTGGATTGAGTGGATGGGGTTGATAAATCACTATTATTTTTATGGAATGGATGAGTTTTATGGAGTGTTTTGTTTAGACCCGACGAGGCTTTCTACATATCATTTTTACGGGGAATCAATTTCCATGTAGTCTGAAAAGGGTAATTGATGTTTACATCTGAATGGAATTTCTATCTGGTGGGAGATGACACATAAAAGGTGGCCATTTTGGGAGGATATGCAAGGGGATTACTCATGGAAGGATTCATGTGGAAGTGGAAGTGGGATTAAATGGTTGTTGCTAGCCTTTAACCCAAAATGAGTAATGATTAGTGTGAGGATAAATAAGATGTTGTAGCCTTAAAAGTTGTGTCTTGAAAGATGCACCAACAAGAGATGGTGTGGGGATTATGATGGAATATTACATGGTTGGGTGTCAATCAATGTGATTCATGCATGTAACATTCTATCAATGGTGTGTGGGGATTATATATAGAAGGTTCTTATGAGATTGGTCATGTGACTTGTGGCCGGAGGAGGTTGCATCACACAATATGCCTATATTGGTGAAACCTGTGTGTATTTAATGAGGTGATAATATAGAATAATGACAAGTACTGATTATGTTGGTTCTAGGTATTTTCAAATCATGTTCGGAAAACATGGGGGACACACTACATACCCCTTGGGATTAGATAATTGATGCTCAGTTACTTTTGGGAGTGGAATGGGTTTAGCAATGCCAAGGTGTAATGTAGTGAAGGATTGTTCGGTTATGAGTTCTACATTATCACCCATGTGATAAAAATAAATTTTTATTAACATACCTATGTTGTGAAGAAAAATATATTGAAAATAATTCCCTATATGCATAGATGATGTTTCATGAGGGACCAAGAAATCATTATGTGAAATCGTTGGTGTTTGCATAAAAGAGGTTCTCCATTATAGGTGTTTCTTGCAAGAGGTTATCAAACATGTTTCATTAGAACAAAGGTATTCTATGGATCTAAAAATAAGGGGTGAATACAATATTGGATTCTTCCACAAAAGAGTCGTGTTTTAGGGAAATATTAGGTTTTGAATAAGATTAGGGGTGAGAGTAAATGGAGTCTCCTCCAACACCCGACAATGGATGAATGTGGTTGGGAAATTATTATAAAACTATGGGCCCACTTAAAGTTTGACCCATAGAGAACATGTCGTGCAATACAAATATCTTGAGGGTTCCATGATTTAATGAGTTCAATGAAGATTAGTTTTACATTAAGTAGAGAATTGGTAAGATATCCAAAGTATCACCCTTATGAAAAGGGTTTCATTCTTCATATAGTTGAAATACACAGCGATTTAATGGAAGATTTCAGTCTCAAGAAATGTCTTCCATGTAGATGTGTCCGATGTAGTGGTGGGTGAGAACGCAAGGTGCAACATGATGTAGTATTTTCTATCTAAGAGGTTTGAATGAATATTTTTCCCTTGAACACAACATGATCATATTAATCACATCATCATTATCCATTTTGAATGGTATTCATATAAGAGGCTATAGATATGTCTTATTTGGAACACAAGAGTGTTATGTGAATATTCCAATATTTTGTGTGCACAAAAAACATGCATGTGCCTTCCATTGATTTCTAAAAATGTCTCGTTGATTCAGATAAAACATATGTTTCATTTAAATCATTACACATGATGATTTATGTATAATTCTTAACCAATAACCATATAACTAGAATATGTTGTGAATATATCATATATCCCCCATAAAAATGTGAGACGATAAAACCCTTACATTTTGTATTGACTCTCATCATACTTATTGAAACATCATTTATAAAAAAGAAATGTTTGATATTCATATATCATAGAATAATATTTATATATATAATACCAAATATGATTTACCAAGGACTTTATATTACCCCTTTGTTCCTAATTACATGTTAATGTTATGTTTGAGGTAATAATAACATTGTTCTTCATACATGTTTTGACTTTTCATTATAAATCCTATTACTTAAATAATGATTTACACATTTTCCGACTATAAAAAATGATATAAATATCATATATCTTAATAATATCTCTATTTATAATAATTTATAATATATAAAAATATTAACTGAAATTCCATATTCATAGTGATAGTAGGCTTTACGTACGTTTGCAAGATTATTCTATTTTCTTATCATATAAAAAGTAATAAAAAGAAATTATATATATATTATCGTTACAGTAGTCTTATTATTCCATATATAACTAATATTTTTAATAATCCTTTTTTAAATACATTCTGTTTAAATCATGTACTTATCACATCGCTTTGTAGAGGTGATCGTCCGCAAGTCGACAAACGATGTTATCTTATACCCAATAAATGAAAATCGTGAAGGTATATGTTATTTATTAATTAAATAAGAATAAATAGATAATGAATATCATAAATATCTTATAAAATTTTAAATTTCATCTTTATTAAAAATATTTATAGGTGAAAATGGAAGAACGAATGATAACGGTTCATGAGGTGGTATTCTGTTGTAGACATGAAAAATGATTGTGTATTACATTTGATAAAAGGTCAAGATGGTGTAAGTCATAACCATAACATAAAAAAATATTATTATATATATTATATTATTTTTATTATTTAATATTGATATAATACTAATTGGAGGGGATTGAGAGGGAATAAAAAACAAGGATGAATATTACCACTTCTTCAGGTAACTCTTTTTGGTTTGCAACAATGTGATTTATTGGTTAGATTTATCCCGAATGTGAGGATTATAGGTTTAGAAGAATTATTTTTTTATCTTATTTTCGAGTGGTTTATATGATATAGAGATATTTATAAGTGTGAATAAGTGAGGTCAATTATTTTTTTTATAGTAAAGGATTGAAATTCTTTTGAATAAACAAATTATACACTATTGAGAGGTCTACATTAAATAATGTGCCTAAATAATGGTAAATATTTTATGAAAGGTATTATATTGTCAAAATATAGAAATTTAATGCTTTATTTACATTTTTCATGGTCATTTATCCCCTTATGATTAATTTTCATCCACTAAGTAGACTAGTTTTTACATTAATCCGTGTGACTAATGTTAATTAATTTTGGTAATATTTTTTTGTCAAATAATAAGATTAATATAACATAAATAAAAAATTATCCTAATGAAATGAAATTATTCTATTTTCAAAAATTCAAATCTGAAAAGTGGTAGAAAATATATTAAATTTCATCCTAAAGGTGGGACAAAACAACAAGTTTTTAAGGTGAAAATGTTGAAATGTATGAAATGTTTAATATAAAGTAGCTCTGTGAAATTGATTCAAATGAGCCCAATTTGATTAATATATATAAAACTCATCAATATATACATTATAAGAAATTTATGATATATTTTTCCTATACCAAAAAATAGATGAAGATGCAATTTTCAATTAAAAATCGGTGTTTTCAATATTCATGCAAAAATGATACTTCTTCGAAAAATACCAAAAAATCACACAAAGTAAATTTTTATATTATGATTACAAAATTTTATTTTATTTTTTATAGTAAATATTAAATATTATTAAAAAATTGTTTTAATACAATTCTCACATTAATAGTTGGTAAAAATACCTTTTAGATAAATGCATCTTTTTATGGATAAAATTATATTTTTTATTATTTAATGTCTATGAAACTTATTGAATGAACATAAATGTTTTTTTAATTTATAATATATATACATTCCGTTATGACATCTCATTAATAATGAATAATTTTTTATACAAATATAAAACACCTTTGGGATTAAAAATAAAAACATTTCCGTTGTATTTTATTAGTTTTTATTTTCATATCAAATTAAATGATAACCAATGAATTAATTTTATAACGATGTTTAAAACATAGTTTCGTAATTTTGATAATTTTATTCATATATGTCATTCCAATAACAAGGAAATAACTATAAAAATATTTTAATATTAATATTTATAGTATACTGCACTTCAGTAAAACTAGATCTTTTGTGTGATAGAAGTTGTCAATAAAACTGGAAATTGTGTGTAAAATAAGAAAAAACTAGTGTATCATGTACTAAAATATAATATATTTGTTGTGCGTACAACAATAATAACATAATGTTTCATATAAATAAATCCACTAAATAAATATAATTTTTTCTTAAAATTTTTATTTATAAAAACACTTTGTATTAGATTATACTCCCACCCTTGAATATGAATTTCTCCCTCAAAATTTAGTTGGGTAAAAAATTGTTTAATAGTAGAAATATTCATTCATAGAAACACAAATCATAAAAATAAGTACAAAAAAATAATTTTAAAAATGGGAAGTTTGAAACATAATGGTTTCCCAAATTAACTCATACTTATGTTTCTATATAGGAAAACATAGATGGGGATTGAATATTGGAAAAGCGAAAAAAGTGAGAATAATTATATATTGTGATAGATATCACAGATCATGTGTAATAAAATTAACGAGGAATGTTTTGGGCCTAGAACACCAAAATCCATGTTGATTTACCAGACCATTGGTTCAATGAAAATGAATGTATTAGGATAAAAAATCAATATCATTTTTATAGAGTTGAATAATTTTCATAAAAATATATACTATCTTGATTTAATTTCTTTTCATATGCACAATATCACCCTTTGGTCATGTTTTGACAAATTCCCACTTTTTCTATTACTTAACAAATGAAGTAGAATTTTTTTTCCAAAATAAGTTAGGAACCATAAGATCCATACGTTGAATGATAAGTCATTCCATCTAAATTTTGTTATCTTTACAGGAAAATAGTTGTTAAAGGTTATCCAATCCTCATAAATCTTCAAATATAGAGATAACACTTCAGTCTCTAAAAATCATATGATGTTTAACTTAAACCATTTCTATAAATGTTATAACCTTTTTCCATTCTAAAAGATAAAAATTACCAACCATAAAAATTATGGTATTGAAATTTTTAAAAATAATCATAACATTTATCAACTATATATCATAATGTTTTTCTTTTTTTTTCACATTCCTAGAATATGAATAAATTTATCTTGGATTCTATCAAAACATTGTAATAACCTAAATTTCATGAAATCGTCTTTGAAAACATGTGCAATTTCCTATTCCAGAGTTCATTGGATATGATAATTAAATCTAAAAATATTTTAATGTCTATAAATTATATTAAAAAACACATTTCTATTAAATCCATAATTATTTAAGAGGTCATAAATACAATACATGTAAAATTATCCATATTAATCATCTCTTTTTTCCATACTAAACATCAATTTATTATAATTTTAAACACACTAAGAGGTTTCCTCCATGAACTTTCATTCTAGAAAATATAACATTTCCATTAAATATATTTTTTATATTATCACTACTATTTAATATATTATATCAAATACCTAATTAAAAATTTATACTAAAAATCCTTAATATTTTATAAATCTTGAATACAAATACACAGATATTAAATCCATACACTTCAATGATTGGCATGGAAAAGTATCGTCCTTGGTTTTGAGTTAAATTATTGTGTTAGGGAATTGAGTTTGGTAAATTCCATGTTTTCTATAGACTAAACATTTAACTCTTAAAAAACATTTCACTCTCTGACCCTTTTTTCCACAAAGATTACATCTTCTTCTCTAATCGAGGTGTTCCTCTATGTTCTTAATCTCTTATAATTGAAATTTATGAATATGAATCTTCTTTACATGATTTTAATTCCCACATGATCTTTCATAAAATTCATTATTCATATTATTTTATGGGTTAGTAATATCACTAAATCTCAGGTTTCTTATAATAAAATTTTATGGCTGATTTCCATAATCATAATATCTTTATTTTTAGTCATCATTTGAGTTTTGTTTCTCATATTCACTACATTTTCCATAAGATTCATTATTAAAATGATTTATTCATGTTCCATATATGAACTAAAACATAAATCATAATTATAGAAACATTAATCATTTTGTAAAAACTACATTATCACGAAAAATCACTTATTGGATACCTATATCATGACACATTTTTAATCAATTACACCTTAGTATTATCATAGGTAGTTCAAAGTCATTTTATATTTATATTCTTAATTATTCTTTGTATATATTTTTTTAAATTAGAGATCATATCCCTTAAGGAGTTGCAAATAATGTGTGCAACATGTACCATTGTCATTCGCTAGTTCTCGATCAGGTCTAGCTCAATATCTTGTTTTCAGTGGGGTTACCCCTAATTAAATCTATGAAAGATCCATATCAAATTATATAATTTATAAAATGGTTTAATTTCTAGGAAACCACATTCTCTATACTTTACCAAAATCTTCGGACACTTTTCTATAATTTAAAACAACCTTGGACTTATCCTTAGATCCCCTTTTATATATATCTATAGAAATATCCCCAGGTACCTCACTAACGATTTCTAATACTAGTTTACAATGGATGACTAAAACATTCCTTGGGAACCAAATATAATATTATGGGCATATAATATATACATATTACATAATTATATATGAATATTGTACACATTGCAAAAGTACATTTTTTAGGACCATAGTAGTTTCGTGTCTTTGGGAACACAAAACCCAATATTCTAACATGGTTAAATAACATCTATATTTACCACAAATATTATCCCACTAAGGAATACTATATAAAACCATCTCCAAAACATAGGGAAAATAAGCATAATAAAAAGTGATCTCATACTCTTATTAATGGTAAATATAGGAGATATATAATAATCACATAATGAAAAGGTAATGAGAACATGAGCATAACATTAGAAAATCGTATCCAGAAATTCATAAAAAAATTAGCCATAAACCATGGAATAATGTTTGGATGATAATAATTTTTTAAAATATTGGGAATAATGAGAATAATCAATGAAATCATCATATTTGAATAATATCTAGAAGTTTATAAGATATTATAACATATAAAATTACTTTGATAGTAGGTAAAGATTACTAGAAAGGGTGTTGTAGTGAAATGAGTTAACTCCCCAAAATATATTAGTAGTAAAGGTTCTCTCAAAATAGCATCATAGTGAAAAATTACCTTTAATAAACCACATTCACTCCCCATTATATCCATTTACTACTAAACATAATTCACATCCCATCACTACCATGTGTTGTTGAATAGGGTTCACTTCCCATTCCAACTATGTATTACAGAACTGGGTTTACTTCGCATTCAAACACTATATTATCAATCCATGTTCACTCTTTATTCCATCCATGTATATATCATGAGATATAAATAATTATCCAATGAAATTAATTGAGATATAGGTCCCACAAGTCATGTAATGAATTAATTAATTTTTGTTCCATAAGATAATAAACATTCATTAAATCCAGACCCATAAAATGATATGGGATTCGTAATATTTTAATCAGGAAACTAAAAATGAAATAGATTTCCTAAAAATTTCATTAAATATTATCATTTGTAAAATATATATTTTAAATAAACATTTAAAACTATAATAACCCATGAAATGATGTGGGTTTAATAAACATTTTATCATTGTGTAACCAATTGATGATCAATAGGTTTAATAAACAACTTTTCATCTTAAAAAAACCATTAAAAGATGTTATAAGAATGGATTCCTTATATCATATCCCTAGTAAAGAATAAACTATATAAAAGGATATAAATATTATATTTGGAAGTATTTTGAATGATCTACTGGATTATTTCATAAGGAAAATATTATTTCCTTGAAAATTACCTTTTTTAGATATAATTCATTTTCAAAAACATTTCTTGGAGGAAAAAATTGAAAACTTATAAATTGATATTAAAAAATAATTTAAAACATTTCATGAGTAAAATATTATTTTAACTTTAAAATAATTATTTTTATAACATAAAACGTTTTTTAAAACCTATTTATTTTAGAATATTATTGAAAACATATAAAGGAAAGTTTGAAATCATTTAAAACACTTCTTGAACTTATAAATTTTTTAAGAGACATTTTCAATTAAAAACACTTTAAAAAAATAATTTACAGAATATAATGAAAATAAATTTCTTAAAAAATTACACTTTTAAATTTTTTATTAAAGATTCAAATAAATAATGGTCATGATAGTGGATAAATCTGTTCATGTTGAACATTCCCCTTTCACCATAAAATGTATAGAGAAGTGCCTTGATTAGAAAATGACATGAACATTAGTTTTTAAAAACCCATTTTTATAATAATTAAAAAAGTGGTAATATTTCGTTTAAATATTATAGGATAATATTATAACCTTTTTGAAAGATTTTTGAGAGAGCATTATTTTGAAAAAAACATATATTTTCAACTGAAAATTAAAATGATGTCATAATTTTATAAAAACATTTTATTATTTATATTAATTACCAAATAATGAAAAAATGGTTGCATTAATAAGATATAATCTGAATAATAATATTAGTAGAGAAAAAAATACTCTTTATTAGTTATAAATTATAATATTTCACAAATGGAAGAATAATCATAAATAATCCTAATAAACAAAGAGAATATTGTAATAAACCCTTACAACTTTTTTATCACTAATTACATGAATGAATTGCATTACATGAGAAATTAAACAATATTTAAATAATTAAAATCATTATATAACATGTAAAATGTAATTATATACACTATAAAAAAAGAATATAGGTGCAAAACGTAACATTTGTCTGAAAGAAGGCAACTTGAGTAAAAATTACCTAAATGATTTGTTATCTTTGGAAAGATAATCTTATTGAAGATCACAAAATCAAACCAATATATACATATAAATAAAATTATGTATAATGGTAATATAATAAATTCATAAGCATTATATAAACCGCAAATGTTAAATGACTGGTGAATAAATTATATGTTTTGTAGAAATAAAATTGAAACTAGATCCCCCGTACAGATTGATTAACTTTTGAATCATGATACCCATGAAAGAATAACATCATTTGAAACTTACAATATCAGGAAATAAATTTAATTCATGAAATAACTTTACTTAGGATAATATATATACCACATAAATGAAATGGGTGGTGAATATGTCATGTATCCCACAAATATAAGAAAGTGAGATGAAATTCCATTACTACTTGAGTTACTTTTCAATCATTCTCACCATGAAAGAATAAAATGAATTTAAAATTTTCATATAAATATATATAATAAATTAATGTTATAAAATTTATTAAGGAATAATATACACCACATAACAAGAATAAGTGGTGAATATAAAATATATCTAACAGAAATAGAAGTGAGATGAGAAAACACTTACATTAATTCATAACTATCATCATATTGTTTCAAAAATCATGTGTAATAAATATAATATTATTAAAAATCTATCAATGAGACACACATATATATAATACACATATGATTAAATTATTACTTTATATTACCCATTAATTAATAACTCGATGTTAAATTTATGTTTCTGGTAATTAACCACTTTGTTTTTCTTACATGTTTTGACTTTTTATTCATGATACACTAACATAGATCATGAATTAAAAATTTAATGATAAATATATATATATATATACCTTATATATTCATAATTTATGTATTTATAATAATTTATAAAATATATAAATAGTAAATGAAATACATCATTCATGGAGAGAGAATGACATACGTACGTATGACTGTTTTTTCCATTTTCTTGTCGTATTGAATGAAAAATATGTAATTGATATTACTCAATATTATCATTGGAATATAATTTTATTTAATATGAAACAAATATTTTTAATAAACTCAACCTTAAAACATTCTATATTAATTGTGAATGAATCAAATCTCTTTGAGGAGGCGGTAGTCCACACATCCAAAAATGATGCTATCGTATTCCCATAAAATGAAAAATATAATTGTTTGTGTTATATAATTATTAGAAATTCCTAATTACATCATAAATATCATATATATCATATCAAAATATTATTTTTATTATTTTTACCAACCATGAATGTTGAAAATTGATGAACGAACACATCAGTTCGTGAGGCAATAGTCCACCATACACACGAATGATGATTGTGTATCCCATTTGATGGATGTGTGTGAATGTGTTGGTTGTGACATCAAATTAAAAACATAAAATTATATTTGTTATATTTAGCCTATTATATATTCTATATATAATAATTATGTGATGACATGGAGAAGGAATCAAACAAAATCACATGGATGAACATTACCTCTTATTTGGGTAACTCCTTTTAGTCTTCACCAAAAAGATTCCATGGATGGATTTATGATATAATTGAGCAATAACATTTTAGAGGAGTGATTTGAGGATATTATTTTCACATGTTTTGGATGAAACAAAAGTCTTTATATTTGTGAAGATGTGATGGGGGCGAGTGCCCTTTTATAATGGATGAGTAATGTTCTAAAAAATATAAATAGGAAATCATTATTAATAGGTCTCCATTACATAATGTTATTAAATAATAGAAAAATTAATACAATATGTGGTATATTTTTAAAACAATTCCATAAAATGTTTTTTTACATGTTTATATTTCATTTTTCACCTTAAGATTAATGTTTAACCACTATTTAAACTTGTTTTACCTTAATCATTGTAATTAATTCTAATTTATTTCGATAATAATGTTGGTAAAACACTAACGTAATATTAATATAATACTAAATTTATATTATAAAAAATATTAAATAAATTTCTAAAAATTTATATTAATGAATTTCAAGAAAATAATTAAAATTTAATCTCGTAGATGGGGTGAAACAACGAGTTTTTAATGTGAGAATGTTCAAAAGATTGAAATTTTTTTATATCCAATTTCAATGATAAATTTATTAAAATAACATTATTTGGATTAATATATATACACATGATCTTGATATAATTTAAAACTAAATTAATATATTTTTTAACTATATTAATAAGTTATAGAAAGATGAAGTTTTCAATTAAAATTCATTGTTTTCACTATTCATCAGACAATAAAACGTCTCTATAAAATGAAAAAAGTTCACCCAAAGTAAATTATTTTATTAATAATTAAAAATTGATTTTTATTTTTCAAATAAGAAATATAAAAGTGTAAAAAAATTTAAATCAATGTTTCCATTAAAAGTTAGTAAAAATGGCATTTAGAAAAATATTGATTTGTATGCCTCAAATTGGATTTTTTTTCTTTCTTATTTTATGTATATAAAAAATAATGGATGAATGTAAAAAATTTGTTTAATTTATCATAGATATTTTTTATTAATATCTCTCACTAAGAGTGGTTAATATAGTTTATTATGATAAAAAACCATTGTTGGCACCAAAATAAATGAACATCCTTTATATTCAATTGATTCTTATATTCCATTATAATTAATTGGAATCCAAAGAATTAATTTTATAAACGTCCATAAATGTTATTTTCATAATTTATTTCATATTATTCAAATATTTCATTATAATCACTAGGTTATTTATATAAATTTTTTAATAACTATATTTATAGTATATTGTACTTCCGTAAAACTTGATCTTATTTATAACATAAGATATCAATGGAACTCAAAATTGTGCGTAAAAAAGGATTGATATAGATTTATGTGTTCCTAAATATAATCTATGTGTTTCCTATAGTGTAAGAATAAATTAGTTTTCTATATAATTAAATCCACAAAAAAATAATTTATATAAAATATCCATTCATTAAAACTCAGGGTGTTACAAGGAAGATGCATATGTAATCAAGGTAGGTGGTATAAAAGTTATATACAACTACCTTCATGTTTGGTTTATGTGTATGTGGTTTTCAGAATGTACCTTATTGTTGGGAATCTTCTTCCCTTTGCACGTATTGGTAAATTGAGTTGCTAAATAATAAATTATACCCCTCACGATCAACGGGGGTTGCATTGAGTTTTATTAGACTTGAAAAAGGCCACAAAAGAGGTGTGTATCAATCTTAAATTTATTAGTGGGTTAATAAATATGAAATTTTGTTGTTTATGAGAAAATAACAATGATATTTGTGATCAACATGTTAACATGGGTTCGTTCAGGGAAACCAAAAGACATTTTTTTGGGGTTTTATCACCTGAATTGTGAAATTAAATTAATTGTAATTTATTCTATTGATTGTAACACCCCATGATTTCATTTTAAGTTATCTTATTTAAAGTAATTCAATATATTTTGCTACACGCAACACAGAGTTTGAGTGCACCCCGACTTACGAAACAATCCTATTAAAAAGTTTTTATGAATAGTACTAACTGAATTTTAATTTTTATATACTATATATAATTTAAGAATCCATATTATGTGTTTTTTAGATATAATATAAGAACTAATTCAATTTTTCAGTTAAAAGAAGTATTTTTCAAAAATGCAATTTTACCGCCTATTAATGGATAACATTTTTAAAAACTATGTTTGACACTTTTATATATTATATTTGAAAATATAAACTCTTTATTTAGAAACGGGACATAAAGATTTATTTTTGATATATTTTTGGTGTTTTCTGATATTATTCATATTTGGGTGAATAATGAAAAATAGTCATTTTTAATTGAAAACATCTTTTTTAAACAGAATATCATAAAGTGTTAAATTATAAATTTCAATGGTTTGAAAGTATAATTAGAATATATTTTTACCATTTAATCCAATTTTGGTCATTGTAATTAATTTCACTTAAATTATACATAAACAAGTTACAATCTTTTTATAGTTACTATTTTATAAAAACACGATATTTGTTTTGACAATAGGAGTTAATTTTAAATAAATTAATACAACTTTTATGTTTGAAAATTTTTAAAACCAAGATCATTTTTGAATTCAGAATATCAATTTTATTTTAGGCTGAGGTTTTGGTATTTTTTTTAAAAGCCAATTTTTGATGAATAATCAAACAACTTAGTAGTCGTTAAAAACTGAATTATTCATTTAAATGAAATATTTCCACTTCTGTTAATTGGTTTTATAAAATCCGACTTACATGGTTGTTATTAGTAATTAAAATTTGGTTCAATAAGATAAAATCAAATTTTGGTGAATAGTAACTTTAGACATTTATTTTCCACTGTTAATGATTATAGGGTAATTCAAGGTAAAAAGAATGTTATAATAACATAATATTACCTTAATTGTTTTCCATACATTATTTGATAGTTCATGGCCAACCATGGTCATCCTTGGGTCGATTTAGGGACCCCATGGAGCCACATGACAATGATAATGACCCTTTATTTTAATTAACTTAAAGTAAAGAAAAAAATGATGTTAAAAGATTTCTATTATTAAATAAATATTTTCATTGGGTAATATAATTCATCCTTATGACTATAAATAATCATTGGAAAACTAAATATATTTCCTACATTATTTTATTATTTTATTATTCATAGCCATAAAATAAATTAAATTATTTGTGACACAA
Organism: Viscum album; assembly: GCA_963277665.1. Classification (NCBI taxonomy): domain Eukaryota; kingdom Viridiplantae; phylum Streptophyta; class Magnoliopsida; order Santalales; family Viscaceae; genus Viscum; species Viscum album. The sequence goes on along the minus strand of OY728141.1, from coordinate 44,231,241 downwards.
TAGTGATGCAGTATTTACAACATTAATAAATGATTTAAATATATAAGATTATTAATATTAAAAAAATATCCAAAAACCTATCAAATTATTATTGTATGATTTTATTTAGAACATCAGATATGTTATCTTAGACTTTAATGTGTTTTGGACCTTTTGAAACTGACGATATGTTTACAATAAAATAACATTTTCAATCCTTCCAAAAGAGCCCATCATCTGCCTTATAAAAGGACACAACATCTATCCCATTCCTCACACCTCTCAAGCCTATTGGCAAGTCCAAACCCTACCCAAATAATCTCCCATAATACCTCTCTTCCACCTAGAATCCTTACCTGTAGAGACCTGAAGCTTGACGTACATGGACAGTACATTACTTTTGCGGAATACTTATTACATAACAAAAACACACACACATGGACCGTAATAGATTAGTGTCTTTGGAAACTCAGAATGTAATCTTCTAATCGTGGTGAAAGATCTTCAATATCTCCCATAAAGATCCTCCCTTTTTTACCAAAAACCTTTCTTTATATCCTGGGGAAAAGAAAACATAAAATGGTGAGCTCAAATGCTCAGTAAGGTTAAACAAAAGATAAATCAATCAAATCATATTCATAAGAACATAACTTTTGGAAATCTTAACCTGCAAAAGAGAGAATAATTTCATATTATGGGATAAATCATAGTAGTGAAATGAAATCCCAATAATCATAACTTAAAACATGAAACTTTGTGGTATAAACACATAATCATAGAGAATCATTTCTTGTTAGTCAAGACTCATTTTCAAGACTATCTTAGTGGACAAAGTCCCTTTCTGAACCGAGTCACCCTCGTTTCAGTCCCGTTTCACTGAACCGGTATAACCTACCATTCCAGCCATGTCTATCTCATGGGATATAAAATCTTTACCCAATTCATTGGAGGGAGATATAGGTCCCACCCATCTCATAATGATACCATTCTAATGTGTGCCACAAAATCATAAATCATACATCATTGCATAACCCATGTAATAAAAATGGGATTCTTAAACAACATGACATCATAAAACAATTCATATAAGATAAAGGAATTCATAAAAATAATTCCATCACAACATAATCAAATCAATGTAATAATAGGGATAGAAACAGAACCCTTTATTATCTTAGATGGAAAATAATTTTGATAAAACACTTGAACTCCATTCTTGGGGAAAATATCCTTTCTACTTCAAAAACACTTTTCTTTCTTTAACATGTCATACAATTTTAAACTATGAGAATTTGATTAAAAATAAACTTGAAAACATGTAAGGGAAGCTTCTTGGAAATAATGTTTTAAAAATCCATTCATGCCGTATAAGTTAAAAAAAACATTCTTCTCGTACTTTTGTCAGAAAAGTCAAAAAGTACCTCGTACGAAAAACGACAAAAGATTCCTTTCATATATTTTACTAAAAACTCACCAATGGGTAAAATTGGAAACAAAATAATGTAGAAGGATATAAATATTACATATTGAGGAAAAATGGATGTGGATGATAAAATACACCCTAGTAAATACCAAAGTACAAACAATCTCGGATAAAAATGAGATTGTGATATTTTCCCTTACCTTATGTCTGATTTGCTTCGTATGTGTCTGAACCTCCTGTATAATGATTTAAATAATGTCATTGACTTATTACAGAATCATATTCATTGTTATGATATCATATATGGTTCACTTATGACTTTATATTACCCGTTCTTTTGTAAATTCCATGTTAAAGAATCGTTTTGGGTAAAATCGTTTCATTTATCGTAGGTGTTTTGACTTGTTGTTCTTGACATTATTATTACTTATATCATGATTTACTTACTTCCAGAATATAAAATATGATTTATATATCATATATATTCAGTATATATATATATATAATAGATAGATAAATTAAATGAAAAACACTGTTCATGGAGACGGTAGTCCGTACGTACGCATGAACGCTGTTTTCCTTTCCTTATTGTCTTGAATGGAAGTAAGTAGATGAAATACATATATACATAAATCCAGTAGCTTTATAATATCATATATTTCATTATTATTTCTTATATATACTTTGTAATCATTCTTAAATGGTTAACATGGAGAATGAATCTCATCGCGTCGTGGAGACGGTAGTCCGTACGTACGCACGAGCGATGATATCGTTCCCATGGTCATGGAATTGTGTTGAAGTGTATTTATACTATTTCAGTATCAATATAAAATTATAATAATAATATATAGTTACTCATTACACCATTATACCCATCCAATTAATGTGGTGGCGGAAAATAGATTACACCACGACGTGGAGACGGTATTCCGTACGTACGCACGCGCGGTGATTTCCTTTTTCCGTAGGATGGATAGAAGGTCAATTATAGTTTTTTAATATTTATAATAACATATCAGTATATAAGAAATACTGATGTTATTACTTTATCATGAAACAACTAAAGAAGAATAGGTTGAAGAAGAAAGAAATTGAAAAAGATCGGTAATGGGTATTACCTCTTTTTGACGCGCCTTTTCCTAGCCTCCACTTAAAGAACTAAGGATGATCTTTGGAGAAGACCAGGACCTCTAGGATGATACTAGGGAAGTGGAGAAGAGATTTTGGTAGGGTTTGTCCGAACATGAAGTCTCAAATTTGTGTGAGTAAGAGAGGGATGACGTCCCCTTTTATAAAGGAGGAGAGGGGCACCTTAGGAATATCTCAAAATATTATTTTATATTAAAGTTAATATCGATTTATAATGGTTCCAAAGGGTCTTATTTCGAAGCTAATGTGGGTATGGGTCGAAATAATATCAACCAATAGGATTTAGACAAGTTTAGGTTGTTATTTTATCCTTATCAATTACATTTAACTCTAAGTTAAATAATTAAAGTTTTACCGTGTCTTTTTGTTTTCTTACACCATATGGTTAATACACTTACTATAACATGCCAAACGAACCCCAAACTGTTTATTATTAATATATATATCCTTATCTAAGTCATTTGGACAAACATTAGATTTTTAGGAATAAAATAACAATTAATAATATAATATTATATTTAAAAACTATTTTGTGTCAATTCTGACACTATTTGATATATGATTTTTGTGAAAGTCATAACAGAATTATATGTTCAAACCAAGTTGATTAAATCAACACTAATATATTATAGTAACCTATTAAATTAGTTTAATTCATAAAAAGTCTTAAATTACATTTATTTCGGTATTTATAATATCAATTATGTCAATATTTCATTAATAAGATAATTACTGCATCTTCTTTGTGTCATAAATATATTACATTATTTGATGTCTAAAAATTACAAATAAAATACCATTATGTAGGAAATCTGTTTAGCTTTCTAATGAATATTTACAATCCAATTTATCTTATGTACAACACTATATTAAAAATGTTTTAGTAAATAAACTTTGATTTTAACTCTTTTAACTCTTCTTTGAATTAAATAATAATAAATGTCCTAATCTAATCCAAGTGGGCCTAAATGATAATATTTTACACTTAAGGTTGTTTTTGGTCGAGATACACTTGTCCAATAGAATTAGGACATGTGTTAGGGTAATATTAATATCATTCTTACCATTAATTACCCTATTTACTTTTAACCGTGGTAAATAAAAGTAAAAAGTTACTATTCACCAAAAATTATTTTCATCTCATTGAACCACATTTTACTTACTGACATCAACCGTGTCTCTCAGATTTTTGAAATTCCATTCACAGAAGCGGTAAAATTATGTTTTATGAAAAATTCAGTTTTTTTTAACTACCACTTAGTAGTTTCACTATTCATCAAAAATTGATGTTTTTCAGAAAAATGCCAAAATTTCATCCTAAGCTATATTTCATATTCTGAATTAAAAAATGAAGTCTATTTTACCAAATTAATAACATAGAAGTTTCATTAATTAATTTTATAATTAAATCCCGCTGTTAAAACAAATAGCGTGTTTTTAAGAAACAATATCTATCAAAAGATTGACACTTGATTATGTATGGTTTAAATGTGAAATTATATCCAATGACCAACATTGTATTAAATTGTAAAAATATATTCTAAATATACTTTAAAACCACTCAAATTAATGATTTATCACTATTAATTATTTGGATTAAAAAAGTTGTTTTTAATTTTAATTTAGTAATTTTCACTATTCATCAGAATATGAAAGTTATCTGAAAAGTACCAAAATTTCACCTTAGGATAAATTCGATACTCCGAATCCAAAAATGAAGTCCATTTTGAGAGCTAAAATTTCTAAAATTTAAAAAGTGGTTATTACTATTCATAACGGCTAGTTTTAATAATATTTTAATAGCATATCGCTGTTTCATGAAACTCAGTATTGCGTACTACACACGCTATCGAGGAAGGTTTCGATTGCGTGTAATGCAAGGAAATTCAATGATGTGTGTTGTGCAAGCTCCTTTTGGTGTAGCGTACAACACAAGACATTAATAAAATTAAAAAGAATATTTTTCATAAAATCTCAGGCTGTTACATTCTACCCCCCTTAAAATGAATTTCGCCCTCGAAATTCGTCGGGGTTATAATTGGTTTACTATTAAAATGTTTCGTTAATAGAAACCCATATCGTAAAAATGAATATCATAACCAATATTTAAAAACAAAAGTATGAAACGTAACGGTTACCCAAATAAACTAATCAATGGGTTTCCACATAGGTGAAAATATGGATATGGAAGAGAAATATAACCATCATGTTCTGATGGAGAGTGGTAGAGAACATGGCTATGGGAAAGCCATCAATCACAAATCCATAAATTTGTGACGATCTAAGGTACCATCTGATTCATCAGATATAATATCACTAGGACAACATTTTTGGTTTTCAAGGTCGTTTCCCTAAAGTTAAAGAATTTGAATTAGAATAAATACTTACTTTATTTTGGTACAATCTCACTGTTGTTCGTGCCTTTAACAATTTCCACTTCATCTCTTAAATAAATGAAGTTCAATTTGTTATTCGTGAAGTGTTAGCAGATCATGTGATAGAATGACGGGTCATTCCATCTGTCTCAAACAAAAGGTTAGCAAAAATTATATACATAAGTCGATCTATAGTGAGATTAATCATATATGGTTCCTAAATTGGACTTTATACTTCATATATCATACTTCTTAATATAATAAAACTAGTATCTAATAAATAGGGACTTCCTGTAAACCAGTGGTAGGCGATAAAGGCCAGTCGCACTTCGGTTGTGGGTTCGATTCCCACATCCATGTCCGACGCGATGGGTTGTCGCCCGTCCTGCAGGTTGTCCTTTTTCTAAAACTATATTACTATAACATCCCATAAATAATATCGAGAAAACTTCGATCCTTAAACAATACTAACTTATTACCAACATAATCCATTCCAATCTTTAGGCTTATCCATAATACTACAGTCCACTCTCATAACATAGTGAAAATGATTACCAGAGATTTAACACCATCGTCGATCCCCATATATCATAAGATATGTTTTGTTGGTCACATTCGAAACATTCAAAGTCCTTAATCATGTATTCTCTTGAATAACTTACTGAAAATATGAATGCAGTTAAAATTTAACACTTTCCACATACCAAAATCCTCAAAATTCTATATACTCAAACCATGATATCACTTAGTCCTTATATTAATCACGAGCTCATGAATACTGTTAGACATTTCATTTTCTCATTTTCCCTTCATTATGCGCATATCATCTTATTTCCAAAAATATCTCAATCACTTTAAATACCACATTAGACCAACACATAAATATTCCAATACTCCATGATACAATATTATTTTGGAATCCCATTACATAATCACTTAATCATTCCACCACATTGTTGTCATATTCAACATCACCAATAGTGATCGCATGTGACTTCCCTTTGTCCTTTGCCATCAGTGGTTTGTCATGTTGATCATCACTAACCCTTGGATTATGACATTTATTATCATAATTCCCCATTTACTTGCACTTGAAGCATTGAAGTGTTGGTGGTGCGTTCTCTGTAGTGTTTGCTTTATTCACATCATTAGAAAACCTTTTTCCATTACTTCGACACTCAGCTGCTCGATGAACTTCTTTTCCACACTTAAAACATTTTCTAGTCCCTTTAAGACAATCTCCACCATGATTCTTTCCACACTTTGTGCATAAGGAAACATTCATCTTCTTTTCACCATTATTATGAGATTTCTCCTTGAACTCCAACTTTCGTTTCTTGTCAAAACCATGAGATGGATATGTAACACCAACTTCCATTTCGACCTTGATAGCACAACGCATAATTTCTTCATAGCAACTGAAGTCTCTTATAGATAATACCCTTCGAAGACTTGGTTTTAAGCCACTGAAAAATCGATCAACTTTACTTTCAGGTTGGATGATAATACCAGAAGCGTACCTAGCAAGTCTTGTAAAATTTGCTTCGTATATACCAACAGATTCATCATCCTTCTGCTTCAGCTCAAGAAACTCCTTTTCCATCTTTTTCTGAAGAATATGAGGGAAGTACATACTGAAAAAAAAGTTCTTGAACTCGTCCCATTCCATGGACTCAATTTCATCTCTTTGCCCCGTATTCTTGATAAGATTCCACCATTGATAAGTTTCACCTTCCAAATGATATACTGCTAAGATGACTTCATCAAGCTCAGAACATTGAAGAACTGAAAATATCTTTTCAGTGGTACTGATCCGTTGTTCAGAAACATGTGGATCAGAAGACCCACTGAAAGACGGTGGACGTTGCCTCATGAAGGACTCAATAGAATATTTTTTCCTTCTCTGCTCATTTGGATGTCCAGAATGATTCATAGATTGTGTAAGTATAGCAATGAGATTTTTCACTCCATCTCCCATAACATTTGATTGTTCAGGAGGACAATAATTGCATTGTCCATTGCGTTGATCAACACGGTTCCTTCGGGTTCCAGCCATCGTCTAAAACCCAAAAAGAATAGTGTGAGAGGCAAAAATCATGCTAGGGAAAACAACATAATAAAGGGGGAGTACCTTCAATATCTAACATCTTAGGTTTAATTCTATGATCGTTAGCGTAATTCTAGTACTATAACCTATACGTATACTTAACCTTAGGGACATCCCTAGACATACCTTAGAAATATCTCTAGGGATCTCACTAACGTTTTCACATCCTAGTTTCCAAAGGTTGACTAAACCTTTCCTATGATACCAACTGTAGAGACCCGAAGCTTGACGTACATGGACATTACATTACTTTTGCGGAATACTTAATACACAACAAAAACACACACACAAGGATCGTAATAGTTTAGTGTTCTTGGAAACTCGGAACGTAATCTTCTAATCATGGTGAATGATCTTCAATATCTCGCATAAAGATCTTCCCTTTTATTTACCTAAAACCTTTCTTTATATCCTGGGGAAAAGAAAACATAATAGGGTGAGCTCAAATGCTCAGTAATGGTAAACAAAAGAGAAATCAATCAAATCATATTCATAAGAACATAACTTTTGGAAATCTTAACTTGCAAAAGAGAGCATAATTTCATAACATGGGATAAATCATAGTAGTGAAATGAAATCCCAATAATCATAACAAAAAACATGAAACTTTGTGGCATACACACATAATCATATATAATCATTTCTTGTTAGTCAGGACTCATTGCCAAGACTATCTTAGTGTACAAAGTCCCTTTCTGAACCGAGTCACCCTCATTTCAGTCCTGTTTCACTGAACCGGTATAACCTACCATTCCAGCCATGTCTATCTCATGACATATAAAATCTTTACCAAATGCATTGGAGGGAGATATAGGTCCCACCCATCTCATAATGATACCATTCTTATATGTGCCACAAAATCATAAATCATACATCATTGCATAACCCATGTAATAAAAATGGGATTCTTAAACAACATGACATCATAAAACAATTAATATAAAATAAATGAATTCATAAAAATAATTCCATCACAACATAATCAAATCAATGTAATAATAGGGATATAAACAGAACCCTTTATTATCTTAGATGGAAAATAATTTTGATAAAACACTCGAACTCCATTTTTGAGGAAAATATCCTTTCTACTTCAAAAACACTTTCCTTTCTTTAACATGTCATACAATTTTAAACTAAAAGAAGTTGATTTAAAATAAACTTGAAAACATGTAAGGGAAGCTTCTTGGAAATAATGTTTTAAAAATCCATTCATGCCGTATAAGTTAAAAAACATTCTTCTCGTACTTTTATCAGAAAAGTCAAAAAGTACCTCGTACAAAAAACGAAAAATGATTCCTTTCATATATTTTACTAAAAACTCACCATTGGGTAAAATTGGATATAAACTAATGTAGAAGGATATAAATATTACATATTGAGGAGACATGGATGTGGATGATAAAATACATCCCAGTAAATACCAAAGTACAAACAATCTCGGATAAAAATGAGATTGTGATATTTTCCCTTACCTTAGGTCCGATTTTCTTCGTATGTGTCCGAACCTCCTGTATAATGATTTAAATAATGTCATTGACTTATTAAAGAATCATATTCATTGTTATGATATCATATATGGTTCACTTATGTCTTTTACCCGTTCTTTTGTAAATTCCATGTTAAAGAAGCGTTTTGGGTAAAATTGTTTCATTTATCGTAGGTGTTTTGACTTGTTGTTCTTGACATTATTATTACTTATATCATGATTTACATACTTCCAGAATATAAAATATGATTTATATATCATATATATTCAGTATATATATATATAATAGATAGATAAATGAAATGAAAAACACCGTTCATGGAGACGGTAGTCCGTACGTACGCATGAACGCTGTTTTCCTTTCCTTATTGTCTTGAATGGAAGTAAGTAGATGACATACATATATACATAAATCAAGTAGCTTTATAATGTCATATATTTCATTATTATTTCTTATATATACTTTGTAATCATTCTTAAATGGTTAACATGGAGAATGAATCTCATCGCATCGTGGAGACGGTAGTCCGTACGTACGCACGAGCGATGATATCGTTCCCATGGTCGTGGAATTTTGTTGAAGTGTATGTATACTATTTCAGTATCAATATAACTTTATAATAATAATATATAGTTACTCATTACACCATTATACCCATCCAATTAATGTGGTGGCGGAAAATAGATTACACCACGGCGTGGAGACGGTATTCCGTACGTACGCACGCGCGGTGATTTCCTTTTTCCGTAGGATGGATAGAAGGTTAATTAGAGTTGTTTAATATTTATAATAACATATCAGTATATAAGAAATACTTATGTTATTACTTTATCATGAAACAACTAAAGAAGAATATGTTGAAGAAGAAAGAAATTGAAAAAGATCGGTAATGGATATTACCTCTTTTTGACGCGCCTTTTCTTAGCCTCCACTTAAAGAACTAAGGATGATCTTTGAAGACGACCAGGACCTCTAGGATGATACTAGGGAAGTGTAGAAGAGATTTTGGTAGGGGTTGGCCGAGCTTGAAGGCTCAAAGTTGTGTGAGGAAGAGAGGGAGGAGGTGCACTTTTATAAGGGAGGAGAGGGGCACCTTAGGAATATCTCAAAATATTATTTTATATTAAAGTTAAAATCGGTTTATAATGTTTCCAAAGGGTCTTATTTCGAAGATAAAGTGGGTATGGGTCTAAATCATATCAACCAATATTATTTAGACAAGTTTAGGGTATTATTTTAACCTTATCAAATAGATTTAACTCTAAGTTAAATAATTTAACTTTTACCGTGTCTTTTTGTTTTTTTACACCATATGGTTAATAAACTTACTATAACATGACAAACGAACCCCAAATTGTTTAGAATTAATATATATATCTTTATCTAAGTCATTTGGCCGAAACTTATATTTTTAGGATTAAAATAACAATTAATAATATAATATTAGATTTAAAAACTATTTTGTGTCAATTTTGACACTATTTGATATATGATTTTTGTGAAAGTCATAACAGAATTATATGTTCGAAAGAAGTTTATTAAATCAACACTAATATATCATAGTAACCTATAAAATTAGTGCAACTCATAAAAAGTCTTAAATTACATTTATTTTGGTATTTATAATATCAATTATTTCAATATTACATTAATAAGATAATTACTGCATCATCTTTGTGTCATAAATAAATTACATTATTTGATGTCTAAAAATTACAAATAAAATAAAATTATGTAGGAAATATTTTTATCTTTCTAATTAATATTTACAATCGAATTTATCTTATGTACAACCCTATATTAAAAATGTTTTAGTAAATAAACATTGATTTTAACTCTTTTAACTCTTCTTTGAATTAAATAATAATAAATGTCCTAATCTAATCCAAGTGGGACTAAATGATAATATTTTACACTTAAGGTTGTTTTTGGTCGAGATACAATTGTCCAATAGAATTAGGACATGTGTTAGGGTAATATTAATATCATTCTTACCCTTAATTACCCTATTTACTTTTAACCGTGGCAAATAAAAGTAAAAAGTTACTATTCACCAAAAATTATTTTCATCTCATTGAACCAAATTTTACTTACTGAAATCAACCGTGTCTCTTGAATTTTTGAAATTCCATTCACAGAAGTGGTAAAATTAAGTTTTATGAAAAATTCCGTTTTTTTTAACTACCACTTAGTAGTTTCACTGTTCATCAAAAATTGAGGTTTTTCAGAACAATGCCAAAATTTCATCCTAAGCTATATTTCATATTCCGAATTCAAAAATGAAGTCTATTTTACCAAATTCATAACATAGAAGTTGCATTAATTATTTTTATAATTAAATCCCGGTGTTAAAACAAATAGCGTGTTTTTAAGAAACAATATCTATAAAAAGATTGACACTTGATTATTTCTAGTTTAAATGTGAAATTATATCCAATGACCAACATTGTATTAAATTGTAAAAATATATTCTAAATATACTTTAAAACCACTCAAATTAATGATTTATCAATATTAATTATTTTGATTAAAAAAGATGTTTTTAATTATAATTTAGTAATTTTCACTATTCATCAGAATATGAAAGTTATCCGAAAAGTACAAAAATTTCACCATAGGCTTAATTCGATACTCTGAATCCAAAAATGAAGTCCATTTTGAGAGCTAAAATTCCTAAAATTTAAAAAGTGGTTATTACTATTCATAACGGCTAGTTTTAATAATATTTTAAAAGCATATCATTGTTTCGCGAAACACAGTATTGTGTAGTACACACGCTATCAAGGAAGGTTGTGATTGCGTGTAATGCAAGGCAAGTCAAGGATGTGTGTTGTGCAAGCTCCTTTTGGTGTAGCGTACAACACAATAAATTAATAAAATTAAAAAGAATATTTTTCATAAAATCTCGGGCTGTTACATTACCATAGTCAGAATACCCTCTAAGAAGTATGTTGGGTTCAAACCCAAGGGAGTTACCCGAATTAAAGGTAATGGTTTATCTTACCTTCTTTTATTTTATTTTACTTCTACCACCCCTAAAATATTTTTAATCCATTATTTATTAACAGAACCAATATTCTCAATTTACAATTATGTTTTATGAGAAGGATTTGAATTACACTTACACACACCTCCATCTAATAGGTAATGAACATATTGTTTTTGTGGATGGAAAAATAACACCTCACGAGATGATGATTGTTCAATTAGATCCTACCGCTTATCATGGTGGACATTAAGATAGAACTGTATTTTTATATGATATATATAAGGTTTATATTTTATTTATGTGTCTGTATTTTCCATTTATACCATTCATTTATGGTTTCCATTATGGGTAAATCACGATAATTTCATTTGAGTATGTGCTGACTATCGCCCCCTCCAAGTGATATGACTTGTTAATGCCTTATGTGGGAAATATAAATGATAGAGTTAATGAGATTATATATTATATTATACTATTATTAAAATATACTAATTTATCATTATGTTTTAATTCCATTAAAATTAATAATTGATATTAAAGTAGTGTACATGTGTACGTACGACTTATCGTCTCCCTGAATAATGGATTTTATTTCTTATCTCCAAATGTTATGAACTATAAAAAATAAAGATATATACTAGATATATTATATAAGTATATATATATGATATCTAAATAATTTATATCATTCTGTAGATAATGGAATTTTGACCAGATAGAAAAATTGTAATTATAACAAGTTCAGTTTTGACTCAATTTCCTTACAACGATAAAATATCCAATATGAACTCAAATAATTAAATAAATGTTATATAAAGGTAATAAGGGATATAAAAGGAATAATAAACATGAAAAATTCTCTAAATCAAGTAGAAATTAACTTATGTTTATTATTTAGGAAGAACAAGTAACATACTATAAAAGTCGTACTTGAGGTAAGGGGTTTCTTATCTCAATTTCATGAGATTTCAATTTTTCACCACTAAATTATTTAATATTGCGTATTGTGTACAGAAAATTGATATATATTATCATGATAATCTTTATATTCATGTTATTATGTGCATAATATGTAGGTTATTATGTTTTGGTCATATGAATCGGTTTATTACAATGTGGTAAGGGATTTTCATATCACTTTTTATTTACATGAGATTCATGCTATATTTGACACTATTTACTTTTTTTTGTGTATGTACAGCCCAAGATTGTATTCATTGTGTAATATACTTCAATTTATGGGTATTTAAATCTTCATTGTATTCTCATTCTTTCATGTGTTGTATTCTTTGTATGTTACCAAATCGGTAAGGGCACATTTTAATGCAATTTTCATTCCTTGGGTTAATCTTCTAATTCATAATTATGTCATGCTATGATTATTTCTGGAATCACTATTTATTTATATATGTTGTAACTTCCACTCCAATTTGTGTGTATATACAATTGATACACATAATCACTCAATTGATAAATTCTCATGTCATCGATATAAACTTGACAAGAGTAAATTTAACTCGATTTACATTCATTGAGTTAAACATCCAAGTCCTTGGTGTGGTTTTTACATGAATTTCTGTGAATGTCCCCTGATTGATTTAAATTGAATATAAAATAATTTTGAGAGTATTTATATTTTTCACACATAATTATGTTGTTGATTTATCCTTAACCTAAGGATATGGTCTTTATAAGGCAATTCATCTCAACATACATTCCATTGAGACTTGTTTCTTATTATGAACCAATTCACTTTTATTTGGTATATGTACTATACTTTTACATAGTATATCATGAATCCAATTATTCTCATGATATTATAGTGTTTTTATTACCTTAATTTTTTGTATTCAATCATCTCTCATTTGGATATGAACTCTAACAAAAATATCATTTTAAAATATTTAGAAATTTATTCTTCAAATCATTCTCATTAATGTCCATGTTTTAAAAATGGATTGTAGGTTTTATTCATATAAATATTAATGTTTTAAAATTAAAATTCCTTTTAAAAGATTCAATGTGGTATGGGAAACTTTGATTAAAAAAATATTTTAAATAGATTCTTGAAAAACAGTGAGACATTTAAATGTTTTCATGAAAAAGGGGATATTTTTCTCAAATTTTTTTAATGACTATTTTCCTCTATTTCAATATCCTTCATTGTATTTGATTCTTAATTGAGGTTGATTTACCATAATACAATCATCTATATTGTATTTAATGAGTTCTATTTGACTGTGGATGTGTTGTTTTTATGCCATTCATGGTTTGTGGTTGAAGTATTAACAGTTGGTATGCTAGTTTTAATTTGAATGTTTAGATTAAATTTCACTATTTCATATCAGAAATGTGTTAGTATTAGTAAGTGATGGGTGGATCACTCTATAGCTCATTGATGCATCTATAGGTCTCATGAGAGAAACCAGTGTCTTGGCACAAGTCCTTGACAAATTCTTATTTGTAGTCTTAGCACGAGGCCTTGAATTTATGGTTAGGATGTACGAAATTATGCATTCAATCATTATGAGTCTATCTATTGATATTTAATGTGGTTATTCAACTAGTAGAACACCCATGAAAATGTTTTATTATGTCAATATTTCCTCATCTCATATTCTTGACATAAAGTGTTCATGTTTATTATTTGTAAATGCATATGTTTTCAATTATTCACCATGCCTAATGTTTATGTTATCTTCCACTGTATTTCTTACTCTTACCTAGTGTATGAACTCACCCCTTTTTATGTTTCATTTTCCTAGGATATGAAAAAATTTGTTTTGAGTGACTTGTAGGAATAGTCTTGGATTCTTGGATTATTCTAATGGAATAAATTAGTGTTGTTTTTCTTTTCAAGTTGTAATGATGAAATTATGACTGTCTCTTGTTTCCAAGACTACTAAACTAATTAGTCTTTCAAGGATTGATTCATTGTAATCATTCCAATGTATTAAAATAATGACTGTCTCCTGGATTCTGGGGTTGAGGCATCACATTGGATGACATGGAATAAGGGGGGTGTTGTTAAAATTGTAAAAGTGTTAAATAAATTATGGGTTTTAATTAAAAATTGTGTAAAATGGGATAATGCATGTAAGTGAAGAATTTTTAAATGAGTTAAGGAATCTGAATAAGGAATGAGTAAAGGGGTTTATGGCATGATGATGCCATTTTTCTGATGAAATATGGTTTTAAATTATGTATATGTTCAATTATATATGGGTTTTTAATATTATATTTGTTAAATGAATAATGAAGAATGTTAATATGGGTTGGTGGTGTAAGGGGTTTGTAATTGAGGTTCGGTACCCAGGTGTTAGTTTAGATTAAGGGTCTGAACCCCACCCTTATAATACAAAGCTTATAGAGTCAGATTGAGGCCCAATTCCCATAACAAATTTATGGGATATGAATACCATTATTGAGGCTCCATGTTAAGTGGTGTGTATTGATTTGTGAAATTTTTCCCTAGTGATATAAGGAAATTTATTATTTCCCTTTATTTATAGTTTATAAGACCATCATAGGCTGGAGTGTGTTTGGTGATAATCGATAACCCATGGATAAAATGGTTGAAGTGGATTAATATAACCTTATTAATTAATGAAATTTGGTTTATAATTTTTTATATTTTTATTCATTTCCCACTTTTATAAACTATCAATTATAACTATATATATTTTTAGACATCATTTGTAGTGGCCTAATGATTTTTACACACACCATACCTGTGCCACATTATTTGGATCAATATATCTAAAATAATAATTATGGTCACAATAATATTCAAATATATCTATACTTCCAAGAGGTGGTGAATTGTTTTAAAAAAAACATAACTAAAATATTTAAACTAAACAAATTGTAATCCACTTTATCAAAGATTATTGGATTTGGTCCTCAATTCTATTAAAAAAGTCACATAATCATAATCAGAATCAATATAATTAAAATAGTGTGAAAAAGAACATAATAAATATAGATCTAGTTTATCAGAGTTCATTTATCATAATCAGAATAGTACAGGAAAAAAAATATAACAAAAATAATAGAATGATAAATACTATGTCTCAATTTCTATTATATGTTTTGTGGGATATAAAATTTCAATAAAAAAGGTAATAAAATATCTAAAAATATAATAATGAATTATAATATATTAAAAGGGTACACCTATTTAAACCATAAAATAATTGTAGAATATAACCCAAAATAAATGAATCCCTTATTTTATAGTTAGAAAAAAGTCTTCCATTCCTTATCAGGGAATCCCACAATACAATGTTCTCAATAGATTATTTTTCTTACCCCATGAATCCCTCAATATGATGATAAAATTCCCTATTTACCTTGCCCTGGTATCCTCTAATCAAATCGATAATATTCGTTTTAATTTTTTCCCTAGGAATCCCTCAATCATTATGCTGATTAGACAATGATTTAAAAAAGAACAAATTTCGTAAATAGACACCCTAAAAAGGTTTCCATAAATTAGAAAAAATATAAAATATATATAAATACTAAGAAAACTATTTTCATGCTAATAATTCGTTAATATATATGGAAATATAACAAATTTAAAAATTAATTAATCACTAAGTTTTTCTCCACACATTTTGAATAACCTGATATTTATAGGTATCTTCCCAATGGTCATATTTATCTCTCAATGGCCATACTTCACTGAGTTTATTGTAATGACATGAAACCCTAGTATATGAAAGATCATAAAAATCTAGTGAAATATAATTTCTAACACTCTATTGATTAAACCATTGCATTATAAATGATCTTCCTTATATTTTTACTAATTTTTTCAAATATGATTATAAATTTAATTTAATCTTATGGAATTTATTACTATTTTCATTATAATAACATTTACGACTATCATTCGGATGTTTATCAGTATCGATATTAGTATTATTGTACAATACATTGTCTTTATGATTGAAACAATAGAAATTATAACACTTTATCTGATAACTGTGAATTTGATTTTTTTAGAAAACATACTCGTTACGTTAAACATAATGAAGAATGTAAATTATATGTTAGCATTACATTATAAGTATGGTAAAACATAATGTTTTCTACAAAAATATTATAATACACTTTGGATATAAAAATATTCAAAAACAAGTCTTATGAAAGGGTTTTTTATTTCAAAAACAAAAGGAATGGAAAAGAATGAAGTAAAACATATTAATAAATAATATTCCTTTTTTAGAAAGAGAAATTCACCAAGACATAAATGAAAAATAAATTTGAAAAACATATTGTACATTACTTTTATGTACATCTTATTTAGATTTATTATATGAAAACCAAACTCCCCTGTATTTTATAACTATTCTGAATACAATGGATTTTATGATGTTTTAATATGAATAAATACCCTATAGGATAATATATCCCCCTAAAGATCTTATTATATAATTTATAAAAATATAAACCATTTAAAAAAACTTCTCTCTAATAAAGACCTCTCCAATTTTAAAATATTTACTTCATTTATGAAAATCTCCCCCTTTATATAAAATTGTCCCCAATTTTGTTTTTCTAAAAGTAAGGGGAATAATGTTGATGTTTCATGAAAAGTTATACAATCCAAAAAAACATATGAAAAAATATAATTAATTAACATATCATCCATAAAAATATATAAATGAATATTCAACAAACCAAAATTAGAAAATATTCAAACTAATAAGAATTTTATGAGATGGAGATTCATATGTTACAAATATTTCAAATGATTTACAAAAAACCACTAAGAGATTTTAAAAATAAAAACACCTATATTTTTTGGACAATATTTTCACAAAATACATGATCTTCTTTAAATTGGGTAGTTCTTTCACCTACTTCTCTACCTTCTATTCTAGAAACTGATCATTCTCAGACAATTATATATTTTTATTCCCCAATACATTAATTCCATTTTCATATTATTTTATTCTAATGAACTACATGTGCATATATTAGATCTTTCCGTCTAGATCATTTAATTCTTTAGAAAAATTATCAATTGTATCTCATATGTATTCTAGAAACATGAAACATTCATCCATGTCTATAAATAACTTATTGAATTATTAAGAATATACATTCATGAGCTTCTTCAAATCATCAAATATTTTCATCATGTAATTTTAAATCATCATCAACTTGATGAGACTATTTTAAGATCTTATTTCAAGCCATTCTGCGATCCTGATAACTTTTTTGAAAAAAATTCAACTGATCTCGATGATGAAAAATTTTCTCAATTTAAACCATAATTGATTCCTGGTTTTAATTAATACTATTCTGAATGATATAACACTAATATTAATGTTTCATAAAATATGGAATTATTCCTTATAACCACTTAAAATCATGACCAATATAATCAAATCATTCAAAAAAAATAGTTATAGCTGAGTATGATTATTCATATTGAACCATAAGTGTTTTGATATGGCTTGTTCCCACATGATTATCCTTTACATTGTTTCTTTTATTTTAAACTTCTATATTTTATTTATTAGGATCTAATTTTTCATCATAAATATTTATAATATCTAATTATTCATCAGTTTTAGGTTTATCAGAAGCTTGGATTTTTGAATTCTAATTACCAACTTCATTTTTTATGATGATTCACTTTCCTATGATGATGATTCATCTATAAAACTACCATATTTTCTTTCGTTATTCGTTTTGGATCGTATATCTGATGATGATTCTTCCCATGATGTTTTATCCTATTGAGTTCATTATTTACCATCTGCCTCTTCATTTAAATCCTCTCCATTATCTTTCTATTCCTTATGTTCTTCTTCAATTTTATTGTTTTTTTGTTCTTCTTCTTTGTTATATTTATCTTTTCTTAGATTTCCATCAATATCTTTTACATTAATATTTTCTTCTGGAAATTATTCTACATGAATTTTTTATGTTCTTTTTTTAACTGCGTTATAGTTATTAATTTTCCTTTTCTCGTAATTTGTGGTACCAATTATGTTTTTTTATTTATTGGTACTAATTCTTTCTCCCCAAACATTTATTTTATTTTATTATCCATAGATGGAACATCAGAGTGGTCAACATAGGTTTCTTGGAAATATAATCTAACATATCAATTAGGAGAGGCTATCTTATCGCATATTAAAAAACATTTAAAAAGTTTCACATATTTTAATGTTTTATTTAATGTCATATTCATGGATTTTTTTTCTAATGAATCAGCAACATGTATTCTGAAAACCTTGGACTCAATAGGGTCATTTCCAATATGAGGGTCTCTGTGATTATTTTCATATTTCATTAATATACAATCATTATAATCTTAATCAAGAACGTTAAGATTTACTTTTGTTTCCATAATGGGGACACATCAAACTTCTTTTTATTTTTCTTATCACGCTTTTATAGATTTTTTATTGATCTTCTTCTGATGAGGCCCCAAATATATTATCCAAAAAATTATATTTTTCCACAAAGCAAAATCTCATAATGTTTATCATGTCCTCACTTATAAATGAAATATCCTCCCTCATATGATGCAATTTGTTATCAATCATGAAAATTTGAATTAACTCAACTACCAATTTTATAATAATGGATGAAAACATAATGAATTTAGTTTTCATAGAGTTGGCCTTTATTTTGTTGATGATATGAATATTCAATCAATAAGATATATCTTCCTCATGTTGATTAAAAAATATAATAGGAAAACATCAGAAATATTGTGTGTATTAGAGTCTCCTTTTCTTGCTATAAGAAACTCTTGCATCTACAAAGAGATAATATGATTTTCCGGTGTCATATGGGATAGTTTTCTATTTCTTCAAACTCATAAAATAAATAATATTCATCTCTTGTTTTTTGGAATGATCCTAGAGTATATGGGATCTTGTGAGATGGGTAGTAGGCATATCAATGTGATTTAATTCCCACAAAATCATCCTATTTATTATAATATACCATTTACTATATTTTTTAAATTGAAAATTATATTTATTCCCTTCATATTTAAAAAAACATAATAGATGCATCAAATTCTTAGACATGATCAGGGAAATATAAATCAAAATCTATGATGGTTTCTCTACACAAATAGACACCCAAACATGAAAAGAAATAATTTTATTAAGGGTTGCGTCATTATTTTCATTCCAATTTCTTTCAATTGATAATTCTATGAAGAAACAATTTCTCATGTAATAGTTAGTAGTTTCCCTTTAATTAACAATAAAACTAAGAAATCATACAAAATGAAAATTTTTCGGACCAAAACACATTCAGGAAACAATAACTCATGAGCATAAAATCTAGAGAACTGATGTGGGACATGTGGGTCCCTCCTTATATAAATTGTTGGAGTTTTAGTTAATGTCACATCATAAATCCAAGGGATTTGATGGTTGATATTTATATGAACAATGATTTATGGAAAAAATATTTCTCATGGTTTTAAAACAATTATTGGATTTATGTTGAATCGAATTAAGAATAAATTTAAAATATTGAAGAAAAACTATTTTTATCTTTGAAATTAATAGTATTAAGATAAAATTGATAATAAATCACAATTAAATAATGTAAAATAATAGAAGAGTAACTTTCAGAGAGAAAATAACAATTATTGTGAATTAAATTTTCTAATTTATTTTTGTTGAAAATGGTAGTTTAAAAATAGATACTGAATAAGATTGTTTGTGTAAAAAGGCTATATATAATAATTTCTAACATCAAATTAAAATTTATAATTTTTAGAAATAAAATTTTGTTATGAAAAAATTGTATTATGAACCTTTTGAATTCCTTATATTAATAAATATTTGAATCCATAATTTTCAATACATTTCATATGCGCTGAAATCCTTTTTGAAGATTATAAATCAAATTTTAAAAAAAATTGAGTCCTCAAAACGTAATATTAGAATTTTATTAATAATCGATATATTTTTTGAAAAATAAAAAAATAAATTAAAAGTTTCGAAAAATATAAAACTTATGTGCTGACCCTATGAAAAATATTTTATTATCACAAGTATATGGGTAAACGGTAAGTAGATATTAATGATCTCATTACGTTGATCATTATAAACATCAATTAAATGTATTCAAATCTATCAGAAGGGATGTTTTTTTGAAAAATATTACCATGTTGGTCTTATGTTACGATGAATTGTAAAATTATATCTTATTTCATTTTGTGATCCCAAAGGAAATGGAAACTTATAGCTATGTTCTTATTAAGTGATTTATGTTTTGGGGGGTTTTGATAAGGGAATGGAAGTGGTTTTATCCCAATGTATTTTAGTTTTTGTAAAACTAAATCATTAGTTACTGAGCGTGTATTGCATCTACAACAACTTCTGAAACCACATAT
Organism: Viscum album; assembly: GCA_963277665.1. Taxonomy (NCBI): domain Eukaryota; kingdom Viridiplantae; phylum Streptophyta; class Magnoliopsida; order Santalales; family Viscaceae; genus Viscum; species Viscum album. The sequence goes on along the minus strand of OY728141.1, from coordinate 44,210,338 downwards.
TGAGATTCATTACGAGAATGTGCTACTTATTGTTGTCTCTTACATGACCACTAACTAATGAATCTCCTAATAAATTAAAATTTCTAGATATAATTTTCCTATCCATTCTATAACCACCAAATTAATCATCGGAAAACATTGTATTTTAAAAAAATTATATAATAGTAAAAAATTCCTAAATCTATAATTACCTTATGGCAACAAAATAAAAATTTATACATTTTAAATGGGATTTCATTGGATTTTATTGATATAATTCACATAGAAATAAGAGCATTAAATGTGGAAGACTAGTGGTTATGTAATGTAATCATCTTATCATACATCTAAAAATATTATGATAAAAACAATTCTTAGAATTATCAAGATTATGGTAGGCTCCAATAAGAGAACTAATACTTTTATTATGGTAAAAACAAAATTTCATAACAATATATTTTATATATTTTTGTTAAAATATAAAATTTCTTTCTGGTTTTGTAAATTTTAAAAACCATGATGTATGTTAATATGCAAATCACACACATTTCAAAATAAAAATTCCTAAATTCCAAAAATGAATCTATTAAGTGTTTTTTAGAATAACTAAATATAATTTCATCAACATAGATTTGAACAATCATTATATTTTTATTAACTTCTTTTATTAAAAGTATTGGATCTGCATCTCCATTAATATATTTTTTTTCTTACAAAAAACTTTATAATCTATAATACTAATCCATAGAGGTTATTTTAAATACATATATATTTTTGGTTAGTTTATAAATTTATTCAGGATGCTATTTATTTTAAAAACTAGTGGGATGTTCAGCATAAACTTCCTCGTAAACCTATCTATTAATAAAATAACACTTCACAACCATTTGAAAAAGTATGAAATTAAAGAATCCTACAGAGGCTAGAAGTATATGAATAGCTGAAAGCATAGATACTAGTGTATATGATTCTTCATAGTATATAACTTCTTCTTTACTATAACTCTTATAAACTATTTTATCATTATTTCTAAAAATTATTCCGTTCTCTTGAAACTTTTTTTGAAAAAACCATTTTACTCCAATTACAGATGTTTTTAAAGGTCGTTAAACTAAATACGAAAACAATTTTATCTCTAATTAATTGATCTTTATATGAAATTACTTAATATAATATCCATCACCTATTGTCTCATTAAAATTCATAGGTTCAAATTGGATAAGAAATCCAAATGTTCAATTTCATTCCTTAAGGAACTTTCTGTGCTAACTAGTTGATCTACAACACTGATGATACTCGAACTATGCTGATTACATATAAATAAAAAAATTCTTAGAAAAAGTTAATTATTCAAAAAAATGTTGATAATATACCTATGGAATAATTTTGGAAACATTTTCTTGAGTAACATCCTTATGAGAATTTCATTCTTACAAAGATGGAAAATCAGTTTTAGAAATCGCATCTAAAGAAGTTGGTTGGGGTTTTTTGAAAACAAAAGGTTCAGTTTCATCAAACATAACATGAACTATTTCCGAAATAGTAGGATAATTTTTCTAAATATCCATAGGCCTCAAAATTTATAGAATAGCTTAAAAATATACCTTCATTGAATTTTGGTGAAAATTTTGGTATGTAATATTTCATATATATTATGAATACATTTCATACCAAAAAATTGTATTAAGATACTTTTGTTATTATAAAAATTCAAAACATACAATAAAATTATTGAGAAAACGTCTAATAAAAACATGATATAATGTATAGAAATTAGTCCAAACCAATTCATCACAACAATGTTCATAAATTGAGTATTCACTGAAATATTTTCTAGTAATTTCTTGAAGAATAATATTTCTTATTTAAACTACACAATTTTAATGAGGAGTTATATATACTGAAAATTTATGTTCAATACCTTTATGAATACAAAAATAATAAAAATTAAAATATAAAAATTCTCTACCATGATAACCATGAATAGATATCACATAATTTTTTCTCTCATTTCTAACATTGGTGAAAAAAATTAGAATAAAAAATAATGAAAATTTCAATGTTAGAAAATTATGCCATGTATATCTACTATCATCATAAATTATAAAATATACATAGTATGTTCCACCAATAATCCTAGTTTTTTTAATACAAAATAAATCCATATACACTAATTGTAAGGAATTATAAGTCAATACTTCAAAAATATATTTTAATCATTACTTATGTTTCTTACTGTATTAATAAGGGTCAAAAAATTGTAAAATATGAATCCTAAGTTATTATAAATCCATAACAAGTCCTTTATTAGATAACTTAAATTAATTTATAATGTTATAGTTTATTAACCTTTTATTCCACAACCATGATTGGTCTTCAATTTCCTAAGGAAATGTAGGTCTTAGCTCCTTGGGTCTACTATGCTATGTGTATAAACATTTACATGATGATGGAAAAAATAATGAATTCATCCTTGGATTATATAATAAACATTTTTCATTCCTAAAGCTAACAAGGAATCATTTATCATATAATTTACATATTGTAATAAGGTTTTTCTTATGTTCATTAATAAGTAAACCATTTAAAATAAGAATTTTACCAATAAGAACAATATTACATTTTCTGATAATATCTCCATGAACAATATCTCTAAAAATAACCTTTCCACAATTAATCTTGATAATTCTAAACAAAATTTAGTTGTTACCATTAGTATGTTTTGAACATCAACTATCAATGTACAATGAATTCTTTTTATTGGTACTTTATTTACATTCAAAAAATCAAAAACCTTATACATTCTACACCTAAACATTCTTAGGTTTGGTAATATCATAAAAAATCATTAGGAATACACATTTAGTTTGAAAAATAGGTTTCGTGAAATACTATAGATTTATGATTATTTAATGAAAATTTATTTTCTAGTGTCCACCAATTTTACAATTACTGTAAAAAACGGTTAATTATTTAGAATAAATAAATTTTTTCTAAAACATTTTTTATATGAAAAACCTATTATAAAGCTAGTACAAATATGATCAATTCATTTTTACATTTTATAAAAATATTAATGAGTTGTAAAGTTAAGAAATAGTTTCCTCAAATAAGAAATTTCATAATTTGGTTTTATTACTAAATTTTTATCCTCAATTACATTATTTTTTGATTTAAATTTTGTTTCGAAAACATTTTTCTCGAAAATAAACTTTTCAAAATATTTTTTGATGGTTTATTTCACTGAATTATTATTATCAAGATATTTTTAAATATCTGATATTTCATTCATGAAAAATATTTCTTGAATTATCCCTGTAACTTTTTTCCTTATCAATATATTTATATATATAATTCACAATTTTTATTTTATAAATGTTTTTAAAATAGGGAAAACTTATTAAGGAAATGTAATGATTAATATTCACTATCTGTAGAAATTATTTATCTAATGATGTATAATATTTCCCCTAAATATAGTTTACACTTAAAGACATGTTGGTCATATTTTCAGTAGCTAATATAATTTCCATGAACCATTACTTTAAATTAGGTATATTTGAAAAAGGACCTATTTTCTTCCTTTCACAACTATAATTGTTTGGAGAAATCTCTAAATAATCAAATCCAATAGAACTATATGTTTCAGAATCTTTGAAAACATTCATGTATTTAGAATTATAATATTTTTTGCATTCATTTCTAAATTATTTTATTGTTTATATTTCCTCTTTAATATTTTAGAATCCTGTCTGATGTGTCTAGATTTCATGCATATGTAACAAGTAGACTCATAATTCATATCACCTCTATCCTTATTACCTTTCTTGTATTATTATTTGAAATATTTTTTAGAGAATATCTTATGAACCCTTTTGGACAAGTTTTATAATCCATTCTATTGATGTTAAGAAACACTTGAATCAGATTGAATAACTAGCTTCTTCATTCTAGAATACCTAAAAACCTTTTCAACATATTTTTCTTTAGAAGGCAAGGTAGATATTGAAGCAATGGAAACACCACCATTTTTCTTTTTCTTTTTCATAGCATCTCTCTTGGGACTACCCTTATGCTGAATAAATGTACCAATTAGATCATCGAATATAAGATTGCTTGTGTTTATAGTCTCATAAATTGTTATTCTCATTGATTCTAACTCATTAGTCATGATATCTATTATATTTTCATGAATTATATTATCATAATGACCTATCTTACCAATAAATATAAAACCATTTATAATATTCATGGAAAATTGATTCAACATTGAAAAATATTCACCTGGTAATAAGTCCGATCATTTGTAATATTTTCAAAACATATGTATCCAAGTCTCAACAAAATTATATATACCAAAATGTATGATATCAAGATTTTTCAATATATTGTTAGTATCTCTAAATGAATAAATCATAACATAAATTCTTATTATAATAAATCATAACAATGTATTCAATACTAGGTAGTTTAATTTTTATTCTTATATCTCTTGATGAGTTAAATTAGTAACTTCTTTGTCAAGAATTTTTTAATATCTATTTAATATTAAAAAATTGTCATGTCATATGTTCATAGTAATAGTCTTTATCATATCCCTCATGTAATCATAATTAGCACCATCTGAAATTGGAGGTCTGATCGGGTTTATATTTTCTATGGATCAAATAATCATTCCTTCCTTATTTAAAACAAATTAAAATATTATTTTCCAAAAAAAATATTGTTGTAAAAATAGTATTACAAAAAAATTTATAACAAAACTACCAAAACATTATGTAGTAAATAAATTAAAAACATTATCACATACGGGAGTGGTGGAATCCCCATTTGATATACATTTTTAGATAAATATATATATAATAATGATTATGAATATAAGATTTTTCTCAGAGAACAAGACATATATGGGTTAACCGTAGTTCAAATAATAATATTTAAAATAATTAAACTAAAAAACACTAATCCTATTTATGTGAGATTATCGGACCTTTCCCTTGATCTGATGGAAAAAGTAATACAATCATAATCAGAATAAATATGATTAAATTAAAGTTTAAAATATCATCATGAATATGGATCTAATTAGTCATATTTTTCTTATCTTCATCTTAAAATTAAATATAAAATTGTTAAAACCAACAAAATAGAAATATGAATACGTTGTTTCACTTTCTATTATTTGTGTAGTGGAATATAATTTTTTAGGAAATGTGTAATACAATATCTAAAAAATGTAATAATTTATTATAATCTATTAGAAGAATAAAACACTTTTATCAATAAGAGAGAGGTAGTATATAACCTAAACGAAAGCTACCCCATGTTTTATACATACGATAATGTTTGTCTTCTCTTACTAGACAATCCCTCAATAAAATGATCAAAATGGATCTATCATAATATCCCTATAATCCCTTGATAGGATGATAATATTACCTCCCCCCCATGCCCATATATCACTATATCTGATGGATTAGATTCTTGGTATTCCAATACCCAAATTCACTTGATCATTACAATGATCAAACAGAATTTAACAAAATACAAATGAAATTCAGAAAAAAAACTGGAATGATTCCATTAACCTAAAAAAATCTAAGCAATTACAAAAAAAATAACAATATTTTCATGAATATCAATTTTCATAGCTCTTAAAAATATATAAATTGCAAATAAAATAAATCAGTAGTTTTTTATCCCAAATCATTGAATGGTCTATTATTTATAGTAATCTTTCAAACTATTATATTGATCTCTCAACTATCATATTTATTTGAATTTGTTGAAATGACTTGGAAACAAAGCACTTGACCTGTCATAATTATCTGGTGTAACAGAATTTCTGCTGTCATATTGATTTACATCATTAGAGTGTAGAATATATTCCTTACATTAGAAATATGTTTTCCAAATAAAATTATAAATTTATGTAAGTCTAATAGAATTCATTAAAGTATTTATTATGATAACCATTATGATTATCCATCACATTTTTATCAGTAATAGTACCAGAACAATTTTTTTGACTTTTTTATCATGGTAGATAGGAAAAAAATATAAAATATGGTCTAATAAATGTGATTCTGATTTTTATTAAACACTTTCTCATTACGATTATCATAATGATGAATGTAATGTTTATATATGTAATACATTAATTATTATTCTATGTAAGGTAAGAAAATATTTTCAAAAAAAACATTCTAAAATAATTAGAATGTAAAAATATAGTAATTTTATTTAGTAATGTATTAATGATTTCCAAAACAAAATGAATGGAAAAGAATGAATTAAATTTTATAACACAACTAAAATTGGTGCCCCACGTATACATCATGGTTGTAGGTCAAGAAAATATAAATCTCCATATACTATATGGTTTTTTAGCTTGTAATGTTTATGGTTGGGGGATCCAGCCCAGGATTCAGGACACATTTTTTAGATTCTGCAGTTTTTATGTGTTTTGTGTTTCCTTACACATGTTAATTTATGAAATATCCAAGCAAATTTACTATTTGGTTGTGGACTTGTAACTATTCTTGGGAAATGGATTCATGTTGAATATTTATTATTTACAATTCCATTTATCTTGTGTTACATTTTTAGTGTCTTACTCTTATAAATATAGTATATTCTCGTTATGTCTTCTATTATACCATCACTACTTAATAGTAGACTCTAGTGTATGCAGAGGAATGCCTGAGGCCATGTGGTGACCTAGCTTGGGAGGTAATATATATTTTCTACCATGTATGGGATATTACAGAGTGGTATTAGAGCAGTTCTATTTATTTTATTAATTTATTTTCAAAGGGTAAATAATAGATTAGGACATGTCGGGCTATAGAAATGAGCTTATGCATTCATGTAGCCTGCCCATGTATGAGGTATAACCCAAGTACACATAGGGGATTGTTTTTATTGATGTTTTTTTATAATTGGATGATAATTAACCTTGGTTTATGCACATGTGGTGGTATTGTATTATTTTATGTTCTTTTGTCCGTAGCTGAAATGGAATGAGGTTGTACATACATGAATAATTTTATGAATATAATAACCCAAAATTATATCAATTACATTTTCCATCATATATGTATTTCATATAGTATAGATAACATATAAAACACAATACAAACATTATAAATGAATAATGAATTAAATAAAATATATTTTTAGATGTTAATGAACCCATACCGATGAAATAGTTACATTATCTTAGGAATAGTATTATAACCCATATGAATAGATAATTATCATAATGAATGTTAGTCTCATCCATAAAGATATAAATAAAATTCATTGACCTTGTAAATGAATATATCATATTATTATATCATAATATAATTAATGAATATTTTAAAAATTATTAACTAAGTGTTGGTATTTTTGTAAGACATAAATATTTTATTAAAATTTTATAATATGATTTAAAATAAAAATCATTTTCAAATTATTTATTCATAAGTCTATATTTTTTTGTCTAATAATTTTAGTATAGTTTTATGAAACCTTAGTAAATTTTTAATGTGTTATAAAATTACTTATAAATTTAAAATCAGTATTTTTTATGTAAATGATAATTTTAATTAAAAATTAAAATTCACATATTTATAAGATTATATTCAGAAAATGGAGTTTATTTTTGAGTTATTCACATTGAAAAAATTTTAGGGTGAATTTTTTGGATTTTTTTCAAATACATGAATTTTGTGAATAGTAAAATACATTAATTTATGGTATAAAAAAATTATATGATAAGTACACTATACCTTGAGTCATAACATAATTAAGAACTATAATCTCAAAATTCACATCATTATTTTAATATATTTTGTTATAATTTTAAAACAATTTGTAGTCTTGATCCAAAATAATAAACAAATGAATTAAATATTCAAAAATAACTGTTCACCACCTCTTCTCCTAACATCTCTAAGCATTTGAGCATTGTCATATTTATTCCCAATAATCTCCAATAGCCTCTCCCCCATGTCCAATATCAATTTTTCTCATCAAATGACCAAAACCAATCCTCTTAAGGATGTTCTCAAGGATGAGTATTCAAGAGGTAAAATCCTCTTACTTTTCCTTTTAATTTCATTTCATGTTTTTTATTTTATTATTATCTATTATTCCCATTAGTAAAAATGAGAAAGATATCTTCAGTATCATCTATATATTTTAATTACATCATTTTAATGTAATATACTTAATCAACCTCCTTTTTTTCTTTATTTTATTTTTAAAATGATATCATCGTCTCTTAGTGGATGATTTACAACCTTTGTGGATATTGGATTTCCAAACATCAATTTCACCATAAAGGATGGTAATGAACAAATTTTTTAGGTCAAAAATGAATATAATATGAGTATTAAATCATTTATTTTGCTATATAATTTGTATCTTTACATGATACTAATCAATAAAACAATTGAGTTTATTATGATCAATAAACACATAAATAAAGTAAACTATTATCATTAATGTGTTATCTAATGATTCATCCTTATATGATTAAAAAATGACCTATATAACCATTTAAACTTATATATGTTCATAAATATCATATAAAATCAATTATGAATAAATATACCCAATCTATATGAACTTTAATTATCATATATAAGTATATCGGTTGTGAAAACCATGGAAATGAACACTTCCGAGAAATAAAATTGTATCTTAGAACTCATAAAAAAGTTATAAATGAACATAATAAAATTATAATAAATTAAATGCATATATATAGTTATTAATTAATTATGTAATTGGTTTAAATTAATTTTACATGACATTAAGGTAAGGTTCAGAACACATTCAGACATAAGGTAAGGGTTTTCTTCAGAAACATCCATTTTCATTCTCATTATGCTTTCTCTCTCAATATTCCAACATATTTATTCATTATTTTTATATAATTCTTATAAATTCATTACACACATTCCAAAAAAATGTTTCTATATCAGATCATTTTTCATTTATAATAAAAACATGATTTTTCAATGTTCTCATTTCTATTCTTCCCAGAATGCATGCCCGATTGAACTGGACATCCCAATTGCTTACCCATTTTGAAGTACCATACAAAGATAATTTTAAGACACCATATTTTTATTAAATTGATAATTTATTCATGAAAAAATAAATTTTTTATTACTGGTTTAATAAAAAAAATTATGAAAATTAAAAATTATAATTCTAATAGATCACTTCTTTGAAATGTAAAAAGGGTATTTCTCTCCAAAATTTATCGATGATTTTATTATTATATTTTCATCTATTTCTACACCTATGTTGAATTTTATGCTTTATTGAGATTTATATCTTATTCTTATCATATACTATATGTTATTAAATGTTTAATGGTCAATTTAATTGTATATGTGCTATTTTGATACCATTCACTATGATACTCATATTAGTTAGTTATTTTGTATACAGGTTAGGGAAGCTTATTTACATATCATATGTTTGTGTTTTTTATTTTTAGTCCCCTATCTTATCTGGAATGAATTAGAAATAGAAAATGGTAGGTGGGCCCCTCTATAGTCCCTTGATGCATTGGTAGGTCTCATAAGACAAAATAGAATTGGGTTTTGGCCAAGGAATTACTTTTTTATTTTTATATTCCTTTATTGATGTATGAATACATATTTCATAAGTCTAGAAATACAAATTTCCTCATTATGAAATTAGAAACTGATAAACAATTTGATATTTTACCAGTAAAATATCCATGATTGAGGTTCATTATCTTATGACCAGTTATATGTCTTAATTTTCTCATCTTTCATTCCTTACACCTTATCGTCATGTTTTTTTAAAATAAATTTCATTTTAGTTATTCACCATGCCTAATGTTTATGTTTATGATAACATTTTATCTATTACATTCCCTTACTGAGAATCTGTGTACACCACTATATTATACTTTATTTTTTACTAGGATTCACATATGAATATTATTATGAACGACATACAAGAATAATTTAAGATCATAAGGGTGTTTCCATTAGATATGAATGGTTTTTTTTCTTTCTAGTTTTAATTTAAGTCTTATGTTTTTCACTATTTGTCAAAAACTACTTAACTGTTTGATCCTTCAGGAAGTTTAGTCTTTGTAAACATTGCAATTTATTAATTTAAGGCACTCTCTCTAGAAAACTAGGTATGGTATCTTTAAATTTAGTGTCAGATGATGTTTTGTATAATCTATGGAAACTATATTTATAAAACATATATTAGGGAACATATCCCTAATATGCAATTTAAGGATATGCCTACAATAAAATTCATAGAACTTTTGTAATTTAGTTATTATGTGGATCTTCTTAGAAATACATCCATGTATGGATACAAAAATTGGATGGGGTACTGGCATAGATGTACCTAGGAGTAACTACTCTGACGATGTCTCAAAAGCCCGACTCAGGGTAATCTGGTACACGACAACGTGCCTTACTGTTCACCTTTTTCAAACTCCTAGGCTGTATTATTTTCATAATTCATATTTTCCTTACAAACCACTGTGAAGGATTTAATTGTAAATTTATCCTCAATGAATCAATGTTTATGATTATGAGATTAGATATGCATAAAATTTTAAATTATTTTAAGTGTTTTTGTAGTTTGAGATTGTCAATTATGATTCATGGCCTAATATAGTGTATTCCATTATTTATAAACATTACCCAGTGGAAGGAATAGAATCCACATCAATGCACATATCCCATGAAAGGATTTCCCTCTTTTGAAGGATGGTGATGTTGGTATTGGAGCTGTAATGGGTGTTGTGCACATTTTAACTATACCAAGACAACAGACTCATGTTATGAACAATATCCTTACCCATATTGGGAATCATTATCCACAATGTTGAGAATCATTGTTAGAGTGATTTATGTGAAACAACATCTATCATTCCATGGGACTACAAACCCATTTATAACTAATTAGTGGATAGGTTCCTCAGAGAAGATATTACTCTCTTTATAATGTAATGAAAGGGACAATGTTTTCATGGCAGTTTAATGAATATCAGGAGGTTTGGATCAATGGTTGACACTAATATAAAACACAAAGGAGGATTGAAAAATTAAAAAATTGGAATGGAATGATTTTAAAGAAATTTTCCTATAAAAATATTTTCCTCATTAACAATGAGTGGATATGGAAATGAAATTCAGGAATCTAAGGAAAAATGTTGATAAAAGTGTTTCAAAGTATAAATCCAACATTACAAGGATAGAAAAGCTTCCTCAAAATACATACATAATCCATGGAGGAAGGTTTATTTATTATTTTTTGATTTAAAACAATTCCTTCAAATGGAAATTATTTCCAAAACTTTCTCTTTATACAATGATATAGTCTCATTCAATATCATGGAAAATAAATAATTCAATATGTATAATGAATTTAATGGATAGAAGGATAATAATAACATCTTAACGTAAATAATTGATACATGGAATAATAAAAATGGAGTTTTTTAGCAAGTGATTCTTGTGGAAGGAAACACCTCAGAGCCTACATTAAAGGAAATGGAGTTTGTAACATATGTGGAGAAAAGGGCTACAAATCTCAATATTTTAATGGAATGAAGTAAGATAAATATGTTCAATGCTACAAATTTATGGATATGAGACATTATTTGAATGATTTTGAAATTCCTTAAGCCAACATTCCCCAGAAAAGGTCAAGGGATAAAGGAAAGGATTATGCAATCACAACTATTTAGGTTTAGGTTCCTAATGATGTGGTGGTAGTTACTCTAATCATTTCCTCAAGCATGGGGAATGGTTTATTTTATACTTGATCATCTAATTCTTCTATATATTCCTAGTTTTCTTTAAAAATTATATATTTCGAATTCTTCTTTATCTAGGGAGTTATTAATGGGGAAAAGGATAGCGGTGTGAAGGGGAGAAGGGTGAATTTTCTAATTCTGGTGATAATGATGATCGAGTGAAGTCGAATCCCACTGAGTATTATAATATATCTCTATTTGATGATTATGTTATTCCTATGGTTTTGTTTCATCATGCATATAATAAGATGATTGTGGATGATGGGGTATCAGACCAGGCAGTGAGTGAAAACAATAACATTGTTGAGGTGGTCAAATCAACATTTAATCCATCGTTCATTGACTTTGATCTTACTCCCCATATAAAAATCGTCCAAAGTGATGAAAAGATCATGTCTTAGTGAACTAGGAGGTAGTCCAAAAATGGGTTAGCATCGATAAGTACACGATTATTTCAAGATACCAAGTCCAAAAGGGTGAAAGGCCCAAGAAATTTCATGACGTTACATGATGGATTTCTAAGGTTTGGGGTTATAGTGAATGAAAGATGAATAAAATATAAATGTGTATTATAATTTCATCTTTTCTTCCGATGACAATAAATAAAGATCTTGGAGTCTTACGACATTATCCTTATGTCCTGGTTATCTATGAGTTAAATAATGGGATAGGAAATTTGAAGCGAAAGAGGTAAAAAAACACATGTACATGTTTGGATATGTATTTGTATGCTAATTTGTCTTTATGGGAATCCATGAATTTTTTGGGATATTGCCTCATCAATTAGGAATCCAATTTAGATGTATTAGAAGACTAATAACAAATTATTTGGGAACTATGTGATGATCCTTTTTAATGTTGACATTCGTAACATGCTTTTGTAAAAAAATATTATTAACAATGATGGATGAATATATCAACATGTTGATTCAATATGAAAGGAAACTATTTTTTTTATGAATTTCATGTTTCTCGGACATCTCTCCTTAGAATGTAATATTAAAATGAGTTAAATTATATTAAGATAAAGGGTCATGATGACTTTATTCTACAAAGGAGAAAGGGAAAGTAGAATATTTTATCCCCTGAACTAAGGAGAAAAGAAAATAAAGGGTCCATCTAATGTGAATATAATAGGGGAAGATCTGTGGACTCCTACCAGGAAGCTGCAAAGATTACCCCCTTGAACATTTCTAGAATATCTCATGATGGTTATCTTGAATAAGAGAATATTAATATTTCCTCTCTGAATGTAGTCTCTCCTATAGATTGATCACTCGAGGTCATAGACATGTATAATAATAAGCACCCATATCTGATAGGGATATGAATACTGAAGAGCACACTCAATTGGAAGGACAAGAGTCATCTAAGTCCCTTTTATGAGACGATATGTCCGGTTTTAATGTGTAGAGGGATGCTTTCCATATGCAGGACATCTCAATGGAAATCATTACCGAGGATTAGTGTATATATCACCCTGATGGGATCCACATGCCAGTAGTAATAATTCATGAAATTTGTAATGTTTATGAATCTCTAAGTCTTTTGAGGTGTATTGTCTATAACATTCACCACCAATATTAAATTCCTTTCATGGTTACTAGGAGATGGAAATCAAGAAGAAGTTTCCCAATACTAAATTGACTAGAACACACTCTTCTAATCTTCTTCTACCTATGCCTCACAAAACTGAGCAGAAACACGCTCTAAAGGACTCCTCCCTTAGCTCCCTTTCTATGAGGTCACCTAGTTCTCACCAACAAAAATTTCATAAACTCTATCCTATAGAGAATAGTGATTTAGATGGGGGGTTTCAATGGTACCCACCTCTAGTATTTATATGACACTGATTTCTAGGAAATCAGACCCTTAACATGGACAATGTATAAATATGTTCACACATATAAGTGGTGCACTATGCTATTATAATGTTGTTAAAATGTCAATTAGTGAGTAGCATGTTATCATCTACCAGAATGGCCCAAAGGGCTTATTTTTTATTGGTTTTTGAAACCCCCTTTCAAAGGATGAGGGGGAACCCATAGAAGGTTCATTGGAATAGAGAGATTACATGACTCTTAGGTATTAGATGAAATATCCATACCACAACTACATGGAAATTCTCCTTCCTATCATCTGCATCGATATATCAACTCTCATCCTTCACATTGTTTTTCGGTTTGGCTTCTTGTGCATGAACAGGGTGGTCCTGATGGCTACACCATACCCTCTATTTATTCAACATCCATTTAGCTTCAACTCTAGTGAATATGCCTGATTAGAATTCCCATATGCAGTCTCCTCCTTATAGATTATTCATAGTCTATTATGCATAATTTTGGGTGTCTTGAAAGCCTTGAGGTATTCCGAAGACCTTGTGGTATCCTGAAGGACTTGATGTTGAAAAAAATCTATACTGTCCCAAACGCCTTGGGTGTCTTGAAGTCCTTGAAGGACTCGGGGACCAAACCAATTTCCTGAAATCCCAAATAGATGAATAGTTTTGGCTGCTACAGTAACGAAAAGTACCCATTATAGTACTACTATAGTGTTTTCAACATTGTCTGCTATAGTGTTTGTTATCACCTTGAAAGAAGTTAATGAAGAAGAAAATGTACCAGCTAAATACAATAAATATACTTGTATGGTAGTGACTCAAAAGGAATGAAAATTGAAAAAGGAGGAATATTTAGGGTCATATGAATATAGAAAAGCATGGATGTCCCCAAACAAGGGGTGAGACTCACTATTAATGAATAAATTTTATTGGAACTCTCAAGGGATAAAGAACCCCCTAACTGCCAAGGCCCTTTGACATTTTATCTTGGCATATAAATATATTCTTATTGGAAATGATGAACTGATGCTTCTATTTGCTAATTAGAAGGTGTTTTGGTGGGACTATCTTGGATTAAAATTTGACTACCAAAATTCTCATTACTCAAATATGGATGATTTTTTGGTCAAAAGTAATGAAACCATTCACATAAATATTTTTATCATGAAATCGCAAAGTGTTATTGTCTCTTATAGCACATCATGTTGTGATCTTTCATTCTTGGTTGCCTATGCTTCCACATCCTAAATCAAAAAAAATGATCTATGGGGATAATTCATGGTGACTTCTAAAGATTTGAAGAAAAAATTTGTGGTGAAGGGAGTTTTTAATAATATTCTGAATCCAGATTAAATGGTTGAAGGTAATTTTAATCATAATGACTATTTGATGTTTCCCTTCGATGTAGAATAGTGTAATTTTTTTGAGGTCCTAGTTGTGGGAGATAAATTCACATGGATATAATACACTTTGAATGGTATGATGGCAAGAAAACCATGTATATTTTTTATTCAGATGGATGATCAATGTGTTGTCCATGGGGTTTCTAGATTCACACTTCCAAAACATCATTTTGATCACAATCCTATTATTTTTGATGTCATCACACAAATGAAAATATCATACCCTATTCAATTTATCATTAACAATGGGTGTCTTATTACTCCTAGGTAAAGGGAAATCTTTTTGGAGGATTAGAAAATTAATAATTTTGGTAGCCCACTCCAAAATCCTATAGGAATGTTGAAACATATCGAGGAACTGCTGATAATCTGGAGTATAATTTTTTTTAAATCTTGATTTTTAAATTTGAACTACTGAAGATCCAATTTCATGAATATCAATCCCGAATCAACATAAAACTACTAAATATAGGACGAAAATTGTAGCCCATAATAAGTCATATGATCTCCTAATTATTAAATAAAGGATTGATAAAAATCATCTGAATTTAAAGTGGTTAAAAGATAGAAAAAGAAACACAAATTTATTCTACAGATTGCATAAGGATAATAGGGTCAGAGTTGGGTATAACACAATAATCATAAAAATATTTCATTACATCTCTAACAAATGTTATTTCATAGTCTATGGTGGATCATTTCATGATGTTTTATTATGATTATGGGATTACACAAATAAAAATTTATTTTAAATGTCATGCCTTACATTGAGGATAATCAGAAAGAAGATCTTACCCTAACTCCACTTAAAGTTGAAATTATGCCGGCTTTATTTTCTCTCAACATAGATAGTTCAACAGGCCCTAAGGGTTTTTATAAATAATTTATTTTATTTTACTCTGACATCATGAAAAATGATACTTTTTAGGAAATTAGGGATTTATTCAGTCACTCCTTTATGCTATATGGGTTTGACTCATGCTTTATTTCCATGATACACAAGAAAAAAAATTCTATTGATATAAAATATTTCCGGAATTTTTTCTCTTGTGAATTAAATCCCCAAGATCATTAGTAAGATAATAATTACTATGATGGGGAGAATGGTGCATTACTCTCTAACCCCAAATCAATTTGGATTTGTCCACTAGAGAAGTTTTATTTATTGTCTCTTCAATGCTTTAGTGAGTATCAACTTGATGAGGAAAAAATAAAAGGAGGTCAAAGTTTCACGGAAAATTGACATTTTCAAGTCCTTTGACACACTAAAATGGAGTTTTCTTCTTGAATTAACTTGAAGATATTGATTTTCAAGAATATTTATTAAGATTATTGGTAAATTATTTATCTCTTCAAGGATGTCCATTCTAATCATGGGGTGCCTAGGGTTTTTTTCAACTTCTCTAGGGGAGTGAGACTAGGTGACTTGCTTTAATGGCTTTTTTTCGTTATAGGTGATTAATTGATTCTATGAATTAATTATTTCACCAAATATAGAATATATAAAAATATAAAGGTTGAGAAGAATTATTTTCTTCCTTCATACATGAATAATGTTGATGAAATTTTATTTATTGAATATTACATGAATTAAACAATCTCCTCTGTGAAGGCGCTCTTTTACATTATGAATAAGTATCTAATAAGGCCATAAGAAAAGTAAATTTCATTTATGGTCTTTATTGAAAGTATTTCTATTTTAAAGAAAAATATGATAACCCAACAACATTGGGTGAGGAGGGGATCACTTCCCTTCAAATATCATTGTGACCCCCTATTTTGGTGTATGGAGAAAAGGAAGTATATAGAAGAAATATATTCTAGTATTATAAATTAATTGTAAAAGTGGATAGGTAAAGCAATGACCTTAGATAGACAAGTTTTTCTTTTAAACTCTATTTTAATAACCAAGTTTGTTTACTCATTCATAATTTATAGTTGGCATAGAGGTGTTCTTAAGGATATTCAAACCATGTATTGTAACATTATATGGACTATATCTATCCAAAAAAAATGATCAATTTTGAATAGAAATAATGTATAAAGATAGTGGAATTGGGTGGCCTTAGGATAGAAGGCCTTAAGATTTTTAATTATGGTATCATCTAGAAATATACATGGAATTTTATTTTCAGTTATTTTTCTAATGACTTCATTACTATATGGTTTAAAGGGATACTATTAAATAGATACAAATACTATCGTACCTCAACTATTTCTCCTTTAGTTAATAACTTCTTTAATATGGTCACGTGTGATACCAAATGGCTGGTATGTTGGGGGTTCAAATCTCAATTGTTGTACAAAAAAATGGATTTTGAATGCACTGCATGAAAACATGTGTGAACCACATATTACTAGAAAATTTTTAATTTATAAGTATTTTTAGAACATCCAAAATTATGGTTGCATGATCCCATCACTCGTTCTAATGGCCATTCGAGACTACACTTTCCAAGATCGTGACACTCTTGTTTGGAAGCCAGATAAGGATTGAAATTTCAATTCCAAAGGTATCTATAAGAGGGAATGTAGGGTCTCCATTCAAACCCCAGATAGGTTAATGTAGTTCAGTACACATTTTATTCTAACATATCACTTCATCTTTCTATGGAGTATCTATAGAAATCAACTTCCAACCCATGATAATCTCCAAATGTATGGTTTTATTTGGATTTTGTTTTTTCCCTATGAATGAGTTATGAAGAAAGTGTAAAGCATATATTTATATTTTTAATGTTTTCACAACACCTATTGTATTATATTACCTCCATGTATTTATTTGAGCTTTAATATATGTATACATATGAACTCTTTTATAGAAAGATTTTGTACATTGGGTTGCAGTATATAGGTACATAACCTACTAATCGCTGAAAATTACACATGTTATTCTGCCCTTTGTGGGATATGGTGAAATAAACTATTTGAAGAAGTGAATTTCATTTCATTGTTGGCTATTCTATCCATTCATCGTGTGGTGCATGCAACTGCCAAGGTACAGACTAAGAAAAATGATAAAATTGTGTAATACCTGAATAGTCTTTGACTTATGGGTGTGTTAGGCCGGTGAAGAAACCCCAAAAAGGCCATGTACATTAAATGAACACCTCAAATCAACCCATGGATCATAGTGAATTCAAATTTTGTACCCTATGCAACACCAAGGACCTCGTGTTGTGGAGGTTTCTTTCAAACATATTATGTGTTTATCAATGGTTTTTTACATCATCACACTAGAGTTGTGGTCACTTATGGGTGATGACATACATAGTTTGTTATGACTTGAAGTAAAAAAATAACTTATCATGGATTGAATATGTTTCTGAAACTATGATGCAGACCTTAAAACCTAAACTAGGAAGGTTCTTTTGTATGGATTGCCTCCCTGGGTTTAATGTCTTAGAATGGGAACTTCGCTCAACATGGTTGTATCACATGCTTATAAGGAAGAAAATAAGCTATCAGACATTCTTCTAAAGAATGTAGTGTAGACGTGGATATGATGTGGTCATTCACGGACAACAATAATAGTTCTCTAATATTGGTGGATGACATTTGTGGTAAATTTCACTCTCATGGTTGTAATAAAAATTTTCCACACTTCAATAATCCTTTCTTTTTAATTACATATATATATATTTATATATATTTATTTAGAACTCGTTTCCACCAGATCCTAGAATTTATGGCAAGGGATTTGCCACTCAAAACTCCTATGGGAAGTCTCGTTACAAAACATATGTGTCATCCAGTTCCCATTATGGAATATGTAATAACCCGTGTTTTGAACCGGAATAAAGACGAAGGTAATTTGAACTTTTTCAATTATTGAACCAGTATTTTTGAATAATGGGCTTCGGAATAAGGTTCTGCATGTTGGAACCCTACCTTTTAATGTTTTTGGGTGTGGGCGAATGCCCGTTCTGTTTCTCGGGTGGCACGAGAGGCTTCGGAAGTTCCATACCCTTGTTTTTAAAAGAGATGTAGAGGGCACATGGTTGCCGCACAGTTTGGATAACCATGCGGCCCAAACCGTGCAGCCTTATTAATGGAGGTAGTGGCTTCCGAACATACTGTTCACGGTTTTCCAAACTACGTGCCTAGCCCGTGCAGAGGATGTCATGGAGGCAGAGGACTCCTCATGGTTTGTGCATGGTTTGGAAAACCATGCAGGTCAAACCGTGTGCGTGGGTGAGTTTAGGTTATTGACTACATTTACAATAAAACAAAACAAAATAAATTAAAAACCTAAAATAATCTCTCCCTCACCCTCACTCAACAGAACCAACACAACACACTCCCTTCTTCTCCACTGTGAGCCGCGTGCGACACCCCTCTCTCGGCCTCCTCCCAATCGAGATCCTCTCATGGATTTCCGGTTGTTTCTTTATTGAATCTCCAAAGTAAGCTCCCCTCTATCTCTGAATCTCTATTATTGGCTTTGTTTCAACCTATTCGTCACCTGGTGAGAATCGGCCGAAGGCCCTAGGGTTTATGGTAATGCGTTTTTCGGTTTTCATTTGGTTCTATGTTATGTGGAATGTCTGTTGGGACTCTTTAGTGTGCTTTCCAGCAACCGCCACCGAAGGAAATGTGGTTCGGTTAGTTTTGAATCATTGGATTGGTTTCGGGGTAAGGTTTTCACCTTTCTTTTATGTTTTGCACTTATCAAAATTGGGGCTCCTGATGTTTATGAGTTCCTAGCACGTTGCTTATACTGCGTTCAAGGTTTTGGCATGGATTCTAGTAACCAAAGACTAGGTAGCTTGCCTGCAACTCTTAGTTAGAAAGTACCAAGAGCTAGAGTAGACGGATGTATCCACCACGAGTTAGGGTCCCTCTCCTTTCCCTTTTAATTTAAGAAAAGTAATATTATAGTGTTATTTTTATACTGCCTTAGCATTTTAAATATGCATGTTCAGTTTTGATTGAATGCTTCTGTGCAAATCATGTGAATTGCAGGAATTAGATAAAAGAGGTTTTCATGGTAACTAAACACATTATTTAATAATAAAACCCCTCAATCAGAGTTGTGATGTCTTCAAGAGAAAAAATATTGATAGAAATTTTATGCTTGCTTTCTGGATTTTTGTGGTGCCTCTTTGATTCTTTGTATGTTAACCTTCCTTGTTGAGACAACTAGAATGATATGGCTATGATACATATGTTTGAGTCAATTTTCCATGTTAATAAAATTGAGTAAGATGGTAACCTTGGTGGGATGACCTAACACTACCTGACATGTTACCTCTAGAAGGTATCAAAGGGTTAAATAATGATAAACATATCCTTTAAGATGAAATGGTTAAACTAGAATGAAATGAATAGGGTGGTATGACCATGCCTTGGGATAATGTAATGATAACGTCTCACGTTAGTGAAATGATTATGTGAATATCTTGATTTAGATACATAAGATGGGTTTCCTTAAGTATGAACATGACTGTAACCTTTTACGTGGATATAAGTTATATGATAGATTGTGAATGTGGAATGTTTACTTGAAATGCATAAGAGGTACTGCCATTTGCATTGTATTATAATGTTGATAATGAATTTGTATGGTTTTGGATGGGAGGCAGTTATACCCCATGCCAGTGTGACAAAACATGTCTAGAAGGGAGGCATTCTTACCCCTTTCCAGTTCACTTCGGTTATTGTCTACATGTCTGGATGGGATGCAGTTATGCCCCATGCCAGTATTATGAATGTGACAGATGGGAAGCAGTCATACCCCATACCGTTTGAATGAATGTGTTGGAATGGAGACATTCTTACCACTTTCCATTTATTTTAGGGTTGAGAGGAGTACATACCTTGTGCCCACTATTCTATATATGTGTATGTAAGGGATACAATCTTACCCTTAGCCAGTTGACTTATAGTGGTGAGAGGCATTCTTACCTCTTGCCCATTAACCTCGACTGATGGGTGGGAGGAATTCTTACCCCATGCCATCTATGATCTAAATGAATATATATATATATATATATATGGTGACATGATCAGGTTACATTATCAGTATGAGACGAAGCAGGAATAACCGTCAGGTGTCCCTTGGGAACCTAGACGGGTGTTGCTTACTTATGTAATTATGCTTACTTATTTCTCCATACCTACTCATTGTTCAATTATTATACATAATCTAGATTGGGTTAGACACTAGTGGTGTCGGCCTACTGAGATTTATATCTCACACCCTACTCAGACAACCATTGCACTAGGGTACCCGAGTAGAACCTCTTGTTTGTAGGACCTAGGTTGTCTGTTGTGCTATTGTACCTGAGGAGTTAGGAGCAAACAACCAAGAAGGAGATTGGGATGCTTAGGGGATTTTCATCTAGATTTTTTGTCTTTTATCTTTGTAATTTTTGTAAAGCATGCTATAATGTTTCCTACTTTCATAAATGTAACATCATCTATACATGCATGCATTATAAACTGGCATTTTCCACCATTTATAAAATGGTTATTACCTGTCTTTTTCTTTTGTATTTAAATTGTTTATTGATTCCGCTATTGAATATTATATACTCAGATAATACCGCTTAGTAACTTTGATATGAGGGTATAGTCTCCCCACTATCATCTCCCGAGACCCCCATTGATAGTTGGCCGCCTCTGGCATATGGGGAGATGCGCTTGAGGCCATGTGACCTACCAGTCTGGCAACTGGTTCGATGGTAAGTCGGGCCGAAATGTTACAAAGTGGTATCAGAGGTGTTTCTATTCTTTCTCCTTTTGGTTTTTTGTTGGCAGACAAGAGATTAGGAATGTGTTAGTGCTTGGCTAATAGTCGTGCTTGGGACTGATCACCCTACGTACAGGAAATGACCAAGTGGCTGGGGATGGGAATTGTTGTTCATGTTGTTTTCTATTATAGTTGATATGATTTCACCTTGAGTGACTACTATATTTTTTTCTTCTAATGGTTTACGAAATTCCTTGAATTTTACCCTTGGTCTGATATGGAAAGGAAACTGCATTTCATGCATCATTATAGGCACATAAGAATTAACATTCCATGCATAGTTCCATGGCATGTAGTTGCATTTTATGTTTTTGTTGATTCGAATTGTGTTCCCTGATTGCATTCCATGCCTTGTATTTATTAGTAATCCTATTTAGATAGTATGTTTTGTTTATAATATGCCATGCTGCCTGTCTTTCTTATGTGTCATGCTTCTTTGTTGTAACATTCCTCGGTGTTAGATTCTTGTAGCGACATGATTTTTTGAATATTTTTTAATTATGGCATGAGTAATATCTATTGGTTATGATTACGAAGCGATCCAGTTATGATTTGTAAGGCGTATGGGCGCCTTATAACTGGGAAAAGGTAACCCGTGTTTTCAAACCAATGCAAAAGGCTGCTAAGTTTAAATGCTAATGTAAACTGGTTTTGATAAAAAGGGGAGTAAATTTTCAATCCACAAAGTGTATGTGCTCTTCATGAATTGGGAAATGGAAACCCATATTAAATGTAGTGGATTGTAGTATTTTGAAATGATTAAATGGAAAATGTTTCCTAATTTCGAAATTTAAAAGGAATTGACTAACTACTTTGGGGATGATTTTTGAGAACCCGTGATGGTTAAAAATGGGACCCTCATAGGTCACCTTTTTTAATGGGTTTTCATTGCCAATATTGCTTAATAGAGGTAGTATTCTTGATGAATGTTTGATGTTTTAAAAGGAAGTTTTTGTGGAACTTTCATGATTGCTAGATGTGTAGTTGAAAACATTTTAAACGGTTAAAGATTAATGTGGTTTAATAAAAAGGACTTGGTAATGGAACCCATGGCGGTGCATCGAAAACCTAGTGAAAGGGGTAGTATTGAGATTCTTATTGAGTTTACTTGGAATGGGACCGTAGGTGTTTTCGTAGGAATTGATTTCATTAGAGGTGGCTTGATGACTGGCTTTTGAGCCTAGCGAACGTGTTCCACATGACCTTGCATTAGGGTTGATGTTTCATCTTTGTAAGGGGCTAGCCCATGGTTGGTAGCACTATTAAAGCTTTAATTTCTTATTATACCATGATTTTTATGATGTGAGGTGTCGTTCGGGTGTCGTTGTCCCTTGTTAGACTCTTGTTTTTCTAAAGACACCGTTGATCGGATAGTTGGTCATTGGGTTATGGCTTTCGTTACGGATTTGTGTCATCCCTTCTGTAGAGTTTCCCGACATTAATGAATTGTTCCGTCCAAATGTTCGGGATGGATTTTGAATGACTCGTGTCTTTTGACATGGTAGTTTTATTATTTTGGATCCTCTTCATTTTTTTGGTGATATGATTGTGGTGGAGGAGTGTCACATAATTTTTTTAGGAGTTTGTGTACTAGTGTGCTTGTTCTCGGCTAGTTTATCTTCTTTCTCTTTGATGACTAGGAAACTCTTATGGTTCGGATTGCGTTGCGTTGAATCTGGTAAATGTGTCCTTTCACGTGGAATGGATTCTTCTTGGAATACCTTTGGAAATGGGTTGTTCGTGTCTGAATGCTTGTGAGACATGTGAGTTTAAAACGTGTGGATGTGTCGGTAGGTGAAGTCGAGTTCCTTCAATGATGTCGACCAGTTGAGGTTCAACTATTCATCCTTCCAGTAGTCTGGTATGATTAAATGGAATATGCTCAAACCTATTAGGGTATTCTGTTTAGCGACGAGCATGTCCCCTATCTTTCCCTTATCTTGATTCATTAAGATAGAATCATTCTTATACGTTCTAATGCTCAAAAGCCGATGTGCTTGTTGGGGTAGTTCTGTTTTGGCGTTGCATACAGGATGTGTGGTTTCTTGTATGGATTGATCTTGGAAACGTCATCAGTAATCGGGTGTAGGCTTCAGTGAATGTGTTTGTGCCTAATTTAAGGTTCCTTGGCGAAAGTTATTGGTTTTGTTCCAAATGCACAGGTCGTTTAGGCCAAGCGTTCTAGTAAATAGTCAGCCGGAGATGGCTTGACTCGGGGTTCTTGTTTAATGTTGGTAGTCGGTGACATACCATTCTCTGGCACGTCATCAGGTAGAGGCGAGTGCCGTTTTTGTCGTCTGGTGCCTCGTATGAAAAACCTGCTCGACCAGGTCCTTGAGGACAATGGGGAATCGACTGGTTTATCTATTTCAAATCACACTTGGAGTTTTGTGGAAACGCTTGGGGAATGCTTTGAAAGTTAATTCCAACGGAGGTCCGAACCATAGTTGGAGTTGGTTGGTTAACGTTAAAAATATATGGTAGGAAGTACCTGTATCTGGATGCTTGGAGAAATGATGATGTGTTCATGTCTCTGGGTCGATAGGCTCGAGAAGACCCATCTTGGTGTTTCAATTGGGAAACGAGCGTTGGCTCATGTTTTGTTGACTTAACTTCCATAGCATTTAATGGATGCTTAAGGGTGTATCAATGTTTGTGAATGCAATTTGATTGTTTGAATGAAGCTTCATGACCCTTGTAGGTGGGGTGATATGTACGTTGTTCCTGAAGGCTTCTTTGGGACGATATTTCCTAAGGTGGGATGGTTGTAATGGCCCACGTTTTGAACCAGACTAAAAACGAAGGTAATTTGATGTTTTTCGATTACTGAACAAGTCATTTTGAAGACTAGGCTTCAGAACAAGGTTCCGATGGTTGTGACCCTTCCTTTTAATGTTTTGGGCATGGGCGAAGGCCAGTTATGTTTTTTTTAGGTGGCCCGAGAGGATTCAGAAGCGTCGGACACTTGTTATTAAAAGAGTTGCCGAGGGCGCACGGTTGGCGCACGGTTTGGCAAACCATACGGCCCAAACCATGCGACCTTGTTAAAGGAGACACTGGCTTGCGCACGGGCTGCGCACGGTTTTCCAAACTCTGCGCCTAGCCTATGCACCTGATGTCTTGGAGGCAGAGGACTCCACACGGTTTTCGCATGATTTGGCACACCGTGCGGGTCAAACTTTGTGCATGGGTGAGTTTATGATTTTGATTAAATTTAAAATAAAAGAAAATAAAATAAATAAAAAACATAAACTAATATCTCCCTCAACCTCTATCAGTATAACCCACATGACACAATTCCCTCTTCTCCCATGTGAGCTGTGCACGACACCCCTCTCTAAGCCTCCTCTCGATTGAGCTCATCCCTCCGATTTCTGGCCGTTTCGTCATCAAGTCTCCTCAGAAAGCTCCCCTATATCTCCTCCTCTCTCTTCTTGTATTTTTTTCGACCTATTCATCACCCGGTGAGAATAGGCCGAATGCCCTATGGTTTAGGTTGATGCATTTTTTGGTTTTCTTTTCGTTCTAGGTTATGCGGATGGTCCATTGGGACTTCTTGTTGTGATTTCCGGAAACTACCGCAGAATGAGAAGCTGTTCGGGTGGTTTCGAATCATTGGATATATTTCAAGGTAAGGTTTTCACATTTCTTCTTTGTTTCTCACTTGTCAAAATTGGGGCTCATGATGTTTATGAGTTCATAGGATGTTGTTTATAGTGCATTCGATGTTTTGGCATGGACTCGAGTCGCCAGAGACTAGGTGGCTCACCTGCGACTCTTAGTTAGAAACCACCAAGAGCCGGAGTGGACATATGGATCCACCTTGAGGTAGGGTCCCTCTCTTTTCCCTTTTAGTTTATGTAATGTAATAGTAAAGTGTTATTTCTGCACTGCTTTAGCATTTTAATTATGCAAGTTCAGTTCTGAATGAATGATTTTGCACAAATCATGTGAATTGCAGGAATAAGATAAAATATGTTGCAAGGAAACTAAACTCATGATTTAATAAATAAACCCCTTAATAATATGTGTGCTGTCTTCAAGATAAAAAGTAGTGATAGATTTTTTATTCTTGTATGCTGGCTTGTTGTGGTGCCTCTTTGATGCTTTGTATGTGAACATTATTTATTGAGAAAAGTAGAATGATATTGCAATGATATGTGTGTTTGAGTCAATTTTCCATGTTAGGAAAATCAAGTAAGATGGTAACCATAGTAGGATGACCTAAGACTACATGACATGTTTTCCCTAGAAGCTATCAAAGAGTTAATGAATGATAAATATATCCATTAATATGAAATTGTTAAACTAGAATGAACGGACTAGGGTGGTACGACCACACCTTGGGATAACGTAATGAGCACGGCCCACGTTAGTGAAATGATTATGTGAATATCCTGATTTTGATACTTAAGATGGGTTGCCTTAAGTATGAACGTGATTGTAACCTTTTATGTGGATATGAGTTATATGATTTATTCTGAATGTTGAATGTTTAATTTGAATGCATAAGAGGTACAACCTTATGCATTGTATTATAATTCTGATAATGAATGTGTATGGTTTTCGATGGGAGGCAGTTATACCCCATGCCAGTTGATAGTACATGTCTGGAAGGGAGGCATTCATACCCCTTGCCAGTTGACTTCAGTTGTTGACTACATGTCTGGATGGGAGGCAGTTATACCCCATGCCAGTATTATGAATGTGGCAGATGGGAAGCAGTCATACCCCTTACCATTTTATTAAATGTAATTGAAGGGAGGAATTCTTACCCCTTTCCAGTTAGTTTAGGGATGAGAGTCATTCTTACCGCGTTCCAACTATTCTCTATACGTGTATGGAAGGGAGGCATTCTAACCCATTTCTAGTTGACTTATAGGGACGAGAGGCATTCTTACCTTGTGCCCACTATCCTCAACTAAAGGATTGGAGGCATTATTAGCCCACACCATCTATCATATAAATTAATTTTTATATATATTTATGGTGACATGATCAGGTTACATTACCGACACAAGATGGAGCAGGTATAATCGTCAGTTGTCCCTTGGGAACCTTGAATGGTGTTGCTTACTAATGTAATTATTCTTACTTATTTCACCATACCTACTCACTGTTCAATTAATATACCCTCTCTGGATTGGGTTAGACACCAGTGGTGCCAGCCTACTGAGATTTAAATATCACACCCTACTTGGTCCGCCCTTGAACTGGGGTACCCGAGTAGAACCTCTAGTTTGCAGGACCTAGGTTGTGTGCTGTGTTGTTGTACCTGAGGATTTTGGAGAAAATGACCAAGTGTGAGCTTGGGATGATCACGGGATTGCCATCAGGATTTTCTATCTTTTCTCTTTGTATTTTTGTAAAACATGTTGTAATGTTTCCTGCTTTCATAAATGTACCATCATCTGTACATGCATGCATTGTAAACTGGAATTTCCCACCTTTTATAAAATGGTTATTACCTTTCTTTTGCTTCTATATTTCAATTGTTTAATGATTCTTATATTGAATATTATTTACTCAGATAATACTGTTGCGTTACTTTGATATGAGGGTATAGTATCCCAACTATCATCTCCTGATACCGTCGCTGCTAGTCGGAAGCCTATGGCGTATGAGGAGACACTCTTGAGGCCATGTGACCTACTAGTCTAGCCACCGGTTCGATGGTAAGCCGGGTCAGGATGTTACAGAATTTAAATGTGTTTATCTATTGATAAAAAAATTATACCTATAATTGACCATAACATAATTTTTAGAATTAACATGATTTAAAAATAGGATGTGGAATTATATTACTATAAGAAAGAAATTACAATTTGTGAGGAAGGTGTAGATACCCTTATCTTTGGAGAATTGTCATCACCATCAAATTCTCACCTAGATCCACCCAAATAGCTCCACTAAATGAAATTATTGGGATGGAAGACAAAACATCATCTATGGATAAAGAAATAAATATTAAAATTGAGGATATACCTATCGTACAAGAATACATTGATAAATTTCCAAAGGATTTACCTAGACATCCTATAGATAGGGAATTTGAGTTCTCTACTAATTTTTTTCTTGCTTTATGACTTATATTAAATAATCAATATAGAATGGGCTGAGTGGAATTAGTAGAACTGAAGAATCCACTAGAGGAATTGAGTTATAAAAGACTTATCTTCCCCAGTGTTTCACTATGGGGAGCCCGTATTAACTTTGTTAATACAATATATGGACCATGATATTGTTCATTTACTATAAATAAATCAATGCCATTACAATAAAGTATAATTTTCCCCTGCCTTTATTGATGATTTATTCGATCGACATCACAGAGCTCACTATTTTTTGAAAAATTGATCTTTGATATGGACATCCTAAATTGTGTGCAAATAATGAAGATATTCCAAAGCTATAATTTCAAACTAGGTATGGGAATTATTACATTTTAGTAATGCCTTTCAGATTGAAATATTATCCCTCTATTTTAATGGATCTAATGAATAGATTTTTCAAGAATATCTTGATGACTTTGTTGTGGTATTTATTGATGTAATCTTGGTATAATATAAAATCATTGAATACCATGATAATTACATGAACATTGTTCAGAAGACTCTTCAACAAAATGAATTATATGATATGTTTAGAAATTTTGAATTTTTTCTTCAAACTGTTTCTATTCATGGCCATATTATCTCAAAGAATGGAATATTATTTCATCATTTGATGGAAAATGTGGTTCAGTAATGGTCTACCCCAATGAACATAACTGGGTTATACTTTTTTATTAGTTTAGGAGGTTATTATCATCTTTTAATTTAGAACATCTCCCAATTATTACATATGTTATTTAAGATTACTCGTAAAGTAGTTAAGTTCTTATAGAAAAAATAATGTCAAGATTGTTTTGAATAATTGAAGAACAAAATAGTGAATGTTATGATCATTACACTACCATCGAGAAATGGTGGAATTTTTATTTATATTGATACATCAAGAAAATTACTCAGGTGTGTCCTTATTCAAAATGATAGAGTTATTTCCTATGAATTACGGTAGTTAGAATTTTTGGAACAGAAGTATCCAAATCTAGATATTGAGTTAGTAGATGTAATATTTTCTCATAAAATATGGAGAAACTATTTCTATGCTGAAATATATGAGATATATATAGATCTCAATAATTTAAAATAAATATTAATGGAGAAATAAATCAACATAGGGAAAAGGTGGTGGCTTGAGATACTCAAGGATTATGATTGTTCAATACACTACCACTATGGTAATGATAATAAACAAGCACATGCATTGGGCATGAAGGTGTATTGTGTTCTGAACAAAATTATGACTAATAAAGACCATGTGTAGATGGTTCTAGAAATGTTAGGTACGGGGATTGTTATTGAAGGTAAGTCATCTCTAAATTTTAAACATGTTTCAAAAACATATTTTTTGGAAAAAATTAAAATTTCTATTTGTGATAATGAGAATCTTTAAAAGAATGTTAATGTTGTGAATAATGTGATATTTTTTTGTTTTATGTGTGAGGATGGAATTTTAAAATTTGGGAGGAGGCTATGTGTTCCCTTTATTAATAAGCTAAAAATGAGTTATCGGTTGATTCCCATTTCTCGAATTTCACTATACACACCGGTTTCACTAATATGTGTATAGATCTTAAGAAACATTTCTACTAGAAAAATATGAAGTTGGAAAATGCTAATTATGTATCAAGTTGTTGAGTCTATCAATAAGTGATGGATGAATGAAAAAATCATTGAGGTGTTAGGGAACCTCAAACTATTCCAACATTGAATTGGGATGATATCACAATGGATTTTATCAATGGATTACTAAAAAATCCAAAATATAATGATTCTATATGGGTGATTGTTGATAATGTTAGTAAATCTGTACATTTCCTCACTATAGGGGATGAATTTCCAATATAACACCATACACAAAGTGATATTAATGATGTTGTAAGACTTAATGGATAACCTGTTTATATTCTGTCTAATTATGATCCATAACATAAATCTAACTACTGGGAATGTATTTATAATTTTTTAGATACTCAACTCTGTTTGAGGACTTCTTATCACCCTCAAACTGAAAAGCAATCTAAAAGGACCATTAAAACATTAGAATAATTGTTGAGATCCTTCCCCTTAACATTCAATGTATGTGAGAATTAAATTTTAATTTTTAGATTTTTTCTATAATAATAGTTTCCATTCAATATTCAAATGTTCACCATATGAAACACTGTATGGAAAGAGACGATGTACACCAACATATTGGAATTAAGTTGGTGAAAGGAATCATGTAGGCCAAGATATTGTAGAGGAAATAACATCATAGGTAAAGATAATTATAACCCATATCAAAGTATCTCAAATTAGGAAAAAGATCAATGCCGATAATCAAAGGACGTATTTGTAATTTCAAGTGGGAGATCATGTTTTCATGAAAGCATCTCTATGGAAGGTTGTTATAAGATTTCAGAAGAAAGTGAAACCAAAACACGAGTACATTAGTCCTTTTTAAATACTATAGGGAATAAAACATATGGATTATCGTCTAGAAATACTACCTATCCCTTCTAAGGTATAGAATGTGTTCTACATATTCTTGTTAAAGAACTACATCACAAACCCAATGCATGTAATCAATTGTGAAAAAATAGAATTTCAACCTAACTTATCTTTCTCTGAGGAGCCTATCCAGATTCTTAACACTAAAGAGTAGGTTTTAAAGAATTAGATAACTCAGTTGGTAAAGTTAATTTGAAAAAAAAATCATAAAATTGATGAGGTGTCATTGGATCATGATGATCTTATGATTATGAACTGCTCAGTTCTTTTTATGGGGTCACAATCAAAAAAGTTTGAGGGTAAAATTTTATTTGGGGGGAAGAATGTAACAACCAGAAATTCTATCAATAATATTTCAATTCAAAAGATTATTTCCCATATTAAATATCACATATAAAACAAAATAAAAAATTTCTAAAATAATTATGAATTAAATAATAGGTATTTTTAGAAGTTAAGGCACCCATACCTATAAAATAGTAACATGACTATAGGAATTGTAATATAACCCTTATGAATAGTAAATTAGTCTAATGAATAGTTTCTTCATACGTGAAAAAATAAATAAAATTTATTCACCTTATAAATGAAAATTTCATATAATTATATGATCGTATATATAAATGAATATTTTAAAAATTATTAATTCTTGGTATATTTGTAAGTCATGAGTTTTTAATTAAAATTTCATAAGATTACTTAAAAGAAAAATAATATTCGTAAAATGTATTCATAAATAAGTGTTTTGTTGCCTTATGATTTTATGATGCTTTTAGGTGACCTGGGAAAATATTAGTAGATGTAATAAAATCAATTGTAAATTTAAAATCATTATTTTTCATGTAAAAGATGGTTTTAATTAAAAATTTATATTATGATATTTTGAAAATAATTTTCTTAAAATAGAGGTCATTTGTGAATTATACACATTGATAATTTTTAGTGTGATTTTTTGACATTTATCTAAAATACTTGAATTATTTGTGAATAGTAAAATGCGCTAATTTACATTAAAAACATTATAAGATAAATAAAATATTACTTCAGTAATTATTAATGTAAGCACTGAAATCAAAAAACATCCTTTAATTAATTTAGTATATTTGATTATAATTCTTGAAATATTCATTTTATTGAGCCAAAATAAAAAACTGAATTAAATAATAAAAAATCATCCCTCTCCTTCACTATAAATACCACCCGTCACCACCTCTTCTCCTCACACCTCTTCGCCATTAGGCCTTTGGATATTTCTACCCAATAATCTTCCAAAGACCCTGCACCATGACAATGATATATTTTTCTTAGAATAAATACAACAAAAAATACCCTTAAAGAGATTCTCAGGGAGGAGTATTCAAGTGGTTAAATCCTATTCATTTTCCTTTTAATTTCATTTCGAGTTCTTTTCTTTTATTTTGTTGTCATCACATCCTTTTTCTAAATAAGAATGATCACATCATTACAATCTATATATTGGAATGATATCATGTTAATGGAATATTCTTCTTCAAAATAATTTCTTTCTATCAATTATTATAAAAATAAAATCATCTTCTCGGAGGGGTCGATTTACAACCTTCATGGATGAGGAATTTTTATTATTCAATTTCAACATTGTGGTTGGTAATGAAAACATTATTAGGTTTAAACCAAAATTTAATATATTTATAAAAAACGTTATTATCTCTATAATTAACATAATTACATAATAGAAAAGGATAAAACAAATTGTGTAATTTATGAATCATAATCACCATAATAATGTAATTGATTATCACTAAAAATATTATCTAATGATTCATCATTATAAAATATAACCAATTGATATAGAATTTTTTTAAAAAATTTGGATATTCATAAATATCATATAAATTCATTTCTCGTGAATTATACCCAATCTTTATGAACTTTAATACTCATATATAAGTATACCGGTCATGAAAACCAAGGAAAGAAATGCTCTCGTGCTATAAAATTGTATCTTGTAACTCATAAAAACGGCAATAAATAAACTTTATGAAATCATGATATATTAAATACATGTATATAAGGTTCTTAATTAATTAAATAATGTATTTTATTTGATTATACATGATGGAAAGATCATCTGAAGATCACATCTATATATAAGGCACTTTTTTTCTTCCCGAACATCCATTTTCATTTGGGTTATATGTTCTCCCACTATACACCAAAACAATTCTTCATTAATTTCATATACTAATTATAAAGAAATTCTATACATTCAAAAATAATTTTTACATACATTATAAAATTATATTATAATAAATACATGTTTTTACGGTTTCTTTTTCAATTCTTTCTAATTTTCATGCCTGATTAGAGGGAGTATCCTGATTTCCTACCCATTTTTATATACCATCCATAATCTATTTTAAGACACCATTATTTTTATAAAATCACTAAAAGTTTTATGGAAAAATATATTTTTTTCATTATTAGTTTTATAAAAATAATTATGACAAATAATAATGAGTTTTACAAAAAAAACTCTTCTTTGCAAAGTAAAAGGGGTATTTCTCCTAAGAAATCCATGATGATTTTATTAGAATATTTTCATCTATTTAGACACCTATATAAAATTTTATGCTTTTCTAAGATTAATATATTTTCATATTCACCTATTATATATTATTAAATGGTTTATGACTAGTTTGAATGTGGATGTACTATCTTGGTACAATTCCCCATTCCACTAATATTGGTGAGTGATTATGTTTATTGATTGGGGAAGGATATTTACATAACATATGTTCATGTTGTTTATGTTTATCCCCAATAATATGAGGAATTAATTCGAATTATAATGTGATAGGTGGGTCTAGATATAGTTCCTTTATGACATGGAATGTCTCATGGGACAAAACAGAATTAGGTTTTAGCTTAGGTCTTACCCTTGGGTACTGATCGAGTTTTCATTATTAGTGCGATAGGCTAGAAAAAATTCATGGTCAGTGTCTCCCACCACTATTTTAGTTCCATGAATGCAGTGGGATGGTAAATTTAAAGTTTTTATGAAGATACTCTTAACATATGGGCATTGATAAAGGATTTAGGTCGATACAGAGTAAAGTTATGTGATCTTTTACCCCATACCAGAAAAGCCACTGGAGCTATATTGGCTGTACCGGTCAGGGTATCAGACATGATGCTCCAAGACACCAGAATCCAAAATATTATGCTATTACAACACCATAAACACAATCTATATTCTAGGGTATGTAAAAATATTATCTTCATTTTTTTATCCCACACATGTAGCTGGTAAAGCTTGTACATTTACTGTTTGAGGTAGGATTCTTGTAGCTTCCATTATTTATATTGATTTATTTGATATATTTGACTAATATTATTTATATCTACTCAGTATTTTTGAATGTTTTTGGTATAGATATGGAACAAATTTGTGGGATTATTTTGATTGGTACAACCTTAATAGTTTGAGCATCGAATATCTGAAAATTTATGTAGTGTGAACTTGGGCTTCACTGGAACAATTTCTTATAGAACATATTTGATATGGAGATGTTAAGGATTTTACTAGAATTGGGGATGTATTATCTAGTGTTATATAAGATATATATTGATGGTTATATTTGTATGGTAATGTTCATGTCCTTTATGGTGGATACTTATGTTCACTATAGGGAATAAGATATTTGAGTAGGTCGTGTAGGGAATGTTTTTTAGCATTTGGGTGTGCTAACAACCCAAGAGGAATGTGTTGTTATTAAATATGGGAGAGTAGAAATGATTTTAATTACTCATGTGTTGGATCTATTTTAGGATTATTTTTACTTCATTACATTTTGGGGATTCCTCCAGAGAGAGATGTTGAATTCATGATTAAGATCCAACATTGTGTAGAACATATTTCTATTATAACATGTAAAATATATATAGTATAAATTCATGAACATAAAATTTAGTTAGAATAATTGGAAAATAATCTGTATATCCATCCAAGTACTTCACCTTGGGGGTCTCATGTTTTTTCTATGAAGGATGAAAGATGCTACAGTTGTGTAACTATTATGAAAAGTTGAATCAGATAATGGTTAATAATCAGTAGCCAATTTTTTAAATGTATACTTATTTTTCTAGATTAGTATTGTTTATGTGTTATCAAAAATTTATTTCAGGTTACGGTATACTGATATGTCGGTGACACCATCTGATATTCTGCATACTACTTTTTTAAGTAGGTATGGCTTATATTAGTTTTTGGTGATGTTTTATTGGTTAACAAACATACCAGTAGTGCTTATGGACCAAATAGAAAGAATCTATCACCCGTACATTGCTCAGTTAGTAGTTTTTTATTGACGAAATATAAATGTACTCTAATAATCATGATGATCCTGTAAATAATCTTGGAATCATTCAATGTAAACATATATAGAATCGGATATAAACACACTGATCTAAGTGTCATTGATGGATTGAAAAGGAATATTTCTTAGTGAACACAGATAAAGTGAAAGAATTTTTATATTGGATATAAACCAAAATTGTTTTTGATATCAGAAGCATTTTTGGATTATAGAGTTACTAACAAAAGTTCATTAAGAAATTCTCCCATTTGGAAGTTCCACATTCAAATTCTACCATGAGGGGTATCATTTTTTAATGGTTAGGGGAATGGGAAAATTCATTATAATAGTTAATGAAGTGGTTGACTACTTTATAGATTTTGAGGCTATGTACCAGGTAAGGTGTATACTTTTTTTGTGATGCATCCAGTGTTGGAAATAGTTCAGTTTTGATGCTAGATGATCTGGTTGTGGTATATAGGTCATTTCATTTTAGGACTCTTGAATGAAATTACCCAACACAAGATCTTGACTTGGACATGTTGGTTTATGATTTAATGTTTTAGAGTAATTACTTATTGGGGATGGATTTTCCATGTATACCAATAAAAAAGACTTAATAACGTATTCTCCCAATGTGAATTAAATCATTGGAAGCGAAGATGGATTCAGTACATATAATCTTTTGTTTCTTTTCTCATATACTCAATGGGAAAGAGTTGTAGTATTATAGATGAGTTTTTTTTGGAATACTCAAACTTCATCGATTTAATAATCTAGTTATGATTGTGGATAATGGCATTGTTTGTTGAGATGTATCTAGATTTTCATAATGGAAAATTGTAGATGACCCTTGCATCGTTAGAAATTGAGTACATGCTTCTGAGTGTGATCATGGATAGGTAGTATAAATTACCATAGTATTTTTCATGGAAGGAAATTATTGATGGTGGGGTGACACATTCTGATTGGACTATTTATGATGATGGGATCATTTATGTATGTGTCTATATTGTTGTTCCTGCTTTTATGAAGGAAGATTTCATAGATGAGTTTCATAATTTGAAGTTGGAATTTCATCACTGTTTAACAAAAATGTATCATGTTATTTTTAGGAAGTATTGGGGGTCATGGATGACAAACAATGTAATATATTTTGTGATGTGAAGCTAAACCTTTCATCAAGTGAAAGTAGGACATCATAAATCAGGTGGTTTGTGGCATA
The DNA here is from genome assembly GCA_963277665.1 of Viscum album. NCBI lineage: Eukaryota > Viridiplantae > Streptophyta > Magnoliopsida > Santalales > Viscaceae > Viscum > Viscum album. The sequence goes on along the minus strand of OY728141.1, from coordinate 44,174,385 downwards.
TATTTCCGATTCTGAAATAGAAGTGAGATGATTTCGGGATGGATTTTTTGGTAGGTCCTCTGAAAAAACCCTAAACTATTGATTTTATATGATCATTTGTGGATATGTTAACCAAGGTGGCATAATTTTTACAAATTAGAGCAACCTTCCCAATTGACTAGTTTGTTGATATATACATTCCTAAGATAATTTTATTTCATGGTGATCCATATAATATAGTTTAAGATTGTTAATTGTGTTTTACTACATGATTTTGGTAGGGGTTACATATGGAACATGGTACCCAGTTTTTTTTATTATAACTTTCAATCCACTAAAATATGGTATGTTTGATCATACAATTCATGTGTTGGAAGACATGTTGACGAAATGTGTCATAAACATTAGTTGATCTTGGGGGAGGTACTTGGTTCTTATTGATCTCTATTATAAAAATAGTTTCCACGTGTCTATTCCAATGGATCCATATGTTGAACTATATGATATTTCATAGAGATCTTAATTATATTGGGTGGAGGTAGGTGAATCAGAGTAGTTTGGACTGAGTCTCATGCATAAGATGATGGAACAAATTCAATTTATTAAAAAATGTATGGATATGGATCATATTAGAGGGAATTCATATATTGATTAACTCTTTCAACATAATTATTATATGGTGGGTGATAGTGTGTTCCTTTGGGTGTTTCCATGGTTGTTTCCTTATAATGTTTTGAAACATGGTAAGTTGGCACAAAGGTATGTGGGGCTATTTGAGATTATTGAGTGGATCAGACTGGTGGTGTACAGTTTATCTCTTTAATAGTAGTATAGAGGCATGCATATAGTTTTTATGTTTCAAAGCCTTATCAATACCACCATGACCATTCCCTTATCAAAAATTTTAATTATTTGAAGCATGATGTCAATCTGTTCATTATGAATCATTTGGTTTGTATTGTGGATATTTACAGGAAATTAGTATGGGGAATGAATTTTCCATTGGTTCATGTGTGATGGAAACATGGTAATATTTAGGAAGATACATGTGAAATTTATATGAATATGCGATCCTAATGGCCTAGTATTTTTACCATGGAATCATAGTGATTATTAGGAGTGTTTCTTGAGGATGAGATTTTATATGGTCAGGAGGTTTTACGATCTCATGCTTCTATTGAAGTAAATTCCTATTTAAATTTTCATTACAATACCATTAATTTGGTTAATTAAATTTTTATAGGTTTATATGTTGTATTATGGGTCTCTCGGAGGTTTTGGATAGAAAATAAAGAAAAAAGAGTCCATTGAGTGTAGGTTTCACAATTGGATCATTGTCTATGTTAATTGTGTGCTAGAACCATGCACCCTAGAGAGGGGTGGTGCACAGTTGATCCAACTATTCATGGTGGGGGGTCAATTCTTGTGGTCTTTGACATATCCCTCCTACACTTCCACCTCACAGTTTTTCAATCTGTGGGGCTCCCTTGGATGTTGTGCAACCCAAGCCACCTCTTAGATAGAGGGTGGCACATAATTGGCGCATGTTTGTCTAACCGTGTTTCGAAATTGTGCACCTCATAAAATATGGGGTAAATTGACTATTTTTCCAATTAGGATTAATAAATAATAAAATATTTTCCACCCCATTTAACCTTAAATATCTAACGTTTATGAACCTTCCTCCCAAATATCACAAGGATCAATCATCCTTGTTTCTAGGCCATTTTAAGCACTTTTGGGTGCATATTGAAGCTTTGGGTGAGTAGAACACTCCTTTTGTGTTTTTTATGAATTAAAGTATATGTAATAATTATTATTCTTCCAAATATCTAAAAAACACTTTTTTATAGAGAGTTATATCTTGGGGATTGAAAGGTAGTTTTTCTGAATAAATTGCCATGGTTAGGCAAGGTGTTATATTTTTAATCACGATAGTTGTTCTATAAGTTATATACCATAGTGTTTATTTTTGTTTTTTCTGTTTGTAGTTTTAATGTGTTACCTTCTTATTTTTAATTTTATTTCATTAGAATATTTTGATAAATTGGGTAGCTAAATGGTGAAATAAACTCCTCATAATTAGTATGGGACGCATTGAGGTTGATTAGACCGGAAAAGAGGCCACCCATGAGGTGCTCCAAAGTCATAAATATGGGATTTGGATATAAAATATATGACTAAATGTTTTTGGAGATATAACCTATAATAGTTTTGTTCAGCATGTTGTATTTGGGTTTATTCAGGGAAACCATGTCATAATTGTGTTGAATTTTTTAACATGAATTGTGAAATAAAGTTGATGTTAATTATTTCTAGTTTTTTGACATGGAATAATGGGGTGTTTGCTAAAATAAAAAATGTGTTAAATGAATTATAGGTTTTAAATTAAAATGTGTTAAATGGGATAAGAAATATAATTTGGGAATGTGTAAGTGGGTTAATTCATATAAATTAGTAATGTATAAATGGTGTTTAGGCATGAAGATGGGATATGTGTTGAATAAATTATGGTAATAAATGATGACTTAGTTTAATGATTTGTGGTTTCTAAATGGTATTTCAATCAATAGTATAAATAATAATGTGCACATATCTTGGTGGTATGTGGGGTATTGACTTGAGGTTATACATCCTTGGGTCAGGTTCAATTGAGGCTCTAAACCCCACCCCTAAAATCCATGGGTCAGGAAGTCAGACTGAGGGTCTATACCCCTAATGAATGAATGAGATATGAATACCTATTATGAAGTTACATTGTACTTTTTATGTTTTTATAGAATATTTCTTTACTGATTTTTTTAACATCATTCTTTCCCCTTGTTCATTGTTTTCATGGCCAAAATAAGATGAAGTGTATTTGATGAAAATGGAAAAACCATGGAGAAAAAAGATAAAGTTGTTAAATTGAACATTGTTAATTAATACAATATGGTATAACTTATTTTGATATTTTTGTTCATTTTTCACTTTTACAAAATATCCGATTAGACTAAAAATTGTGTAAACACCATTGGTGGTGGCCTACTATGTTTTAATATTACCCTGCTTGGGCCACCATTAGGAACTCAATAAGAGTTCATGGATGCGAGTGATGAAAAAGGAAAGGTCCCTATACAAGATGGTTTGTTTGGGAATGGGATTTAAATGGATTAAGATCCATACCTAGATTTAGGACCTATTAGGTGGATTCTTTATTTTCTCATTGTTTTTTATCCATACACATGGCACTGCATGACAGGACATATCATATTTGTCTTTTGGTTTTTATATTACACACAATTTGGTGAAATGGATTCCGGGAGAATATTTATTATTAATGAATCATTTATATAACATTTCATCTACTTTTTATTACTGATATTAAATGGTTATTGTCTCTCAACTTGTTATATTATACCCTCACTTCTAGTTGGAAGCCTATGTTGTATTGGGAGTCATGCATGTTGTTATGTGGTGACTTAGCTCAAGGAACCTGATATAGTGGCTACAAAAATGGGGATGTTAAAATGACCTATAGATTATTATTTACTCAAATTTAAATAAATATATCATTGTATTTTTATATTTATTTTTAAACAGATATCAAATGGTAATGATACAGTGTTCATTGAAAATAGATCTTATTTTATTGTTTTTATAGAAAACTGAAATTATAAAGTGTTATCACAATCATGTTCAATATGATGGTTGATTTAACATAATAATTTTTTATTCTATTTAATATATTATTTTTTAGAAATTTAATTAACCATATCATAAATCAAATTTCATAATCATAAAAATGATAGAATTATTTGGTGTTTTCAAAATCATTCAAAAAATTGCAGATATGTACTTAGATAAATATTATATAGAAAAAGAATAACTTTAATATATAATTTTTCACAAAAAATGTGGAATAAAAATAAAATAAAATTCAGTCCTTCAAAAAAAGAAATCATTAAAAAATATTTTTTAAATTAACTCTTTATAAAAATACAATTTATTATAAATTATAATTTATGAAATGGTATAGTATTACATATAATAACTCTTATATACAAGTGTAATTTTTTTGATAAAATATGGTACAAAAAATTAATATGATATGTTTTGGTTGATGTAAAACCCACATACTATATACCAAACATAATCCATAGTCATTTACACTCTTACAGTCAATGATTACATTAATATTAGGTAGATGATTCCACTACCTTGACAATGTTAAAAAAATGAATGAAACATTCCATAAATTCAAAAAAAACCTCATCCACAATTCTGAAAATTATAAAATATAACATTATTATAAAATAATGGATCTATGAATACTTTTATAAATCATAATGGGATTATATATGATATATTAATATTAAAATATTTACTATTACCTAATGTAATATATTAAAAAAGTATCATTTTATTATTTCCATTTTACACTTATAGAAATGACAGTGAAAATGATGCAGCTAATCTCCTAGAAGAATTTTGAAATATTAAGGGGAAAACATAGTCTCAACTATTCTCTTACATGATCAGGAATATATATTAAGGATCATGGAATCACATTAATATATGAAATAATCTATAATGAAAATTATTCTTTATTATATTATAATATTTTCCACATTAAATCCATTAATTTCCACATGAGTTCTATTTTCATATTCATATCTTACTCCACTATAAAGTTTAAATTGATTGATAATTGATGTGGTTTTACCTATGGTTAAAAAATATTGGTTAATTAATATACCCAATTATCCTCTTTAATCATACTATGTTAAGTCTAATGATTTCTTGTAATGTCCTCGATCTGGGTGTTTCCCAAAGTTGCCCTGTACCTAGTTGGTCACATGTACTCAAGAACATTTACCTGAATTCTAGAGGCTACTAACTAGTAGTGAGGGCCGTGGTTTTGATAGTGGGTAAACAATGCCCTCATAGGCAGAGTTACATAGCAGAAAAAAGATTAAATAGTAGTTGAAGTAGTAATACCATTCAATAGCAGCAAACAGTGAAATACTAAAAGTATAAACGATTTCGTCATATGTAAATTAATGATGCATGTCACAAGTATCTAAAAAAGTATCCAAACAAGTCCAAATGTTTAAAATTCAATACTAAAACCAAATTACAGAAAACAGTATCCCCCAATAGCGTTGTAAGCGTCATCTTGGTCTCATGCTCTCTACCTCTAACAAAAATAAAGTACCAGATGATGAAGGGAGCTTCACCTTATCTATACCTACATTAATATAATCCATTTGGTACCAAATTCATGACCCAAATAGGGTGTGAGACAAATCCCAATAGCAAACCACAACAAAATCTATGCTTAACGATAATTGAATACATATTGTACGTGTTATACTGAAATGAATTTATAAATAAGGAAGTAATCAAGGAAAAAAATCCTTCTTTTTCAATTATATTCATTTACATTTATTAATTATTCATTCCATTCAATAATATAACCTCAAAATCTTACCTAATCTCTATATCCCTATGTATAATATTAACAAATAGACATCTCAAAATACTATCCTAAAAATCATGTAAGACTGAGTCCAAGCTTGTGCTTTGGCTTGGAAGACTCATCGTAGTCATAAAAATATTCAATATCAACCCTCTGAAAAGTTATGACATCCTGATCCCTCTGGTTTAACATATCATCAAATTAATAAATAATGATGACCCTCTGGGAAAGATCACACAGTCTAACCCATTTTGTCCCATATGACACTGATTAATTAAAATGACCTCCTGGTTAACTCACACAGTAAATACCCCATGTCCTTCATAGTAACAATAAAATATAATAACCCCCTAGAATATCTCACATTCAATGCCCTATGGTCCAACATTCAGTTAATAGTGACCCACTAGGGAGTTCACACGATCAAACCCCTCTAGTCTATGACCAGCCAGTAGATCTCACAGACAATGACTATGGGTTAACAAAATAAAAACTAAAAATTAAATGACCCAAACATTGGAATATCTCACTGTAAATTCCCCTTTGTCATAATTTCACAAAGGGAACTACATTTATGTCATATAAAGATCAATTCCATCCTAACAACATGAGGCATGGAAAAAACAACAGTAATAGAAAATCTAGACCAAATGGCCATTATTAATTAATCATGGGAAACACATCCATGATCAAGGTATTAAACCTTACGCCTAATGAATAACCCATTCTTATTCAAAAAAAATAAAAGTTATTAAAAGGGTGAAATTATAAACCAAATAATACCCTAAACATGGGTATTTGGTATTATAGCCTATATAATCCAAATATAACCAAATAAAATAAAAAACCACATTCCATGGTGTTATATGATGAAAAACATTCAACATCGGCCCTTGAATCATCCATGAACAACGTAGATATAAAAAAGGGTAAAAATGATCAACCCATAATAACTCAAGAGAGAGGTGAAATTAGGATGATATGCTCTATGGAAAGAGAGAACTCACCGGTGGGAATCCAACACACCCAACGGTGTATCAATCATTTCTCAAATGGTGGAAAAAGAGGAGATCAAAGATCATTGGACACACATTTCTCTCTTGTACGATACACTGGAAGAAGAAGAGAATTATGGAGACGAGACACAATGATGGTCCAATTAATCAAATAAAAAGAAAAGTAAATAGTGTGTTAATTTAAAGTACATTACATTTACAAGCCACAATTGGAACCTGCATTTAGTGGTCAACCAGGTCCCCTATAAAGACATGTACATGACTGTTACATGGATAGTTCATTGTTATTCATGGAAACTAGGTACAATGTGTGTAGTCAAAAGGACATGGCATGTACTTAGAGAATTTCCAAATCTCCCATTTTTCTAAAAAACAACCCGAAATAAATATTCATTACGAAAAAGAAAATCAAGGTTCTAACAAAGATCCACCATTAAAGAAATTCATCCTCAAATTTCCCATACAATGGTGGGGAAGAAGAGATTTCAAATAATTCTAGCCATTGTGATCCTTTGTCAACCTCCCTCTCCATGTCTCATCACATTCTCACATGTGCTACCATAGCACCCATACTAGAGGAACAGACCAGCCACGAAAAACCTTCATGATGAGATCCACAATCCATATATGGTCCTTCTCAAAAGATGCAACCCCCACCAACTGAACCACAACATGTTCAAAAACATGAGATGGTTATGAAAAGTAACACTGTAGTTGAGAATCATGGAAGACGTCATGCATATCCTGGTTCCTCAAAGTTAACTGCAACTGATTACCAACTGGCTCGACTCTCTCTAAAACCTAAAATGGCCCAGTGTATCTCAATGAAAGCTTCATCTATCTCATAATCCTCTTATATATCAACCTCATTGTGAAACTCCAGAAAACATAATCTCCGACCTCAAACTCTAGAGGTCATCTTTGTCAATCAGCGTAATATTTTTGTTGAGATGGTGCAGTATTCATCCTTTTCAAAATCAACTACACCTGCTCAATGGTCTCCTTGACAACATGATATGATTTCATAGCTACCTCTCCTACCTCAAACAAACCTAGGGGTAATTGGCATTGCCTACCATACCATGCCTCATAAGGTACCATCTGAATCATTGACTGAAAAAGATTTTTGTACGAAACATCCTCAAGGGGTATGTGTCACTCCAAAGAGACCCTAAAATCTAGGACGCATTCTCAATAAATGTACTCCAAAACCTTAACCGTGTACTTAGACTGGATATTTATCATGGGATGGTATGTTGTACATAGAATTACCTATGTACCCAAATCACTATGTAGTCCCTAACATACTTGATATGTAATTTGGTCATACCTGTCTGAAATGATAGAGTGCAGAACCCCATGAAAATTTATAGTCTCTCAAGTGGAAAACCTTCCGAGCTCATCAAAAATGATGGTTTCATTGATTGGTTAGAAATGTGAAATCGTTGTGAGTCTATCAAAAACATCTCAAACCAAATCATGCCATCAAAGAGACCTTGGTAAACCCATTCGGAAATCCATCACGACATCATTCCACTACCCCTCAAGAATGGGTAACTATTGTAAAATCTCTACTGGTCACTGATGCTCTGCCTTCACCTATTGAAAGGTGGAATATATCATAACAAAACCAGTAACATCCCTATTCATACTTGTCCACAAATAATAATGTTGTAGGTCATGGTACATCTTGGTGACATTAGGATGAACTGACCAAATTGAGGAATGAAAATATCTCATCAAATCCTCGTGTAGGTCTGTTAACATTCATACGCGCCAATGAAAATTTTAGATCTCATTGTCACCTTTTGTCCATCCAGGAGTGGGGTCCTCTCCTTACATGATCTCCCATAGGATTATAACATTAGAATCTAATAGCTACATCATTCTCACTCAATCCAGAAGAGTAGAGGTAACAACTATATAAGAAAGAAACATTTACCCTTGTCTTCCATAGACCTACAAATTCGTATTTGAGAATAGATTCACAAGATTTCACTCACTACTAGACTCCTAAAATGCATGTATCTGAGTTCTCCTGCTCAACGCATCGGCAACTGCATTGCATTTCCCAAGCATGTAATAAATCTCAATGTCAAAGGACAGAAGGTACTCAACCCACCTTCATTTTCTAAAATTTAGGACAGGCCGAGTAAAGATATACTTGATTGTTTTTTTGTCAGTGAATACCGTAAAATTCTATCCCAAAGGATAATGTCTCCAACATCATAAAGAATGTCTAAATGCAGCTAACTTGAAATCATGTGTCTGGTAATTATTCTTTTATGGGCTCAATGTTGTACCTCTCGTACCCCTCGTGGTTTAATTTTCATTATCACAATCACTCTCTTATTTATCTAATCTTTTTTTAAGTGTTTTTGTTGATAGGCAAAAGGTTGCCAAGGAATTGGGCCAAGAAGGACCCAAAGTGGACTGATTTTCAGTCCACTGGCCAACCGGAGGATGCCCACCGGCCAGCTGATGGAGCCTTGACAGAATGCATCCTTCTGTCCAGACCACCGGCCAACCGGTGTCCCACCACCGGCCAGCCGGTGGAACCCAGACAGAATGGGTCAGCTACTGCCTCAGCACCGGCCAACCGGTGGCCTCCTCACCGGCCAGCCAGTGGTGCCTGAGCCCGAGCCCTCTCCCTTTTTCAAAGCACCGGCCAGCCGGTGGCCTAGCACCGGTCAGCCGGTGGAGCCAGTCAAACTAGCCGTTGGGCTTTGACCAGGCTTGTCCACATGACTCCCAACAGCTCCGAAGGCCTCTCCAACGGCTCCGAAGATCCCCAAAGGCCATTTGAGGGTTCCCCCTCTATAAATAAAGGATTAGGAATCCCCGGAAACACACGGAAGACCACTGGAACATTTTTGATCATTTTTCGAACCTTTGGCGAATTGCGTCAAGGAACCCCACTTGCTCCAACTCATTTCCACATCCATGGAGCACAATCAGAGAAGCTTGGGAGCGCTCTTCATCAACTTCATCAATCCATTGGTTCCCAAGACTTCTCCTCATTACGGTTTTTCTTGTTTTAATTATTTTGAGCATAAATTTGGGTTTGTGCCTACAAACCCCTCTTTCTCTCATCGTTTTCTTGTTTGGGTTTTCACACCACCTTCAAGTTGTGAAGAGGTTAGTCAAGCCTTCCCTTTAAAAGGCTCGAGTCATAGGTGAGCTAGCCTTCACCTGTAAGAAGGCTAGTGGGTTCTTGCTCAACCATTGAAAGCAAGTGGATTCTTGCATAACCATTAAAAGAAAGCTGTAATAGGTTCTAGACAAACCTTAAAGTCTAGTGGGTTTCTTGCTAAAACCATTAAAAAGCAAGCGGTAGTAAATCTCTCAACGGTTGAGTTGGGAGCGGAGACGTAGGCTTTGGTTTAAGCCGAACACCGTTATCAAGTTTTGTGTCTTGCCACTTTTATTTCCGCTGCACTTTGATAATTATTTTATATTGTTAATTATTTTTTAAAAGGCAATTCACCCCCCCTCTTTCCATCACTTCTCCGTCCAACAATTGTTATCAGAGGCAAAATTTGAGTAATACCTTCACCAGTTTCAAATTCAAGATCCATTATGATGGCTTCAACTTCTTTCGCCCCCAAAGGCTATTCTTTGGGTCGTGCTCCATTCTTTGATGGAACCGACTATACTTATTAGAAAACCCACATGACTACTTTTCTTAGAAGTATTGGTTATCCTATATATAGAATTGTCATGCATGGTTACTCTCTCTCTTCTCCCGATAAATCCAAATTGACTCAAGCCGATATTAAAAATTTCGAGCTTGATGGCAAAGCCATGAACGCTCTTCATTGCGGCCTTGATCGTAATGAATTCAATCGAGTTTCCACATGCACCTCATCTCATGAAATCTAGAAACTATTGGAGGTTACCCATGAGGGGACCAACAAAGTCAAGGATACTCGATTGGATATGTACCGTCAAGATTTTGAGTCGTTTACCATGCATCCATCTGAAAATATAACTGAAATGTTTACCCGTTTTACTGATGTTTTCAATGGAAGAAAATCTCTTGGAGATGATGTTTCTTCAGAAATGATGGTCAAGAAGATCCTTTGGATCCTACCAAGCTCATGGTCACCAAAAGTCACGGTAATTCAAGAAGCAAAAGACATCAAGAACATGCCGGTCGAAGAGCTCATCGGATCCCTCATGACCTACGAGATCACCATGTGGAGGCAAGCTGAAAAGGAAGGAAAACCGATCAAGGTTCCAAAGAACATCGCCTTCAAAGTTCAACAAGAAGAAAGGTCCTCCTCCTCATCATCTTCCTCTTCAAGCGGTGATTCCGAAATGGAGAATCTTGCCCGCAAGATGCACAAATTCATAAAGAAGCACAAGAAGAAGAAATCCTGCAAGGCTCAACCCAACGAAAAATCTGAGCCCGAGGTAACATGTTACGGGTGTGGCAAGAAAGGCCATTACACGCCCGATTGTCCACTCAACAAGAAAAAGGCCAAGCAAAAGGAATAGAAGAAGGCATTCAAGGCCACATGGAGTGATATCTCCACATCCTCCTCCTCCTCCTCCTCAAGCGAAAACGGTAAAAAATGCCTAATTGAATTTCATGAGGTAACATCTTCCGACTCCTCATCCTCTTGTTCTTCAAATTCATTTAATCATTTATCTTATGAGGACCTCCGACATGCAAGAGATCAATTGGAGGAAGGTTTTCACGAACATTCATCCAAATTTGTTTCTTTAAAAATGAATTTCAAAACACTTTCTTCCGAAAAGGAACAACTTCTCAAAGAAAAGGAGGAGTTGTCCCTCAAAATCCAAGATATTCCAAATGTTGATTCTTTGAATTCAACCATTAAAGATTTAAGGGAATCTCTTGCCAATTTCACCCAAGGTGAACAAAATTTAACCAAATTTCTCGGTTCCCAACGCATATCTAGAACCACCGAAGGGCTTGGCTATTCCAAGAAACCTTCCTCTTCCCATGCTCCAACTATTTTTGTAAGGGGGAGCTCTCAAAATAAATTTTGTAACTATTGAAAAAAAACCCGGGCACTTAATTTATGAGTGCGATTGCAAAAATGCTCGGTATGGAAGGCCCAAAACCATTTCCTTTAATGATGAATTTTATAGAAGAAGACCCGCCACTAGACAAGTGTGGATTGAAAAATACCTTTAACGAGTCTCACCGGACCAAAATTTGTCTTAGTTTCAAAATCCTCTCCCCGGTGACATGTTGTTTTTATTTAGGGGGAGTTAGGATTGTTTAATCCTTTTTTTAATTTCAAAACTATCAATTCAAATTTCAAAAAATTCAATTCAAAATTTTCATTCAAAATTTTCATTCAAAACTTTCAATTAAAATTTCAAAAATTTCAATTGGTTTAAAATAACTATCATGTTTTTCAACTCATTTCCCTCAATCAAGTTTTATGCCCCGTGCTATTTTGATAATCCCAATGGGGGAGAAATTCTTGGTTGATTGGGGGAAAAATATTTATCTCATGCTTTTCTTTACTTTTCAATTTATCCTTTATAGCATGCCTCTAATTTCAGTCTTTTACATTTCTTGTTTTGGTGATTGTGATCATAAAAATAGGGGGAGATTGTTGTACCTCTCGTACCCCTCGTGGTTTAATTTTCATGATCACAATCACTCTCTTATTTATCTAATCTTGTTTTAAGTGTTTTTGTTGATAGGAAAAAGGTTTCCAAGTAATTGGGCCAAGAAGGACCCAAAGTGGACGGATTTTCAGTCCACCGACCAACCGGTGGATGCCCACTGGCCAGCCGATGGAGCCTGGATAGAAGGAATCCTTCTGTCCAGACCACCGGCCAACCGGTGTCCCACCACCGGCCAGCCGGTGGAACCCAGACAGAATGGGTCAGCTACTGCCTCAGCACCGGCCAACCGGTGGCCTCCTCACCGGCCAGCCGGTGGTGCCTGAGCCCGAGCCCTCTCCCTTTTTCAAAGCACCGGCCAACCGGTGGCCTAGCACCGGTCAGCCGGTGGAGCCAGTCAAACTAGCCGTTGGGCTTTGACCAGGCTTGTCCACTTGACTCCCAACGGCTCCGAAGGCCTCTTCAACGGCTCCGAAGAACCCCAAAGGCCATTTGAGGGTTCCCCCTCTATAAATAAAGGACTAGGAAGCCCCGGAAACACACAGAAGCCCACAAGAACATTTTTGATCATTTGGCGAACCTCCGGCGAATTGCTTCAAGAAACCCCACTTGCTCCAACTCATTTCCACATCCAAGGAGCACCATCAAAGAAGCTTGGGAGCGCTCTTCATCAACTTCATCAATCCATTGGCACCCAAGACTTCTCCTTATTACGGTTTTTCTTGTTTTAATTATTTTGAGCATCAATTTGGGTTTGTGCCTACAAACCCCTCTTTCTCTCATCTTTCTCTTGTTTGGGTTTTCACACCACCTTCAAGGTGTGAAGAGGTTAGTCAAGCCTTCCCTTTAAAAGGCTTGAGTCGTAGGTGAGCTAGCCTTCACCTGTAAGAAGGCTAGTGGGTTCTTGCTCAACCATTGAAAGCAAGTGGGTTCTTGCATAACCATTAAAAGAAAGCTGTAATAGGTTCTAGACTAACCTTAAAGTCTAGTGGGTTTCTTGCTAAAACCATTAAAAAGCAAGCGGTAGTAAATCACTCAACAGTTGAGTTGGGAGCGTAGACGTAGGCTTTGGTTTAAGTCGAACTCCGTTATCATGTTTTGTGTCTTGCCTCTTTTATTTCCGCTGCACTTTGATAATTATTTTATATTGTTAATTATTTTTTAAAAGTCAATTCACCCCCCCCCCCCTCTTGCCATCACTTCTCTGTCCAACACTCAAATGTCAAGATCCATACACAATGAATCCTTCCACCTACATAAGCACTGCTCCAAGACTGATACTTGATGCATCATAGTATATGGTGAAACTCATTATTAGCTCTGGAAAAATCTTTGTCGATGCTAAAGATTATCTCCCTTTCAGCTCCTAAAAGGATGTATCATAGTAATTTTCCAAAAAGTACATTTCTACCTTCTTAGTCAGGACCGTTAGTGTCACTGCTAAGTGTGAAAAGTCTTATATAAAGATCTTGTAGTTACCATAATCCCATAGAAAACTTTGTACCTCAAAAATATTCTTCAAATATTCCCAGGAAACTACTACTTTCTTTTGTTCTGGGTCTACTGATAGTCATGTCTCTAAGATAACATGAACCAATAAGTGAGTATGGTTCATCCAAAAGATGAATTTTTAGATCTTAGAATATAACTGATTTTATCTCAGTGTACGGAAAACAATATCAAGATGGGTTTCATAGTCATTTTGAGTGTGTAAGTAAACCAATATATCTTCCATGAAAACTACCAAAAAATAGTCCAACTAAGGATGCAACACTTGGTTCATTTGTGCCATGAAAAATGATGGCACGTTCATGAGAATGAATGGCATAACTACATTATCTTATAGACCATACCATATCTAAAAATCTATAAGAAGTGTATCTGATGGTCTAATGCACAAATGAGGAAAACAAGATCTTATGTAAATCTTTGAGATCACCCAGACTCCTCGAATCTTATCAAATAGATTATCAATCCATAGTAAGGGATATCAGTTCTTGACTGTCAATTGGTTCCGTATCCAATAATCCACACATTGTATGATGGTACCATCCCCCTTTTTTCAAAGAGTGCATGTGAACCCCATGCATAAATATTGGTTTAGATGAATCTCTTTTCCTACAGCTCCTCTAACTGCTTCTTGAGCTTCTATAACTCAGGTGTATCCATCTTATAATTATGTATGGTCACCGATGTCGCTCCTAGAACAAGTTCAATAGAAAAATCTACCTCACGGTATGGAGGTAAACCTGAAAAGTCATCTGTATAAACATATCTGAAATGATCCACTATTGGTGGAAATTTCATCTGTAATGTCCCCTGGTCGTCTAGATATAAACTAGGAATCTGGGTGGTAATTCCTCCCAAACCATGATTCTTGGGTCCAACTCTACTCTCCTAGACATCACATTCGACCATGTGTAAAAATACCCACCCTCTAGAAATTTGAATCTCACCATGAAACAATGGTAGTCAAAAAGGCCTAAAAGAAGGCCAACTAGTCCATTCCAGGAATGAAATTTTAACCTATCATCTATGAAACATAGAGGTATCATAAGAAGTGTTACACACCAATCTCAATAGGGCACTCCTTGAACTGATGTACACTAGTCATCTTAATCTCCAATGGAGTTTCTAGCATCATATCATCCTCATAAGTAATGATATAGATCCTAAGGCTCTTCACAATAGCAACAAATATGAAATTATGTGTAGCCCCTGTATTAAAAAGAGTTGAAGGTAAAACTAAAGCATCTAGAATTGTACCCCAAACCATAGAGGTTCTGGGATCTTGATCCAACTGGGCTTGTTCCACTTCCAAAGTATGACATGCACGATATCACTGCAACCCTTCATGACTAACCTGAGCTGATCCACCCTGCCATCACTAAAAACATATAGCCTGACTACCACGGCCAAAACCTCCTCTTCAACCTGAACATCTAAAAACTATAGATCGTTGATTGATGAGAAACTAGTGGTCCTTATCCTAAATATGGAGTCATAGAAGAACACATTTCACTCTCTACGTGTGATAACACCCGTCAAAAACGCTGAATATGACACATATTTCCACAATATCATCACTCAACTAGATCTCTAGGTCATTGAGTTCTTGTATTCCCACTCTTTCCACACAGGTATCATACCACCTAGATACCTGAATAAACATAATGTGAAATATCCTTACTACACTTTCTTCTATTTTTCAAAGGAGTACCAAACTTAGGTGATGAACCTCTCTAGCTTGCAACTCCCAACTCCCGTTGAATGAAAATAGTAATCAGCACATGGTTTACAATATCTATCACTGATGTCATCCTGAAGACATTCACTTTTGAGTGAATTTCATACTTGAGACCATCCTCAAATCTCCTAGCCAAAGATAACTCATCACCTCCCAGAACATGTGTGATGCGATGAAGATCTATAAAAGATCCTCCTAAACATATCCCATACCATATCCCGATAATGTCCCACATGTGAGATAACATCCCATAATCTCTTGAAAGAATCTCATAGAATGTACGTATCAATCTTTAACCTCATCTTAGAATGTGTCTTCATATGCTCAAAGAGAGCAAGTACGACCTCCATCCATGACTCTACACCCTATGGTACTCCATTCCTAAAAAAGTGGGACGATACTGCTATTGGAACACACACATAAACACTGCCATAGATGGGGCATGATGTGGTGTTCACTGAAATGTCTGTAACTTCCTCCAAAATCCATCCCCGAACTGTGCATCAATACATGCATCTGGTATAATAGTTGGTGTCAAGATGGACATGAGGCAAGGATCTACCGTTTTTCCTTGATCTACCTTTTCTGGTGTCTGATCATTTCCCTGTATCTAGAATAAAACTAGAGGATAACTCAGCAGCATGACTCAACATGTTCAAGAACACACCATAGTTCAAGATTATCAAGGATTGAAACATAGTAGTGCAAGAAAGTAACATGATAAGTAAAACAATCAACCTTTACGAAAAGTAGATACACGTCATGTATAAGATCTACATGGCGTGTTACCTTAAGCCTTTAACAAGGCATGTACCTCTTCCAAAAACTAGTCCTGTAACACCCCTAAACATGGTGTGTTCCTCTTATCACATGGAGTATACATGAATATTCTCCCCTATCCAAGTAATTATACATGGATAAACCACATCAGGTTTGCTGGTGGAACACTACACATTTTGTTCACCCAAGATACAATGTGTACTAGTTAGGTTCCATCAACCTGTGTAGTTTGTCACAATGTCAAATAAATGGTCAAATTTATATGGAATGCATGAATTGGACATAGCGTGTAAATGTTAAGTTGAATCCAGCCATTTCTTTCATAAGAGGGCCAAACACACAATCCATTATAGCACAGTGTGTACTCCTAGTACACAAGGTGTTCCCCCAAATATTTTCCAACCTTATGTATCTGATAACAGACTCAGTCACATGGTTAAAGACTACATGGCATGTACATATAGTAAATAGAATTTACATATAGTACATAGTGTGTATTTATGAAAAGTTTTTTCTTCTAGAACAGAAGAACACATGGCATGTGTTCATACCCCCACATGTCATGTTGTCTTGGTTTTCAGATAGAAAGCCTCTCAAACTTATCTATAACCCTTTAAAACATATAATTATGTCCATGTAATGACAAATTATAACATGGGGGATCCCATAATCCTATGAATAATTGTATCTAATTTTTATTTATATCATAACTTGTCAAAATTCAATTAATTTCAAACATGATCCACCAAATTTCGATCTATGAGGGGCCATAAAACCTCAGTGACCAATGTTTGGCATTTATCTAAATAAAAAATTAAATATTACAATAACATGTCAAAATAGTAGGTGTTCTATCATGACATTAATCACAATATCATGCATATCAAGCACAACTTTTATCACAAAATCTTGTAATCAGTATTACACCATAAATGGAATGAAAAGAATTCATGACATATGATCTCTTGAAAGTGACTATATGATGAATGTGATGGCATAGCCTTATCTCATTGGTTTGGAATAGAAATAAAACCTCAATAATATCAATGATAAAATCCTAATACAAGTGAATCACCCAATAGTGAAATCAAATTAACTATAAAAATTTAAAAATAAGAAAAATTGAAATATATGAGGTAACTAATATTTTTCCGGTAAACGGGTTATTTACTCCAATGCAACACTTATTAATAAGAACCTATTGCTTCATATCCATGTCAATAGACTCCAAACAGTAAACCAAAGCAGAAAAGAACCTTCCTATGATACCATTTTGTAACGTCTCCGATCCGAGTGCAGCCCAAAGTTACCCCATACCTCATTGGTCACATGGCCTTAAGATCATTTCCCCAAATGCCAGTGGATACCAAATAACATAAATGGCCTTGGGTGACATAGTGGAGAAACTATTCCCTCATTAGCAGAGTAGCACTTTAGAAACAAATTGTAAACTGTTGTGGAATCAGTAATACAATTCAACAGAATTAAATAGCAGATGACTGATAGTATAAAAAGCATTATCATATGTAAATGAATGATGCAAGTCACATGTATCTTGGAAAGCATCCAAGCAAGTTACATTGCTAAAAATTCAATACTAAAACCAAAGTACAGAAAATTGAAAACTCCAACAGAATCGCTAGCCTCATCTTCGTCCCATGTTCTCCATCACCAATAGCAATCAAGTATCTAATGGATAAGTTCACATTCCATTTTTTATACATGCAACCATACAATCAATTTGGGTTCGAATGAATGACCCAAACAGAGTTTGAGATGAGTCCCAGTACACAACCACCAAATTATTTATCCCTAACTATTAGTTAGTATATATATATAGCATGTAATATGCATAAATGATGTAATAAACAAGGAATTACTCATAGAAAACCATCCTATAGTTTTCAATTTAATTCATTTACATTTATTAATTATTAAATCCAGTGAATAATGTATCGTTGGGATCTGGCCTTGGCTCTGTATCCCCTTATATAATAATAACAAATAGGCATCTCAAAAGACAATCCTAAAAATCAAGTAAGAATGAGTCTAAGATTGTGATTTGGCATGGTAGAATCGTCACAACCATACAAATATTCAAAAGATATCCAATTTTATATTTCTCTCATTCGGACCCCTTTGTTTTAATTTATCATCAAATTAATAAATAATAATGAACCTCTGGGAATGCTCACATAGTCTTACCCATTTTGTCCCACATGGCACTGATCAATTACGATAACCAACTGGGTAGCTCTCATGGTCTGTACCCCTTAGTCTGCATGGCAACAATAAAATATATTAACCCCCGGAAGCTATCACAATCAATTCCCTATGGTCCAACATTCAGCTAAAAGTGACCCTCTAGGAAGGTCTCATGGTCTAACCACTCTGGTCAATGACCACCCGACAGCTCTCATAGTCAATGCCGCTGGGTCAACATAACAATAATTATTAATTTAATGACCATGCCTCAAGAAGCTCTCATAGTCACATACCCATGGTCAAACATTCACAAAGCATAAAACATGCATCTCATATAAATAACAACTCAATCCTAACAACCTGTGGCATGGAAAATAAACAATAATAACATACAATTCTAGACCAAACGGCCATAATCTATCAAATATGGGAAACACACACATAATTAAGTTATTAAACCATACACCTAAGAAATAACCCTTTCCCAATCAAACAAACCATAACAGGTATTAAACATGGTTAAATCCCAAACCACATAATAGCCTAAACATGGGCATTCGGTAATTTACCATATATAATACAAATACATCCCAAAAAAGTCACAAACCACCTACCTTGATGTTGAAAGATGAACACTAATGAGCATCAGCCCTTGAATTGGTCTAGAACAATGTAGATCTATAAAATGTGTAAAAATGATCAACCATTGATTAATCAAGATATAAGAAAAATCCGGAAGAGAGGCTCTAGGGAAAGAGATAACACACAGGTGGGAACCAACACACCTAGCGACATGTCAATTGTAAATCAGATGGAGGAATGGGATGAACTCTAAGGACTTCAGTCGTATGTCGTTCTCTTTTATAAGACACAATAAGAAGAATACAATTATGGAGATACGACAAAACCTGGGTCCAATCAATCAAATAAAAAAGGAAAGTACAATGTGTGTTCATTTGATGTACATGCCATATTCGAGGCTCAACTGGACCCTCCTTTAGGTGATTAGCCAAGTCACTTACATGACTATGTACTCAGCCATTACACAGCTAGTACATACTTATTCAAGGAAACAAAGTACACAGCGTGTACATTGAATATTACCAAATCTCCCTTTTTTCCTAAAAAACAAACCAATGTAAAGATCAATCCATGAAAAGAAGATATGGGTTCTTACATTTCTTATATTAGTGATTTTGTATAATAAATAATTTAAATCCTCCAAATAGTTGTAATGCTCACATAGTGGTACAACCCAATAAAATTATTTCTTTCATGGAGATAACTAAACAATTATTCTTGGAATCCATGTAACATTTTGAAAATTCCATGTGATCAGTAGTAACCATCAACTTGAGTACACTAAAATATGAATTAATTCAATCATATTATAAAATATTACTATTTATGGATAACTAATTTTAGCCATATGAATGAATTAGTTGAACTAAATGGTTCATATAAGTGCTATAATTTTCTGACCTTGTAATTGTACTTATTCAACTGATATTATCTAAAAAATATTATAAAATTATTTTTGTTCACCTTATTCTTTGTATGTGGTTGACTTATACAAAATTTTATTAAATTCTTCACTATGAATTTAAAAAATTTCTATAATTATATATTTATTCTAATTTATTTATTAAACACAAGAATAAAACATTAAACCTATAATAAATTTTATTTTTGATAATAAAACATATAATTTATGGACATAACACGACAGTAACATTTTATTTGATATTAATAAATCCTAAATTTTTAAATAATATTTAAGAATAATCTCATATAGTTTTATAAAACTAATATACTAAAATAAACATAAAAAACCCAACATACCCGACAAATTTTCCACACTATATGAACAATAAAATATATATAATAGACAATATATAGGGGAGAATAAGAAATTAAATCAATATACAATACTAAGATAATAATATACACGAAATCAATATCTGATCACATATTGACTCTTATGACATGTCTCTAGGTGATGGTCTATTTTCAATACATTTACATAATCCATGTTATTTTTATTGAATCTTGTTATTTTTTCATAGTATTTTACAATATTTTATTACTTTTTAGGGCTTTGAAACTCACACAGTATTTTATGTGTGTCCCTATGAAACCCAATGTAGTTATACAAATATGGTTAGATCTATAAGAATGATACGAATTTGGAAATAAATATTATGAATTTCATTTAACATGTTTTATATAATGATCCTTAGTTAACAAGACATTGGACCTATAGATTTCATATTGTGTGTTATTGACGTTTCTTTTAAATGATGAAAAAATATTTATATGGGATGTAGGTATTTATAGATGGAACTAGATTAGGGTAAATTTATATTCGGTGTTATGTTAATATATATAATAATAAAAATATATATATACCTTGGATAAAATAAAATATTTTTATGATATCTATAATTATTCCAATGATTAAAATAATGTTTTATATAACAAAATTTTTATCCAGTGATTTTCAATTTTTTTCAGATTGTTTACATTGATTTTGGAAATATTTTATTATTTATTACTCTTTCTAAAAATTATTAAATTATTAAAAAATTGTGAAATTATCAAACAGAGAGAATTATGCTTATTATCCAACCATGAAAATCAATTTTCTTATTTTAATATTATTTTATGTATTATTTCATATCCTGAATGTTCTCTAGATATATTTAAACACCACATTTTGACATGGAGGTAAAGCTATAGGTGAAAGAACCAAGATGTAAAGTCACTTTATCTCATGTTTAAATGTCTTCTATAATTAACTATTGTGGGATGAATCATACATTAAATATAATTATTCTCCCATTAGTATAATTTGAATCTGTAATAGAAATAATCTCATTATCATTATATTAATGAAATATCATCATTAAAGATAAGGGTATCCATTTTGATTTCACAATCCCCAAGAATATTATAATGAAGAGAAATTATAATTAATTAAATCTATTTGAAACTCATTCTCATGTATTAATATAATTCTATAAGGTGTAATCATATCTAGAACAAATAATAGGTTCCAAAGAATGTTTATCAAATAAGATATTCCCATATGAGAGAATGTTTAATGAATTCCCTAAATAGTATAATTGACTTTGTTTTAATTGAGAATTTGATTTATCTATATTACAAATAATGAGAGATCTACCTATATCAATGATTATTTATATATTATCTCCCCTCGAATTATAATCAATGAAGAATAATCCAAAATAAATATTGGATATGGTTTTTATAAACACTAGTGCTTCTCCATGGGGTACCTGGTCCTCGTAGTCAAAAAATGATGGTTCAATGCATATATTAATTAATTATATTATGATAAAAGAGAGAAATAAGAATAAAAAGTATAATTTACCATATATTTATAATTTTTTTGATTAACAACATTGGGATCAGAACTTATTTATGGATGATCTTTGATTGGAATATAAAAAATTTAATATGAAAAGGGAGGATAATCTAATGATATCCTTAAATACAATATATAGACACATGGACTTCATCTTGATTTCATTTAGACTAAATAATTCTTCAAAAATATTCATAGTCGTGATAAATATATCCTTTTTAGAATTCAATGAAAAAATATCTAGTTGTATTTATAAATCATATTCGCTTATATTTGAAAATAATGGATGAAGATAAAGAACATTTGAACACTATGTTAAATATTTGTGAAATGATATTTTGTCTAAAAAATAAAATTTATGTGAATTCTGGATTAAATAAGTCACATTATTATATTATTTTATCACATGATATTGAATATATATTAATAATTTAAAATGAGGGTGATTATTGAATGAACCAGACCATTAAAAATTACATAGTTCGAGAGTCTACATGAATAAATATGTACTATCAATGGTTTATGAGAAATTTATTATGATTTTAAAACACAGAGACTAACATGACCTAGATATTAGTAATGCTAATCTAGATAGAATATTGTGAATATATCTTCATAGAGTTAAATAAATTTTTGGACACAACACCTATACTCGCACAACCTTCTTATGGGGAAGGATTTGTGTTATAAAATTATTCTGTAATGAATTTATTGGGTTTTTTAATAATGGAAAATGACAATTTTATAGATTTTACCTCAAGATGAATGAATTCCCATGATAAAAATTGCATAAAAATCTATATATAATCGAAACAAGTAAAATTTTATATAATAATTTCAAGGATTTATCTAAATAGAGAAAATATTAAAATATATATATTGATCACAAAAGTCTAAAGTATATTTTTTCACATATAAGGATTTCAAAATTTTCTAATGATTATGAGTAGAGATAATCAATGATCCAGAAATGTTAATATATTACAATCATAGAAAATAAATTAAAGTGATATATTATATAAATATAATATATCTTATAAAAATATAAAATATGATGAAGAAAACAAATCTGATCTTCTTATAAATGAAACAATTGTACAAGGAAATCATAAAACAATGTACTACATGATTCCTTACTCAAATGATTACATGAATATACATATTATAGAATATTAATGTGACTCAAATGGATTATGTTGATATATATAAGATTCTAGAACCACTAAATAATGGGAAAATATTATAGTTTAGCATTTATAAGGGTGTATTATATTGATTTGGGACATGATTATGTGTACTATATGATACTAATATAAATAATGATCCATTAACTTGTGCTCATATATAAACATTTTATTTCAACATAGATAGTAAAACTTTTTATATATAATTTCATGATAATATAATGTAACATAATATAAATATTGAGAATGTTGAATTAAATTAATGTTTTTCATATATAAACATGTGAAGGAGAAAATGTTAAATTTTGGGGGGTGATTCAACCATTACCCATATCAATTGAGAAAAATGATGTCATCACCAAGGAATTTGATAAATATATACCAACATTGTGAAAAAGAAAATTTTATATATTACATGTGGTGTATTTTGTTAAAAATTATTCAAACAATATCATTGTTTAAGAGTACTTATAAATTGATCATCATTATGGGATATATATTAGATAAGTTGTGAGGTTTTAGGGAAAAAAATTAACAATTCTAGCACATTAAGATCAAATATTCCCCCTAGATGTTTGGGATGAGTCTTTTGAAATAATTACAAAACGTGTTGAACTTTAGTGAAATATAACATCCCCATATACATGTTCAGTCTATTGTACCATCCAAATAAAAGTGTACATGCTCATAGAATTATATAAATACATTAAAATAGGTTGGGATCGACGAATTGATGTGGTTGAGTTCTCAATAGACAATACCATCAACTCAATAAATCACATGAATCTACAGAGGTCCCTCTACAGTATGAAATATATAATTCAAATATATTGGTTTGATGATTGATAATGGAATCTATATGGACTTTATTTGGTGAAATATATGAAATATAATTTCTATTATATACAAAAACACATCATATCACCACATAGTTGACAATAGTGATATGTATAAAATCATAAATATAGACTGGAGTTTTAATTTATTGACAAATAATGCACTAAAATATCTCATTAAAAAGATTTATGAGGATTGGATATAAGTAAAAGCTATGTCTCAGGTACACAGGCCCATGTGATATTATGGATCATGTTAGTGTTATGGCTTCCCATGTAGCTCCCCTATGTCCCATTTTTGTAACATATTGAATAATTTTGATATATTTGGAATTTGTGATTTTTTAAAATTTTGGACATCAAAATGATTATATATTTTATAAGATAAATAACTACTTCATAGCTACATTATTATTTTTAGTAATGATATATTAATAATTATATGTTATTATTTCATTCATTTAACAACAAATGAGAATCCCATGGTTTACGTTAAACCATGAAAATACCCTTATATTTGCTGATCATAGATCATTTTTAAGTGCAAGATTAGTACGTGATCATGTGAAAGAAACATGCAGATACCCTTTAATGATCATGAAATCTATAATTTTTGGTTACTTTATCCTTCCCTTGCTTATTTGGGGTAGGTAATAACCATGTTATGGTATTTCTTCCTTTGTTATTTTGTTGATGCTCATTTGGTGGGTGTCAACATATATATACACATTAAATTTCCATATCATAAAATATAAATGAAAATATCAACTAAATGAGAATACATATAAATATATTTTTAAGATCTAGGATGTTACAAGGTGTGTGTGGACAAACATCAATACGATTTAGCACATCATTATAGCAAAATAAATCACATCATCCTGTATGAAGTAAATCCTTATATATATATATATATCTAAAAAAGAAAATTTTAAAATTCATAAATTTTTTACCATTATATAATGTTTTCAATGTCACCATTTTTATTCATATATTCTATTATAAATAGGTTTTACACAATTTAATCATCCACTGTGTGTTCCACTCCTATTCATTTAAACTCTAGTTATTTAATATTTACCATTTCATCCTCTATGGGGGATTTAAAAAAATTTGTTTTATTAATATGTTGAAAAATATAACATTGAATAAATATTTTATTTTTAATTTAATCCAATACAATATTTTATTCATGAGATAGGGGTATTTCACCATATCTAGTTAAATAACTCTATATTTTCATGATCCTAAAATAATGTTCAACATTATATAGAACATCTCCCCAATTTTAGATATGGTTACGTTGTAATAACTTTGTAACATGCCTATTTTATTATTATGTTACATTTCTTATTAAAATAATTAGTTTTAAAATATTTTGCAACATTTTTTTGAACAACATAAAATATTCTTAAAGTAGAACTATAATGTCCTATGAAATATGGGTTATTTTTATGATTAAATTTTCAATACATTTTGTGTTAATAATGTGTCAATCGTTTTCATGATGGATAGATGTATAATTATATAAATATAGAGTTGATTATGGATTGAGTAGGTGTATATTTTATACTGGGGTCCTTATTGTGCGGTACCCGGTAACAAGTGGGGTCTACGGTGTTGTGGTGTCTTTTGGAGTATTGATAAAAAAACCAATGTCATTTTACCAGGTACAAGGTATAATTTTAATTATGGGTGGTGTAGGTATATTTTTTTTACTAGGTTATTTTTTTTTGGTACATGATAACTAGTGGTGTCTTGGGTGTGGTAGTGTCTTTTGGAGTAACGACCAAAAACCCAATGTCCTTTCACCCGGTACAAGGTACAATTTTGAGAGGATTTTTTATTAATTTATTTTTGTTAATTTTAACTTAGAAATAAAATCCCTCTTAACCCTTTTATCTCATTTTATCAAAATTATCTTATATATTATGTATATATGAACTCTTTTTCTACCCCATCACTATCTCTGTGATGTTTGTCTACTATTGATCATGTTTCAATTTTATATATCACAGTGGGACATGTATTGAATGAATAATGTGATATATTCATTTATTCTTCATGATATCAACTCTTTTAGGTAAAAATGAAAAACCTAAGACATTTTCTTTATATTTAAATAAATTATTAAATTACAATGTTCATTATCATGGAATTTATTTTCAATATCAATATTTATAGAATATACAACCACTATAATCATTGTTGAGGAAGAAAACTCATTTCATTTGGTTTATAAATTTGTTCAAATTGAATTTTAATGAGTAACATACTCTCCATTTTTATACTATTACATTTTATAAAGAAATAACAAAATGGGGTTATGTTAGATGAAAAACTCTATCTAAATATATGTTATTTTCTTTAAAAAATAATAAAATATTTTTTATTTATATGTATAATGTTTTAGGAATGAGATCATGTTTTAATTTATTTCTTAATTTTTTATATCATTAATAATGGCTTACAAGTTTAACATAATGATATATATATATATATTTCTTATTACATATTCTGTAATACCAAAAATATTTAATAATTAGTAATTTTTATATTTTATAATCTTAAAACAATACATGTGGTTCCATCCATGGATTTATGGTTATCAATTTGTGTTTGTATATTTAGACTATTCGGATACTACAAAAAGCATATGTGGAATTTATTCCCTATACAATATTATGCTCTTGATGAGTGAGAAATGGTCGAACAAGGGTATACTAGTTACCCATATATTTTGGTAGACCTGATATCCATTATATGTTTGTGTGTGTTTAGGTATTACATTACCTGACAATGTTTTATAATAATTACCAAGGTTCCATGACATTTTTTGTGAAATAGATTTCCATCTACGATATTTATTGTTATTCCCTATAATTTTTAGGTACTTTATACTCACACCCTGCATGTGACCCCTTAAGATGAATATAAACCATGTATTAAACTATCCATGTATTTGTATTACACTGTAGCATAGGGGTTTATGGAATGTTGATCATAGAATGTTTCCATAAATGAAAAGATTTTTTATCACTTATGTAATGACCATGTTATGGTATTTTCATGTATTCATTTATGTGATATCATATATGTGGTATTTCTTACATCATAGAAGATTATTATACTCGCTTTTGGTTACATATATGTTATTTCAGGTGTTTACTTTTGGTCATTGCAATAAATTTATTCTATGATGATATTCAGTTATGGTTTCTATATAAATCCATGGAATTTATTATATATCTTAAATATCATGTCAGGTATGCAGGTTTTAATAACATTTCCTTCACTAAAGACAATATACACATTTCATTTACTTTTTTCAACATCTAAAATGGTGCTTCTAATTCATAATGAGATCACTTATTCTTTTAGTTTATTACAATATTCTAAAAATCACCTCCCAAGTTACCCTAATATTTCTTTTTAATTTATTATAGTCTTTGGAGATCTGGAAGTTTTATTAAGGAATGAATAAATCAAGTGAAGGTGTCCATTATATTGTATCACATCCTACCGAGGGCTAGTGGGATAAAGTGTATATAATTGATAAGAATATATATACTCAATAAGTTGTCCATAAATATTTTTACATGAATAGAATCACCTACACCACTCCTTAATGATATGTTGAGGATTCCACCACAATCTCATCAAATGTCGTAGAATCTTGAGAATATCACTAAGAATGATTAAACATACATGGGAGGTCATAAAAAATAAAATGTTGATATATTTATATAATAAAATATTTAGTATACAATTATAAAATGTAATCATGAAATGAACATATGAACTGTATAGAAGTGATTTTATGAACAATAGATAAACAAAATCATGGCTTAGGGAAAACATATCTAGGTTAACGGAATATATGATAACAATAAACTATGAAATTGCTGTGCACAAGGGAACATCATCTACATTGTGATGAAAATTCATAAAATTTCTACCATGTTGAACTATTTACCAAGGAATAATGTGAAAAATTATTTAACTATAACTAATAAAATCAAATATCATTATCCATGACAAAACAACTAATTATTATAAAAAAATATTTTTCTCTATTATCACCGAACCCATCTCCAACCTATGAGTATTTTTCATATACCCAACATGTATGGGTATAAAGCCTATGTACGGTGTATTATAAACATACTCTGGATGATTCCCAAAAAAAGTAAAGATGAAATAAGATTATATCTTATAAGCACAAATAAAATAGAGCAATCATAATGGATGGTAGTAAAGAAAACTTAAATTTGATTTTTGAGAATATAGAATTGGACCCTAGTGTTGTATTATTCTATAATAACTCATATAAATTACCTGAAGAATTACATCACATAATAATATTGGGATGCTCAGGTCATTATATGATTTTGAGTTTCTCATGTCTGTATTATAATTGTAAGTCAAACCATTGTGGTGATAATGGGTAACATGGAGAATCCAAAAACACTATTATAGTTCATCTGCTCATAGTTCATGCACAAAAGGAAACCATTAATATCCTATAATACACATCAACCAAAAAATAAAATACTCCATAATTCTAATATTACCACCCTATAATAAATGTGTTGGATTGTTCAATGTTAGAGAAAATTTTATTAAATACCATGACTCATCTCAATATATTTAATATACTATAAAAGACTATAATGTTCCAATTTAATTTTAGGGTTCCTAAAAAATAAATATTTAATATATGTCACCCTAAGACATTTTTTATAATTTATATTAATGTAATACCCATGAATTTTAAAATAGAATTTGTAAACAGCGGGATTACAGACCCCAATGATGACCCGAGTATCATCATGTGTAAAATAAATCATTTGAGGTAGATTCGAAATCCATTAATATAACACACACACCCAATCACTATGGGGGGTTACATACAACAATAAGTACATAGAGGACCCATTCCCTAGTTATGGTATATCCTAATGTGTGTTATCAACCATTTGGACACTCAGATGTTTCTCATATACACTTCATCATATATAAAAAATTTTGAAACCCTTATTCTAAAAATAGTTGACTAATAATCTCTATATGATAATGTAATATGAAACATCATATTTTACTGTAAAAATCATAAAATATAATATTTATACAACAAATAACTTAAACCATGGTGAAAATATATGAAGAGTACTAGAAAATACTATGTACAAGGTCGGTCTCTCTTGGATTCGGGTAGTGTGAGTCACTTAGCAATCGATGGTAATACATTTTCATCCCCCTAATGATGTGACTAAAAAATATAAGATGTGTGTAGATATGTACATAGTGATTTCTTATTTTTAAAAAATCTAGTATGGATTGGTGGTTGAGTCTATGCCATATATCATGGTACACGACATGTACTATATATACATGACTTATTTGGGGAAGTGAATATTTTAATATTATTCATGTAGAAGAAATGTTTAGGTGTTGTAAAACATATTGTATGAAGTATAAAAAGGATTTATATTATGTGTGATACTTTTTAAATTTCATAAAACCATGATACCATATATTTCAAACAACAATGTGATTATTTTCTAAATTACAAGCCATATATTTAAGAAAATAAAAAAAATCAAGAATAACTTCCAAAAAATCTCCAACTTCTACCCCAGAACATTTGTTTGATTTTCTAGGATATGTCATGACCAAACACACCTGGTTATATCATTATAAAGGTTTTTTAAGTGTGACACCCTAAACATGACTCTATGAGGATAGGGATGGTGAATAACGTCAAGTAGCCTTAACAAACACATGGAATACCTTATCCTATGAAACACGCACACAAACACACATATTTGAGACTATTAAATGTTTAATGTAAATTAAAACTCATACCAAATTCAATAATTCATCTATATCCAACAATAAGTGTATGACCAAAATAATAGAAAGCATATGATTTATATTTAATCCCACCAAAGACTAAAAAAATAGTTTATCTTACTAAGAATGAGGGGATAGATATAAATTGAAACCATAGTCTTCTAATCACAACATTCACATCCTGCTCCTGGACTTCTTATGACTATAAAAAGGAATGTTGTCTTCATAAGACATGACATGTGTAGGGAAATCTAATGCAACGTTGATTATTATAATATTCATTTCGAAACCATCACATCCATGAACAAAAAGAATCAATATTATGTTTATCCCATATAATCAATGTAATTCCTATCCGGATATGAGCTAAGAAATTAAGATAAACATATTAAAAACATATATATGATCAAATCAAACATAGAGTTTTATAATGGTCCCAACCACTCCTAGTCAACAAATTATGCCAAGGGAATCAAGGTAATGCTCTTTTATGAGAACTCCCTCTATAATTAGGCTGCCATTGATGTAGCTTATCTTGGTGTTCAATCTCATCTAGTCACTTATGAAATTTACTTTTTAGTACTATAAACATGTTTGTATCTATAAAGGTGATCACTATTAGGGCCACTGGGGGACACCACAAACCCCAATAGCTTAATATTTTAGATAGGGGTTCTATATGTTATTCATGGTAGTCTCATAGATTCCAAGAACCCTACCTAAAATGAAAAATTAATGATATAGGATCTCACCCTAGATAAATGGAGGGATACACCAAAATCTATGCAAGAAAATGCTCATAGAGGGATCACAATCATATACTTAGAACCTAATGTCACACTCTACCCTCATATAGTTGGAAAACGTAATCTTACTCCACTGATCCTCATCTATAAAAAAGAAATAAAGGGAAAAACATTACCTCACTGGAATTATATGAAACTTATATATAGTAAATGGACTATAACACTAGACCCAAAATTGGGTGTGTTCCTCTTCTCATTTCCATATACATTTTTCATACATGAGTTCCTAGCTTTTACCATGTACCTGGTCATGTCTTGGTACCTCATTGTGCCCCTGTAATTTTCTGGTTCCCTCATTTTTAGACATTTCTTTTTCCATCAACCCACTAATGAACACACATTTCACATACTGTGTGATATTTCACTCTACACATAGACCCTATCATTTCAGAAGGGAGGTTACATGGATTATATTCTTCAGACTACATTATTTTTATATGGGAATTTTTATAAAATTTATAGCACTTAAGAAAAATAATTTCCATGCTGCTGCCACCTCTAATCATGTAGTTGCACATGGATCTTAACCCATCTATTCTTATCCATCGCCATCAGCATGATTCTGGACACTTTAATCCCATGAGAGTTAGTTCTCATTGCACTACATTGCCTCATCACACCAACTCAATAAAAAGGGAGACACTAATACACTCTTGTTCTACCACTAGTCAATATCCATCTCCGATGAACCTTGATTCAATACACAATCTTGAACCTAAACCTACACCATTAATCCATTAAAATGAATAATGTTTATCTAATCATCAAATAATATATTATTGTCGAATATCTGAGAAAGTTAAATCCATATAAAAAAACTTGTACCTTGAATTGGATGAATTATTTGTGAAGAAGGGTTATATTCCATCATTATTAGTGAAATACACAACTCCATTGGCATAGAAAATATTGGAAATACTGATCTGACACATTACTAGGTTGATTTTTTTCAATCTCTACTATAAATACAACTCTCAAGTCAATGTTTTATATAGCTAGATCTATGCTTTAAGAAGAATAATTAATTTATTGAGGACATTAGGTTATAGTTACAAAACAAAAAAAAATAAGTTTATATATTTTTTTACCATATTATTTGAACCGATGAAATTATTTATCATAATGACTAATAAAGAGAATTCTTATATTGAATCAAGGTTAAAACCCATATTCTAAGAACAATACAGTGCTCATATTTTGTATTTGAGTTCTTGTATTGTAGTTATTCTACTACTTCCTGAAAAAAAGGATCATATGATATAATATTGAAATAATATTTTTATTTTTTTAGTATCATGGATCTATATGTGTTATAATATAATTCAATTTCATCAAATCACTCCAAAAATACAATTAGATATATTCCAAGTATTTATGTGGAAAATAAAGAGATATTATACGCTTCCCACTATATGTATTTTCACTTTGAAAATAAAAGGATAACTCAATGAAATGGGGGTACTGGGATTGCTTCCATGTCCATTATTTCTGGGTGGTCTCCTAAATATTCTCTTGAATCAACTAAACATGCACCAATGTCATGACCCATCCCACGGGGCCCATTTTTTGACTACCCCCAATCCCACCTTCCATAGTCCTGGGGTTGGCGACTAGCACAAAAATGGTGTATCCCTATATCGGGAAGGCATTGCCTTTAAACCTGTATAAACAAAACATCCAAGAACATAATAAGAAGAAATTATGAAGTAAACTTCTGTAGTAAAATGGGTATTGTATATAAAGGTGATGGAATTCAATCCCAATTGAAATGTACTAGTACAACCGAAAAAAGAAAACAGCTCATGGATTTTCCACTGAATATATTACCTGAAGGGTAGTTACAGATCATCTCCATAGCACTCCATGTCATCCCGTCTCCTCCACGTACCTCCTAGTCCTAGATCCCTCAGGCCTCATCCCAGCTGGTAGTCATCTTCACAAGACACCACAAGGTGCAGGAAAAGCCCCATTAGGGGTGAGTATAACAATAATAAGTAGGGACCCTGAGACCCCCGAAGGTCTCACATAATTACAAAAGGAAACCCACAAAGCATGATCTCATTTACAATGAACAAAGTAATAGACATAGCTCAAACCAGGTATAAGTAAATCACATATTTTCCAATGATTATTCAAGAAACTATATCATCTTATTCTGTCTAGAGGCACTACTTCGGACCATATGGAGTCTGACCCACATAGGATCAATAGGTATTAACCCCCGCAAACCCACACTATATCTGATCCACCTTGGATTTATAGTTACTAACCCCAGCAAAACCCACAAAGGATCTGACCCAGAGAGGATTGGTATATCATTGATCCATGAAGGGCCGTTATAAGGATGTTCCTCATTGGGTCACGCACTACTGATCCACACTAGGCCGCTAGAATGTGGATCCACTAGGGTTTCTAGAATGATGATCATTTAGTGACACTATGTGGTGATCGACATAGTATTTCTTAGTGTTGATCCACGTAGGATCTCTAGGCGCTGATCCACATAGGTTCGCTCATTACTAACCTTTGTATGATCTATCTCCAACCTTCTTCTAACTACGAACAAATGGATTCCAACTCATAGCACACTTGATTCATAGAGAATTGCTTCTCAAGTCATCAATAATATTTCAATCGGCATGATGTCTAATGAAGAAGTTACCTGATTATCTATCATGTCATAAGGGTCCCAAATCAAAAGATGGCATGTCAATCGGACACCCAGTCTGTAAGTTATTGGCATTTTAGTGTCGAGGCCCCAGTTGGATTTCAAGTCGATCCCACCTGGACATACTACAAAAATCTCCAAAACTATTGACAAGAATTTCAAAAGGCCACCTATTCACTAGGGTCCTTATGCCACAGACTGCGCGTCAATCAGATACTCAGTCTGTTAGTGACATCCCTTTTCATGAAACGGGATGGGGGTGGGGGGTGATCGCACATTGGTCTGGACCGACTCGGTTAGGCCCACCGGAATATGCCAAAGGGACCACTTCTCAGATGGGATCCCAAATCCACTGATGACCTATCATGCAGACACTCGGTCTGTTAGTTATGGGAGTTTCTTTATTCGGGGACCGGTTGGGTCTGGGACCAGTCTGACTCAGTCACACCGTTTTGACACAAAGGGTCTCAGGGTCTACCTAACCCCGCCCCGGTCTGGTCCATTAAGGGTTGTCCCAGTTCATTGGGTCTAGCCCGGTTTGGTTCACTGGCCAAGGCCTCAGTTGAACAGGCCTTTTGGTGGTGCTCATCCCACACACAATGGCCCACTGGACCATTGGGCCGCGAGTCTGGCCTGCTCGACCGGCCCATGCCTGGACATGTTCGCCAGAAGGTGGACTACCTTCTCTGTTGGCCCCGATGTTTTGAGTCCGTTTTGCCCAGCTGGAGGAGCTCTGCCACACAAAATTAAACGGTTGGTTGTTTGGCCTACTAGGTTCAACCAATGAGGCATGATGTGGGGCTGCAAGGTTCCTCACTACTGAGGCCCGCAGGTCGTGGCTGCTCCATGTCGCCCCCTTCTACCGTGGTCATTTGTGCCGCCATCGGCACTAGTGGGAACCTCCATTGTCCCACATGTCCGTATCAGACCAACCACCTTCGGCCACAAAGGCGCACCATCGCATGCCACCTTCCACCGCAAGCAACCAGTTTCTGCAGGTCTTCTCCGACCACCGTCAGTAGCTATTGACATGGCGCACCTGCAGTTTCTTCCACGAGTCATCGGACATGCTCGGGTGTTGGTTCTTTGTATTGTTTATTCCTAAGACTCTCTTTGTGCTACCTCCATCATAGTGTGACCCGCTATTTTTCATTTCCATAAAGATGGAAATTGTTCCCTAAAAATCACATCAAGAACGAAGGGATAGAGGATTAGATCCTTGTTAATTTGTCCCACGTCCTATACATTACATGATAACAAGCAGATGAGAAATTTATTTCATCAAATACATCATTAAAATAATCCCCCAACCTGGAAGAGATATTCACTGATGACGATCGATGGAACCCCCTTCAACATTGGTGTGGCTTCTTGATTCGATGGTGCTCATCACCACACACTGAAACTGGTCTCGACCTCCAAGTGGTTTGTGTCAAGCTACTTTTCCAATGCTTTTCTATTTGGTGAATTTGTGCCTAAACTCCACACAGAGCTCAATATAAATAGGAGAGTGAGAGGGAGAGTATCCCACATGAAATTATTGCGGTTCATTTAATTAAGGAATATTTCTAATTCCAATGGTTATGTCACATGAATAATGGTGTGTCGATCCATTTGATGGCTTGACATGTCATTGGTCCAACCAATGCCTCTCATTCGTTATAGAAAATAAGGATAAAATAACAAAACAATTGTTGTTTTGTGATTCTTTAAAAATTCCAAAAAACAAACTTCTTCTCTCGAAAAACTGTGGTCGAAGTGAATCCTCCCTTAAGAGAATCTCGGTGCTGTGAATTCAATGGTGCTCCATGTTTTTTTATCAAAGCAATGAGTCAAATGATACAAAATTCCACTCGTGTGTTTACTGAATGTAATTGAAAAAAAGTTCCGAAAATTATTAATAGTCACCATCGACCCATGCCGGTCGATTATAGGCTCTGTCTAAGGGAAAGACATCCCAAATAACTCAACTGTACTCTCGTATTTTCATTCTTTGTTACCGTTTAGATATTATAGATTTTAAAAATAAAATAATTATTACTTAATTATTTATTTACTGCCAAAAATTATCATTCATAGTTGGCCCGCTCCGACCAATGTTGTAATCTACCAAGAGAAAGCGTACCCTCGTGAGCATAAAGGTGGTCTCATATTTTAAATCAGAATCGTTTTTTATGAGTTATAAACATTTGAAAAATAAATAACTTTATTTTTTTTATTTATGGTTATGCAATTTTAGGGTTTTCTCACTAGAGGCATGTGCTGACTAAACTTAAGTCACACCTAGGGTAAACCCGTTATCCTAAATGCAACATTGCCCCCATATTTCTAATCTAGGAACCTATTTAAGAGTTATTAAACATTTTCATGAAAACCATTGACACACAATTTTTTAAAATATCATTTTTTGACGGAACATTCTGAACACTCTGGGCCTCAGAATCATGCGACATCAAATTTTTCGGTCTTGAAATTATTCAATAAAAAAATATATAATACAATTCTGAAAAATTACATTTTCTCCAACTTAGGGTTTTACGTCCCCAAAATCCAAAAAAAGGAAAACAAAAAAAGAGGGTATTGAGCAAGAATCTGAGCCTCCCGTTCCGATGTGGTCTCCTATATGTTCATGTGCTACCACCTAACTCACACTAGAGGAATCAACAATCTAGGAAGGACTTGCTTCTGTCCATCCTCTATTTCCATTGGAAACTTCGTAAAAGTCGACCCATTATCAAATTCCATCTCGCCTTAGTTGATAACATGAGATAGATCACGAACGCATCTCATCAGGTGCGACCCATGGAAAATATTATGCACTTGGTGTGTCTGCAGTGGATGAGATAGATGTTACACCAACATGCCTTTTTTTTCTGAGAATTTAAAAATGTAACGTCCCGAACCGACTCACTACTAAACCGGTGGCTGGACCGGTCACCACATGACCTCAAGTGTATCCCCTAGTATGCTAGAGGCTACTAACTAGCAGCGAGGGTTTAAAGATAGTTAGTGGGGAGACTATACCCTCATTTTAGTTTTCAAAAATAGACAAAGTCAATATGTAGCGAAAACAATCTAATAATGATAAAGCATCGGAAAACAGATTTTATAAATCTTTTTCAAAACAAATGGGAAACCCCCAATTATAGAGGCGATGCATGTATGACATGATAATGATAAAAACCCGAAAAATAGTGAACAAAATAACATGATTTACATTCCAATGCAGAAATAAATAAAAAGAATACTCAAATCTCCAAGGGAAATCTCATTGAGAAACCCAATCCTCTCCTCGTTCCTCTGCTCCTAACTCCCATGTAAATGAAAACAACAAAATCCTACAACAAAATTGACTATACTCAGGTACCCAGTGTAATGGCGGCCTAAGTAGGGTGTGAGATATAAATCTCAGTAGGCCCGGACCACCAGTGTCTACCCCAAATCCATAAATTTAATAAATAATTTAAAACATGTGAATGCATGCATAAAATATAGTAAGTATTATAATGTAACAATATACTCAAGTACCTACTTCAGCCCTCAAATGGTGTATGAACCTGCACTATTTATTTGTCATGAATTGTCAACAATAATTACATAATAATTATTCATTTGTCAATTAATCTAATCTTATTATGAAAGTCTTGAGATTCATCATACGCTCGGCATCCCCTGTATAAGTCACTCACCATAGATGACATTAAAGACCATCTACGTAATCATTGTAAACACTGAATCCATGCTTGTGTTTTGTCTTGGATAATGCTTCTTAAGTTATTCAATTTAATATTTCATATATTATGTATATACCCATCCACTAAAATAGATATTTTCTCTTGGGTATGTCCACTAACATTGGTTCATGCAATTCATTAATAAGTCTGGACCCTTTCTCATAATCAAATCACAAAATCATTATGATAGAAACACATTTATTTCCAATAACTTCATTCCATTCATGAACAATAGGACCCACAGTCTAATGTAAATTAATGGGTGTAGAACTTCATGTTTTGAACCCTCATGAGTATATGAAGAATCGGTCCATGTCTCAAAATCCATGGGTATTTGGAGAACTAGTCCTTGTCCCATAAAAGAATATTCACTTGCAGGATTGATGTATAACGCCATGTCTAGCACCTCATGTGTATTTGGAGCATCAGTCCCTCTATCACAACCCATCTATAAATCATACATATACATCTATCATTGGTGTCTAACATCAGGTCTAACAGCCTATGAGTATTTGGAGCCTCAATCCTTGTCTCAAAAACTAATCATCAATCTTACATATATATTTATCATTGGTGTAGAATACCTTGTCTAACAACACAAAACAAACCTGCTAGTTAATTCAAAAACTAATTAACAACACAAAACAATCTTCAGTTAAGACAAAACATAAATAGATGATAACATTAACATGATTGAACCCATCCACTCAATTATTGATTCATCCATGACTTTATTAATCTAGAAGAACACCATAATCATCACAAAACATGCTGAACAAAGCCATGATATTTAGAAACCATCTCACACAAACATATCATATTTTCAAACAACTCCATTCAAGACAACTTAATGCATGTAAATCTAATATGCATCAAAAGTACTCCTGGATAAAAATCGTAACCAAAAAATCAATTCACAATCATGAATTTATGCATGAAAATTAATTAATTAAAAAATTAATTAATCAAAACTTATCTATTTAACCAATCATCAATTAGTTAACCATTTACCATTTAGTTTAAAATAATTAATCCCTCCATTAATTATTACCAGTTTCCAATTATCTTTTGAACATGTCAAATATTTGATATTCCCAATAATCTGTAAAAGCCAAAATCTAATTCCAACTCATGACATGATAATTAATCCTATAATTAATTACCATATTACTCATTCTTCCCATTCAAATCATTTAACTGATTAATCATATCACTTTAACTAATATAGAACCCCATGCTTAAAATCAACACATGTCCATGTCCTCATTTATCTCATGTGGGAAGAAATATTTAATAACATTAAAAGTGTCATGCATCGACTAATAATAATAAAGGAAACACACATTATCAATTTAATTAAAGAATCTATAATTTTTGAATAATGTGTTATTTATTTGGGAACCTACCATGGGGTTTTGATGGAAACCACAATGAATGAAGAAAACTCAAGAGAAACTGGTTGATTCTTCAAGAACCCGCCTTAGATAATTTATCCTAGAAAGACCAAGAACAAAACTCATCATTCGTGTAATCTAGACAGTTAGATTTACCCATGACGAGTGTAGATCTAAGAAACTGTGAGAATAAAACATCTAGATATAAGTTTATCTAGAAAACTGAATAAGAACGAAGAATAACATCTACATACCTCATGAATTCCACTTTGATTCACCATGACAAGCCTTTGGATCACCACCAAATTGCTTGGGAGATGTTATCCTACCTTCAAGGGAGAGTGATCCCGAGTTATGGCCGCTTAGGAGGAAAAACGAGCAATCTAGGGGGGGATGTATGAGATCCACTAATTTAGGATCTCACTTAAGTGCCCACATGGTTTTCTCTCATGGTTAGACAACCTATTTGCTAACTGTGCATTATCTAAAACCTCTTCAAACACACCTCGCATGGTTCGGCCCCACGGTTTGACAAAAAGCGTGCCATCCATGCATTAGTCGCTGCCTCAAAACTTCAACTATGCATAGTTTGGCTGCACGGTTAGAAAAACCATGCGCTGCCCATGAAACTTCTCTTTTGCCTCAAAACATTAATCAAATATTGATAAATGAAATATTTAGGTGTTTCAACACTCGGAAAAAAAATTCTAGAGCTCGGTTTAAAATGAATGACTAGTTGATAAATTGAAAATGAATTTCAGAAATATTCGTAAATTTAACCCAGTTCAAAACATGATATCATACATTATACCCATCTTAAAAACTTCTCATCCTTGAGAAGCCATCAGAAACCACTACTAAAACAATCGACCTACCAAGGTCATTTAATCTCATTAGACGTGATGTGTTGTATTCCCAATGTCAAACACACCTTTAACGCTTCTCAAACCTGATGGATAAGCCTTTTTAACAAGATCCAAAGAATACTCTAAAGCTCGAAAATCGAAACAGATCTTATATTTTTGGAAATTAGAAGGACCTTGTTAATGTAAAAGGGTGAACCCTGATCAATCAAGAGAACATGTTTCACATATTTTCCTCGAATGATGTCGCAGACCCAAAAGCCACATTATCTCTTTTTCTGACCACACACCTTTAAAACTATTCCAAAACCATACTCTAGTATTATGAAGTCCTTACTGAACATCAGGTAAATTTTCCATGTCTAGCCATCCCAAGAAAGTTTTAAAACCAACTGTTCCAAAACACGAATAAAGAATTTTCCATAAGAATCAACGAATTCCGCGTACTACCCAGATAAAAAGTACTCATCAAGCCCAAAAACATATAAATGGTAGCATGGAACAAGATCGATTCTATCATTGTGTCTCCATGATGATTTCAAGATAGGGGACATGATCTTTGTGTCCAGAAGAGCGCACTAATAGAAAACTGAGGTCATGAAGATGATCAGTGGAACCATTACTGGAAAACTCTATTCTAAAATCTCAGAACCGCCTACCAACACATTCATCATGGAAAAAGTGGGAATACCCACCTTATTATTTCCCATGATGTCTCATGAAAATATGATCCTCCCACTAGCATGATAGATTAACAACAAGATCTGCATGTCAAAGCACCCCAGTCCTTCGAAAACTATTCCATGTATTGAAATTAAACTGATTCTTTAACACTCAAGTTACTTTACATGGAGTTGACCTGAGACCATACTCAACAGTATAAAACGACTTATTACATAGTCATATTGCCTCATTCAATCATTTTCCTGGATGACGCCATAACCAGTCATCCATTACTATGAAAAAAGGGTCAAATGACCTATAAAATAGCTGACCATGCCCGAGGCACGTCTAACCAACTGAAAAAGAGAATTACTCAATGCTCAAGATCATAAAATGATCAAGAACACATCACCACCCATTCGAACAATGGTTTCATTGAAAATTGGAAGTCCTACATGGTACAACGACACCGAACAACTCCAAACGAGTTATATAAGCTATACCGCTAGCAGGGCATTTATGTTCTGAGGGAGCTACCGACTACAGGTTAGCCCCTTACGATGAAAAGGTGTCAACCCTAAACCTATTTATGTTGAACATATCACTAGGTTCTAAAGCCTAACATAAGGCCATTACTAAGGATAAGAACACCTATGTAAAGTACTCAAACTTCTGTTCCAATGAAAATCAAGAGAAGTCCGAACTACCCATTAAATGAGGGTTTTAAACTATGGACACCACAATAGATCCATTTCCATGCCTCTTATAAAAAATCACTTTTAATCATTAATCATCAAACAATTTAATCAAAACCTCAAAGTACCATTTTCAAAACGCCCCAAGGAAAAATAGGCAAGTTTCATAAAACTCCATTTTTAAAACATTTATGTTAGTTGGCATCCCGTCATTTTCATGAAACTTATTAAAATAAATTTATTTTCAGAAGATAAGGCGGCCTTAGAGAATCTCATTTTAATCTTCATGTGTTCTCTACAAAGCAACCCAATAGCAAAGGCACAAGTATTAAAATTTGAAACACCAAAACCGTTGATCTCATAAATACACTCCCCAACTGACCTACATGGGTCTAGTTGCATTTTAGAAGTTAGCCATTTGATTTCAGATCAACATTAAACATCCTTCACATTTAAAAGAATTTCACATGGCATCAAGTCATCAAATTTAATTTGAGTCATCATTTCCCAATTCAGGATGTTCCAATACACTCCATGGATTGAAAATTATCTCTCATTAATATATACAAATGTCAATTCATAAATTAACATGATCAATCTAACAGTCCTAATTATATGGGTGTCCATCTACCAATCGATAAGGCACCCATACACCTTATTGATGGATTTTGGCTCACATTTAACACAATCAGAACTTATTTAACATTTTATCTTTAGCACCCCTTCCACATATCTAAACAACTCTATCATGTTTGCATATGGAGTA
Organism: Viscum album; assembly: GCA_963277665.1. Classification (NCBI taxonomy): domain Eukaryota; kingdom Viridiplantae; phylum Streptophyta; class Magnoliopsida; order Santalales; family Viscaceae; genus Viscum; species Viscum album. Next base: position 44,133,234 of record OY728141.1, on the reverse strand, counting down.
ACACAATAGCATGATACAACACAGATGAATAGAACAACAACAAAACATGCTAAAAATTGAGGTAGTATGGCATATAATCATTCAAGAATGATAAATCTATTATTGAAACATGCTATCTAGAGAGGCATACTAAATGAGATCAAACATAGAATTGCACACAAGGAACACAATCCAAATTAGCAAGAATCCAACTAATGCAACTACATGGCATGTTATATACATGACATGTGAATATCTAAGTGTCTAAGATGATGCCTGTGTGAAACTTCCTAGCCATATCAGGACAAGAAAATTATTCTTTTCAAAATTCTCAAAATCAATAAAAAATAGAAAAATACATCAGTTGCTCAAGGTGAAATCATAACAACTATAACCTCTAATTGTAAAAACATCAATTCTCTTCCCTTGATACTTGGCCATTTCCCGTACACTAGGTGATCAGTCCCAAGAACGACTATTAACCCATGATCCAACACATTCCTAGTCACCTATCTACCAACCCCCAAAACAGTAAGGCAAAGGAAAAGAAAAGAAACCTAAAACAACCTCTGATACCACATTGTAACGTCCAGACCCGACTCACCACTAAACTAGTCACCGGACCCGTTGCCACATGACCTCAAGCTCATCTCCCTATACGAAAGAGGCTACTGACATGTAGCAAGGGTCTAAGGATAGTTAGTGGGGAGACTATAACCCCATTTTAGTGATAAAAAATAGACAAATGAAATAAGTAGCGGAATTTTTATAATAATGATAATGGAGTGGAAAAACTATTTTATAAATCTTGTACAAAACAAATGGCCAACTCCAAATTATATAGAAAATTCATGCAAGAAATGATAATGATATAAAAGTTGAAAATAGTGAACAAAAAAACATTCCTTACATTCCAATACAGAAATAAATAAATAATGACTCAAATCCCCAAGGGAAGTCTCTTTGAGAATACCGAGAATTCGCTTAGTCCTATACTCTTAACTCCCATGTAAATGAAAACAGCATAGTCCTGCAACCAAATAGAGATTACTCAGCTACCCAGTGAAATGGCGGCCCAAGTAGGGCGTGAGATATAAATCTCAGTAAGTCGGGAACATCGGTGTCTATCATAAATCCAGACATTTAAAACATGTGAATGCATGCATAAAATAATGTATCAGTACAAAGTAACTATTTACTCAAGTACCTACTTCAGCTCTCAGTTGGAGTCTGAACCCACACAATTCATTTGTCGTGAATACTCAATAATCATTAAATAATAATTATTCATTTAACAAATATTCAAATCATATTATGAAATTTTTGAGATTCTGCCAATGCCCGGCATCCCCCATATAAGTCACTCACCATAGATGTCTCTAAAGATAATATAAGTAGTCAAAATAAAGACTGAATCCAAGCCTATTCTTTGGCTTGGATAATGTGTCATAAGTTAATCAATTTAATCATTTATATATTATGTCTAGGCCCATCCACTAATATATTGATTCGCTCCTGGGTCTGTCCACTAAATGTGGTTCACCCAATTCATTAATATGTCTAAACCCTTTCTTATAAACAATTCACAAAATCATTAGGTCATAAAAGTGTTTATTTCACATCACTTAATTTCATGCACACATAATAGACCCACAGTCCAATGTTAATTAATGTGTGTAGACCATCATGTCTAGAACCCTCGTGAGTATTTGATGCATCATTCAATGTCTCACAACCCATGGGTATTTAGAGCATAAACCCCTATCCTATAAAAGAATATTCTCTTGAATGATGGGTGTATAATTCCATGTATAACACCTCGTGAGTATTTGGATCATCAGTCCTTATCTCACAACCCGTCTATCAATCATACATATACATCTATCATTGGTGTCGAACATCTTGTTGAACACCCTGTGAGTATTTGGAGCCTTAGTCGTTGTCTCACAACCCATTCACCAATCATACATATATATTTATCATTGTTTTAGAATACCATGTCTAACACCACAAAACCAACCTGTTAATTAATTCAAAAACTAATTAACAACACACAACACTCTTTATATATTTCAATACTTAATTAACCAAAATCTTTAACATGCCTGACCTCGTCCACTGAAACAATGATACGTCTAGGACTTTAACAACCTACATGGACACTATAATAATCAAAAAACATGCTGAACAAAGCCAAGATATTTAGAAACCATCTCACACAATATATCATATTTTCACACAACTCCATCCAAGATAACTTAAGGCATATAAAACTAATATGCATCAAAAGTACTTTTGGCTAACAATCGTATCAAAAAATCAGTTCACAATTTTAATTTAATGCATAAAAATTATTTAATTGAAAAATTAATTAATCAATCCTTGTATCATTAAACAATCATCAATTAGTTATCCATTTACCATTTAACATGAAATAATTGATCCCTCGATTAGTTATTACCAATTTCCAATTATCTTCTGAACATGTCAAATATTCGATATTCCCAATAATCTGTAAAAGCCACAATTTTATTCCAACTGATGACTTGATAATTAATCCTACCATTAATTACCCCATTACTCATTCTTCTCATTGAAATCATTTAACTGATTAATCATATCACTTTAACTAAAATAGAAACCCATGCTTAAAATCAACACATGTTCAAGTCCTCATTTATCTTATGAGGGTGGAATTATTTAACAACATTAAAAGTGTTATGGATCAACAAAACATAATCATGCAATCTCACATTCTCAATTTATTTAAATAATCTATAAGTCTTGAATAAAGTGTTAAAAATTTGGGACCCTACCTATGGGTTTTGATGGAAACCACAACAAACTAAGAACACTCAAGAGAAATGGGTTAATTCTTCAAGAACCCACCTTAGATCACTTCTCATAGAAAGAAAAAGACCAAATCACATCATAATTGTCATCCACACAGTTAGATGTACCCATAATGAGTGTATATCTATGAAACTGTGATAAGGGGAGATGTAGATCTAAGTAGATCTATGAAACTGAAGAAGAATGATGAAGAACATCCACCTACCTCAAGAATTCATCTACGATATGCCAAAATCAGCCTTAGGATCACCTCAAAAACACTTTGGAGAGGTTCTCCACCCTTTAAGGGATGTTGATCCCGAGTTATGGCCGCTTAGGAGGAGAAAAGTGCAATATAGGTGAAAAATATATGAGCTCTACTTTTTAGGATCTCAATTAAGTGCCCGTACGGTTTCCTCACACGGTTAGACAAACCATGCACTAACCATGTGTTAGCTACAGCCTTGGAAAACACTCCTCACATGGTAAGGCTACACGGTTAGACAATCCATGCACTAACCATGTGTTAGCCACTTCCTCAAAACTTCAACTTTGCAGGGTTTGTCCGCACGGTTAGACAAACTATGCACCACCCGTGTGACTTCCCCATTGCCTCAAAACTTCAATCAATGTTAGAAAAATGACATCATAAGGTGTTCCAAAACACAGAATAAAATTCTAGAGCTTTGTTTAAAAAAATTACATGTTGATAAACAGAAAAATAATTCTAGGAACATTCGTAAATTTAAACCAGTTCAAAACTCGGGATCTTACAAGAAATGTATGACGAACCTCAGAGATAGCTAGCAACCCCAGCCAAATATCCATAATCCTCATTAAGGTGAGACCTGTGGGAAGATATGGTCTCCCTCCTCCAACAGCAATGGTCTATGTCTATTGTCAATATAAGACTTTTTTCTTCATTGTGTAGTCTTCATTCTCTTTTGAGTGATCTGCACCTTCTAAGTGGTAGCTTGTTCCTTATCTGCACTCATAAGTGCTGAATCCCCTAGGTCTATACAAAATAGAGGTGATCTACAGGGTCTACAATAAAAGTCCACAAATGGTGCCATACTGATGGGGGAATGATAGTTGTAGTTGTATGTGAACTCCACTAAGGGATAATGATCATCCCAATTACAGCCAAAATATAGGATGTAAGCATGAAAAATGTCCTCCATTGTTTGAATGGAATGCTTTGGTTGACCATCCATCTTTGGATGAAAGTAAGTGCTCAAACGTAGCTGAGTTTTGAATGTCACATGTAATCCCTTACACAACCGGGATGTAAAATGTGTGTCATGGTCAGATGTGATCGTCGATGGAACCCCATGAACCCATACAATATCTTTTAAGTAAAGGCATGCCAACCCTCTACTAATCTCTGCTCACGAATGGGTAGGAAGTGGGATAGCTTGGTGAGTGGGTAAATGATTAACCAAATGGAATCATAACCTCGAGATGTACTAGGTATCCCAGTAAAAAATTCCATAGTGATTCCATCCAACTTCTTCTCCAACACCTCTAGTGGTTGAGCTAAGCTTGCTAGAACCTGATGCTCAGCATTCACATGCTGACAAGTGAGACACCATGGAACAAACTCTACCATTTCCTCCTCCATCCCCAGCCACCAATACTAAGGCCAAAGGTCCTAGTACATAATCTCTACTCTTGGATGTACCGTTAAAGTGAATGTATGGAACTCCCTCAATACCTCCTCCTGAAGCATCACTGGTACCATGTTTCATCCTATGAATAGAACTACGTGCTCCCCGCGTTTATAAAATCCTTCAAGAAACCGTCTTAAGGATAATTAAGCACGTCGGACCTCACAATCAACATCCCTATGTTGTGCCTCCGACAATCGTTGATGAATTGGAAGAGTTATAGTCATAGAGTGTAGGTAACCTGGTCCATCTTTATTATCAAAGGATATCTGCAGTGCGACTAGCTGCTCTGATGCCTCACTCAGCATCTATTGATCATACCTCCTGATGATTGTGTCTCCTACCATGTTCCCCTTCTCTAGATCATATTCTCTCTCAACTTCATAGTCCTGGTGAAACTTTGGCCATAGAGTTTCCTTATCTCCTGAAAGATCTGTTGATACTTCTCCATCCATAGGAAAGGCTCCCCCTTCTTCATCAAATCTATCAAGGGTGTTGTTACCCTAGAGAATTATGGTACAAATCGTCGGTATTACCCATATCAAGTAGAAGTCTATATCCTATTGGGGAGGTAATCCTAGAAACATGTTTTGAAAATATGTCACCACACATTGCCACTGTTGTTGGGAAATTAAAACTCAAAATCCAACTGCCATGAGGGTAAGGCATGCCAACTTAAAAGTGAATAGTTTCACCCTCCTATGCATGAGATTATCCTATGTTGCTTGAGTTTCCCTTTTCTCTGACCAAGGAAAACATCCTTCTAAAACTATATATATACTACATATTTTTTGCCTAAAATATTCAATCTGACTATAAACTGTGGATGTCCAGTCCATACCCAATTTAATGTTGCAAGGCCTCGACGACGCCACCAAGATGTTCTCACTGAAACTATCTCCTCAAGGGTCAGATCACATTGTCATCATATGTGTGATTATCATGTCTCCACCCAAACGTATCATGAGACGTAAGGGTCAAGTCATTGGTTTAACCAAAATATCTAGGTCTTGAAAAATATTTGGGGAATGAAGGAATAATTGGTACCTATGTCTATTAATATGGAAGCTAGTGGTAGACATAAATCGCACCTCAAATCATTCTTGGATCCCTTGGTTCACACTCCTTGATCGCATGTAGATACTCCCTTCCCCTATCCTCCATCACCCTGTTATTAGTGGGGACCACATTGGGGGGTAGTTGTAACATGTCGAAATGTAAACCACCTCATGCTACTCTTCTAGATCCACTTCTTGGTTAGTTTACCTTTAGATTCATCAATCCTTATAACTTCCTCTTCCTCAAACATATTATATGCCCATGTCTCTATGACTTTTGTCAGTTTCCTACTTTCCCACTGCTAACATTCACTGGTTGTATGTTTTCAGACAAAGAATATTCAACCACAAATGTTCTCTCTAATACCCTAACATAAGTAGGAAAGAAAAGTGGAATAGTACTGGATTTGGTGTCCCTAAACACACCACGCTTGGTGGCCCAAACCCTGAAGTGCTGATCGTAATGTATTCATCATGTACCTGGGATGGTCAGTACTCCTCGATGAATACTCAGCTACCGACATGTCATCCTACCAAAGATATAGAATCTCTATGAAAAACTCACCCCTTAGAGTTTTATAGAAAGATAACCCCTTCTCTGAGGAAGGTTCTCATGCATGTCTATATAAAAGTCACGTCCTTGCAAGATCAGGGAAATATAAACCATTTCATCATCCTCTTGAACCACGTAGAAGGCTCTCTACCAGGACCATCATCTGATCGAATGGCGCACTGGCTAGATGGAAACTCCAAAACCATATAAAGACCATCCTTAGTCACCTGTGAGTCAGGCTCACCTCAGAACCTGAGGGATATCTGATGCTGAAACACCGGTAAGGCACTAAGCCTATGTGTTCCCATTACCAGTACCTATAGTTTTAAATACTGACCAATGACAAATTGTACATCTGGAAAACTAATCGAAGGTACCATCTCAGGAAACGGTCGATCTACTGAAGCTTCTTCACCATATGGGTCTTCCTCATTGCCACACATAGGAAATGACTAGTAGCTAGGATCACCATATGCTCTACTGCTATTTCAAATAGGCAGAAAACTCTAGCCACAACCTCCATTCAGTCCTCAGCTACCTGCAGATCTGTCTCGCCTTAGAACCGTGGAGGACTCTTTCGTTGAAACTCATGCAATGCACTCAGTTGGCCTACACCATCTGCTGGTGGGGCAGGTGGAAATGGCTTCCCAATGGCTAGTGGTACTTTTGGTATACCACATGATGGTGCCAACACCCTATGAGGGACCTACACTGAGGCCTCATCACTCGGTGGGCCGTCATCGGGTACTCTCTCAGGAATCCTAGCTGTCTGTCTACATAGAGTTATCCTCATAAGGAACAGGTGTACCATGGTCATTAAGTTATACCTGGTGAGATAACTCCAAAGAAACTGAGGAAAAACATTTCCAAAACACATGCAATCAATGTTTTCATGCACTGAGTTAGAAATTAGAATTCAGGGTCCTTGTGTATGGATACGTCTATCGTCATACAAACACTGGACTCCCCAAACTGAAAACCACACTCAAAACAATAAATATTATTGCTCCATTGAAAAGATCATAGTCTTTGTTCTTTGGTATAAATGACTCATCTAATACAAATTTTTCATGACCCATCCCCAGGGGCCAGTGTCGTGACTACACCATGCCCACCTTCCATAGTCCAAGGGTTGGTGACTATCACCAAAAAAGAATATCCCTATTTTGGGAAGGAATTTCCTTTAAACCTGTATAAACACACAATACAAGAACACAACAAGAAGAAACCATGAAGTAATCTATTGTAGTAAAAAGGGTATTATAAGTGAACATGCTGATATACAAGCCCAATAAAAAATTACAAGTACAACTATAAAAATAAAATAGCTCATGAATCATCTTCCGAGTATCCTAACTAAAGGGTAGGTACATATCATCTCCAAAACACTCCATGTTATCCCATCTCCTCTGCATACCGCTTGGTCTTGGCTCCCTCAAGACTCAGCCTAGTTGTACGTCATCTGCACCAGAAACAATAAGGAGTGAGCAAATCCTATGAAGGGGTGCGTATAACAATACTAACTAGGGACCACAAGACCCCTGAAGGTCTCATAGAATTCCAAAAAAGAAAACCAAAAAGTATGACCTAAATTAGAAAGCACAACAAAATAGACACACCTCAAACCAGGTATAAGTACAACACAAATGTACATATGATTAGTTGAGAAGCTAGATCATCTTGTTCTATTGAGAGGAACTACTGTAGGCTATACAGAGTCTGACCCACACATGATCGATAGGTACTAACCCCTTCTTACCCACACATGATTGATTGGTACTAAAACTTACAAGACGTAAACAGGATCTGACCCCCATAGGATCGGTATGTTGTTGATCCTCAATGGGCCGCTCTATGGATGGTCCTTGTCAGGTCACGCACTGCTGATACACACAGGTTCACTAGAATGTTGATACATATAGGGTCACTAGAATTCTAATCCACATAGTGTCACTAGGCATTGAGCCACATAGGCTCACTTGTTGCTAATCCACATAGGATCGCTAGATACTGATCCGCACAGGATCGATCGGTACTAAACTCTATATTATTTGTATCCAACCTCATCCTCACTACCAATCTATGGATTCCCACTCATTGAACGCTTGATTTTGGTAGAACCGATCCTCTAGCCATCGGTCATATTTCAACTAGAATGAAGTCTCATGAGGAAGTATCCCAATGATCTATCATGTCATAAGGGTTCCAGTGCAAAAGGCAGAATGTCAACCAGGCGGCCCATCAGTAAGTTATTGGCATTTTAGTACAAAGGACGCAGTTTGATTTTGAGTTGATTCAACCTGACTATACTATAGCATTATCCAAACCCCTCGTGGAGTATTTCAATAGGACCTCCTTGTCACTAGGGTCCTTATTCCACAAACGACGTGTTAATTGAATGCCCGGTTTTCTAGTTATATCTCTTTCTGTGAAACGATGTGTGATCGCACCTCGATCTAGCCGGTCTCGGCCAGGCCCACCAACATATGCCAAAGGGACCACTTCCATAAATGGATCCCAACACCATAGATGCCATGTCAAACAAACACCTAGTCAGTTATTTACAGGAATTTATTTATTTAAGGACCGGTTCAGTCTCTACGCGGTCTGACTCAGTCAGATCAGCCAAACACAACGGGTCCCGAGGACTACCTGACCATGCCTAGGTCTGGCCTATTTAGGGTCAGCCCGATTCATGGGGTCTGACCTGCTAGGGTCGTCCTGGATTGGTTCATGGGCCCATGCTATAGTTGGATCATCCCATCGGGTGGCGCTCAGCATGCCGGGTGGGGCTCGGCCCGCCCGTGCTAGTCAACTAGGTCGTGGGTCCGACATGCTCAGTGGGAAAGGTACGATAGAACGTGGACCACCATCTCTTCTGGCCCCGCGGTTATAGGGACATTTCACCCAGCTGGTGTGGCGCTACCCCACCTCATTAAACGGTTAGCCGTTTGGCCAATCAGGTTCCGCCAAGGCGGTGCGTGGGGCTATGACGGTCCTTCTTATCATGGCCTGTTGTCCCTATATGCTCTGTGCCACCACCCCTCTACTACAGCCCACTTTTTGTGGCCAATTTCTACCATCGGCGATGCCTGCAGGGGTTTCCCTTCTCCAGCACGTCCAACTAAGGCAGGCTACCTATAGGAACCATGGTGCACCTTTGCACGCCGCCTTCCATCGTCAGCGGTCAGTTTCCGCAGTTCTACTCCAGCCACTACGGACCGCTACAGACATAGAGCATTGGTGGTTTCTTCCATGGGTCATTGGGAGTGATCTAGTGTTAATTCATTGTGTCGTCTACGCCTACATCTCTACTACAGTGTCATCGTCATAGCGTGACCACTATATCATGTTGCCAACATGTAGGAAATTTTTCCTCAAAGTTCACATCAAAATCGAAGCAGCATAGTGTTCAAGAATTGTTAATTCGGCATGAGCACTCCGCATTACATGATAACAATCGGGATAGAAATTTAGTTCATCAAAGGTAACATAAAAATAAACCCTCATCCTGAAAGATATGTTTATTGATGATGGTCGATGGAACCCCCCTTCGTCATTGTGATCTGTTAGTGATTCAGTGGTGCTCGTCACTACTCACTGAAACCAGTCTCATCCTCCAAGTGATTTGCATTGTGGTACATTTCCAAATCTATTTTGCTTATTAAAGGTGTGCAAACACTCCACCTCTAGCCCTATATAAATAAGAGAGGGGGAGGGTGAGTAACTCACATGGAATTAATGAGGTTCATTTAATTAAAGAACCTTCCTAATTTCAATGGTGAGGTTATATGAATAATGAGAATTTGATACATTTAATGTCTTGACATGTCATTGTTCCCTCCAACACTGCTCATTATTTGGAGAAAAGAAAGAGAAAATAAAAATAAAAGTGATATTTTATTATTCATTTAAATGGTCCAAATAATAACTTCTTCTCCCGAAAAACATTGGTTGAAGTGAAGGCTCCTTTTAGTGAATCCTAGCGCTACAGATTCTATGGTGGGCTTGGATTTTCCATCCGAGCAATGATTCAAAAGATATAAAACACCACTGGAGCATTTTCTAAATGTACCTGATAAAATATTCAGAAAATTATTAACAATCACCCTCACCCTACGTCGGTCAATGTTAGGATCTGCCTAAGGGAAAAACATCCCAATGAACTCAATGGTACTCTAATATTTTCAATCTATGATGTCGTTAAGATGTTACGGATTTTTTCAATAAAATAATTGTTACTTAATTGTTTTATTTCCGGCCAAAGGATAACTTCCATAGTTGGCCCGTGATGTCCAATGTTTGTATCTGCCTAGAGAAAGAATACCCTCATGAGTTCTGCGGTGGTCTCAAATTATTAATCTGAGTCACTGTTCATTATTTATATGCATTATAGAAATAAAATAACATTATTTAATTATTTTATTTACGGTTATTCCATTTTCTAGTTTTCTCCCTGGAGGCCTACTCTGATTTATCTTAAGTCATGCCTTGGGTAAACATGCAACCCTGAATGCAACTGTACCCTCAAATTTCTGATCTAGGACCATATTTAAGAGTTATTCCACATTTTTAGGAATACAACTCATGCATGCTATTTTAAATTTAACATTTTTTAATGGTTCATTCTAGGAACATCCGGCCTCGGAATCACGTGCCATTGGATTTTGCATTCCCAAAATAATTCCATATACATAGAAAAATATACAAAAATTCCAGGATATTACAACCAAGGTATTCACTCACCCACTGATAAAATTCTCCTACCAATACTGAAACTTTGCCTGGACATTATAAAGGTTGTTATATCCTCAATTTCTAGCTCACCCTAGTAAATTGAATGTGACAGATCAAGTATATATCTACTCAGCTAAGACACGTTGAAAATTATTTATACCAAGTCTAACCATGGAGGTATATCAAACATGTATTAAACCTCACTGACCCTACACAATTTCTTCAAATGGAAAATGAATCTTGGTGAAACAATTCCACCCATAAAAATATCTAGAATCCAAATTGAGGCCTGACCTTTATGAAAAAAAGATATCCATCATTTAAGTCTATAAGCCTTTATAGTTGGTCTGTATTTGAATTTTGATTTCTCTAGTTAGTCTACAACCTCTTCTAGATGTTCTACACATTCTTTGTCATCACTTTTACTATTTATGGTCTTATAAGTTCTACCTATACTAAGTATATATACCATAATGTAATCCTATAGAGTATACAATACAAGAATACAATTGGATTCAATATACTACTACAGTGGATACTGTTATTGTACACAAACAATTACATTGTTACTTAATCCCCACCACTATGGATATATTCCAACATGCAATCCCAAATCAAATCCTCAAGAACCTATGTTTTTCATTGTACTTGCTATCAGTCTAGAGATGGGACGTCATGCTAAAATGATACCAAATAACTGAGGACTCATTTAACAATTTCCCTAAATATGTCATGAGGTTTGAATTTGATTGTGCAATTATCATTGAGGGAACCCCATGAATTTGAACTATCTTTTATATCTAAAGGAATTCCAAGAACTATATTGAATGCCACTCTTAGATAAATAGAAAGTGGGATGACATGGTGAGACATTAAAAAATAAACAAGACAACCTCATGACCTCTAGAAAAACATGAATGTCCTATAACTAAGTCCATGGATATACAACTCCACTTCCACTTTGACACCTCTATGGGTTGAACTAAACCAACTCGAACCAGGTCCCCAGCCTTCACCTACTGGGACGAAAGTCATCTACATACAATATTTAAAAAAATATCATTATTCATGGCCACCATAAAGGAATCTGATGGTCCTACTACATCTTTTTCATACTAGGGATGTACCATCAAGTGGGACATATTAAACTACATCTGAACCTCCATTTGAAATTCCACCCGTACCATATTCTACCCTCTAAAAAGGGGATCATGCTCCCCTTCATTAGAAAATCCATCACCTGCACATATTTTGGATATCTAATCATGTAAGACCTTGTAGTTTCATATTTAAACATATCCTTTTTGGGAAAAAATTAAATCCCTCGAGGTATCATTGTAGCATTTTTTATGTGATTGGGTTTGTTGACAATGTGGGGCTTCATGTTGTGTTTGGTGTCAAAACAAACCACGATATACAAATATGTTGACAAATGGGGTCTACATGATGAGTTGTAGAGGTCAAGGGATGCCGTCAACAATCCATGATTTATTGAAGATCCTCAATAAAGGAATTTATGATCTATAGGTGGTACAAAAATAGAAGATACAAGGTGGTGTCATTTTTAAATGTTTTCTAAATTTTTGGGCCTCAAAAACAAAAAATGGAGACTTTTTTTGAATATGAACATGCATTATGATTTCGTGAATTTTTGGAAACATACGTTCCATATGTTTTTTACAATAATTATATCAAAATAGGGAAAAGGAAATAGGGGCCCCCAATATTTGGTTTGGGCATGCCAGGTGACTGGGGTGACATAGACTAGGGCAGCTAGACTTGCACACCGAGAGGAGACTTCCACGTCAGTGCTCAGGGTACCCAATATGACAATAAATAGGGGGCTAAGCCTCCTCATTTTTAGTGATGCTAAAAACATAGAAAATATTCGAGCTCCAGTCGCACAGGTGGTTTGGTCGCGCAAGTGGTGGTGTGGGTGCGCATGTATAAGGTTATTCAGACGTTCCACGCTGGATGATAGTTGCCCACAAATATTATTTTGGGAATAAAAGTCTATGTGTTTCCAATGTACTAAGTTGGAGAAGGGAGTGTCACACAGTTGGTTAGGTGACACATGTGCGCCAGGCTTGGTGAAGTGGGCCAGTTGTTCTAGGGCTACAAAAATGTTAGAAGATTTCTCGGTACGCCCATGGTAAAGTTGAAGACATTAGTGGATGAAAGTGGAAATTCAAAAGTGAATCTACATACAAAGAAAGATACATTAATTTGTGATCATTAAGGTACCTATGATTCATTAAACGGTCTGTTGATATTCTAATGAAGTGGTGAGCACACTTCATTTGAGAGAGTAGTGAGCTTTTATATTGTGAGTGGTTTCAAACCAAGAGGGACAGAGAGAGAGAGTAGTGATATTTCTCTTAGGATTGAAAACTTTTTCCTCCCAATTCTCATTTACATGTGGATTTAATAAAATTTGTATAGAAGGCACTAGTTCCCAAACAAAATTCCCTTTGTTTTTTATCCTTAAAATCTAACTACTATTAGGGTCAGTACTATATTAGTTTCCCTAAACTTTTTTTAAATAAATTTTTTAACAAATCATTCTCTACATCGATGGTAGGTTATGTATCACTCAAATAATTCAACTCCAACTCACTTCTATTGATAATAATATTTTGACATGAACCACTTAATAGATTTCATTTCAGACACACAAGACCAAAACATTACATATTAGTTCTTCAATATTACTTGGGTCTTATCATTTTTTGATTAACAAAATAATGTAATATATATCATGTGGTATAATTAAATCATTTCAATAAATATTTGTTTATTTCATGATATCCTTTTTCAACTAATGGATAATCAAAAAATCCACTATTTCAATTTCTCTCACATGGATGAATATGTTTTTTTATTTACCCAATAATTGGGGATTCATCTACCTCATAAGGTAATATATAAAATCAATTAATAAAAACTTCTTCCATGTATTTATATAAAATAACAATATCAATTTTTTGGGTGTGGATTCATCTTATTGATCTTCAATAATTTCACATGAAACCTACATATAATCGAATAGAGATTATAAAAACCTTTCAAAAAGTCATATTTAATATATTTATCTCATTATAGATGAATCACCAATAATTTTACGATATTTTCTCATTGAAATATAGAACCATTGATCAATATATTATCATATTCTACTTATAGATTTTCATAAAAGTATCATTTTTTCCTTAAAGAAACAACAAACTATTTGATGTTAATTCTTATTTAATCTTCATATAAATGGTGTAGATCATAATGGGGTAGACTCATATTTATAGCTTGATTTTCAACTCAACAAGATCTTCATAATTCTGGAAAACCCAAGAGGATTATTCTTTCTTTATTCAGTAACTAATCAACATGATATTATCATTTTGATATTGTTTGATCTTACTAATAACTCGATTTATTCATGGCTTAAAAACCCATTATTATGTTTAAGAGATGTAAGAACAACTCTGACATCATCACTAAATGGTTATTCATCAGATTTTAAAAAAAAACTATATGCTTTTTCAAAATACTATAAGTACAAATTAACCCTTATGGTTTGGTAACCCATATGGATCATAAATATAGTCAAATTTATTCTTATGAATCAACATTAGATATTTATGGATTCATTATTTTGTGGAAACTCATGATTATATTTTCAACTCAAAAGACCCTTATGGGATTTGTACATACTACTGAATACTACAAATAGATCATATCAAACATATGATTGTCATCATTATACCTAGTTCATAAAAATATACCCATACACTATTATAGGAAAATCAATCTTACACACTCTGTAATCCCTTTTTTTGGACAAATGATACTTATATATGATTTCATATTTATTGGTATATAATCATTATGACCCTTCATGCTTATGTGATTCCATTCATAAGGGATGATCATTATTATGAGATGATCCATATGAAAAGATAATGCAAATGCAAATCCTTCAAATTTTAGATAATAATCACTATCCTAAATTACTATAAAATTGAGCAGTGAGTCATTTTAATAGTAATATTTTATAACACCATGCAATCGTGCAGGAAAGTACTAAATATAATTCAATCTAGGCACTTCATATGAGCACACAAAAAAGGGTATCAATACAAATGCTGGAAGAAAACAAAAAAGAAAAAAAAGAAAAAAAAAGAAAACTTGACACCATATATGATTAATTTGGAATGCAATACATCACTCGATGTGCTCCCCCCAAATTGTCCTTTCCTACTTATAGATTCTATCAAAAACCTGGAATTATAAATCATGTTTCCCAAATCTTCAGACAAGATAATCCCATTTATAAACATGAAGGGGTTGTTATTATCCTTCACAGTACTAACCTTGAACGTTTGGTGACGCAAGAGTTCAATAGAAACTCTAGGGTTCACTCCTCTACTATATATTTTCCTCAATGTATTCACTTGAAATATGGTCATTCGTAAAGCCAAATATAATTCATCATGAAAAAACACACACTACAAATTTTACCAAGGACAAAGTGATGGACCAAGCCAAGAGAATCCCTTGAAAAAACATTTTCCAACTCATCATGAATTTGATAACAAAGAGGAAAACAATTAAAATCAAGAAAATAAACAACCATATGATGCATATAATTGTATACAATCATGAATTCATCATATATTATAATAGAAGTGCTATAGCTATATGGGTCAGAAAAGATAAGAAAATTAAAAGAGCGGTGATGGTCTCTAGAAGATCCATTTTTTTAAATCAACATCAATAACCCAAGAGGAAGGTTCTACATTATCCATTATAATGAAATTGCAGAATTCTATGATGTTTACCACATAATCACAACTTGGGAAACCATAACAGGGGGTCAGATAGAAATTCCCAAAAATCCTATAATGGGTCATACACCTCGAATGTTGGGGAATATGAAGAAATGTTATGGTCAACAAGATGAGAACTTGTTCCCATCACATAGTCCTTCCCATTTATATGCACAATGCTTGGATATGGTTTCCCTGAAATTGCACAAGATGATATTTCTGGTTTGAAAGAAGATTATGTACAATGCAACATATACAAAATGGGGTTAAAATTTGCAGTGTCATCCAATGTAAGTTTCTGCCCACTACAAGATATAACTCATCACCTACACTAAATGCAGCCATTCCTTTTGGAAGATTAACCTCCTCCAAATCAAGCATGTTCTAGAGAAGATGGATGATTATAGTGTGATAAAACTCTATTTAGTTTATTCTAGAGACATAACTGCGTTCAAGGTGGTTATACAGATATAGATAGTCGTGCCTCGTTTTTTATCTCCTGTGGGGAGGAGTAGCGGTCTTCGCTTCGTGTTTCTCACGATCACCGAGTTAGAGGATCGGTGAGCTTCGCTTTGGGTTACTCATGATTTCAGTGTCAGAGGGGGATGGGGTAGCGATATATAAGGTTAGGTTTTAAGGGCTATTTTGGTATTGATGATACAGAGAGAAAAGAAATGATATTGAGATGAGAAATTTGTTTCTCATGTTTGGAGAGATAATTTTAAGGGGAGAGAAATTATAATGGGATTAATGGTGAGAAATAGATTTCTCCCCTGGTATTGTTTTTATATAACCCCAAAATTGGGATGATTTGGAAAGAAATAATGATGGGGGGTAGTTAATATTCTAAATTTTCAATTTTATCCCTATTATCTACATGTATCACAAAATAATTTCTTTTATTTTCCTATAAAAATATTTAAAAAATAATATGGAGAGAAATCCAAATAATTTCTTTTCTTTTACTAAATTATTGATCCAAACACACAAGGAGAGAAACCACAATCTTTTCATTCCTTTCATTTATTTTATAAAATATCAAATCGTTTCATTTTTTTACTAAAATCTCACCAATCACGGTGTAAATATAGTATTCCATGATGTATCTCTAGCACTAAAATATTTTACTCCATGTAATTTACTCAAATATTTTATCTTGAATATTTCCATATATACCTTGTATGGTTTCTCCATGACATGATCAATATATTATCTCATTCAAACTAGATTTATTATTCATTAAAAATATACCGTAATCTATATGAAAAATAATTACCACCGTTAAGTATTTCAAAACAGTATTATATACACCTCTAGCTTGATTACATTTCATTGACTTAAGTACCCACTGATCAATCATCTCTTATGATGGGTTTTTTTTATAATGAATAAAATAGTATAAAACTTTTTTTAAATTCACATGATGATTAAAAAATTATTATAAAGACAAGAGATAGATTATACTATGTATATACAATAGAAGCCAAAACTTTTCTTCAATAGGAAACATTGATTTTTTTTATAACATATACAAACCAATATTTTTGACATCTTATAGAATTTTTTTGGGTTGGTAAATAAACCAAAACTTCATAATAGTGGCCATAGGTGTTTCAAAAACCACAAAACCACTAAACAATTTCAAATATATTATTCAAATATTGATTATTTATTCAATGTGAAATTTTAGTTTTCAAAATTGTCTGATATCTAGTTTTATCTTTTAACCCCCATGATTTAGGGATTCTATGATTTACACATACAAACATGTTGTTCATAAAATAAACAACTTAATATATAAATATAATGTAACTAAAATATTTACAAATTAATCTACTTATTCTATCATTAGAATAATTTTATCTAGATAGATATTAAGGTCAAACTGTATGGGATCATACCATAATAAATATTTTAATTCATTAAAGGTAGTGAAAATAGGTTTATAATAGTTGCTAACACACATTATGGAGAATTTCAGTAGATTTCCCAAAAGGATATCTTAATAGATGATAAAGTTTTGTACATAATGTGAAAAGTTGTCTGATATCATGTAAACAAACATATGAATGTTCTTCAAGGTAAAAAATAATTCATGAATGAATAATATAATAACATCAATGACCCCATCAATCAAGAAAGATATATTGAAAAGGAACTCAAAACACAAAAAATATATCTAAGCATATGGAAAAATATTATTTAATAAATTGTCCAAATGAGTTTTAAAATGCATAAAATATAGGTAAAGTTGAAAATGGTTTAAGTTTTCCAATTTTTAAAATTAAAAATCCAATTTTAAAATGTCGGATTAATTCATTAAAAAATAAATCCAACCAAAATGTGAGAATATTTGGAAAATCAAAGGAGGGGAAATAAAATAGTGTTCTCAATGTTTTTGAGCTTCCAAATAGAAGTTTCTTTGGTTGTGAATCATGTTTCTACCCCTCTTTTTTACAACTAAAAAGATTAATATTATCCACATTATTCACATATATTTTAATATTCTTAATATATAGGGATTGAAGATGAAAATGTGTGTAGATAATCCATTAGATGGATCTTTAAAAATTCGTAAAGATGATATAGAGTTATCATTTTCTATCCTCTAAAAATATGAATAACCCCATCAACAATTTTAGGATGATGTATGTTTTTCATTCCCATGTCACTTTTTAATATAGTAGGATTTATATTTTTAGGGGGTGATTATTTAACCAAATGGGTTAGATATAACATTCAAAATAAATGTATTAATTTATGTGTTCATGTAAGAATAATTTATTTATAACTCATTAAATTTTATATGGATATCCACAATGAATATTGTTTTAGAAGTGGTTTCACATTTTTTCAGTAAATTGGGTTGAATTATATTATCCGTTTTCCTATATTTTTTTTCTAAAAATGATTTTTCTATATAGATGTTTGGTTGATTAGTTGTTGGATAATACCTAAGAGAATATGTGGTGACACCCTTCTGTCAAATTGATGTTTAATGATTCTCTCAAAGGGGAGAGGAATCAAAGGAGAAGAATATGTGTTTCAAAAAATTATAAAAGTTAGTTAGAGATTAGAAAACCATCCTCATAATGTACATAAGGGGGAAACATTTCCTATTTTAATATTCATTTTAATAAGAGAGAGAACGATGTTTTATTGACTATAGATGTAAAATGGAATTGAAAAAAAATAAAAAAGGGAGATGTAATTTCCCTTGTATTTGCTGAATATTCTGTTTTATATGTTTTAGATATGAAGTAAGTTAATTTTTTCTAAAGGAAAAATTATATTTATACCATTGTATATAAAAAGGATAATCAATATCATGTGGGAAATAGGTGTAGTAATATTTCCATTTATTTGGGTGAAGGTCAATGAATATAGTATCCTGGTGTGAAATCCATCACTAGTGATGATTTTTGAGTTGGTCCTAATTTAAAAGATATGTTCCCAAACTAAAAGTTTTATCTTCTATTTTTTGGAGATCCTTATCAGTGGTAGCTACATTATATGTCTTCTGATCATTTATTAACATTTTATAAAGATATTTTTAATGGGTTATTGAATCTCTAGAGTTATTGACATATCATCTAATGTTTATATGGAATGTTTCATGATGAAATATGTGATAAAGTTTTTAGATTAATGTTTCATATGGATGGTGTTTCTTTTCTGATGCCCTAATTTATTTTTATAATAATTTTTAACATTTTTTTTGTTATTGAATACTATATATTTTTAAAGACATTATTTATCCACAAGGGTCATCTTATATGATTTATCAACATGTATGGTTGGAAAAACATAATCATGAATGTCGGTAAATAACATGTTTGTTTATGTTTGAAAATGTGCAAGAGAATTATATAACAGTCAATATAAATAATGGAATATATAATCCATATTGTTATCTAAGAATGAATTATCCCATGTGGATAATGGATCCATAAGGATGAATTTCATTATGATGAGATGATCCTCAAAAATCATATATATGTAAGGATAGAACCCATAAGGGTCACTTTAAAAGAACGTGTAATCATGAGATCCCTTGTAAGAATGAACAAGTTAAAATATATTTTCTTATATAGAAGCAGGAAATTCACTATAAGGAAGATTAATAATGATGATCTTCCCATATATATCTTTTTATCCTTAAAAGTTTCTTAAAAATTCTATAGTTTTTTCAAATATAGAGTTTTAAAATAATAATAAATTTGGTTTGATGAATGAGATGTACATAGGTATTCTTAACATGATCATTCATAGTAATGATTTGATCCAATGTTTTTTTGATTAAGAATAAAGAATATAAAAAATAAAAGATCAGGTGGATGAGTAACATGATAATGGAATAGAATCTTCACTGGTTATTGGTATTAATATAGATTATGTTGAGTTGATTATTGAGTTATATGTTAGAGTCTCCACATGATCCAAGATATTACGAAAAATATTATTGACATATAAATATATTATAATTTGATTCAATTTTAATTGAGATATTCTAGATTTCCTTGAATTTGGAGATGAAAAAAAAATATTCTTATTTTTTTTCTATGAGTGGATAAAATATAACAATTTTTTTTAAATTTATGGATATATATATAGATAGATTAAAGATAATTTTTTGAATACATTGGTAAGAATCAAGATGAATATTTATTGGATTCTTATGAATTAACACAATATTGAGAATAAGATTTCATGTCCAAAAAATATTTTATCTGTATTATATAAAAAATTATATTTATGTGTTATTTTTGGTTGAGTTTTTGTTTATTTGAAATAAAATTAATTTATTAATACTAAATGAATAAAATAAAAAATCTATATTAATCAATGTCAAATAAATTGAATGTTAATATTTTTAAAATATCATTGGAATTGAAAAAAAAATGTATCATGAGATAATAGATAAGGTGTTTATATGGTTTAATTGAACCACATAATATCTTTTACAAGATTCAAATTATGGAAAATTGATAATCACCCACTAAAAATAATGATTCCTCGGGTATATTTATCGGGTTGTGTCTCTCCTAAAAAATGGTTGATTAGTCCTGAATAATAAATGATGATTCATATAAGTGATTTGGAATTAAATCAATTGAGATAATAAGAAACTCTTATGGTTGATGAAGATGGATCTTCCGTATCTTGTGGTGAAAAATAAAACTAAATATCTGTTGAGGTGTTGAAGAATATAAATCCAATTTGGTTTTTATTAAGAAGAAAAAATAGAAGCTACTTAGATATCATTCATTTTAAATAAATAGTGTAGTATAATATTGATAAAAATATAATATATAATAATAATCTATTAAGGATAAAAAATAGGAGTTAATCCTTAATATTCAGTGGAAACAAGTTCATAAAATTTCCAAGAAGAGTGTGTCCAACATTCATATTAAAAAAATGTACTGGGAAACTGTTCTCAAACAATTAGTGTTCATGTTTCTTTTTTTCCATTATTGAATATGTACTATATTTCAGTGACAGTAAAGTTAATAGGTGATCATATTTTTGGATTTAGGGATATCCCTTAACTGAATTTATGATCAACATTAAGATAAGGATGGAGAGAAATAAAGAACTAGTAAGAAACTAGTTGGAATATGTATAGTGTGAGGATGAACTTGATCACCGGGGTATTAGAGTGATCTTACACAAATGTAATATATTGTGTATGGGTTAGGAAAAAATATCCTAAAATTTATATGTAGTGAAAGTATTATTCACAATGGAAAATTTATGGACCGAGATAATAACCAGCGGTAATAAGGAGTAGGATCACATTGAGACTAAACCTTTTTAAATCACACATGTAACATCACTATTTTATTTTTAATTAATATAGGTGAATTATATAATAACAAATAAAAATATTCATCAAATATTACTATAATCCAATGTTAAAAACAATATGTCGTCAATGAATTAAGATAAAATTTAAAATTTATTTAAAAAAATTACAAACACAAATTTAACACCACTATTAGGCATATATATATTGGTCTACTAAGACTCTCATTTATCATTAATTGATTTAAAAATGAAGTGTTATTGCAGGTAATCCTTAATTATCATATGATTTGTGTTTCGCAAACACACTTCCTAGAATATATTCCAACAATGATTCAAAATAAGGGTAATTATTTCCCCTAGAAAAATGATACCACTTCGTATAAAATTTATAATAAAATCATTAAGACTTATTGTAAGATATGGGGACAGAAATTTTTCTGAATATAATTGAAGAAACAAATTTAGACTTAATGAAAACTTTTCCATGTCTTATTCTACCATCCATGGAGAAATATTTAATTTTCCAAGAAGTATTATGTTTTCATAAGCATGTAATTATAGTGAAATACATATCCTTCGGCCACCCAAAGAATTTTGGAATACCCAAATACATTATGGGAAGAATAACCAGTTGTATTCCCATCTCTTTTATAATACCCATTTTCCTTTCAAGTGCAGTTCCTTTCAAAAGACATATAAAATACTTTCTTTAGTTTATTTATATACTAGAAAAAATCATGTAATGATATAAAATTTCTTTATGGTGGTGAATATTTTCATTGTATCCAAGAATGATTATAATAATATCATTATAAAATAGAAGGTATGAAGGGTAAAATGGACATTGTATATATTAATGACTATAAACTCATTGTTATACACCATTTTGTGGTTAACCCTAATCAAATAGTAATCTGCATTGGTGAATATTATAAATGATAATGGATAACCTTATCTAAATCCCTTAATAAAGAAAAGTATTACTATGGTGTCCCATTTAGCACTGATATGTGAAGATATTTTAAAATAGATTTCACTTAGTTGATGAATTTTTCATTCATACCAATCTACATCAAAATAATGATGGTCAATTCCTAATAAAATGTATCAAATTCCTTTATAACATCATGTTACATTACAATGTTACATCTCTATAATAATAATTCTAACCGTATTGTAATTAATTATTTCATAATTAAGAAATTGAAATTTTTTAGACATAATTTTCCTCTAAACATTAATAATATTAATATTAAAAACCATGTTGACCAGAATAAAATATAACGTTCAATCAAAAAAATTAACTTTTAAAAAAATTTCAATTATGAACTCCGATAAAGATATTTTTTGAAAACATTATTTCAAATGTAAAATATCCAATAAAACATTTTTTAATGTAAATAGTAGAAAAATGCACTTTGAACATGTAAGAATTCATCTATATGATATCCTTATTAGAATTTATAATTAAATATTTATGTGTTAAATAATATCAAATACAATATGATCTATTTGAAATTTTATACCCAATTACCTATAAAATAATCATAACCGAGCATATAAAGTTAATTGTTGTGTAATTAAATCCTATGTATTATCATAATAAATTATTCATCTATTATTCAATTCATCATCATTTAATTATTTATTTTGTATTCAAATTACGAATAATTTTTGGAATTAGGTCAAAGGAAGTTATAATAGATATGTGACTAATGGGTTGATGAAAAATAATAATTGTATTCTACCTTGATGGTGATGATATAGTCTCATTAGTATTTTATCATCATCATCATGTTATCCAATCACTATCACCATTCACTTTTCCCACTAGTCATTTCAAAGATATTTTAGATTCTCCCCCATGTAATCCAATCTATTCGTGTATATGAGAGAGAATATAAATTTTTTTCTTCCCTTATTATGTACCTTTTGAGATCAATTATCTATTATTTTCCTCCATCCAATGGATAATATATTGGTATCATGAAATTACCTTTCAATCATGTATGATAGAGAAAATAAAATAATTAATGGATTATTAATTCCCAATATCATTCCATATGATTAATTCTTTAATTAAATATATGAATAATAATTTATCAATGTTTCTATTATGTTATATTTGAAGTATCTATTTAGATACTATACCTATGAGATGTAAACTATCATAAATTATTCTCCCAATAAATACTTTAATACACCACATAATCTCCAGATGGCTACCATGTCACTAAATCTATAAAAATAAATTCTCATTTTGGATATTATGTGTTTCAAATTATCTTAAAATACTAAGTTTATATATCAAAACATGATAATATAAATTATACATCGCCTAGTAGAAACATTTCATTGCTAAAAAACCCATAATGTTTTTGTTTCCATCAATAATATCCAAAAATAAGAGACCGATTTAAATTAAATACTAAAAAATAGTTGTCTTCAAACACCGAAACATAAGTATCCTAAAAATGAGGACTAAAGGGATCAACAAAAATTATAAATACATTGTCTAGTAGAAAGATGTTAAAAATGAAATAGTTGAAAAAAAATCAATGTCATATTCGGGAATTTTTTTTTGGCTAGCTAACTCAACCACTTCCATTACTCTTAAATACATTATTTTTTAGAATAATATTCTTTTGATTGTAATTTAAAA
This sequence comes from Viscum album, assembly GCA_963277665.1. Lineage (NCBI taxonomy): Eukaryota > Viridiplantae > Streptophyta > Magnoliopsida > Santalales > Viscaceae > Viscum > Viscum album. Next base: position 44,109,112 of record OY728141.1, on the reverse strand, counting down.
TCATAAAAGGCATTTTTAGTTGTTAAATTTTTAAATTTTATGACTTTGGGTTTTGTTTTTATTTATACACCAATACAAAACAATGGTGGGAAATGTATGGGTTTTGGTCTTTAACAAGCTATATAATATATTCTTCATTCAGTATAGCCAAAAAATGGTTACCTGTAGGATTTATTATGGTAATGAAATTCTATAATTCTCTACTGAGTATTTCTTGTATAGATACCAATGGACATGAAGTCTCTAGATTGAAATTATATATCATAAATCTAAAACCTATGGTCTATGGTTTCTCACTAGTGATTTCAATGTTAACTTGAACGTGCATGAGAAGACATGGTGGTTAACCCAATCCACTACTTATAGGGAGATTAGTGAATTTATTTAGATTAATTATATAGTATGGGTTAATTTATATGGTGAAAGATTCATTTAGTATAAGAATTAACATTTTAATATTGTGTCTAGTAAACTAGATAAAATATTTTTGAACATGAATTCTATAACAACTATGCTCTTTATTACACATTAATTGTTGATTTATTGTATAAAATTACCAAAAACACAACCTTAAATATAAAAAATATCGTGTATTTGGGAATTTGGTACATTACATTACAACATAAAATTAGGAACACATCATCTTTATTGAAAACCACCTTAACATGTTAATAATATTATTTCATACTACTGAATTGGATAACCTGGGGACATTCAATAGAAAGGGATGACCTATAAAGCCTAGTAAGGGTATAAACATGGAATAACTTGAAGAAAGTAATAAATGTTAGACAATAGTCATATCATTGGTACATAAAAGGGGTGAGAATTATAAACATGAATAACAAGGCATGATAGAACACGATATCAAAAAAGGATTATGGTAATTATGACAACAAATTAAAACACTACATCATTATCATAGTTAAATGATAACGTATAAGACATAATCATGGAAATGTCAAATAATGAAATTGGGTTTAATTTCTTTCCCAAAAGTATGTCTCAATAAACTAAAAATTACCCAATTCATTGAAACCCAATATAATTCTGGATGTATTCATCACATTCATTTCATTTTCATGCTTAAGTGAACTTAATATATCATAAAATATGGAATAATATATCTTAAAAATTATATTCCAAGATCATGGATTGAGGAATAAATAAATTTATGTCTATAATCAAATAATATATGTTCATAATGTTTTACACTCTTCATAGGAAATGTGTATTGGTATTCACTACACACTTGTTTGGCGTGGAAAATAAAGGCAGAATTTCAGTAGCATAACTCTATCACATTAAAAATTAAAAAAATGGGTTGATGAGAGTTTAAGGGTTATATCATCATTTGTAAATGCAATTTATTGTAATATTTATGTAAAATAAAACAGTCTGAGAAAAGATGAATTTTAAATAGATTTTTTATGATAATGAAGAAACTAGAATAAAGAGGAGAAGAAAAAACCCTTAACCTTGAGACTGTGACTCAAAATAATTGTAATGATATTATAAAAAGTTTGGGGGAACCATTGTTGGACACTAGATATGGTATAAAAGATAAATTTGTCCTCCAAGTATTTTCAATTAAGATATGTGGGAGCATTGGTTCATTTACATAGGAAATGAATGGGGTGTTCTTTATCATATCTCAAACATAGGTTCTAGACTATATAGAATAAAATAAACAAAACAAAAAACTATAGCATGGTTTTTTCCACAGTTTCTACCGAAGGTGAGTGGTTTTCATTATTTTATAAGGTCAAAGTACTAAATTAAAAAAAATACCCCCACTGATATTGAAGTGATTCATACTGTTATGGAAATGAATTCATATCATTAAAATATATTAATGGTTTTGGAGGATTCATAATGGTGTTATAAAATCAATTAAATAATATTAAAATAACATTATATTAAAGGTCAAAAATTAGTTATTCATGTATATCCTTTATAGTATTTATTAATCCATTTATGGGTAATAAGATACATCATAATAAATGGTGTGTATTTATATAGTTTTTATTTTTTACCTAAAAATTCATCTCTCAAAAACTTTTGAAAATTTATTATTGTATAATTTTGACATTATTTTTCCAATAAATAATATATATTTTATCAAAATAATTTTCCAAATATTCACATTTTTTACTTTTAAAATATGAATCGAAATTGATTAAGAAATGCCTGATTTTTTTAACAATAACAGTTTTCAAACACTTAAATAAATTTTATTTAACTTCATAGAAATTATATGATCATTATATTTAATAAATATTATTTAATAATAAAAATATTTAAATATATTATTTATTTTAAAAATCTATTAATTTATCAAAATAAGTTTTTGAATTGAAATTGAAATCAAAATAAAAATATATTTTGTATTTTATTGTCTAAAAATTAAAATCATTTTTAAAGTAACAAAAAAAAGAACATTACTCCATTGAAAAAAATAAACATACTCATATTATTATTATCATGGTACATATCCCAATAATACACAAGAAATTTCCCTAAGCATAAGGTGAGTGCTTGTGAGTCCTTCAAGGGGTGCTTCACCAAACATGGTTTGGGTCATGATCTCAACGTGTTTGAACTTCTCCCATAAATGGACTTTATCATGCTGAATTTGTTGGATCTTAGATAGGTAAAGATCAAGAGAAATTCCGGCTGAAGATATCTACCTTAGAATCCATGATAAATATGATTCCTGGGGTATGAATAGAATGGTTTAGTCTATCACATCCTTTGTGTGTGTTAATTGAATTATTTTAAAACTCTATATTTCTACTAATCTTTTGATCACTATTCAATGACTAAATTTTAATATGTAATGATTCTTAATTTTATTTTATACCTGATAGTTTATAATAAAGATAAATAATTTCATTCTTTTTATATGACCATAATACATAATAATAAATTTCATTAAATTATAAGGGGAATTTATTTATAAAAGTTCAAGTCACTAGAATATTCCCCTATTCAGAAATTTCTCCCTTGAAATTGTTAGCTCCCACACTAAAATAGATTGTTGAAATTTTGTCTTGTCATTTCATCTAATTTCCAAATTTCTACTTCATACTTTTGGTTTCTCAATATCATATTGACCAAGTGCATTGTCTTATGTTATATAGAATTATCTCTATAATATAATATCTTTGTCAACTGCCCCTCATATGAGAGATAATTATCCAATGGAAACACCTCTCGATTGACTAAATCTGAGGGCTCTAATATGTACTTCCTTGATTGGGATACATGGAATAAATCATGTACTTTTGATAGGTTCTGTGAGAGTTCTAGTATATAATCCACCTGTTCAATGCGATCAAGGATCTCAAAGTGACCGATGTATCTTGAACTAATCATTCCTTCCATACAAAATCTCATGACTTTATTACATGGAGATATACAGTAGAATTCATATTTCCAACATAACACTATTGATCTTGTCTATGTCAATCCATACTGATATTTCATTAAATTCAACTAAAGGGCGTATCATAAGGTTAATTAGGAAATTCATCCAAATGCATTTGATAGGTGAGGAGTTATATACATGGTATTCAATAATTTACACATTTTTCATTTTTATCAACAGCTGAACTAACATTATTTTTTGTGGTGTTTTAATATTTCTACTAAATATTTGGGATATGAAGGATTATGTAGAACAAAAATCAAAAAGTATATTCTTTATTTTTGAATGAATAACTTGTGTACTTATCACCACTTCATTCTGAAGATCCACCCGAGTAGTTAAAATGGATGATGATTTCACTTGTTGCTTTGTAGGTTGTTGGAATTATTTGAAAACCCTTAACATGTTGCATTGGTTTATGGAGAACCCTAGTACCTTGTAGTTGATATATTGAACAAAGTGTTGAGGAATTACCAGATCATTATTCTTCACCAACTAATTACTAGGTTTATCATATTAGAAATCACTAAATAGGTGACCATATTTCCCACACCTAATGAATTTATCCACCCCCCATAGTCAGTTTCCAGGGTGATTCTTTCACCACAGTTGACAAGTGTGATTTTGAAATTTATTAGAACTATTAGATTTATCCATCAAAAGTACATAATTAAAATCCACTTTTCCCATCACATCCCCATGATACCATTGATATTTTTTGATCTCCATTTCTACTTTGATGGAGCATTGGATAATGTCCTTTTTTCTGTAAAAGTTCTATAATTTCCAGGACATTTCTTAGAATATATTTTATCCCAACAAAGAAGAAATCAACATTGAAGTTAGGGGCAATAAAAAAATAATTGGCATATCATGAATGTATTTTTATGTGTTCCCCCTACTAACTGATAGATTCTTAAAAAAACACTTAAGGGAAAGAAGATCCCATTCAATTTTATATTAGAGTGTCAAAAAAAATATTTATCAATAACATTTTTTTTAATTCCTTTCACCCATTTACATCGATCTTTTCCTCGATATTTGTATATTGGATCGATTTCCACCACTGCTCTGCTTATCCCTCAATGAAATAAACAAAAAATTTAACCTTTTCTTGCTTAGAAAATTTAAGGATGGAGAATATCTTCTTAATTGTGTTAATCCATTGTTCTGAAATTAGGGGACCAAATGATCCATTGAATATCATAGGAATTTGTTGCATAAATCACTAAATTTAAACTTGTTCTTTCTTAGGGGGATTATAAAATTCTTATTGATCAAGTATTATATTCATAACACAAGTTATCTGAGAGAATATAATCACAATTTTAGTGATTCATGCTCCAATTGGGGTGGGAATCCCATTGGGGTAGTCATCACACTTCCCATAACATTGATTATTAACATGAATGCTCTTATTTCCACCCATTGGATTGAATAAAGGGGGAAATTATGATGATTTTTGTTTAACTGTTAAATTAATTTAAGTGAATACAATTGAATTAAACTAAAAACTTATAAATTATATGTACTTTCCAAACTTATGAATCTCTAGGCTTCAATTAATGTTATCCATGATCTATTTCAAAACTTATCTTATTTTGGGGTTTTTTCCATATTAATTGTTTCTAATGATATTATGAATTTACCAAATCATATCCAGTAGTATTATTAAACCAGGTCACAACCAAGGTTTATTTTCATGCACCATCTATCTATCAAGTCTAGATCTATATGGTGCTTCGGGTTTTACCCTTATGTAGATTTGTGTTAGAGTCACATCCACTTGTAATATATAGATATAGATGTTTTTTCATGATAAACCACTTAATATATACCTAAAAAAATTTAGTGATGTTATATTATATAATTATTATCCCCATGTATTTCTCCAAATATTATTCATACTAATCGAAAAACATAATTGAACTTTTCCATTGAAACTAAAAATAACAACCAAACTCATTGTTACAGGTTATTTCTCGATTTATTACATAAAAGTATATATAATAAAAATTGGATGATCCAGAATTATAGTGTCTTTAAAAATTATACACATTACTTATCCACTGAAAATATTCAATACATTTTCATCACTAGAATGCACCTTAACATGTTCATAATATTCCTATGTACTTAAAAATTCTTGAGATACCCTAGGGATATACATATGAGGGGGTGATATATTTATCCTAGTAAGGGAATAAACATGGAATAACAAAAATAATGTAAAAAATAATAGATTATAGGAAAATAAATGTTACATAAATGGGGTGAGAATCATAAACATGAATAATTAGGCAAGACATATCATGATAACATATAGGGAAGATGGGAAATTCAAAAACAACATAAAACATTGCATCATAAAAATAGGTCAATGGTAACTTCAATGATTTCATTATGGAAAATTTTATATATATTAATAATGTTTACTAACTATCCTAACATGATGTCTCATGAGACTATTCATTACCCAATGTATTGGAGTGCTATATAATTTCAAGTGCACCAATCACATTCATTTTATTCTCATGATTAAGTGTGGCACAAAAACATAAAAAATTGAATCATTTATCATGAAATTTTATTGAATGATCAGGGAGTGTTTAATAAATACATATAATCCCCAAACGAATAAATATATTCTTATTACTATTAACACCATTGATAGGAAGTGGGTACGGTTATTCACTACAAAATTGTTTGTCTTGGAAAATCACCGTGGAATTTCAGCAGCATAACAAAATCACATAAAAAATTCTAAAATTGTTTTATGAGAGTGAAAGGGGTACCTCATCATTTATAAAATAATATTTGGTAATAGTGACATGAAAAATAAATCCAAATAATAGATAGTGTAAATAAAAGAAATAAGATAATGAAGAAAAATGAAAAAATAGGATAAGTAAAAGATCACTTACCTTGAGAGTGTGACACCAAATGACCTGGAGAAGATTATTTATATCTTTAGGGAGTTATTAAGGAAGAATAAGTATGTTTAACATGTATTTTTAATGAAGATAAGTGGGATCATTGGTGGGTTTAAATAGGAAATGAGTAGTGAATTATTATTCATTTCTCAAACAACGGTTTCTGACACTATATAATAAAATAACCAATACCACAAAAAAGAACAATGTTTTTTCCAATGTTTTATTCAAAAGGGGATTGATTTGAATTATATTAAAAATTCATTTTCTGAACATAATAAAATAATACACTCTCTAATGTGCAAGTGGTCCATACTCTTAATGAATTGATTTTAAACTCTTAAAATATATTAATGGTTTTCAAGGATTTATAATGGATAAATAAAAATAATCAAATAAAAATAAAATAACATTAATTTAAAGAGAAAACATAAAATTGTTCATTTCTCCCATTTATCTTACATATTACATCACTTTGGGTCATTATTATATCATATTACCAACCGTATATTTAAATGGTATTAAATTTTTACACAAAAATCAACTCTCAGAAAATTATAAAGAAAATCACCATAGGATAATTACAATGAACTGATTATAAAAATAATATTCATTTGATATAAATTCTTTTATATATATATATATCTCATTTTTTACTTTTAATATAAAAATTTACTTTTATTGAAAAGTAATGGTTTTTTACAATAACAGTTTTCAAACCCATATAAAAATTACCTTTGTATTCATAAAAATTGTATAGTCATTTATATTTAAAAAAGATTCTTTATTAAAATATTTATTAAATATTATATATTTCAATAACTCATTAATTCATCACTATATACATTTAAAATAAAGATTCATTCTAATTAAAATCTAATTTTTGATTTATTGTATAAAATCAATATCATTCAGAAATTAACAATAAGTAGAAAATATGAAACATATTATATTGAAAATATAATATACATATTCATATAATTAGGGAATGGATATATATCCCTTTAATCAAAGATTAATCTCTGTATTGGTTATGTTAACAAAGGTGAGACATTCCTTGTGTGGTTCGACGTACATGGTTTGGAACATGATCTCTATGAGCTTAAACTACTGCCATAAATATTTCCACACATGCTTAAGTTATTGGATCTTAGCCTGGTATTGATAAAATTATAATCCATGTGATTCAAACTCCCTCATAATTTCTGATAAAATTTGATTCCAAAGGTACGATCCTCCTAGTTGAGGTTATCAAATCCTCTGTTTTTGTTAACTAAATTTTTTAAAACCATATATTTATACTAATCAGGTGATCACTGTTATCACCTATATTATCAAATGTAATGATTTTTAATGGTATTTTAATTTTGATACGATATAATAAAACCAAATAAATTTATGTGTTTTTATAACCATAATACATAATTATACATTTGATTAAATTTCAACAGGAATTATATTTATAAAATATTATGTCATTAAAAAATATCTTAATGAATGGGAGGAAATAAAATCTAAAACTATTTAGAATTAATATTCAAAAAAATTTCATTTTATAACTAAATAAATAATGTAAATAGATAGGGATTATAATCATTTTTTGTTTTATTAAATCATGGTCTAGGAATCATAATTTTGGAAAATTGTTGATTAATCATGGTAAAATACTATTTTATGTATTGATTGGTATTGTTATGTTCCAAAATTAATGAGTTTCATGTGGAAGATTATGCAATCGGTTAAAATTAAATTTTAGAAACATGGAAAATGAATCTATGTTTTTAGAAAAATACTATAATTAACATAATGGTAGTCAAAATTTTATGTTTTATGTTTTAAATTTAGATAATTTAGTTGAATTTTATTCAAAAATAAATTAAATTATATAATGAAAGAGGTAGTTCTCATTGAAATATTCAGAGCTAAATGAAACAAATAGTTTGAATAAAATATATCTTCTATAGAAAATATTTATAGGATTAGGAAGGTAATGAAGTCTATTAAACATATTTATAAATGGATGTGATGTCAACTATGATGGTAATGGTTTTACGGACAATATTGATTGGTATTTTATTAATGTATATAGTAAACCATTGATTGTACATTTTTTGTGATCATGATATAAATTATCCCAAGGGTGTTAGATAACTATGATTATATAAGCCTATTTATTATCTTTAAACATGATTTTGTTAGGGTTGCTATTTTTTCTCTATATACTAATAGAGCCCCTCACATAGATTAGTTATTTAATTTTTTTGATGAATTTTGGGACATCATTCACAATGAAATATATTTTATTTGGGACTGGTATTCATACCCATGGAATAAGAACTCATTCCATGGTTATATTACCTAAGTATTCATTTTTCTGATTCATTTCACATGTACAGACATATTTTTATTTCTAATATTGTATATAAGATCATTAGAAAATTCTCTATAATACAATATCACTCTCCATTCGAGGGGTCAGTTCTATGGTATAAATATTGAAAATTTTAGGCTTACATATATATAATATACATTTTCTAAATAAATAAAATTGGAAGATTTATATTTCTATTAAGATTGATTTAATGGAATTTTTTTATACTCTCATCAAGTATTTCATGTCTGATGATTTAAGAAAAATTGGATTTAATGATGTCTTTAGTATTTAGTTGATGATCTTCTTCAATTTTTCAATAATTATGTTTTAATTAATGTAATTTTTGACAGAAAATTCTCATATACTTGTGAATTCAATAATAAGATCCTTATATTTTATTCTCTTCACCATTATAAAGGATTAATATAGAATCCCACATTTTATAACATAAAATTTTCATTACTTTATACAATATAAAGATTCCTTTTACATTTATTCTCTTGGAAATAAGGTTCATTATACATGAAAACATAAGACATTATTGTAATAAACATTAATGGGTTAATTAGTGGTTCATATTAGGTACTTTTAATGTGTCTCATAACATGGGGACATACATCATATGAATTGGTGATCATAAAGATGAGTAACAGAAATACAAGGGAAACAATTTACTAATGACCATGGGGAATATCAATACGAACAATAGGAAATACATAAATCCATGAGAAAGAGGAATAAAAAAATAATAAAAAATGAATCATAAAATTTAAATGTGGATAATACATTTAATTGATTCATTCATAAGCTTATGACTAAGCTTTACCACCGTCGTGTCATAAAAATTACCAAGGTTATTCACAAATGTATCGAAATTCATGTCATCTCTAGATATTAAAATCATTACCCATGGAATTGGGGCACCATCTATGTGCACCCTTATTATGTATTAATTAATTTCATCTACATACATCATCAGAAAAAAATTTAAGAAATAACTGATGGAGAATAAAAGATATGACTTTCATAAATAAAACATGTTGTTTTAAGAAAAAATGCTTAAATACAAGATCATTATGTCTTTATTAACCCATAAAAATGATTGAGGGTTTCATGAATGATAATCTTATATTAAAATAGATCATTTTTATACCTAGGTGAATACACCTAGAGAAGAAGGAGGTATGGGTATTTATAAAATAATATACAATAATTTCTTACAAATAGAGGGAAAGTTTGAGAAGAAAATTCAGAAACAAAATAGGTATGAAGTATGGTTCTAGAAAACATTGAAAATAGAGGATAAAAGTGACTAAAATTAATAAACTACTGTTAATATTGTAAAGGGATAAAAATGGTCAGAAAAACAATTTATGGAAATTTTAATGACATACCAAATTAAAAATTGAACTTGAAAGGAAAAGTGTAGTTGATATTTCTTTTACCTTGAAGAGTAGCTCCAAAAACTCGATGATTGGGACCTTGGGCGTTTTAAGACACCTTGAGAGGAATCCTTGGATGGAAATACTACTAGATAATCTTATAGGATTAATTTTTAATTAAATATAATTATGAAATTGGGGTTCTTTTTTATAAAATGTGAGGGGGTATTCTATAAATTTGTTTGGACACCACTATTGTGGTAATTTAAAAATAATAAGATTTCCCATGGTAATTTCCAATATTATTTTCCAATAGTATTTTCCACTAGGGACACCTATTATGTTAATTAAATCCATAAGATTTTACCAGAATCTTAGATTACTTATTGCATCATTATGAAATAGTTATGATGTCATTAAACATACTGAAAAACTCAAAGTGTATTTTTACTATTCATGAAAAACATAAGTGTTTTATAAAATAATTATAAATTGACCCTAAACTAATATTGACATATATATTTAAAAAATAAATTAATTTTATTGTCACAACCCATCCCCTGGGGCCCATTCTGTGACTACCCCAAGCCCACCTTCCTTAGGCTAGGGGCTGGTGACTAGTACCAGAGGCTTAATTCCCTAAAACTGGGAAGGCATTTCCTTTATAACCTCTAAACACATATACAAGAAAGCACACATCTGGATGAAACACCAATTATATTATATAAAAAATGTGTTCTAACAGTTAAAGGGGCCATTATAGCACCCCAACCCCGGTTACCCAGAGTCGGTGCATTATTACATAACATTGGCATGATCACAAAAGATAAAGTCTCAAAAGACCGATTAGTTTAGTAGTATTGGAAACACTAGATACATTCATAAGTATTACATTACATCATAATTTAAAAATAACTACAACAACATCTTGTCTTCATATCCCCTTATACTATCCCTATAGGTTATTCATAAATTATTTCTTCACATCCTGGTAAAAATAAAACACTGAAAGGGGTGATCTCATATGCTTAGTAAGGATAACAATATAGAGAAAATCTTTATAATTAAGCATAAACATTTAAGGCTTTGTATAACTAAAAAAATCGTTTTAAACATGAACTTCAGCATAATATGGAAAAAATAAAATGAAATAATTCCATTTACTTATTCACATGGATATTCTACTAATTGAACAATCACATGGAATATCAATAACCACATTCATAATGATGGAATACATAATACCAAACTATCATAACCACGAAGCCAGGGCCTCGTGCCAAGACTAAAAAAAATATTTTGTCAAGGCCTTGTTCCAAGACAGTATTTTTTATCATGAGACCTACCGATGCATCGAGGAGCTATAGCGGGCTCCACCCGTCACATATTACGTCCAATTCATTCCTCATATGAACATGTTTAAACGTAACATAAACATTCGTCTTAAAACTAGCATATGAAATATCTATACTTTCTCTATAAACCATGAAGGGTATCAAAATAACACATCCACGATAAAACATATCACAAAACCTTAGATACAATATGGAATTTTTGTATCATAATAAATAAACTTCAAATATGTTTAAAATACATCAAGGGATGTTGGCATAGATGAAATTAAAACAATTTGAGAGAAATATCTATATTTTTAAGTCATTTAAAAGTCACATAATTATAAAATATAACATTTACATTGAAAATATCATTATAATCTTGTAAGGGAAGCTTCTAAGATTTTATAACGGTGGCAAATAGCTGCACCCTCCGTATAAGTTAAAAAAACATTCTTACCTTAATTCTGTCGAAAAGGTTAAAAAGGACATTGTTTGGAAAATAATAGAAAGATTCCATTATAAACATCTTATAAAAAGAGTAAAAGGGTATAATTTACTTTAACCCATAGTCTATAAAATAGAAATAATTATTTGAAATTCATTTTTAAGAAACATGGATTTGGATGATAAAGAGGTCCCAGTAGATAATTGTGTATAAACAATACCGGATAATGAAGATATTGTGAAATAAACCCTTACCTTGTACTCTTACATGGTATAGGGTAGGTCAACCTCCTGTATAATGGTGAAATAATTTTTATTAATTCATACAAGAATCATATACTTTAATATGATATCATATATGATCTTTTAACACCACTCTGTTAATAATATCTTTGTATTATCGCCGTTTCAGGTGTTAACTTACTCATTTTCTTTTATATGTTTTGTTAAATAAGCCATGTTTTTTATGGATAGGTTTTATATTATTCATATCCAGAATGATATCAAGTCCTTATACATTTTTTTAATCATCAAATTATAATTATACATGAATGGATAGATGGGGAATGAATCTCATCGCGTTCGTGGAAACGGTAGTCCGTATGTACGCACGAGCGACAATATCACTCTTTTGATATTAAAATAACATATAATTGGATATTATATCATATATTAAGAATACATATCTTGTTATATTTATTATTTACATAAATAACACATCATTATTAATCACATCCAAATAATAACATTTTGAATAACAATTACACCACGGCGTGGAGACGGTAAGCCGTACGTACGCGCGTATGGTGACATGTCATTCAAAGGATGGATAGAATACTAAATATGGTTGTACCATATTTATAATAACATCACATTATATAGAAATTACTGGATTTATTATTTTATAATGTTAATTACAATGAAATAAAAAGTTTAAGAAGAAAAAAACTTGAAAGAGGGTGGTGAAAATTTTACATCTTCGTCGGGTTATTCCTTTTGATTTGATCAAAAGGGATCCATAGGTTGGATTTATGACTAATGTAAGTCCTCAAGAATGAAGGTAGTATATTTGATATGGTATTTGGGTAGAGTTTGGCCGATACAAAAGTCTTTAAAGGTGTGATTAATTGGTTAGAAGTTTTTTCCTTTTATAAGGGTGAGGAGAGGTACCTTAGGAAAAACTAGAAATATTATTTTATAATAAATTCTAATTCGGATTCTAATGTATCCAAAGTAGATTATATAAATTTTAAGGTTGGTATAAGTCGAAATAACACTCAACCAATAGGTTTTAGATAGGTTTGGGTCACTATATTAACCTTATCATTTAGTTTTAACTCTTAGTTAATTAGTTTGACATTTACCATGTCACTTTGTATTTTTAAATTATATAGTTTAAAATCATTCTATAAACATCAAATCGACCCCCAAGTTTTCCATTAATGATACAAATATCATAATATAGGTCTCTTGGATGAACCGTAGATTTTTAGAAATTGAATATAAGTTAATAATATAATATTTGTTTTAAAACCCCTTTTATGTCAATTTGGACACTATTGGGTATATTGTTTTTTATAAATTCATAACTACATAATTACTTCAAAAACAATTTATATAAAAAATATTAATATGTCATAGTAAACTATAAAATTATTTTAATTTATAAAAATTAAAAATTACATTTATTTGGGTATTTAAAATATTAATTATCTTAATCATTCATTAATATGTTAATAATTGTATCATCATTGTGTCATAAATAAATTAAATTATTTAATGTCTAAAAATTATAAAGAAAATACCATTATGTGGTAAATATTTTTATCTTTATAATGAATATTTATAGTCTAAAATATAACATATATAACCTTATTTATAAATTGTTTTTCTAAATAATATATGCTTATGTCGTTTTTGTATTTACTTTAACTTAATTAATATAAAGTGTCCCTATCAACTTCAAGTGGCTCCATGGGGTCGAAGAATTGACCCAAATATTTCCATGGTCAGACATGTATCCACCAATTATGTTAGGACAAGTTTTAAGGTAATTTATTATTATTATAATATTACTTTTTTCCCCTTATTTACCAGATTTACATTTAACCATGGTAAATAAAATATTTACCGAAGTAATTATTCAAAATTTCTAAAAATGAAAGTTACCTATTTACACAACTTGGAAATTATAATTCCAAATATTGAATCCATTTTTCCAAATTCAAAACACATAATTGGCATAAATTGATTTAAAATTAATTCCCATTGTCAAAACAAAAAACGTGTTTTAAAGAAATAATAACTATCAAAAGATTGACACTTGTTTATGTCTGGTTTAATTGTGAAATTATGTTCAATGAAAAAAATTATATTAAATGGTAAAAATATTCTCTAAATATACTTTAAATATAATGAAATTCGTAAATTATCACTACTGATTTTTTGGATTAAAAAAATTGATTTTAAATAAAATTTAGTATTTTTCACAATTCATCAAAATATAAAAGTTATCTGAAAAGTACCAAAATTTTACCCGAGGCTAAATTTGATATTCCAAATCCAAAAATGAAGTCAATTTTTAGAGATAAAATTTATAAAAATTCAAAAAGTGGGTATTACTATTCATAATGGCTACCTTGATTGGTTATGGTGTGTGTTAGAACTCGAAGTTGTGTAAATCACATGCTAATGTATTATTCAAAGAGAAGCTTACCATGGAAGCTTGGGGTGTTACATTCTCCCCTCCTTCAAATAATTTCATCTTTGAAATTTCTATAATACTACCACATGAAAATATTTGGGTGGTTCTTCATCATATGTTCCTCAGTTTCCCACGTTGCCTCTTCTATCATATGGTTTCTCCATAGCACTTTTACCATACGAGTCGTCCAGTTTCTCAGCACTTGTTCTCTTGTATCAAGATTCATAATGGGATCTTCGCAATAATACATATAATGTTCCAGTTCTAATTCCTCATAGGTGCGTACATGTGTTGGTTCAGGTGTGTATTTTCTTAACTGTGATACGTTGAACACATCATAAACTTTGGAGAGATTTGGTGGCATTTCCAAATGGAAAGCTACAGCCCAAATTCATTCTAGAATTTCGAAAGGTCCAATCTACCTGGGACCCAATTTACCTTTCTTACCGAAAATTATAACTCCCTTCCATGGAGATACCTTCATGAAAACATGATCTCCTACTATAAATTCCAAATCCTTCCTTTGGTTATCGGCATAGATCTTTTGCCTATTTTGAGCTTCTTTGATGTGGTTTTGGATTACCTTCACCCTTTCCATCATTTCCTCCACTAGTTCTAGACCTACAAGTTGTTTTCACCAACATCATCCTAACTGGTTGGTGTGAGACATCTCTTTTGGTATAACTCTTCATATGGTGCCATATGAATACTCGAATGGAAGCTATTATTATAGGAAAATTCTACCAGAGGTAAATATTGATCCCACATATCCTGAAAGTCACGTGAGAAACATCTCAACATGTCTTCTAAGGTTTGAATAGTCCATTCTGATTTTCCATCTCTTTGAGGGTGGTAGGCAGTGCTCAAATGAAGTTTAGTATCCAAGGCCTTCTGAATACTCTTCCAGAATCTTGAAGTAAAATAGGGATCACGATCCAAAACAATCAATTGGGGTACTCCATGAAGTCTCACAACTTCATTAATATATTGTCTTGCTAGAAGTTCAAGTGGAAGATCCTCTCTTATAGCATGGAAATGTGCTGACTTGGTATGACGATCGATAATAACCCATATTTCATCATTCCTTCTAGGAGTCTTTGGTATCCCCATGACAAAGTCCATCGTAATATTATCCCATTTCCACTCTAGTATGTGAAGAGTTTGCATGACTCTTCTAGGATGTTGCCTTCTAGCTTTCACTTGTTGACAAACCATACATCTTGACACAAAATCATAAATCTCCCTCTTCATGTTGTCCCACCAAAATGATCCTTCAAATCTCTATATATTTTGTTGCTCCTAGGGTGTATAAATAAATTGGAGCTATGAGAATCATTTATCAATTACCTTTTTAGATCAGGTATATCGGGAACACAAAGACTCCTCTCGAATCTCAAAATTCTTTCATCATACACAAAGTCTCTCAATCTCCCATCATTCACAGCTTTAATCTTCTTTTGAAATTCTTCATCATCGGTGTGAGAACTCTTAATCCATTATAATAAAGATGGTTTGGCAACCATTTGAAAAAGCATTGATGTTTCACCTTCCAGGGTTATTCCCATGCCCATCCTCACTAGATCCATGAAAATTGGATCCCTTTAAATTCCCATATTGTTCAAAAGTCCATGATCATTTCTGATCAAAGCATCTGCTATCTTATTTCCCTTTCTTGGGTGGTAGTGTATCGTGCAATCATAATCCATGAGTAATTCATGCTATCACCTTTGCCTCATGTGGAGTTCTTTTTGTGAGATAATATACATCAAACACTTGTGATGAGTATAAATCACTCATTTTTACCATAGAGGTAGTGTATCCATATCTTCAATGCATAGATCACAGCTGCTAACTCGAGATCATGAGTAGGAATGTTTTTCTCCTGAATTTTCAACTTTCGTGATGCATAGACAATAACCCTATCAATCTGCAAAAGGACGCAACCAAGTCCATTATTCTATGCATCAATATAAATAACTGACCCATCATTCCCCGATGGTAGAGTCAATATAGGATCATTGACTAATATTCTCTTTATTTCATCGAAACATTATTCACAATCTATTTTCCAAACAAATGTAACCCCTTTACGTGTGAGCTTTTTTAATGGGTTAGCCAACCGGGCGAAATTCTAGACAAAATGATGATAATAACCTACTAAAAAAATAAAACTACGTACCTCAGTTATACTCATTGGTGCTGACCATTCTTGGATTTCCTTGGTATTAGAAGGATCAGCAGAGATTCCATCATTGGAGACAATATAGCCATGAAACGAAATCTCCTGAAGCCAAAATTTACAGTTTCTAAACTTCCCATATAATTCATGTCTTCTCAGAGTCTTCAGGATAATGCGTAAGGGATATTCATGATATTCGTAGCTTTTGGAGTATACCAAGATATCATCAATAAATACCACCACAAAATCATAAAGATAACCCTTGAAAACACTATTCATTAGATCCATGAATATAGAAGGTTCATTAGTCATCCCAAAAGGTATTACTGTAAACTCGTAATGCCCGTACCTAGTTTGAAATGCTTTCTTCAGAATGTCTTCCTTATTCACACACAAAAGATGATATCCAGATCGAAGGTCAATCTTTTAAAATTATTGAGCTCCATGTAGTTAGTAAAATTAATAATCAATGCATGGTAGGGGATACTTGTTATTTATTTTTATAGCATTGATATCCCTATAGTCGATACATAATCTCATAGATCCATCTTTCTTTTTAACAAAACGATCAAGGGATCCCCATGGAGAAACACTAGGGCGAATAAATACCTTATTACTCAATTCCTCTAGTTATTTCTTTAGTTCCAATAATTCTATAGTGGCCATTCTATAATGGGTCTTTGATATAGGCCTTGATCTAGGAATTAAATCAATGGAAAACTCAACTTCTTTTTCTGGAGGATATCCTGGTAAATCTTCTATAAAAACATCAACATATTCTTTCACAATAGGTAAATCCTCTATTTGGACATTTGTTTCCTCACCCACAGTTATTTCATTCTCTTCCTCCCCAATAATTGAATTTAGTTGAGCTACTGGGGGTGGATCTAGGTAAGAATTTGGTGGTGGTGATTCCTCTCTAAAGATAAGGTGGTCTTTATCATCATCATCAAAATAGTAACGTCCTTATTCTTTTAATAAATTTTTTCATCGTGGTCTGAAAGCCAATCCATACTGAGGATTATATCAATCTCAACCATAGTTATGACGATGATATCAGCGGATAAAGAACATTTATGTGCTCTAATGGGGACTGATTCAGAAGACATTGTTGCAATGATAATTCCCTTAGAAGTTTTAACTAACTACTCCATTGTTAAATCAAATTGAAAATATCTAATTTTCTTAGCAAATTGGGAAGATATGAAACAATGAGATGATCCAGAATCAAATAATGAATTTTTTAAACTTGAGGAAATCATTAAATTACCTGGCACCACGTCATTCCAAGCTTCTACCTCAGTAGTAGTGATAGCATATGCTTGACCTTGATCCATCTGTATTTTTTTAAGGTAAGTTCCTTTGACGCTTAGGAATTTCATTTTCATAATGTCCCATATCCCTATAGTTGTATAATTGAACATTAGTATATTTTCTCTTCCCCTTGCAATCACGAGCATGGTGGCCTTTTTCACCACACATATAACAGACTCCCACTCCTTTCAAGCATGTAGCAGGGTGTTTCTTCCCACATTAACTACAGGATGAATATTACACATTTCCCTTCTTCCCCTTATTTCTATTCCCAGATTGATCAGAAGATCTCTTCTTCTGTTGCTTTGCTTTAATGTCATAAGACTTAGAGTTTTCCTTTTCTCTCTTGATAGCATGTGAGACAATATCTTCGTACGACGAGAAGTATTGTGACACTAATGGTCGATGAAGAAATGGTATTAACCCATTAAATAAATGATCAATATTACTTCTTGGGTTACGTATATAATCTCTAGTATACCTTGCTAGACTTGTAAAGTTATCCTCATACTTTTCTACATTCTCATCCTCTTTTTGTCTGAGACTCAAAAAATGCCTTTCCATATCTTCTTGATGGTCACGAGTAACGAATTTTTCTAAAAACAGATCATTGAACTCCCTCCATAACATATTTAATATTTCATCATCGTCCTTCGTGTTTTTAATCAATGACCACCATTTATTAGCATCTCCAGTGAAATTGTAAACTACCATGATAACATTTTCCATTTCACTAATCCCCAAAGCCTGAAATATTATCTCTAGGGAACTTATCCATTGCTCAGCTACCAATGGATTTATACTCCCATTGAATGATGGTGGTTTTTTCCTCATGAAGCGATCTAACATTGATCATCCACGTTGTGGATCAAGGTGCTCCATACGGGTAAGGTTATTATTCATAACTTGAGTGAGTTTTCCCAGTAAGGTGATAAGCTGATCAGCACCAGTTGTATCACTAGCTCCACTATAATTCTCTTGAGCAGGCATGCAATCCCTACATGGAGTGTGTGCATTGATTCGGTTTCCATTTCTTCCACTATGCGCCATTTCTAAACAATGGAATAAACTAGATCATTTTAGGAATCAAAATACATAATTCCATACTTATAAAACACTTAACATAAATTGAACTATTTATGGATATAATCCATAATCATAAAAATGTTTTAATTAAGTAAGTATTACTCATAATCCATTAATAATGGTTTGTAATGAAAATGAGATTTATTCTAAGCATATCCCCAGGGAGTGTTGTATCCAAGAGTGCAGCAAGGCCCGTTGTCGTGCACCAGTTCCCGTTCGAGTCTAGCTCAAAGTGGTGTTTTTGGTTTTTACCCCTAGGTACATCTGTTCCAGAGCTGCCTCTACCTACTCGTACCCAGACAGGGATGTATTGCTTGGAAAAATCAGAAAATCTATACAATACCAAAATTATAATAAGATATTTTATACTAATCCTCAATGTCCATCATAGGTCTATGTGCCCTAGTCAGAGTTTATCTAAATCTAGCTTCCAAGATTTTTACTAAACATCCTCTTATACCAACTGTAATGCCACAACCTCGGTTACCCAGAGTTGGAGCATTATTACATAACATTGACTTGATTACAAAATATCAAGTCTCATAAGACTGATTAGTTTAATAGTCTTGGAAACACTAGATATATTCATAAGTCTTACATTACATCATAAAGTAAAAAAACTACAACAACATCTTGTCATCATATCCCCTTATACTATCCCTTTAAGTCATTCATAAATTACTTCTTCACATCCTGGGAAAAATAAAACATTGAAATGGGTGAGCTCAGATGTTTAGTAAGGATAACAATATAGTAGAAACTATCATAATTAAGCATAAACATTTAAGGAAATGTATGACTAAAAAATTCCTTTTAAACATGAAATTCGGCATAATATAGAAAAAATAAAATGAAATAATTCCATTTACATATTAACATGGATATTGTACTAATTGAATAATCACATGCAATATCAATAACCAATTTAATAATGATGTAATGAAAAATCCCAGACTATCATGACGACGTAGCCAAGGCCTCATGCCAAGAATACAAATAATATTTTCTCAAGGCCTTGTTCCAAGACACTAGTTTGTCTCATGAGTCCTACCGATTCATCGAGGAGCTATAGTAGGCTCCACTCATCACTTATTAAGTCCAATGCATTCCTCATATGAATAGGTTTAAACATAAAATAAACATTCGTATTAAAACTAGCATAAGAAATGTTAATACATTCTCCATAAACCATGGATGTAATAAAAATAACACATCAACATTAAAACATATCAAAAAACCTTCAGTACAATATGGATGTTTTTTATCATAGTAAATCAACTTCAAATAAGCTTAAAATCCATCAAAGGATTTTGACATAGATGAAATCAAATCTATTTGAGAGAAATATCTCTTTTTTAAAGAATTTAAAAGTCACGTAATTATAAAATAAAATATTAACATTGAAAATTTCTTCATAATATTTTAAGGGATGCTTTGAAGATTTTATAATGGCGGAAAATAGCTACACCCACGGTATAAGTTAAAAAAATTGTTACCTTAATTATTTTGAAACGGTTAAAAAGGGCCCTGTTAGGAAAATGACAGAAATATTTCTTTATAAACATCTTATTTAATGTAAAAAATGGTATAAATGACTTTAACCCATAGTCTGTAAAATAGTAAGAATGATTTGAAATTTATTTTTATGAAACATGGATGTGGATGATAAAGAGGTCCTACTAGATAATTACGTATAAACAACCTTGGATAATGAAGAGATTGTGAAATAAACCTTTACCTTGTAGTTTTCCTTGTTAGAGGGTAGGTTAACCTCCTTTATAATGGTGAAATAATTGTTATTATGTTTTACAGAATCAAATACATTAATATGATATCATATATGATCTTTTAACACTACTTTGTTAATAATATTTTTGTATTATTGTTGTTTTGGGTGATAACTTACTCGTTTTTTATATGTTTTGTTACATAAGACATGTTTTTTGTGGATAGGTTGTATATTATTCATATCCAGAATTATATCAAGTCCTTAAGCAATATTTTAAGTCATCAAATTATAATTATACTTGAATGGATATGATGGGGAATGAAGCTCATTGTGTTCGTGGAGACGATAATCCGTACGCACACACGAGCGACAATATCACTCTTTTGATATTAAAATAAAATATAATTGGATATTATATCATATATAAATAATCAATATCATGTTATATTTATTATTTACATGAATAACACATCATTATTATACCCATCTAAAGAATAATGTTTTGAATAACAATTACACCACGACGTGGAGAGCGTAAGACGTACGTACACACGTATGGTGACGTGTCATTCAATGGATGGATAGAATACTGAATATGGTTGTACTATATTTATAATAACATCACAGTATATAGAATATACTAGATTTATTATTCTAGAATGTGAATAACAAATAAAGAAGAAGTTGAAGAAGAAAGGAACTTGAAAGAGGGTGGAGAAAATATTACCTCTTCTTCGAGTTCTTCCTATTGATTTGATCAAAAGGGCTCCATAGGTTGGCATTCTGACTAAAGGAAGGCATCTAGGATGACAGTAGGATATTTGAGAGGGTATTTGGGTAGAATTTTTCCGAGCCAAAATGATTTGATGGTGTGAATAATTGGTTACAAGTGGTGTCCTTTTATAAGGGGAGGAGAGACACCATAGAAATATCTAGAAATATTATTTTATAATAAATTCATATTTGGTATCTAATGGCTCCAAAGTAGAATATTTAATGTTTAAGGTGGGTATGGGTCGAAAACTTCTAAACAAATAGGTTTTAGATAGGTTTGGGTCACTATATTAACCATATCTTTTAGTTTTAACTCATAGTTAATTAGTTTGACATTTACCATGTCACTTTGTATTTTAAAATTATATAGTTAATAAACATACTATAAAACTCCAAGAGACACCCAAGTGGTCCGTTAATTACCCAAATATTATAAAATAAGTCTCATGGATGAACTTTATATTTTTAGGAATTGAATATCAATTAATAATATAATATTTGTTTTAAAAACTATTTTATGTCAATTTTGATACTATTGGTATTTTGTTTTTGATAAATTTATAACAGAATTATTACTTCGAAAAAAATTTATATAAACAATAATAATATGTCACAGTAACCTATAAAATTAATAAAATTTTTAAAAATTTCCAAATTACATTTATTTTGGTATTTATAATATCAATTATCTTAATCTTTCATTAATACGGTAATTACTGCATCATCATTGTGTCATAAATTAATTAAATTATAAAATTTCTATAAATTATAAATAAAATACAATTATGTAACCAATTGTTTTCTCTTTTAAATAAGTATTTATAGTTGAAAATATAACATATATAACCCTATTTAAAAATTGTTTTTCTAAAAGATATATGCTTATGTTATTTTTGTATTTACTTTATCTTTATTAATTTAAAGTGTCCCTATCACCTACAAGTGGCTGCATAGGGTCCCAAAAATTGACCCAAAGATTCCAATGTTCGGAAATGTATCCACCAATAAGGTTTGAAGACGTTTTAAGGTCATTTATTATTATTATAAAATTATTTGTTTACCCTTATTTTCCATATTTACCCTTTAACCATGGTAAATAAAATATTTACCGAATTAATTATTCAAACTGTATAAAAATGAAAGATACCTATTTACAAAATTTTTAAATTATGATTACAAATAGGGAATCCATTTTTCCATATTTAAAACATAGAAGTTGTAGAAATTAATTTAAAATTAATTCCCGCTGTCAAAACAAAAAACGTGTTTTTAAGAAATAATAACAATCAAAAGATTGACACTTGTTTATGTCTGGTTTAATTGTGAAATTATGTCCATTGACCAAAATTGTATTAAATGGTAAAAATATATTGAAAATATACTTTAAAACCAATCAAATTCATAATTCATCACTAATAATTATTTTTATTAAAAAAGTTGTTTTTAATTAAGATTTAGTAATTTTCACAATTCATCAAAATATAAAAGTTATCTGAAAAGTATTAAAATTTCACCGTAGGATAAATTCAATATTCTGAATCCAAAAAGGAAGTCAAATTTGTGAGATAAATTTATAAAATTTCAAAATTGTTGGTATTACTATTCATGACGGCTACATTGATTGGTTGTGGTGTCTGTTAGAACTCGAGGTAGTGTACAACACACACAACTGTATTATTCAAAGAGAAGTAACCGTGGAATCTTGGGGTATTACATCCTGAATACAAGCCCAATAGTAGAGGTACAAGTACAACTGAAATGAAATACAACTGAAGAATGAGAAAAGACAAATACTGGATCATCCTCTGAGGTTCCTACATGAAGGGTATGTACAGATCGCCTCCTCCACACTCCACGTCCATCCGTCTCCTCCAGGTACCGACATGCCGTATGGTCCACCTCTGTGTACCGTCCAGTCCTGGTAAACTCTTCCTCCTTTAGCAATGTTCATCATCTGCATCCAACACAATGATGTGCGGGCATAGCCCATGCAGGGGTGAGTATAATGATACTCAGTAGGGACGCGGAGACTCTCAAGGTCTCCCAGAATCCAACAATTTTATACCGAAATGTATGAAATCAATAGATAAATTTCTTAGGTATATTCCAATAAACATACCTACATTATCAAGTGATCCATCTCAATAATGATAAAAACATAGAAAAACTGACTCATCTCAACTAGGATTTTATTCTAGGGGTATTATCAAGTATCATCTGGAGTCACATTGTCGAAACCTCGGTTGCTAGAGAACTCCTCCTCTATCAAGTAAAATGGTCCTTCCACGACAGCAAGCGCACTTCCCACTAACCTTGGACTACTGATGTACTCCTCCTATTGAGTATTGTGGATCTACCGTGTCACCAAGAATGCTATCCACTGTGGGTCTATCGCGTCACCAAGTGCTCTCCCCCTCGTAGCATGCTGAGGTACTTCTCCTATCAAGTACTGTGGGTATCACGCGACACCAAGGTGCTCCCCACCGTGGGTATGCCGCAACACCAAGGCGCTTCCCACTGGCCTAATAGAGACACTCCGAGTCAAAATGGTCAACAATTGTCTAGTCTTAGCCAGCTACTTGGTCTCTACAATATTCTCACTCGTCGCTGGGGGGATCCTCTACACAAGCTATTGTACGATACATCAACTTTCAATATTTCCCACAAAAAGTATCACAAATGTTAGACACGTCATTGGGGTCTCAAAGAAATCGACAACGCCTCAAGAGGACGCATGACCTATGAGTTATTTGCCTTTTAGTCCCAGGGGCTCTGTTGGATTTTTGCTCGATCAAACCAGACCTTTTCCCATATCAATCCAAAACTCTAGTGGAGTATACTCAAAAACTGTCTCGCTCCATGATTTCCAGTGCCACTAATGGTTCATCAAATTGATCTCCGGTGCCAAATTTATACCCAAAAGAGCATAAAGGCTCGTATTTGGCACGGGTCCGGTCCGACCAGGCACGACCTAGCATGGATGGACCAGGTTACAGTCAACCCAAAAAGATTTGCTGAGTCAGGATCGACCTTTGTAGCGGACCAGTATGTTAGGATCTCAGGCAGGCCATATGGGCCGCGAAGGGTCACAGAGCCCATGGGGGCCACAGAGTGTGTCAACTATAGGGGTGCCATGAAAGGGAGGGGATAGTTCGGCTAGGGCTCTGCGAGGGGTGAGGGTCATTTCGGCCGAGGCACCGTGAGGGGCATGGGTGGTTCTGGCCAGGGCATAGTGGGGGGCGCGGGACAGTTCGGCCAGAGCACCATACGGGTCACTAGCTGGTTCGGTCGGGGCACTGCAGGGTGTGGGGGGGTTTAGCCAGGGTGATACGAGGGGCATGAGCCAGATCAGAAGGGGTGTGGCTAGGGGCATGGGATGGTTCGGCCAGGTCATTGTGGGACGCTGTCAGGTTCAGCAAGGGATCCACAAGGGGCATGAGACAGTGCGGCCGAGGTGCCACAGGGGGCGCGTGTCAATTTGGTCGGGGCACCATGATGGCGCGGGCCAGTTTGACCAGGAAGGCGGAGTGTCACGGGGGCGGCGCGGGTCGGGGTGACCATGGTTGGTGGAATCATTGCCTTCATTTCCTTCATCATCTTCATCGCCTTCGTCTATTTCTAAGAGTACACCAAAAAAGAACGGCAGAGGGTTTGCACCATGTTGGTTTGGCCCACACCCTACATGTTTAGTGTGTTAGAATTAATATGTACATGAAATAAGAATGATGAACTTCATATTTTACAGCCTCTGCAATGATTCTTTCCCAAACCTCAAATTAAATCCAGGAAAGTATTATCATGCAAATAAACCCCCTACCTCAGGTTGACACATCGACGAAGAACGAATAAGGTGATGTTTTCATCATTTGTTGCATCCTCCACACACCTCTAATCCTGATCACGTGCATCGCTTCGTCGTAGATGAGGAAGTCCCATGTTGGAGAAGTCCCATGGATAAAGGTTTAAGGATTTTGGTGTTCTTCGTTGGGGAGCGCATTCTTCATCGGAGAATGCGTTCTTCATTGGAGAGTGGAATCCTCCCTGTGTTGGTTGTCACATCACATTACCAGCACTTTGTTGCTTGGTTAATCCATCCCAAATCCTCCTCCCATGCTCTATATATATAGGATTGGGGGTAGGTAGGTAATGATCGTGGAATTTACGATGGTTCATTTGTTAGGAACCTTCCTAAATTCCAACGATGTTGTCGCGTAATTTAAAAATGGGGAAAGCTAATTAACTAAGTTAACACAATTAAAGGTATGTGCATTGGAACAATTAATTTAGAGGAATCTCAAGAGGATCCTCCACATTAATGATTTGGGTTGAGAGTTTCTCATAATTAAAGGGTGGTTTGGTTCTGTGCGGTCCCCACCACCAAAACCTTTCATGGGAGGTTATGGTTCGGGTGGTCCCCACCACCATAACCTATCATGGGAGGTTATGGTCTGGTGGTACCCACATCCATCTTCCATATGGAGGTTAATTTCTGTTGGACCCCACCTACCAATAGCCACATTGGTGTTGCAAATTAAAATAAAAATGCCACACACTTTTCTTTTAATTTTATTCTTACACGAAAATACCAAATACTAACATTCACTCTTGACCCACTATCGTCGAGGTGATAATATCCATAAGTGAATACCAACACTGTGAGTTCAATGGTTGCCCCAAATTTCAATTCCCAGCACTGGTTAAAAAGATAGAAAAACCTACAAGCATGTTTACTGAACGTACCCAAAATAACGTTCCGAAATTCCATTCGGGAACTCCGGGCCAGAGAATCACGCGCCGTCAATTTTCGTGGACTCATAAAACTCTCATATACTTTAAAAAAATACCTGGAAATTCTTAATCTTTTAATTTATCATAAAATTTCTTTATAAAATATAAATTTTACTTTCAAATCAAAAAATTCTTGGTTATTAAAAATAATAGTGGACAAAAAATGCATAGTAAAGTTTCTTAGTGTAATTTATAACACTTGAAAAAATATTAATCAATTATATTTAAAAATGACTGTTTTAATCATAATATTTTTTTTAAAATAATAATTATTCACAATTAATAAATTTATTATAATAATTATATCATTTAAAAAATGTACAATTTTTTTCCGAAATAAATCATATTATCAAATTCGACACATTTTTTAAAAATTTAAATGATTGAATAATGATTTTATTTTAAAAAAGGGATTATGTTTTATGTATACTAGGTCCTTGACACAAAAACCCTTATAATTCCTACATATGAACAAAGGTTAAGGGGTCTGATGGTGATAAAATCTTGGGGAAGCTCGATAACATCACCTACTATTAATTTCCACTAACTTGAACTTATCCATTAAATGATTTTGTTCAAGCCTAATTTGATTATGATTAGCTTCATTTTGGTCAATATTTAAGCCTAAATATGTTGCATCCCTCCTAAGTTATAACAAATGGTCTTTGTAGGAAATTACTCTACGAGTTGTGGCCATTGAATCTTCTTTCTACATAAATATTTATTTATTATTATAATGTTAAATATTTAAATCTAAGTATAGTTTCAAATGATCATATTTACAAATGGTCATAATTGATCAATGGAAATTTTATCGTTAAAACCTGATGGACACATTTAAAATTGCACTCACCTCATTATTTTTGAGATATAGTTTTGTTGTGTAATAAAATTTTCAATATGTTTTCTAGAAACAACTATCATTTAAAAAATTTTAGGTCATTACATTCTTTAACCCTTAAAATTTTTAATCTCAGAAATTTCATCTTTTAAACATAGAAGATAAAATGTTTGGCTACATCTACCTCATTTTCTCAACCAATTCCCATTTTTTTCTTCCAATTTGTGGTTCCTCACGAACACTTTGACAAGGTGGGAAGTCTTTTTGTGTACATGATTGTCACTATGGTACAATATCTCCACTAAGTGGTCCTCATTAGAGAGTTCACATTATAGTTGTAAACATGAGGATTTAGTTAATGTGAAGTGTTACGTATGTACTTCTTAATGAGATTTACAAGGAATACATCATGAACATGAGCTAGGTTTGGTGCAAGTTCTAGCCAATATGCCACTGTACATATGAAATCAAGGATCTAATCGGGGCCAACATACCTGAGGCTGAGCGTCCCTTTCATCCCAAACTACATGAATCTATTCCATGGTAATATTATAAGGAATAATTTTCTACCAACATCAAACTCCATGTCCCATCGATAGTTTTCAGTATAGATATTCAGCTGACACCAAAACTCTTTTATGTGTTTTCGGATGGAATGATCATTTTTTTCATATCTTGCATGAGATTAGGCCCAAGATGTTTTTACTCACTAGATTCAGCCAAAAAAGTATGATTTATACATCACTCCCAATATAGATCTATATATGGTGTTTTTTGAATATTTGAATAGAATTTTTTGTTTTATGAGAACTCAAATAATGGAAGATGATGGTCCCATCCATCATTAAATTGCATTGTTCATGTTCTCAACATTTACTAGAGTGTATGAAAATAACTTTCTGATTTTCCATCACATTGAGGGTGATAGGTCATACTAAAATTCAATTTAGTATTCAAATCATGTTAAATAATTTTCTTGAATGTTTATATGAACCTTGAATCACGATCAAATATGATAAAAAGTGTCACTCCATGTAGACATACTATTTATTGAATGTATATTTTGTTGAGTTATTCTAAAGGGAAATCTTCCCAAATACAGATAAAAGTGTCAATCTTGGTGAGATGGTCCACTATAACCCATATCACATTGTTTCCTTTAATTATTTATGGGACAATAATGAAAATTTCCAAAGGGATGTTGTACCACATCGATGCTCATATAGGTAATGGTTATAATACCCCTTTAAGAATCTGTCAATTTTCTATCACTTGTATAAATAATAGGAAACTATTTGTGTATTTAGTAATCTCCCTTTTCATGTTATACAACTAATTATGATCAACAATGTCTTTATAAATTTTAGTACTTTCAAGAAGTATGAATAATGCAGAGCTATGAGCTTCATCCATCATATCCTTCTTTATTTTTAGAATTTGTGGAACAAATATCCTTTATAAAATTTTATTACAACTTATTGATCTATAATAAACTCAACAAACCCCTCATTATTCACAACTTCTGACTTAATATATAACAAAATATATTATTTTTTATATTTCTTGATCTTCCCTAGTAATGATTGTTGAAAAATCAGTTGGGATAGGGTTTATTATCTCCATTACCTTATGATTACCATATCTAGTTTTAATAGGTCTTCGATCAATGTATCACCTTGAATACTCATCATTTACAACACAACAAGGTCTTTCATACTTAATGCATCAATGGATTTGTTTTCTCTTCTCTGGTGAAAATGAATTAAAAATCATATACATTACGGAGTTCCAACCACCTTCTCGATCTCATGTTCACTTTTTGTTTGTGTGAAACTATAATTCAATCATTGGTGGTCTATGTATATATCAGATATCTCCATATAAAGATAGTTCCTCTGTATCATCACTGGAAAAAACTGTAGCCATCTCTTAATCATTCATAGGATATCTATAGTAATGAGGCTTCAACTATTGATATGTATAAGTATTCACCTTGTTATTTTACATTAGAACTCACCCAATCCCTTTTTAGATATAAATCACTATGATTAATGATTCTTTCTTCGATAGAGGGTAATGTTAACATGGGTGTAGTAACCAATATCTTCTTCGACTTTGGGAATTGTTTTCTACACTTTTTTTTCTCAGATGAACATGGTCCCTTTTCGATATAACTTTGTTATTAGATTATAAAGTCATGAAAAGTTTTTCAGAAACATCCAATAATATTATACTAAACCAAGTAATCTATGAATCTCAGTTTCTATTTTAGGATAAGGCAACTCCTCCAAGAAGATTTTCTTTTCATTGTCAACTAAGATTAATTCAATAGATTTAATGTTCCTCAATAAAGAAACATGTTGTAACAAAAATTCACGTTTTTTGAACATTCCAAATGGCCTCAACTTCCTCATAGTTTGAAATATAACCCTTAGATTATCCTCATTCTACTTTTGTATTTTGGAATATATAAAGAAAGCATTAATAAAAACTACCACAAAGTTATCAAGGTAGTCCATAAAGACTCGATTCTTCGAATCCATAAATAAATAAGGAGAATTAGTTAGGAAAAAAGGAATAAAAAACAAAATCATAATTCCCATATAGTGATCAGAATGTAGTCATTGGAATATCTTCTTTCTTCACACTCAATTGATCATAACCAAATCAATGATCAATCATAGAGATGAATTCATCCCCATGAATGTAGTCTAATAAATTATCAATCCATGGAAGATGATAATTTTTCTTCACTTTGATCCAAATATGTTCTAAATAATCAATTCAAAACCACATTGATCCATAATTTTTCTTTATAAATACATTAGGTTCTCCCAAAAGAGACACACTTGGTAGGATAAACCCCTTCTTCAAAAGATCATGGAATTTCCTTTTTAATTCCTCTAGCTCTACACATTACGTTCTATATAGGGTCTTTCCTATTGGCATGGATCTAGTCATGAGATCATTGATGAACAATACCACTCTTTTTTGGGGGAGGTCTATGTATCCTCTTAGTAAATAAATCAATTTATTTTTGAATTATGTGGACATTCATTATTTATATACTTTTATTTCCTTCTTCATATTCACTAATCATTTCCATAAAGAAGGATATGTGGGGGTGATTCTGGAAAAATATTAGGATGAGATGTATCTCTTTCGAAGATCGATGTTTATTATAAATTTATAACTACTGATATTTACTTACTTATATAATTGATTTTGGCATTATACTTTGAGAACCAGTCCATCGCTAGTATAATTATGAATTCCCACATGGGAATTAATACAAGATTTGAAATGAGGTTGGTCTCTCCAAAGTAAATAAAAGTGTTTCTATATAATGATTATGCTTAGATAATTCTTCCTAGAGTATTTACTGATAGTTAAACATCTGGGAATTTAGAGATTGATTATGCATTCCTTACAAACATGGAATAAATAATGTAATGCGTTGAACAAAAAAAAATTCATTATAGATACGAGAGAACAACGAGAGTACCTCCCACCACATAATTTCTAACTTCAACATCATCTTTCATGAGTGTAATAGAATGAACTTGCCCCCGTGGCCTATGAAAAGTAATATGGTTATTCCCCTCTGTTACCATTGTATTTGGATAATTATTAGAATAGTTCCAAACTATCCACACTTGAAGTATTGGAGTTCAGGCTGGGCCTCCACCATATTCCCTTTTAATTTAGTGTTGAGAAGTTTGCAGATTCACCTCACTACTATAGTTCTAAAAAATATGTCCTTCTATTCTATAGATGTAACATTTCCATCTACTGAGCAAGTAGATCCCATAAATATTATTTCCATTTTTTTATAAATGTGGAATGTTTGACTTTATTTCCTCTTCTTCCATATCAAATATCCTCTGAAATTTTGGATCCAAATATCTCTTATTTTCATTCAATCTATAGTACAACTACATCTCTCAGAACACTAGATCATCATTCCTAACAATCCTTAAAATATACTCATAGTTTTCATAGTCTCAGTCGTATTAATTAATCTATATATGGGGTCTTAATTCACAAAAGAATCTATCAACCATCCCTATGGATCCATGAAAAGGCTAAATTTATTATAGGAAAGACATGTGGTGTTTATCTCATAGCTTCCCACATATTCATTTTCATTATGCATCAGATCTAGGAATTCCTTATCTTTTTTTTATCATTGAACGAGGAATATATTTTTTAAAAATGGTTCCCCTATACTCTTAACACTCTTTTTGATATATCATTACTCTTTTATTTTTTTTAACCAGTATAACCCACTTATCATATTCTCCCTCTAATAAACACAAATCTATGGTGAAATTCTCTTGTTCTAAACAATGGGATACATAAAATATATTCTATATAGAGCCTATACACTATTTATTAATCAATGGTTCAGTTGATCCACTGATATAAGATGTTAATTGATTCATAGAGGACTCAATGGAAATTTTTTCCATTGGAGATGATTTCAGTCTCTCAGTTTGATTCAAGTTATTGATCATAACATGAGTTTATTGATTAATCATTCTTATGAAATTTTCTATTCTGAATTGCATCTAAATTCCATCTATTCTTGGTCCATTACACTCACCATGTACATGACTTATCCTATTTCCCATAGTTTTTTAAAAGAAGAAAACATTAGTTAGAAATGTGTTTCATTTGATAATATTATAATCATGATGTAATTTATTGTCTTTAAACAACATACTTAAATATGTAACACATTAATAATAATTACAATTTATGTAAATCCTTCATAATGGTTAATATTAAGTTTTTGATTCACAACACATATCCCCCGAGAGTGTCAATCTTAGTGAGAAGTACGAGCCATTTTCATGTACCAAGTTATGTTGAGAGAGGCCCAACACACCTAATTGGATTTGTTACCTCTAGGTACATCTGTTCTAGAAACACAACAACTTATTCATATCCATACATGGATTTTATTTTTTATAAACCACTTACTTAAAATTTCACCCAAATAACAAGATGTTTTCCCATATTTTATATTTTTCTTTAATGTCCATCATAATGTTTTAAAATAATAATTTCCATAAATAAAGAAACTATATTTTGATACCCAATATAGCATAACACCTTTTTTAAAAAAAAATAGTTCAATACATTGTACAAAATAGAAGACTTTTAATGTTTAGTTTCTTTGAAATAAGCTAAATAATTCAATAAAACATAATACATTCTTCTAAAAAAAATATAAATATTGTTTATTACTTCACATTCTTGTACTTTAACTGCATCTCATAACCTGGGGGCACACATCTATGGAAAGGGTGAGCATAAGTCCACATAAGGGAAAACAAGGGAAATAATATACATATGTTCTTGAGGAATATCAATACGAACATTAGTAAATACATAGAGGAAAAAAAGTGGAATATAATAATAATAATATGAATAATAAGTTATAAATAACAATAAAACATTTAATTGGGTCCTTAATAATAATATAAACCAGGTTTAGCATTGAGATGTCATAAAAATTAACGAAGTTATTCACTAAGGTATTATAAAACATGTCATTTCAAGAGATTAAATTCTTTATCCAATGCATTGGGGAACAATAAGGGAACACCCTTCTTCGGTCTTAATTAATTAGAACCAAATATATCATAATAAGAAATTAATAAATAACCTTTTTTGAATAAAACATACAAGTTTCAAAACAAAATAATGTCGTTATGTTAAGAAAAAAGTGCTTAAATACAAGATATTTATGTCATTATTAACCCTTGAAATGGAATGTAGGATTCATGTATATTAATTAGTTATTAAAATAGATAATTTTTAACCTATTTGAATACACATGGAGAAGAAATATATTTTGTTATTCAAAATAGAAAATAAGGATTTTTTTTAACAAAAAGACAGAAATTCTGAGATGAAATTCGATAGCATAATAGGTGTGAAACATGATTTTATAAAACATTAAAAAAAAGAGGAGAAAAGGGTATACCATTAATAAAAAATACTTAATTATATAAATGTATAAAATAAAATGTATATAAGAACCTTGTATGAAGAATTTAATTAATATCACACGAAAAGGGAACTTGAAATGAAAAGAAAAGTGGAGATTACCCTTACCTTGAAGAGTATATCCTAAAACTCGATGATTGGGACCTTTTGGGATTCAGGAAACTGTGGGAGGACACTTTGAGACGTAAAAATTTTAGATACTCATAGAGGATTAATTTTTAATGAAAATAAAAGAAAACATGGGTCTATATTTATAGAAAAAGTTAGAGAGTTTTTGTATTAATTTCCTTATACACCTCGATAGTGGTAATTTCAAAACAATGTGATTTCCCATAGTTTGTTCCCATAGTATTTTCAAAATAATAAACCTATTGTGTTAAAATAATCAACAAGGGTCTAAAAAATTTTAAATTAAACATTATTTAATTATGAAATTTTTATCATGTCATTAAACATACTGAAAATCACAAAAAGTATTTTCACTATTCAAAAAAAAGAAAAGTATTTAATAAAATTATCATAAAATCACCCTAACCTAATGTAAATGTTATGATTTCAAAAACAATGTATGTTTTATCCTTAAAATTTTCTTAGTACAAAAACATAACATTTATATATAAAAAATCTTATTTATTGAAAATAATAACATATATAACATGCATTGTGAAATTGTATTGTGAAATTTTGGACACAAGAAAATAATATAAAATAATTTTATCATTTATATTTAAAAAAGAATATTTTAATCAAAATATTTCATTAAAATAATAGTTATTTAATAAAAAAAAATTATAAAAATAGTTACATAATTTGGTAAAAGTATAATTTCTTTCCAAAAACTCAATTTATAAAATACATCATTTATAAACGAAAATGGTTGAATAAAGATTTAATTTAAAAAAATGTATAGTATTTAAATTGAATTGTTATATAACACATAACCCCTTTTAATAACTATATATGACTTGAGGGTAAGGTTTAAAATAGCGATAGACACTTGGGGTGACTCAGATAACAATTCCCATGTGGTAGTTTCCACTAACATGAACTTCTCATGTAGGTTATTTCATTCAAGACTCCTTTATTGAAGCTTAACTTTGGTTTGGTCAAGAGATAAGACAAAAGATGATACCTCCTTCCCACTTTTTCAAAAATGGACTTCGTATGGAATGACTCTACAAGATGATACCATTGACTTTTCATTAAAGATTAATTTTTCTTTTTTCATTATAATGTTAAACTAATTATTAAGAGTATAGTTAACACTAGTCATATTGACCAACAATCATAATTAACCAATAGTTATATAATAGATGACACTTGATGGTCCCATTTAAAATTAAACTCACTTCATTATTAATGAGATATATTTTTATTGTGTAATATAAAATTACACACATTTTCATGAAACAATTATCATTCAAAAAGGATCAGGTCCTTATAATTATCTTCCTAGAGTGAGCCATGATTTGTTGAAGTAGATCGTTATATTAATTTTTCAAGACGTGAGGGGATACAAAAACCCTAAAAAATTTTCAATGTTAACGATCTATTATTATATTCTAAATGTATCATTGATATTATTCAATCTATAAATCATATCATGGATCATTATTGAGAATTTGTTTTACAATGATTTCCCTAGTCAATGTAATATACAGTTTTATAGACTCATACCATAAATGAAGAAACACTACCATTTAATTATTTATTAGAATTATTATTTTAGGGTAGGCATATAGTCTCATAAATTAGAATTAAAGAATTATTTATGAATAATTCATTCCCAGAATGGTATGTTACTTACCCTTACTGGTATTGATTCCCACATCAAAGCCTTTATGATTGCAAAATGAATTTACTCATTTATGATTTATTTATGTCCTATATCATTACTAAAAAAAATTAAAATCCTAAAATTTAAATGTGTGTCGATTGATATAGAGGTTAATGAGTTCTATCTGGATTAACCAATATTTTTTTGAAAAAATAGTTAAAAAATTAAATAATCGAAGGATATTCTTCTACGTTGTGTTTATGGAATCATAGGATAATTCAATATGAAATATGTGTATAGGATGTATATGATAGAAATTAAATTCTAAATGTACTTCTTCATGAGAAATTTTAAATCCAATAGGGTATGAGAATTATGCTTGTTGAATATTTTTAGTTACCCAAATATTAAATGTATGTACTATAGATTAATTTTGAGTAAATGAAGTGTTAATTTGGTGTCACATTTATATCTAATATTATTTGGAGGAAAATGGATTAAAATTTGAGTAGATGACGGAAGGTTTAGGGGAAGGTGTTTTAATATTTATTAAATGGTAGTTTAAAACTTAAATGGTTGTGTCATATATACTATAAGGGATACTAGAGTATCCACCTTATTTTACATTCACCCAATATAACATTTGTATCTATATACTAATTTACATACATATTACATATGGTCTCATGGGTTTTAGGGTGTTAATTTTGAATATTTTGGAACATTTCAAGGTCATAGTATTTTATAAATGATATGTAAAACATGTTCATAGAGTATGTGGATTCTATAGTAGGATGCTGGTTTGGTAAAACATGAAACTAAACAAAAAATTATTCCATTTTTTTAATTTCATTTTTCATTTATATTTATCCCACATCTTTTCCCATTTTATCTAAAATTATTGAGAATCTTTGTCTATAACACTTTATCTAGGTCTATTTTGTTTTATAATATTAAAATAAATTTTTCTAGTATTTTATCAAGGTAATATCCTTTATCTATCTTCCTTTATTTTTCATTCTTATCATTTCTATAAATATATATGGTGGTTGAACTAATCCATTTTTATCTTCTAAATCAGGATATCTTTTATGTTTAGGGGCCATGCAAAAATTTTCCACTCTCATATTCTATTATTTTAATAGTCCATGTCATTATCATTGGACAGAGGAAGGTTTCACCATCCAATTCTATTTATATGAGTGTTCTTTCAGTACAAACTATTCAATCATGTCTAATTATCCATTTATAAATAGTAAAATATGTTAATATGTGTTTTATAAAAAACCTAATCTTTTTATTTTACATTCATGTGATATAATGGGAAGGCCCCACATGATAATCATTTTTTTATTCTAATAACATTCTTAAACATACAATGTGATTGTAGAAATGACAATAAAAATGCTTTTTCTAAAATGAGTGGTTTTTAATAGAACATTTACACATTCATTGAATTAGATGATGATTATTTTTGGGTTTTGAGTCTATTTCATTGAAATAATTTTATAATTACACTAAAATAATTTAATAGAGGTTTTATTTTCTTATTTTTAGAATGCATTTATCTTATTTTCTCTTTTATTGGATTTACATAGTTTCAGCTAGAAAATAAAGTAATATTGCATTCTTGCTCTCTATCTTTTTCTAAATGAAAATATCATTATAAACGAATTACTTTACAAACCAATGGGTGTTTATCACAAGAATAATGTTTTTTAATATATATGTGACACATTTAGGATACTTTCTACTTAATTGATAAATATTTTGTTATAGAATATATTTTATAAAAATATATTACATTTGGATATGAATGTTTAAAAGAGATATTTACAATATAGGTGACATGATGTGAGATTTCATTAATTTACACTAAAAATTTATTTTATACCGTAATATGAAACAATTATTTGAGTCCAAAAATCCATTATAAAACATCATGGGAATCCTTGGATATAATGTTTTATTTTAAAAGAATGAGACTATAATATTTATAAGAACCTGGTTATTCCTTGAGGAATAAAATCTACGATTTAATTAAATTATATGTTTAATTTTTTACTTATGGACTAATATGGATGTCTGTTGTGTTCATAAAGGGATCATGTGTGTCTAGGGCTACTTTGGAGCCTTAAACTCAGGTATTTGAATATTTTCATCCTGCTGTAGGGTTAGTATAAACCATGTGAGGGCATGACACATGGTTTTTACAATAAACACAAGGATAGTTAGTAGGGGACTATAGACCACATGGTTTGAGGAAATCATATGGGAGGAGCCACATGGTTGTTTAGTAAGGTGTCTATTTTCAACATATTTTGATGAAGGTTATTTGCACAGTTTTTGAAATATGTGGGTAAACCGTGCGAGTTCCCCTTGGACTATAGGAATCTATGTGGGTAAACCATGTGGCCCTAAAATTTTATGAATTTTATAAATTTAAAAATTAATTATAATTCTTTTATAAACCTAATTTGAGTTCTTTCACCCATGGAAATTACCACCCCCACACCATAGAATATTTATCCTCTAAACTATTCTTAAAATTCGGACCTACTCACCATATAATCACAAATTCAAAAAAGGTTTATATCCATGGATATTTAATGTTAATACCTTAATTCCATATTAATATTATGCTATTATTCTATATATCAGCTTTGCTATTTGGATTTAGCCTCATATTCACAAATTGTTTTTGTTTATAGTTCATTCGTAAAAATTCCAGTAATATGGGGTGAATCTGATCTTGATACTAGAAAATTATCTATCACGAGAATATGTTAATAGGTCTAATGACTTTATCTAAAATTCGGCCAGTTTATATATGTCATCATTCAGCGTATCGATTTTTGGGTGTATCGTTAAATGAAAATTCAACCCTATTATTTCTAATTGTTTTTAGGTAATTTAATATTCCTATTTATGATTTTTATAGGTTCATAACTTGGAATTGACCCCCCCCCATGGGAGTGTTGGCATAAATGTCCATTTTGATGTCTTATGAATTAGACAATTGATTGCCCTGAGATGTGCCTTTTCAATGACATGGGTTTCAATGGGTAAATTGAATAGAAATAAAATGATAAATTGGATTAAAAGTGAAATTAATTAAGGTTAGTTTATGGATGAGTACCTATTAACCCTTTTATTCCTTTTCCTTATTAATGCATGATTACTTTTCTTTTTTCCCATGAGATTTAAATAGAGGCTACACCTTTAAAAATTAAATTTTCTTGATTTAATCTTATTTTTTATTTTACTATGTGAAATATATGATAACTAAGCCCTGAGATATCTTAATAGGATATTTAGGCTTGTAATTTTAAAATCGGATATGCCATTATATTAATGGCCCTTGAATTTCTATGACCATGTGAGTTATCGTGAGTTTATGCATTTTTATGGATTCTTCAAGAATGTGATGCCATCTATATAAAAATTCCCATGTGAGAAAACGAAAAGACATACCATATGAGGTTGGAAAATAATTGAGTTACTCTATTGAGGTGATTTTGTTAAAGTTTACCCTCAGTTTTGAACATGGAATGTGAAATGAATTGTTTAAATTAATTTGGCTTGGTTAAAAGATAAATGATGTGGATGATACTTGGATCCACCATATAATTCCATGGAAAACCTCAATGGTTAAATGTGATAATACCATGGTTGATACATGGATCCCTTGAGGGATACCATGGACATAAACAAAGGTCAATTGTCAGTTATGTTAGGATAGATACTTTGGGATTCCATAAAGGACCACCAAGTATGGACTCCTATGAAATTGATGTTATTCCACACCTAGAGTGATTAAAAGTTCTTAAGAGGTTCTATAGGGATGGTATTGAATGGTGTTGGTTGAGATTGCTCCTAGAGAGACACTTTAATTCCAACACGGGAATGTCATGGATGGGCTCAGGTTATAAATTTAATTAAATGAAGTGGCATATGAAATGTCTCGAAGCCAAATCATAACAATGGAATTGTTCTTGATTTTTGTTGTATAGATGATATTCTGAAGAATTTTTTGTGATTTGGATTGCATGGAACATACCAAGCATGATCCAGATCTCAATACATATAAATTCAATTAATGTGAATTGTTAAATAGTTTATTTAAATAATTTGATATTGAATGAGTACTTACATGTAAAGATTTCTAATTTTTAGTTCTCTTTGTTTACTACATTACATATTGCACACTATGGGTCATATATATTCAATGACTGCTGGGAATGGAAATTTGGTGTTTGCCTAATGGAATTTAGATTCAAACATTATTTATGCCACATTATGGGAAACAACTAGATTATATGATTATAGGTGTTGATAAAAGAAATTTACCACAAATAGGTACCTGATATAATTTTTAGGAGTATGAGATCATGAGACCATGTTAAGGCTTGCGATGTTACTAGGATTCTTTTTGAATATTTTTTATTTTTGGTGCTTGTTTTTAATATGATTAAAATATATTAATTTGGCTTTTTTTATTAAAAAATTATGACTTGAATTATCATTCACTATATGATATGATTTCTGGCATTGTTTATACTACCAGTTCTCCACTGATTGTTAGTATTATATTGTATTACTACTTCCACTACATGTATGTTATTTCCACTGTGTTACAATCTTGTAATGATGTCATAGTCTCCACAATGACTCAACTAGGATCTATCATCTATTGAGTAGCCTCTAGATTTTGGGGATATTCACTTTAGTCCATGTGGTCAACCAAGAATAGAGCATTTTTGTGTGGCATCCAGGTCCAGGATGTTACAAAATGGTATCAGATGTATTTTATTCTTAATTTTTGGAAACAATAGAAATGGATAAAAAGGAAATGGATTTTTTTAAAAATTTATGACTAGGATTATCTTCCCTGCATAGAGGGAAAAG
This sequence comes from Viscum album, assembly GCA_963277665.1. Taxonomy (NCBI): domain Eukaryota; kingdom Viridiplantae; phylum Streptophyta; class Magnoliopsida; order Santalales; family Viscaceae; genus Viscum; species Viscum album. The sequence continues at coordinate 44,069,094 of OY728141.1, read as the reverse complement.
CAAAATTTTCAGAAATTTAAATTGTTATATTCTTGTTTTTGTATATTACTATTGACTGAATTTCACCATTGGCTGACATGATTGATTTATAATATTATTATTGATATGATAATGGGTTATATTATTTTGAAATATAGTGGGATTAGGGTATGTAATCTCAAGCATCATATAGGAACTTGTTATATTTCATATGCAATGAATTATTACATGCAACCTAGAATGAATTACTGATTGAATGTTGTTTTGATAGGTGATGTGAGGAATCTTTCTGTTGTTGTGTTTGGTATATTGAAATTTATTGTGGTGTGGAATGGATGGATGCCAATAATTGATACCTGAGGTTTATGTTCCCTCTTGGATTGCAATATTTTAGATCATTTTTCATCTTGTATGTGAAATATGATATAATTTTCTATAATCATATGCCAATATTTGATCCCTAGAGAGTGTGGGGCCCCTGGGATCAAAACTATTTATACAATTTGTTTTTCTCTTTTTAAAAGAATGTGATAAACATGAAATGCATATAAATAAAAATGATATGAACAAAAACACATGTATAACCCCTAGTTTGATGTATGTAGCCTAAATTAATGTATTTTTACGAGTCTAACATGCATGGTATTAGTTGGGAAGAGTTTGGGTGAGTTTGGAATGGTTTTGAATAATTTGGGAGGATTTTCTTAGGGAACGCGATTTGTGAAATGTTACGGGAAATTGTGCGGGTTCCCCACGAAATTGTGCAAGGGGAGACAGTTGGCATCGCACGACCTTCCAAACTGTGTGAGGTAACTCTGCAGACCCCTTCTCTTGAGATAGTGGTGTGCACACAGTTAGCGCATGGGTTTCCACACCATGTGGACTAACCGTGAGGCCACATAATAGAAGTGTTTTTAAATTTAGGCTCTCTCAGGATTAACATATTTCACACTAATTCTTCTCCCACTCGATCCTCGCTCATTATTTTTAGTTCTAAAGTTTTGAAGTGGCTCTCACACTCACATTGGAAGAAAATAAAATCAGTTTTTAGCTAGTTTGTTGGTTGTTTCTCTCAGGTAAGTCTCTCCTCTTAGTTTCTCTTTGGTTTTCTCTGGGTATTCTCTTCCCTCTATCTCATGTTTGAAGATCTAGATCCATTTCAGGTAGATATAGTAATGGGGATTCCTTGGGAGTTGATTTTAATGCTTGTGGATGATAGGTAAAGGGATCTAGAGCAGTTTTTGTGAAGCATTTTCCCAAATTGGGGTGCAGTTATTTTTGGGTCGATTTCTCCAAAACACTAAAGGTAGGTGTCTATTCTCTTGAATCCACATTGTTGAACATGATGCTTGGTTAAAATTAATTTGTTTTTCTTGAAATCGACTGTTTTTTTGGTGTGGGAAATTTCTTGGAAATCCCTTGGTGATGTTTTAGGGATTTTTTTGAAAAGGGGGCTTTGTGGTGATATGCTCTTATTGTGGAATTTAAAATAGATATTTTACAATGGGTTACCATGACTGATTTGGGAAAATGTATGATGAAAATGGTTTATGATAATGATGATGTTTTATTGAAATTTTTTTGGGCATGGAAAATGATTTAAGGGTGGTTTCAATAAATGGGTGATTTATGGAAGTAGATTAGTATGTTATGGAAAGGGTTATGTTCATTTTGTTAGGGCTTGTGTTGGTTGTATGGAAGTGGTAGGGAAGTATCACTATAAAAGGTGATGGATAGTGGTTAGAAGAACCAAAATTATCAGTAGTGGTCAGGGAGTACCACTAGTTGAGAATAGGGTGAATGGGATGTGTAGAAGTCCCACCGTTTTGGTTGTTTTGTTGCTTATTTCTTTGCAAGATGGAAATTATTATGCTAATGTTAACTAGTTATATGTCTTATGGATTAGTTAGGATTTTACCTTATGTTCCATGGAATGATAAGGGTGTGATTGTCTTGTTGAAATGGTTTCACTATTTAATATTTTATATATACTATTTTATATGATGTGATAACGTTTTTATTATAGTGGCATGTGTTGGGAAGTTATTTAGGGAAAACCTACTGAGTATTAGTACTCACCCCCTGATTTGGAAAGTTGGTGCTTTTGCAGATGTCATATTCCGGGACACAGTTAATAGTAAACATCTCATTGCTTGAGGTTCGTCATGATTATTGGAGGATTTGGTCGTGCATGGAGCATGGAGCTTGGTGTGGTGTTGTGAGGTGTATCTTGATTTATTTTGGGCCTCTTGTTTAGTATTCCTTGCATTACTTTGATATTGTGTTGGTTGTATTGGTTTCTGGGTTTTATTATGGAAAAGTGTGATTTTTTGGTAATGTATGAGTTGGTTTATTTGTTGACATGCATCATGTATTTGTTGTTAGTGGGTCATTTGGTTGGTTGGTTTTTTCTCAAGGGATAATCGTTCACCAATTTATTCTTGAAGACCTATGAATTTATTGCTAGACATTAGTTCTTTGGGAATGTAACATATGGAAAAGTAGCATTCCTTCGCCCTCTCAATCAAATGAGATGGGGTAGGATGTTACAACTCTATTGATATGGAACCAATATGAAAGCATGAGAAACTAAAATAGCATATAAAAGATAACTTGACTAGACTTGACTGGGGTAGTAGGGTTTTGGTAGTATATCTGGATTGTACTTGATATGTATAATGTGAAGACCTAACCCATTGGGAATAAGGAGGGGGGGTTTCTTCTATATGATGCCTTATACTTGTCCTATTTCTATTTCTTCTATTCAAAGATGAAAACCTTATTTAGCTCTTGGAGAGAGGTGTGTGTTTTGAATTTTCTATCCATACACCCATTACAATGTCAATCGGTATGCCAAAAGGGTGTAAATGATCACACTATGGTGTTAGTGGGACATGATATACTAGTTTATACTCTATTAGTTCCATAAAACCAACTGTTATACCCGATACATGTGATATGGAAAAATCTATGAAGGCTATATGTGGTTCATTCAAGCCACTAGTGGGGCACTGAGAGCTACCTAGGTTATAGAGAAGTTGAAAAATGAGTTTTAGTAGTATCATCTACCCATGTTTTTGGTGGATGGTGAACCATAGGTTGTGAATTCATGGTTTGATTCCATTCTCTCTATCTTCAAGAACATAGAGATGCTACCTGATATGAGGGTCATGTTCTCAGTATATATATTGTGTGATCACACCATGATATGTGGGCATCGTATCGGTCAAATAGTGTGTCATTGGAATATATCTTGGGGATATTTTTAGATAGTATTCAATGACTATTTACATTCTAGAATGTAGAGGGATGATAGAGAATATGATTTTATGAATTTGGATTATGGTGCACTATCAGTTATGGACTACTCGGTTCATTTTACAAAGCACCAGTGGCTTTAACCAATTCTAATGGGTGAAGATTTATGAAAAGTTACGATAATAAAGGATTTTATCAGTAATGACATCTGATCATTGTTAATTTAATTCGTAATGACTACACTATGTTGGAAAATTAATTAGGGGATGATCATAGAGCAAAACCTGAGGGAATTTGGAGGTGTGGGCTAGGGCGGTATGACGCCAAGGTTTGGTTCTATATTAGATGGTGGTAGGAACCATCTTTTAGAGCATACACATAGTGATAATAGTAGTCCAAACATATATTCATGTCCCTAGGTGTGGTTCCACCCATTTAATTCGCTATTAAATACGAGGACTTAATGTATGAGGGACTGAGTTGAGTGTTGATCATATGGGAGGATGGTCCATCTGTAGCGTTACTACAATTCATTCCCACCCATAGGCAGTGCGAGAGGGTCTTTATCAACTCCAAATTTAGAAGTAGGGTATGTATCTTATCATTTGGTTTGTGGATGGATTATAGCTGGACAATCAAGATAAGGTAGTAGTCATGGCCATCGTAGTCAGGCCACATACATACAACGACAGTAGGGTGAATAAACTCAGGGAATCCATACATTGTCACTAGGATGTGGTACATGCCAAACATGTGTAGAATAAAAGACCCATGAGGACTAGGATCCCAAATATTTTACTTTTAAGGTACTACTATAGTTTCCCTCATATTATCTTCTCCACTCTTTGATATAGTTTCTTCACATAGCATTTTATATTTACCAATTGTGGAGTGCATTGGGATCTATGTTTTCACATACGATGTTGTTAGGAAGACGGGGTCTCCTTTGGGAATTAGAAAATACTGTGTATGATATTCAAGGGAGTTCCCCCTCAAGATTGATAGGTGTCACATCATATAGGACCCCTTCATCCTCAAGATGACATGATTTGATATCTTGTTGGGAATTTACTTGTTGGTTCTCTTTTGAGTATTTTTTGAATTCTACTACCGCAGGGTGAGGGTAATGTCACAAGAGTTTAGGTAGTTTATTCGCATTGGTGAATGGGATGTCTAGACACATAAATCTATTCCCAATTATCACAGGATAAGTGGAATGGTATCCTATATTGAGTGTTTTTATCTGGATGATTAGGAAACACATCATATGTATTTCCCTTCGATTTTTGACTGTTTTAGGTGTGTTTTTATGTAAGAATTAACTATATTACCTCTTTTGAGAGAGGTGGAGATTTATATCGAGCTAGATTTTGGGGATGCACCAGTATCCATTCCTCCTTATTGGATGTCTATGATAGAGTTAAAAGAGATCATGATCCAGCTATTGTATTTAGAGGTAAAGGGTTTCATCTAACCCAACACTTCTCATTGGGGTTCACTAGTATTTTTTTTGGAAAAGGAAGACAAAAATCTCAGTATATGTGTGGTTTAGTAGAAATTTAACCAAATGAATATTATTAATTGATATCCTCAGTCTTGGGTTAATTATCTCTTAGACCAGTTTTGAGGATCTCAGTTCTTTTAAAGCATTGATTTGGGATCTGGTTACCATAATGTTCATGTTAGACTATATAACATACCATACATAGCCTTTTAGAGTTGGTATGGTCTTTATGATTATTTGGTTAAATCATTAAATCTCAAAAATGATACATCGTTCTTGATTTAATAGATAAACCAAGTTTTCAATACTTATCTTCACTTGTTTTTTATTGTTTTTTTGGATGATACATTGGTGTATACTCATAGTTGAAATGACCATGCCAAACATATTGATATAATTATAAATACACTAAGTGATAATCTTTTATATACTAAGCTCACAAATTTCCACTTCTAGAAGGATTAGAATCACTTCTGGGGTCACATCATTTGAGATACAACAGTATTACCTGACTGAGAGAAGGTGAGAGCTATTACTTCCTTGGAGCGGCCTAATAACGTATTTGAAGAGCACAGTTTCTTAGGATTTGATGGTTATTATAGGTGTTTTATAAAAGACATCTGACACTTATCAGCACTATTGATGGGCTTGAATAAGAAGGATTTGATGTTTGTATGGTAAGATTACTATGAGATAGCCTTTTATGAGATAAATGGGAAATTGACTTCAGTGCGGATACTACTATGTTTTAGTTTGGTAAGAGTTACACTATGCCTTGTGTCATATAAAGTATTTGGATGGGATAAGATCTTATGAAAGGGGAATAATTCATTGCCTATGGGTCTCAATGGTTAAGTATCAATGAGAGAAATTACTCGAAGCATGATCTCGAGTTAGCTGCAGTTGTTCATTAATTAAGATGATGGAGAAATTACTTACCGGGAGTTTGTTTTGTGGAGTCCACAAAACAAAAAATCCTCAAGTAAATATTTAAACAACATGATCTGAATCTAAGGCAGTGATGTTCAGCCTAATACCTTTAGTATTTTGAATTTTAGATATCCTACATGCCTAGTAAAGTAAATGAAATTGATAACTGACTAAGAAGGGGGGCATATACAAGCAGTGTAGTTGGCTAGTTGCAAGTGAAATATTATGGAATTGTTCCCTGATATGATCTTTGAGGTGGATGATATTCATCGATAGATGTTCCTACAATATTTAGTTGTCATATCATCCTTTATAGATAGAGTTAGAATATAGAAACTGTTAGACATTGAAGGACTAGTTCTATGAGTGATTGTGGACGGCGAAGACCGTCTTCTTGGTTGGACTATGGTCAATAATAATGTTATGTGTCTACCTGTTCATTTAAGGGCCTCATTAGACTTGTAAAAGGATATGATAGTGTATTTTAATTCAGTATCATGCGAATTTATCCCAATGGTCACCAAGATGTATCTAGATTTTCATCATTTGTACTGTTGACCGGGTATGAAAAGAGATGTGGATGTTTTTTCCATGAGGTGTTCCACCTGTCATCAAGTGAAGGTGGAACACCACCGACCAACATCCATTTTTAAAAATATACCTATTCCCAAGTGGAAATGTAATTCTATATTGATGTACATCGTGAAGGGTTTATCGAGGTATCCATGGGGTGATGATGTTGTATGGGTAATTGTCGATATGGTCAGAAATGTTTCACATTTACGACTAATCAAGGAGATCATTCTATTGATGATATTGATAGGTTATATATCTGTGGGATAGTACAACTACATGAGTTCCCACATATTATCAATTTATATATGGACAACCAGTTCACATCATGATTCTATAAAGGGCTAGAGAGGGTTTTGGAAACTCATGTGCTTTTGATCATGGCATTCCACCCACAGATAGATATTCAGTGAAAGAACATTATTCGGGAACATGAGGATTTGCTTTTGTCAGGTATCCTATATTTCAGGGGTACTTGGGAGAGGCATATACCCATGTTTGTGTTTTTGAACAACAATATCATTTTGGATACTATTCTGATTGCTCTATCTGGGGCCTAGTACAATTGGTAATATCTATTACCCTTGTGTTGGTTAGACGCCATAGAGGCTTCTATTTTTGGAGACCATCTTGTCTAAGAGACAACACAACATTGTTTCTTGATTCAGAATCATATGGATACTATGATGTCTCTTCATAAATCATATTCCAATCACTATGGATGACCTTTAGAGTTCAAGGTTTGGGATAATGTTTTCCTACATGTTTCCTTGAGATTTGGACACAAGATGACCATGAGATATTTTTATGTATCTTTTAGTTATGTTGGTCATTTTAGATTCTAGAGATAGTTGTTCTAGTATACTATCAGTTTCAGTTACCTCACAGGTAACAATTCATGCACGACATCTTCCATGTTTCTTAACTATGACATTTCTATTCAGACATGTCTCATGCTTTTCATCCCGAGTTGGTTAAGATATGGGTAGATGATTCCCTCAAGGATAATCATATATATATTATTCATCATAGAATGAAGGTTTTCTGAGGTAGTTATATTCTATCCATATAGTTTATATAGAATCATGATAGAGTTTAGGATGGGACCTTAGATAGAGAGCCTGATGTATGATCTAATTTTCTAGAGTTGTTCTCAGATCATGCTTCACCACCCATGGAAATGAAATTTGAGGACAAATTTATTTAAGGGATGGAGTTTGTAATAACTCAGTTCATCTTTGAGGTTTTTATAGTGTGTTTTTAATAAATTTACCTTTTAATTGTATACTAATGGCCAAATGTGGGTGCTTTTTTGAAGTCATAGTGAGATCTAGGATTTCCATGGATGGTTAGGATCTGAGAACCCATTTTTAGGGTGTTTTTTGCCAGGTGTGTAGTTACTAAGAACTGTGTGAGGAAGACTGTATTATTTGTACAAACCATGAGAGGATTCATTGTTTTGGCCTAATGGTTGCACTGTTTGGGGAAAGTATATGGTAGGATTCACACGGTCGTGCAGATTGGTATCCATTTTCATCATATTTTAAGAGAGTCTCTTCTCTTGGTTTGTGTATGGTTTTTGTATGGTTTTTAAACCATTTTGGTAAACCATGTGAGTGCCCCTTGGCATAGAAAAAACCATGCAAGGATTACGCACGGTCTGAGAAACCATGAATCTAAACCCTATGGACCATTAATTTTTTGAATTTTATAATATTTACATATAATTAAAATTAACTTATATATCTAATTTTGTTATATCTCCAATGGATAGCACCCCCTCCCCTCCCCCACCCACCTTCGAAGATATCTACTCTTTACAACTCCTAAAATTTATATTTCCTCTCCATTAAATCTCTGACTCAAGAATCGTTAATCTCCTTAGATCTAAAATAGTAAGGCCTTAATATTTTTAATATTATGTCATTATTTGGGATATATTTTGTGTTATTTGGATTTAGGCTCAAATGCCCTAATTTTTTGTTCTTCATATTTCTCTTATTTTGGGATGAATCGATGCTTGATAATGATGATATATCTAGTACAAGCCTATGGTAGGTTCTCTCATTCCTTTTTCTCAAAGTCAATTCATTTATATATGTCGTCTTATGTCTCACCCTTTTTTCCGGGTGTCACCTTAAATGAAAATCTAATGCTATTATTTTAAACCAGGTTTTACATAATTTAATTTTATTTTTTAGGTTTTTTATAGGTTTAAATCCTTGAGTGGACCACCACTTGGGTGTGTTCCCATAAATGGACATTATGTTGAATTATGCATTAGACACTTGATTCCCTTGAGATGTTCCTTTGTAATGTTGTGGGTTTAAATGTGTAAATTGAATGGTAGTAAAATAATGATTTGGTTGATATTTGAAATGAATTAAGGTTATGGTATAGATTACTACCCCTTGACACATATATATGTATTTTCTTCATTAAAGAATGTTTACATGAATTTCTGTTCCCATGTGGGTTAAATAGAGTTTATGCCATGAATTGATGCATTTTTTTTATTTTCATTAATTTTTTGTTTTCCCACGTGAGATATATTATAACTAATTAATTTGATATACTAATAGGATATTTAGGCTTGTTATTTTAAAATTTCCCAAGGGAGTATTTGAATGGACATTGGATTTTTATGCCCAAGTGAGTTAAATGGATTTTATGCCTTATAATGGATTCTATAAGAATGTAAAGCCTTGTATATAAAAATTCTCTTGTGAGTAAATGAAAGTCAAACCCTTGGGAGTTTGGCCAATGGTTGAGTTACCCCCTTTAGGTTAGTTTTTAATGGATTTTCTTGGTTTTTACCTTAGAAGGATAAACGAATTGTTTAAATGAAATTGTACTGGTTAAATGATAAATTCCTGGGGTGTGATACATGGTTCCTCCTTAGAATTAAATGAACGAACACAATGATGAAATGTGATAATTCCATGGTTCATATATAGATCCATTTTGGTATACCATGGATGATATTAAATTGAATTTGATTGTTATTTCAGGAGGGATACATGGGGATTATTTTATGGACCAGCAAGGACAGACTCGTATATCTTGTATGGTATACCGCACCAAGAGTGATACCATGTTCCGGAGTGGTTATCATGGGATAGGATTCTATGGTGTTGGTTTAGATTGTACCGAGAGTGAATCATTAACTCAACATAGGAATGTCATGGACATTATTATGTTATTAATTGAATTAAATTAAATGGTCTATGACGCATCTCCAAGTCAAAGCACAAGCTTGGATTCTGTCTTGACTTGTATTGTATATATGGCATTATGAGGAATTTGATTTTAATTCAGTTACATGGGGGATGAATGAATTGAGCCAAATATTGAGACATCTAAATTTAATTATATTGAATTATTAAACATATTGTTTAATGAATTTGATATTAAAGGACTACCTTCAAATAAAGGATGTCTATTTTTATTTCTCCTTTTTTAAAAATTTACAAATTTCACACTGCAAGTTATATATTTTCACTGAATAAATGAAATAGACCATGAGTGGTTTCATACTTGGATTTAGTCTCAAACCATATTTAGGAAACTTATTTCGACCCAAATAGGTTATATGATTGCTGGTGTCGATGAGGGAAAGCACCCTTCCATAGGATACAAATACGCTACTTAGGAGAATGAGAGCATGCAACCATGTGGATGCTTGTGATGCTACATGGATTATTTTACAATTTTTTAATTTTTTGACATGTTTTTTATATGAACCAAATGTACCTGTTTTGGATGTTTTATTATAAACATGTGAGATGCATCATCATCTTTTATATGATATGATTTTTAGATTTGTATATACTATATACCTTTTACTATTTGTTTCTATTGTATTTTGTTATTTCTTCCGCTACTTGAATGATATTTACATTGTGTTACACTCTTCTAATGAGAAAATATCCTCCCAAGTGACTCACCTAGGCCCTTAATACTAGTCAGCAGCCACTGGTGTTTAGGGAGATGTGCATGAGGCCATGTGGCCAACTGAGATCAGAGCACAATTGAGTGGCATCTAGGTCTTGTATGTTATACAATTTTTGATTTTCTACAAGATAATAACATCAATATAATATATCTTTCTTTATAGTGTTGTACAAGTTAGTGAGGCTAGTAGAGTGTATGTCTGTTGTTAATTTTGATTCCAATGAAACACATGCTGATTGTTGGATCTAAATTGTTAACAAAAAGTAATTTCTCATTAATATCTAATGTAGTCTCCCATGATGTGTAATATGTTCCTTGTTTTTATTATATAATACATTTTATGTTAGTTTCTTGTTCTCAATGTTTATTTAGTATTATACTATAATAAATTCTTATGGGTGATCATTTTTTATATAAGTTCTGACATTCATTAGTTATTGATATTTATTTAAGGATTATTTAATTGATGTTGTTTTTATAATATCATTAGCATTTTATTCATTTTTTTAATATTTAATGAATGTAATGATTTCATTAAAAGGGGTATAATATCATGGGATGATTATTTAAAAACTATAGTTTTATAAAATCAGCAACATTTTTTAGTTTCTCAAATAATTTTAAAACACACCTTTGATTTATTAAAATTAATTTAAATTTTAATGATTATTTTGAAATTTATATTATGGAAATTAATAATAATCATTTAAATAAAATATGTTTAGATAATGGAACATTGTAAGAGTTTTTTTAATAAAATTTTATTAAAAAGAAAAATATTTTCTATAATTTATATTCGAATGAGAAATTTATATTTCTCTTAAAAATGGAATGGAATAAATTTTTAATTATATATTATAGTATTGTGCCTTACACACTACAGACTAAAATTGGTGGTTATTTTGTCCTCATATATTACGCATGTGTAATATTTATTACTTCATAGTGGGGAATTTTTCCATTTTCCCTTATAAAATTACCTAGTAACATTATATAGGTTTCTGTCTTCCCAAAAGACCATCTCTACTGTCCCAAAGAGGATATATAGAGGGAGATCATTGAAGAAAACTTAATCTCCTTACTGAATTCTTCAAAAATATTATTTATTATAATTCCACATAATGTCTCGATACCATTATAATGAAATAGATAAAGTATAAAATATATTATTATATTATATTATGATTATCATAGAAACATAGTCCACTTTTTATTCATCCTATGAATATCAAAAGTTCTATGTGTGCATACGTACGCCTCACCGCCTTCATTTCATGGTGTAATATATTCTTCATAACTAATTAATTTGGATGGGTATAATAATGGATATAATGGAAATAAATAATAAATATTACATTATATTTGTTATTATTAACTAATATACCAACTAATTCTTCACCATTTTCCATTTAGAGAATGATATTGTAGCTTTTGTGTACGTACAACCAACCGTATCCCTGACGTGATGAGATTCATCTTCCATGATAACCATTTCAGGAATGATTATAAAATGAATATATTTAATAAATATGAAATATATGAAATAATAATAATTATGGGATAATATATAGATGTATTTTACCTTCATACATTCGGTATGATAAGAAAATGGAAACAACATTCATGTGTACATACGACTTACTGTCTCCATGAATGGGGTATTTCATTATATATTTATATATATTATATAAATTTATTTATAAAATATATAATATATATAAATCATATATTACATTATGTATGTATTTAAATTATTATCTATGTAATTGGATCAAGAAAAACAATTTCTTAACACATAGGACAAAAAAAGTAGTTATTACCCAAATGGATTATTTAACTAGGATTTACAAATAAATAATTAATTTAAAGTCATAAATTAATCTTATATGATTATATAAATAAATTTATGATTATTTTATAAGTCAATAATATATTTAAATCCACTATACAAAAGTTTAGTACATGTATGATGGGAATCAGTCCTATGGTAGTTGATTTTTCTCTCTTCTTTGCTTCAATGAGACACATGCCTCATACACTACTTGTTTATTCTACGTCATGTATCTACTACCCATGACTATCTTATATTATCATTAACTGTGATATTATGGTATCTTAAAATAAAAATTATAAATACCTATCCTTAAACATTATATAATTTTATGTTAAATAACGAATTCACATTGAGGATCTTTTCAGGTTTAGAGTTTTTGAGAATTAGGCCATAACTCACACATAATAACTACTTATTACAGAGAAGACACTTCTACTCACTATCATAATTTCATAAAATATAAAACATTTAAAAAAACGATGTTTAGTATAATTTTTTATCATTACAAATTTTCCTTGATCACGTCCTTGACTCTAATCTTCTTTGAATATTATGAAAAACATTTTAGAACTTAGGATGAATGTCAATATATCAGTAAGGGATACATAATAAAGGAATATTGTTAGTCATGTGAAAAATTGTAAACCATGAAAACATTATCATAAAATAATTCCATTCACCTATAATAAGTATTAAATATACTTCACAAACTATAAGCTCACCGCTTACCCTTTTTGAAATCAAAAGATTACTTTAAATCCCATATAAATCACATATAACATATAAAGGATACTTGGGACATAATCATAATCTAATGGATTAACCATACCATAAACTTACACACATATCAATGAATAGAATAACCTTACATCCAACTTCTATACCAAATTCGTTGAAGCATATAATGTAACCACCCGTCTTTGGTTTATCACAGAACCACCCATCTTTGTATTATCACGTAACCACCCATATTTGGATTATGAAATAACTACACATAAAATTTTAATGTATCATTATATAATCATAACACATAAAATATTTCAATTATATACATTTCACTTCATTTTCAACCACAATAAATAATTTCACGATATTGAAGTGGTTAATTAACTTTCAAACCCAATTTTAATACATAAACACCCATTAAAGAATAATTGGACATCGTTTCCTTTTAAAAAACATTAGGGATTATTGATGAAGCCAAATATCAACAAATTTCAATGGAAGCGGAGAAGTAGTCATCACCGTATACCTTAAAAAAATCCTTTTGTCATTTTGAAAAGAAAGTAAAGTGCTTCATATAGATAGCATAAAAAGACTCTATTTTTTTATAACATTTGAATGAAATTTAAATAATACAAATAATTTCATATATAATACTATTATATCCATAAAAATAAAAAAATTAAATTAATATCATGAAGAAAAATATTTGATAATTAAAACATTAAATGTTCAAGGTGTCTCATTCCACTTTGAACATTTAGATCTTAATATACATAAATTAATACAATTACCAAAATATTTAATAACATTATTATAGATAATATATGGATATTAAATGTTTTAGTGGATGTATATACACCTTATAAAATAATAAATGTGTGTATTGTCATGAATTACCTCTATGAAAAGAGACTGAGATAAAATATCAATCCTTGAGTCTGACATGTCTCGATTGTTCATTATCAAAATGAATATTAAAATAAGGTTCATTTATAAATAATTTAATACATATTTCAAAATAATTATACATTTTATATCACTTATTAAATTTTTTTAACAATTATATAGTTATTTAAGTTCACATGTGACATTTTGTTGATATTCGGTACTTGAGTCGAAAATGATCTTACTACGAGGCCAATAGTTCATGTGTTCATATGTACATCAACTAAATAATAATATCCATGAAATGTTTATCATCATTATATATACATTATACCTTTAAATGAAAAATGAACAATTTTATAATAATGGAGATGGAAAGTTGTACGTAATGATGAGTAACGTTTTCCATTTTTCATTGATCATTATTTAAGGAAGTTAAATATTATTTTCTCATTTTGGAATTGTAATAAAATCATTATTATCACAGTAATCATTGAAATATACATACATATATAATAAAATTGATGTAATGAATAATAACAGGTCTTATCTCTTCGTGGATGTGAAAGTTCAATCGAATGCACAAACGACATTATCATTTTTTTCAGGTGGAATGTAAGAACGTAATTGATATATTATTATCATATAATGATTAATATTTAATGAATATAAAATATAAAAATTAATTCTATTATTATAACTAGTCATGATATACGGTTATAGAAAACAATTCTGATTAGTTTGTGGAGGAGATAGTTAAACGCACACACAAACGATTAATTCGTATCCCATGTAATGGAAGTAGAGATAGATTTAGGTGACGATATTAAAATAATAATAATATATTAGTATATTTAGGATAATATATTTATTATTTCACCAAGGTTTATATATATTTGAATAAAGTGGAAAAGAAATAAAATATAAATACTTAAACAAAATGATACCAAAACCTTAGTTGATACCCTTTGAAGAACAAATTAGCTCCTATTGGATTATGGTATACCTAAAATAAAGCCTCAATAATGTGGGGAGGGATTCAATTAAGGGTTTATAGAAGATATATTCTTGACCAAAATGGTTCTTGAAATGTGAATATTATAGATGAGTGGGTACAATTTTATAGTAGAGGGGAGGGGAACCATTAGAAATTCTTAAAATATTAAATTAATAAAAAATTAATTTCGACTAGAAATGGTTCAAAACTCATTTATTTCAAATATAATATGATTTTGATTCGAATCCTCATTATAATTTTTTTTGACAAGTCTTAATAGTTTTTTAATTCTTATTTCTTTTTTTAACCCCTTTTCACTCTTACCATTTTATCGAGTAATTTACACTTAGAGGGTTATAATAATTAACAAATCATGAATAAATTACAATAAATGATTAATTAATGGAATATTTATAAATATCTTAAATTTTTTCCAAATTATATATCATTAATAATTTTATATTCTTTAATTTAATATTTTTAAATTTAAAATATGAATTTTGTCAATTTTGAAACTATTCAATAAATGAAAATTGAAAAAATATTATAATAACATATTTTGATAGAAAATAAATTAAATCAATCCTAACATGTCATATTCATCCATAAAATTCATGTATGGAATCAAATATTTAAAATTAGATTCATTTTAATTTTATTAATATCATTTATTTCATTATTCCTTTAACAGCTTAGTTATTTCATGTTCATTGTCTCATAATTAAATCTAATAATTTATTCCTAAAAAATTTAAATATATAACCATGATTTTGGTAATATTTTTTTCTTTATAATAAATAATTATAGTCAAATATATCACTTACATAACCTGATTTTTAAAAAATTATTAAGAAGATACATATTTAGGACATAATTACCTTTACATTAAAATAAATATAATAAATGTTATAATCTCACCCAAGTAGATTCCAAATGCAAAATTTTTATCCCTACGGTTGTATTGGTCTTCCAGAACTCATCCAATAATATTAGGAAAAATTTTAGGCTAGTATAATATTATTATTATATTATTATTACCCTTATTTACAATTTTTTAAAAACGAAAAAATTTATTGAATATAGAAAATAATGAAGGATTACATGAGTCTGAGAGATGGGATCATATTACTTTATTTTTCATAAAATGAGAGAAAATCCAAAAGAAAATCATTTTGACTTGTAATGCACTGGTTGATTCTCTTTTTGGAAAGACCATCAGCTATCATTTTTGCTTCACGAAAGCATGCATGATAATGTAGTTCATTTCAAAAAGCATTGCAGGGAAACTCATCCAATGAGAGGTAAGTGGCCCGGAAGGATGCACCACACCTTTCCAGATAGCTTGGACAATAGTGGTTGGGTCACTTTTAATCAAAATATTGTTCCAACATTTATATTTAGCAAAACCAATAGCGTAGATAACCCCCATCATTTATGCTTCGAGAGAAGAAGTCATACCACATCTGCTAATGAAACATCTATGACAATGTCCAAGATGATCTCTGAAGATAGCACTACATATGTAGGTCCTTGGTTTCCTTTGGAGGCACCTTCAACAGTCACATTTATCCATCCCAAAAACGGGGTGTGCCAGAATACTTCAATGGAGCATCTAGGCGGCTTATAAAGACCTGCAATCTGGAGTCGATGCAGAATTTTGAAGTCTTCAACGTAGTTGTCACAGTGGTCTTCCTGAATCGAGGTAGCATCGTGGATGGCCATGAGAATACACAGCTTACCTTTTTAAGCTTAAATGAGTAATTATTATGGAAAATGTTATTTCAATCATACTATATCACATGTGGTAGCTCATCAACATTGGTTAAAAGAGGTTTTTAATTTGCTAAGAAGATTCAGAAGAAACACAACGTTGTAGACGGGAGTTGATGGAATTTAGGAGTAACTATATGCATCCAAAGATATCAAAGATAAAATTCGAGAGATATGAAGCTGTAACACAGGATAAATACAAATGGTAAATATCATCTCTATGTTGGTTTCATATGTGACATTTGGAGAAAAGTTAGAACCCCAAATCTTGTAGGCAAAAATCAGTGGGAAATTTGTTATGGGCAATGTGCCAAACAAGAGTAAGCCTCGAGGGAATAATATAAGGTTTGTCAAAGGATTTCAACCCACATAATATAGATTTTGAATCAATGAAATTGTGATTATAAAATACTTTTGAGTTAAGAATACTACTACAGGCAGGTTCCCAAATGAAGAAATATTCAGAGTTAGAAGATGGATAGTTATCAATGCACTTTTGATTGTGTCAGGAAATGGTATGGTATTGTCATTTAGAACGTCCCTTATAGTGGAATTATTGTTTTTAGGAAAAGAATTGGGAGGAAGCCTGGAAATTAGAAGAACACCCATATAGTTGTCAAACAAAAAATTCATAGATGAATCAGAGCTTACCATCCATCTAGAATTTCTCATAATGTTGGAGTAGGATTTCCTAATGGATGGAAAAATGGAAGAATTGATGTAATTCAAATCGCCACTCTTGTGTTTAGCACTGAATATTTTTTTTGAGGAAATATATACAGTCAGAATTTTTGTTAAGGAGCCTCTCTGTGAGTCTCACTTGAAGAGCATCATTGAGGAGATTTAGATTTTTGATTCCAATACCACATTTTTCTAAATGTTTACAATAGTCGGCATATGGTATGGTCATAAGATTCTGTTCAAGAATTATTTCTATCCAATTTTTTTTTAATGAAAATGTTGATTTTTCTTAAATACTAGAAGGCTATTTGTAAACCATCATCGAATAGACCATTTTAGAGAAAATAGTATATTTGACAAGGCAAATTCTTTCGACCCTATAGAAGGATTTACCCTTACACAAAGAGAGTTGATTTATTATTTGGTCTACAATGGTGGATAAATAGCTAGACTTAGGTCTTCCCAAAAATAATGGCACTCCCAGATAGGTGAAAGGGAGAGAGCCTTACTTGATTCCTAAATATCCATTGATATTAGTAATTCTTGTAGAAGAAAAAAATTTCCAAAAGAACATAAAGGATTTGTAACAACTGATAGTTTGACTAGAAATTTATACATAATGAGACACAACATTCTTGAGACATTGATTTATAATTTTATACCCTTTCAATAAAAGAATGATGTAATCAATATACAAAATATATGTGGGAACATTTAAGTTTCTGGCATCTTGAATAGGTTTAATCTTGTTTTGATCCACAAGGAAAGTGAGGAGTCTACTTAAATAATCTTATGCAATCAGTAAAATAATGGTTGAAAGAGGGTCACCTTCTCTTACCCCCTTGGTGCATTTAAATATACCCTTCAGTGCACCATTGACCACGACAGAGATGATGGCCATGATGAATAAAGATTTTTTCATATTAATGAAAGAGTAATTAAAACCGAAACATTTGAGGTTTTGAAGACAAAAATCCAATCAATTGTATCAAAAAAATTCAAATATCTAGTTTAATAGAAAAATTACCACCTCTTATATTTTTTTAATGATATAGGTACATTCAGAAGTGAGACTGATACAGTCTTGAATAAACCTACCTTTGATAAAACAAAATTGATTACAGTATACAAATCTATTGCATATGTTATTAAGTCTATCCGCATGAATTTTTGAAATAATTTTATAATGAGTGTTAATCCAAGAAATAGGATAGAAAAGTTAAATCTCAGAGGCATTGTCCACTTTTCGAATTAAAATGAGAAATTGTGCATTTAAGCCAAAAGTCAGAACACCATTGGAAAACAAATATTTTACAGGATTGATATCTTCTTTATGAATAATCTCCCAATAAAGCTAGAAAAATTCATTATGGAATCCATCAGGACCCGGGGAACTATTAGATTTAATACTAAAAATTGTATCCTTAATTTTATGATAAAGAGGGTTGCTAAATAGAAAATGATTATAATCCTTAGTAACTATAGTCGGAATGATATCAGTTGTGAGATCCTTGTTCACATCTGGACAATTAAAAAATATTTAATGTAATCTGCCACATGACTTTCAACAGCTTCCTTAGTATCCATGATATTATCTTCATCTCTAAGAAGATCAAGCATTCTAAGGTATTTTCTATATCTTTGATTTGAATTATAGATCTTTTTATTTATATCACCATCAGTAAGCCATTTGGATTTGAAGAATTTCATTCTCATGTTATCCTTAAGGACAAGCATAGAGTTGAGCTTAATGGTGGTTTCAATTTCATGTTGTGGGTCAAAACTAAAATAAGAGCTAGTTTTTGAGCTTTCAATTTGATTAATCTCCCTCTCAAGTGATGAGATATCCATTTTAAATTGCTTATATTTACATCAACACCACATTTTAAGAAGTTTTTTAGGTACTTTAATTTATGAAAAAAAGAAAATGCATCATTGTGATGCTTCATGCTTTTCCAAGAGTATTTTATGAAGCTAGTAAAATCAGGAACCATATACTAATCATTATTAAATTTTAAGGGAAGAGTGGACTTGGTACCCCTAGTTAAGATATTGACAAGAATATGATGGTGATATGAGTTAAGTCAGGTTAAGGTGATTCTATAAATGGTTTCCCACATTTCTAAAGCATGGATATTAGTGAAATCTATATCAACTTTGCTAGAAACTACTCAGTTGTAGTGTTTTCTATACTAAGTATATTTCGAACAAGTCAGATTAACTTCAATAAGATTGCAATCCTCCATGGAAGATATAAATTCTCTCGAGGAGATAGAAGAGTGTGATGACCCAATTTTTTCATTGGATGTCAGAATGTCATTTAAATCCCCATTAACAACCCATGGCCTATGAATATTAATAGATAAATCATAATGGTATTTCTAGAGGGATCATCATTCATAGTATCGATTCATAGCATAAATCATTGTGCAAAAAATGGGTAAAATATCAAGGTTAAAATCACATGTAAACATCTCTTCAGTAATATTGAAATCATTGAAAAACTGCAATGCGGAGTGATAAAAAATACAAACAGACTCAACAGGGTTACCATTTTTTAACGCACCTAAATAATTATAACCATAAGCACAAAGATGCATACTTTTAGAGGAAAAGATGATTTTAGGCTCTGCAATATCAAAAAGTATTGGATTTTCAGTCAAAAGTAATCTTTTTAAAACTGTATAGGTATCAGGGTTAGAAATCCCCTGACAATTCCAAAATAATGAATTCCTTTGAACCTACACATGGAGGTAGAACCCCCTTTATTGGGGCCACCCAAGTCTTTCACCCTCTGTGACCTTCTAAAATCTACAGGAGATGTCATACTAGTTTTCATTCTTGGTTTCATCTAGAGGAGAAAACATTTTCATTAGTAGTACCATCTTCCATAGCACCATGATCTTTATCAAAAGCATTGGAAATCAAGTCTATCTCCATCGAGATGTCCTTTATGGGTTATTGTTGTTTGTCCTGTGATCTTGGCAAGCAGTTAGAGGAATTGACTAGGGCAGTGTTCTGAGTATCCACTGCCTTTGATTTGTCACAAATAGAAGTTTGAGTTATTTCAGAAGCATCAACATCTAATGGTGTGAATATTGAGTTATTTTTTGATGGCTCAAATTTTTGTTTATTATGTATGTTATGTATGAAATTAGACATATGAATAGGTGCAGTGGTTTGGGTGCCCATTACCTCCCATTTATTATCATTTAGTGTGTTCTTGGGAGCATCGAGTGTCATACCCGTAGTGTCCAATTGTGTATTTGTATCTAGCTCTGCCTTACTATACGATATTTCAGTTTTTTCAATTATAGAATGGGATGCTATTGCATTATCAGCATCAATAGGATCAGTCATGTATCCATCTAATGTAGGATTGAATTTTTTATATGCGTCCAGAACAAGATTTCCAACCTTCTCTAAAATGTCTTGTTCCATGTTTTTATTTTCATCTTCATCAACTATATCCAACCAGTTCTTACCTGAGGTCTCACCCAGGAGAGGGGGTTTCTTTATCTAGAATTCAATTATCTTTCTCGGTGCTTCAGGCTTGTTGTAGTCTTTCGTCTTGTCTTTTTTCTTCTTTTGAGACATCATCCATTCATCAACCCTTAGTTGTTTGCCTTGGTTTTTCATCACCCTACAATTCAATAGGGAATTTACATTGATATTACAGCACTCTCAAAATTGAGTTTAACAATCATATTCAATATGGACCTCTGCTTTATACTCATTCACATTGAAGGCAAGAACTTCTGGCAGCTTTGATTCCTGGTTGACTTCTACCATAACCTGTGCTTAAATCCTAATTTCCACTTCTAAAGTATGATGATCAGTCTTTAGTGGTGTACTGATGTTGGAAGATATGTCGTTTAAGATCCTCAAGTGACAAAAATACCAGTTGAGCCCTTGTAATCACACCCAGAATTGTTCCATAGAATTCTTAATGGTGTAGGGGTTGAAAGAGAAATCCAATTCAGATAATCTAGGAAAATTAGGTTTGAGTTAATCTTTTCCAAGTTTCCAAATTCTATCAAGATCTTCCTGCGATCTAATTATGGTGTAGAAATATCCCATACCAATTGGGATAATCTTCCAATATGTGAATCCCCATAAATGAGTGATCCATTATTTATGATCTATGGTTGAACATGGCGTATCACCTTTGAGATAAGAAATCTGACCCATAATTGAATACTTACACATTTGCGCTCGTTGATGAAGTGCTTCAAGATTAGTGTCAACTGTAATTCTTCCATCCTCCAATTTATAACAACATGAAGGCTTCGTCGAGTTTTGTGTTTTGAGGTCTGGGTCCCAAAGAATTTTGAGAAAGGATATCTCTTTGGGTTCCCTAGTCGTTGGTGATTGATCTTTGTTCTCTATGACTCCAAATCATTCAAATGATTTTTCCTATTCGGGATTAAAAGATGTCACGCTACAACCTGTTTATATAATTTTAGGTCGTTCAACACAGGCATTAAGGGAAAACCCTACGTGTCGTGTGGGAGAAAACATAATCTCCCAAGTCACCATCTCTCTCTGTTTGGGGTCTTTTACCCTTATTAACCTTATTTACCCTTTAATCGTTGTAAAAATAATTCTAATGATACCATTCAACACAATTATTTTCATCCTATTAAACCATATTTTTTATTCTGATTATAAAATTGTATTATTTTTATTAAAATTCAATTTAATAAAGTGTAAAAATTAAAATTAAATAATTTATGACGTTGTCAGAATGAAAAAACTTGTTTTTAAAAAGTAACAACCATTAAAAACTTAATAATTAATAATATCGAATTTCAATGTAAAATTACATCTAATGAATAAAATTTTATTTAATGATAAAAAATATTCCAAATATTCATTAAAACTAATTCAAATGATAATATAATAATAAAAATAAATTAGAGGAAAAGGTAGTTTTTAATTAAAATATAGTTCTTTTCACTATTCACTAAAATAAGATTTTATCAAAAAAATATATAAATTTCACCCAAAATTAATTTTGATGTCCCCATTCCAATGAAAAATCTTATTTTTTCAAATATAACATATAAAATTGACAAATAACAATATTTAAAAATGGTTCTCCATCTAATGGTAGTTAAACTACCTTTTAAAAGTATTAGTGTAATTTATGCTTAAAATTTGATTTATTCTCATTTTAAGCCTCTAGAATTTATTTTATGAATGTAAAAACATTTAACAAACAATTGTAAATACAATATATTTAGTTTTATTTTTTATAATAAAACCAATAGACCATAACTAGTATTTAAAATAATAATATTAATAATGTAATATTTTTCGGTATAACTCAATCTTATGTGTAATGGTATATTTGAGAAAAACATTTTTTAGAGTGAAAATTATGCTCATATAAACACCATACCCTTTAAAATAAAATTAATTTCGTAATCATAATTATTAATAGATATTAATATGTCTAATTAGGTAATTACATCGGGTGTAACATCATTCGTCCCTTTTAGAAAATGTGTCATTTCAATTTTAAAATCTTGCTCTGTAACTTCATTGAAATCCCCAATTGGAAGAAAGAGTCAAAAACCCACCACATTGATAGTAATATAGTGAATTATATAGGTCACATGAGGTTAAATATAATAAAACATGGGTATAGAATAAAAAATAACTTTTATAAACTAATAGAGTGTGATAAAGAACATGATCATAGAAAGTTAACCATCGCAATACCATAAATATGCGATGGGTTAAAATCTGTTGATATAAGTAAACTTATAATGTTTTTAATTAAATATCATTTTCATAGATTTTAGTAATTCTATTACTCATTATACTAATATCATAAGGAAATATACTTAGTTTAAAAGTATTGTTTCATTCTTTAAAAAAAATTCACCAAAAACTCATGTTTTCTCCAAACGATGAGTATTCTCGATGACTTTGTCACACCTGAAGCAATATAATCAGCATCTATAGAATTTCATAATCCAAATAATATAGAATGCATATTTCTTATATATTTATACATTAACCAAAAACAAAATGGTTAGTATAATAGAAGTTAATTCTCAAAAATAAAAAAAACATTTAATGAATAAAAACAAATTTTAATCTCTAAAATACAATAGTAACAACCAATGTTCAACATAGATAATTTAACAAATAACTATCCATTAAATTACAAAAAACATTAATAATATTGAAACCCAAAATTTAGAAGTATTTGATCACATAAACTTCCTGGATAAATTGTATCATTTTTCTCTAAACAACATCAACCACACTTAATATCTCATTACACATAGTAATTAACATAATCACATATTATCCATGATAGTTTAATCATTTCCTTAAATAAAAATGTCATCATAATTCACAAACAAAATCATAGATTCATTAAAAATAAAAATCAACCATTAATCTTCAAATAAAGTCCCATAGTATTTTATTTATCTTAATCATATAACGTTCCCAAAATAGTAAATGTATTCCAAAATAACATTTATCACTTAATACCTTAGATCATTTTACAATACTATGTATATCCATTTGATAAAACATAAGTTCCTTAAATCAACTTATTGTTATTACATAAACTCATTCAACATTGATTAAAAAAATCTAACCAACCAGGTACTTCACGTAGGCTAGTGGTAGGCAATGAACCTTTGTCACACATCAATTGTGGGTTTCATTCTCACAGCCTTGTCCAACATAATGGGTTGTCACCCTTCATATAAGTTGTCTTTTTTTCTAAAACTATATAATTCTTATAAAATTCACTAAATGGGATAAAATCCTAAAAAATCAACATAATATATATTAATCTCATTATTTATCTCTGGAATTTCATTTTTCTTCCTTATAGGTAATATCTTATAATTACCACAAAATCAAGGATCATATAAACCCAAAAGATTATTTATAATTAAGTTTATAAAATTAAAGATAATTCTTACCCAAGTAAAATTTTCAAAATACAATATTTGGGGTTACACATACTACATAATGTTTTAAAAATTAATCCCATAATAAAATTGAATTAATATATTTAAATATTTCATCATAATACAGTCTACCATAACTTTTAAATACGTTATATATAGACTTTTTAATCATTTAGTGTTATTCACGATCCCTTAACAGTGCTTTTCAATTATATTCCCTAATACTTTTATCCAATAAACATAAAAATGAGTCATATCCTCATATTAAATATGTCAAAACATGAGACAACAAATAATCCATACCATTCATAAGTTATTTTAGTTTCATTATCTTTAATAGGAATGGAATTAGGTATTTCTAAACATATATTTGTGCATACCTCCTGATCCCATTCATGAACCTTCTATATAGGTCAATATTTTAATAATAGATATACTCCCCACATTTAAATCAATAAATTAATAACATAGAAAGAACTTATATCCCTTTACTTGAGTCAACTGAATGCTTCCTTTTTCCTTAGCAGGTTATTTCTTTATGACCTTCCTTACCACATCTATAACACCTTCCCATCCCATTGAAACATTATACTAGGTGTTTATTTTCATATCCCTGACAAATATGTTGAATAATATACTTACCTTTTTTATTATTACTTACACATCCATCGAGATTCATTTCTCCCATATATGATGTGTTATAAAAATCCCCATGATTCAAATGGTTAATCATGAATTCAGATAGATGGTGTAGAATAACCACAAGAGTTATAATTGTAGATACTATTTCATTCAGTTTCTTATTCATAGAACATCCATATTTAACATCACATACATTGTTACCTTGGTTCCTTCTAGATATAACAATTTACTAAAACCAAAATGGTTATTGTGAGTATATCAACAAAATATTAATATACCATTTTTTGAGGAAATTAAACACTATGTTATCCTTATTCATGTTTTCTCAAACTCATTAAATTTATCTAAAAAACTATGAATCATTCTATTATGCTAAATATTTTGGTTATATATAACTTTTAACTTATGTATAAATATCACCCTAAACTCTAAAGTTGTATAAACTATCCTATGATACCAACTATAAAGACTTGTACTTAAACGTTACATAATATTGTGTTAAATGAGGTATTCACATTGAGGATATTCTCAGGATTATATTTTTAGAGAATTAGGCCATAACTCACACATACCAACACCATATTACAAATAAGACAATTATATAAACTATCAATTTTTTTTAAAACAAAAAAATTTAAAAAGAAACATGGTTTAGTTTCAGGATTAAACAACATATCTTTTCCTGGATCCCATCATTTACTCTATTATTCTTTAAATCATATAAAATAAATTTCCAATCATCGGATAACAATTAAAAATCTTAGTAAGGGATACATAATGAGGGAAAAATGTTAGTCTTCAAATAACATGTAATCCATGGGTACTTTATCATAAAGAAATACATTTCATCATTTAGAAGTAGTAAATAAGCTTCCCTGAATATAAACGTATTTCATACAATTTTTATAATAAATAGATTACTGTAAAACAACTAAAAACCACATATAACATATAAAGTTAAATTTGGACATAATCATACTTAAATTGAGTTACCATACAGTCAACTTCTACACATATCTCTAAATGGAATAGCCATATGATTGAATTTCATACCTAATTATTTAGAGGTTATAATGTGACCACCCATCATTTGTTTAACATAGAACCACTCATCTTTGGTTTATCACATAACCACCCATATTTGGATTATCAAATTTCCACCTATCAAATGTTCATGTACAATTATATCATCATAACTCATAAAATATTTAAATTATTAACATTTCAATCTTAAATTTAAATTTTCAATAATAAAGAATCATTTCACTATATTGGGATTTTTAATCCACATTGTAAACCATTTTCAATATGAAAACACCCAAAACAGGGAAATGAGATTCCTTTTCCATTTAAAAAAATTAAGGCTTATAGAGGAATCCCAATATCAAAAATGTTCATGGTGGTGGAAAATTTGTTGTCACCATAAACAATAAATAAACATACCTTTTGTCATTTTCAAAATAATATAAAACACATCATATAGAAAGCAAAAAAAATTCCATTTTTTCAAAACCATTGAATGAAATTCAAAATAAGCATAAAATGTCTTGTATAATCCATTTATATGGATAAAAATAAATATGTTAATAAATATCACGAAGAAAAATATTTGATAATTAAATCATTAAATGTTCAAAGTGTCCCATACTACTTTGAACATTCAGATATTAATCTATATGAATTAACACAATTACCAAAACATTTTATAACATTAGTTTAGATAATATATGGATATTACATGTTTTAGTGGGTTTATATACACCTTATAAAATAATAAAGGTGAGTATTATCCCGAATTCCCTCATTGAAATGAGATTGAGATGAAATCCCATACCCTGAGTCTAACTTCTCTCGTATATTCTTTATCTTCCTAAATAATAAAATATGCTAAATTTATACATTCTATGGAAATTTATCAAGTTTATTTATCATTTTATATCACTTATTACCATGTTATAATAATTACATTGTTATTTACGTTTTCATAGGAAGTTTTGTCGATATTCAGTACTTTAGTTGAAAATGATCTTTCTACAATGCCAATAGTCCATGAAGTAATAAGTCCATAATATATAGAATAATATTCATGACATTATTATAATCATTATACATAAATTATACCATTAAATAAAAAATAAATAATGTTATAATCATGGAGACTATAAGACGTATGCATACAAGAGTAACGTTTTCCATTTTTCATTGATCGTTATGGAAAGAAGTTAATTACTATTTTATTTTTCCTAAAGGATAGTAAAATCATTAATATAATATTAATAATTTAAATATCTTTATATATATATCATAAAATTTATTTAATGAATAAAAATGGGTCACATAACTTCCTGGAGGTGATAGTTTACATATATGCCTGAATGATGTTGTCATTTTTATGTGCATGGATCGTAATAATGTAATTGATATATTATAACCATATAATGATAAATATGTCATTAATATTAAATAAGATCATTAATTATATTTTTATAACACGTCATGAGATACTTTTATGGAAGACAAATTTGATTTGTTCATGGAGGTGATAGTTCACAAGTACGCACAAACAATTAATGCATTTCCATGTTAATGGAAGTGTAGAGTTATTTTGGTGATGCTATTAACATAATAAAAACTTAGAATATTGGGCATAATGTATTTATTATTTCATAATTGTTTATTTAGATTTGATGGAAGTTGAAGAAGAAATAAAATAAAAATACTCAAAGAAAATGATACCTCTTACTCGGTTGATCACATTTGAATAACACCTTAACACATATATGGAGGGTGTTATATCTAAAATAATACCTCAAAAATGTGTGATGGGATTGTAGTAATGTTTTTTTAGATCTTGTAAAAACCAAATGGTGCTTCAAATGTGAATATTAGAGAATATTTGGTATATTTTTATAGGAGAGGGGAGGGGCACCCTTAGAAACACTTAAAATATTAAATTAATATACATTAAATTTTGGTTCAAAATGGTCCTAAAATCATTTATTTATAATATAATAAGACTTTGTGTCAAATTTACATCATAAAATAAAAATTACACATTTTTTATTAATTTTTTAATACTTTAAATTTTTTACCCGTTTTAACTCATACAATTTTATCAAATAATTTACATTTAGTGGGATAAAATAATTTCCAAATATTTCCATAAGTTCAATGAAAAATTCATTAATAGAATATGTAGAAACATCCTAACCATTTTTCCAAATCATATATTGTTAGTAATTTTATATCATTTAATTAAATTTTTTATATTTTAAAATACGAATATTGTCATTTTTTACACTATTAATTAGTTCCCTTTATTTAAATACCATAAAAACACGATTTCGTAAAATAAAATACATTAAATAATTAATAACATGTCATATTCATTAAAAACATTATGGATGTCACCACATATTTCAAATGATATTTATTTTAATATTAATTATAACATTTATTTGAGTCTTCCTTTAATAAATCTATTATTACTTCATCATTGTGTCAAAATAACATTTAATAATTAAATAACTAATAATTATAAATAAATAACTATCATTTAGGTACTATTTTTTATTTCTAATTAATATTTATAGTCTAAGGGATCACTTATATAACCCAATATTAAAATTTTTTTAGTAAGAGGATACCCGTTTTTGATATATTGGTCTTTACATTCAATTAAATGTTTTAAATGTAATAATAACACCGAAGTGGCTTCCGAATGACACATTTTCCTCCCAAGGATTTTCTTCATTTTCCATAACTCATTAAATATTATTAGAAAACGTTCTAGGTTAGTTTTTTATTATTATAATATTATTTCTAACATTATTTACCTTATTGAACATTTAACCGTGGTAAATAAAATTCTGAAGATATTATTGAAAAAAAACTATTTTGATCCTATTAAACCACAATTTCATATAGACATCATAAATTAATGTTATTTTTTGAAAATTAAATTCACATATGTGAAAAATTTAAATTTATAACATTAATCCCATTGTTGAAATGAGAAAATAGTTTTTTAAAAAGTAAAAAACCATAAAAAGATTAACATGAGTTTATTTAAAATATCAATGTGAAATTATATCCAATGAACAAAATTAAATTAAATTTTAAAAAAAATATTCTCAATATACTTTAAAACAAATTCAAATGATAATATAACAATACAAATAAATTAGATTAAAATGTATTTTTGAATTAAAATACAGTATTTTTCACAAATCACTAAAATAAGAGTTTAATTAGAAAAATTCCAATGATTCATCCAAATTCGATTTTGAGGTCCATATTCTAAATAAAAATTTTATTTTATAAAATATAACATATAAAAGTAAAAAATACTACATTTAAAAATATTTATCCATTAAAAGGTGGTAAACTACCTTTTAAAAATATTAGAGTATTTTATGTTTAAAATTGCATTTATTCCAATTTTAAGCCTCTAAAATTTATTTGATGATTGTAAAATAATTAATAAACATAAATAAAAATAATATATTTAGTTATGTTCATTTTATCTAATACAACTATAATATGAAAACTACTATTTAAAATAATTATAATAATAATAATGGAATATTTTTCGGTATAACTCAGTCTTGTGTGCAAAGCCAGATTTTTGAGAAACCCATTGTTGTGTTTCAGGTATGGTATCGAAATAAGAATACCATTTAACATTGAATTAATATCTTATTCATGAATATTAAAATATTTTAAGATGTATTATTCTGTAATTACCTAGGGTGTTACACATATAATTTACTTTATTTCATAGGCCATACGATTCTGTTGTTTTTAAAGTAGTATGGATTAATTCCACAATGTCATTATCATCATGACTGTTTATAAGTAAGAATCATCTAGGAAATATTTATCTTCCATTTCAAAGTTTTTTTAAATAAAATACTAAATATTTTTACAATTCTTCTAAAAATTATTAAAGTATTTTTTACCCATGTATTAATTTTTATTAATCTTTTTGAAAGGAAGCATTTTTCATTTTCCTACAGATGTAGCTTTTTACTTATATAGTATAAGTACAGGAAGATTATTCTGGTTTAACTTATAGATAATGAATAGTTTTTTCTTTCTTTCATGTGGTCATAATTCCCTCATTATTCCTTTATAAGCTTTCAATATTATTTTTAATGAATGTTTTTTCATTTAATATTTCTCATTATATTTCTAAAAGAACAATATTTCATCAACGAAATGATATTTTCCTCAAGATATTATATAAATGATATTTCATGATTCCATTATAATTATTTAGAAATAAATGGTTTTAAAAAATTATTTATGTTTTAAATAGTGATTTTTATATAAAAGTCATGTTCCAAGTGATCATTCAAAATCATTTCCATTCAATGATGACATAATTTCTTATAGTTTATGAATAAAATTAATATTATTTATCCAAATGGTTAATGTTTTTATGGATTGTTTTTTAATAAACCCACTTCTTTTCACAGGCTATGCTTTTGGTGAAATTATTAAGGAACGTGTTTCTTTTCTGCTGGTTATGATTTGATTACATTTTTAGGACACCCATTCTATTACATTGGTTATGATATTATTTTTTATGATATTGATGAACTTGTATGTATGATTTCATTTTGTGATTTGTGGGACCAATATCTCCCTCTAATGTGTTGGGTAATGATTTATACCTCATGAGATAGATATAAAGGACCTTGTATACAAAGATGGTTATGGGAGTAAACCATGACTACAATGTTTGTATGAAACATGAACACCATCTAATAAGATGGCCTTGGAATAGATGCTTTGACTAATACAAAAATTATTTTATATGCTTATGTAATGTCACAATAAAATCTATTATTTATATATTATTATTTCATGGATAGTGTTATTTATTTCCTTTTTATACATGTCATGTGAAGTGTCGTCATTATTCCATATTAGTGTTTATGATCATTGATATATAGGGTATGATGTTCAATTTTCATGACCAAGTTCTCATACTATTATACTCATTAAACATCTTACATAACTCCCTATTTTACCCTTACTATGAATATTAGCTCACCCTTTTTTATGCTTCCTTTCCCACAGTTTATAAAGATGTTCATTTTTTATGTGTATAAGAAGTATTATAGTTAAAAAAACTAGTATGAGATAATGTATATAACATATGTACTAGTGTTTATGTTTCCATGTTTCTAATGGAACTATACTAATAAAGTCCTTGGAAGTTTATTTGGGTAATGTATTAAGTATTATGGAAAATTAATTTAATTTATATGTATGTAAAACACGAGTCATTAGAGTTAATATCATCGAAAAATAATAGTTTACCTTTGAAAACATGGATGTGAAATCATTAGTGATATCCATAGGAATACTTATAAGGATATGTCTAGGGATGTCTCTAAGGATACATTTAGGGATGCAAAAAAGTATAAGAAAATGTACAAGAATTTTTTGAAAAGGGCAAACTGATTTGTTTTTGAGAATTACATCCCTATATGGATACTTCAAGTGGATGTGTCTCTAGAAAAGATGTAACATGGGTTAACAACTCTTGTAAGTTACATTGAGCCTCACTCAACATAACCTGGTACATAACAGTGGGCCTGGATGCACACTTGGGTTGAGACTCCCTAGGTTTTTTCGTAATTCAATAACTCTTCATAAATAATCATGAAGGATTTAAATAGAATTTTTATATGAATAACTTTGGATAAACTATATTTTTTATAATAAATAAGTATGACCCAAGATTTATGAATACTATAAGTAAATTTTCATTATTATTTGGTTCCTCAATAAAATAATTGTTTCTTACGAAGTAATTTATTTGTTTCACTAATGTAAGGAACCCTAAGGAACTGGATTAATCTCAAATGTGATGGAAATTTTTCTAATGATAACATAGATGGTATTATCACAAGAGTGAAGTATGTTGTGATCATTCCTAATCATTTTTCATGAAACATGACTAAAAACATATACGTTAACAAACTCTTAGACTCACTAAAGAAGATAAGGACTGAGTTTGCTGAGATTTTGGGTGATGTAGAACATGGAGGAAAGAAGATTCCGTTTCCTTTGTGTCAAGTATGTGGAAAGAATCACATAAGTAAATGTCTTATATAAATTAGAATATTTTTTGAACATGTAATATAATGACAAATATCAATTAAATGTAATTGAAAAATGACAGGTTCGATTAACGTAATAGATGGGAATATTGGACTCCGTAGTAATCAATAAAGGTCAAATTAATTATGTTTGTAAGGAAGTTTATTTATTAAAATTGATTTCTTAAATGGAAATCTCCCAAAAATAATTAGAATGGTGGTACGTGTAATTTTTATATTGTCGATGATGATGAGACTTCAAATGAAATATGGAAGGAAAGAGGTGTTAAGTAATATGATGAGGTAGCCTTATTATGTATTTTGGATGAAGTGGAATAATTGAAGTTTCTATGTATTTTTATTCAAGAATTATGTTATATGAACGTTGTAATATACAAGGATTGATCAATTTATATCTTTCACTTAGGACTTGTTTCTATTGAATGTTTCTGAAGGACTACAAATGTGATTTAATGGAAAGGTGTCATTTTTACTAAGGGGGGATAATGTTTAATTTGTTTTTATGTTAAGATAATTTTGTTTGTATAAATATATTTTGGATATGAATAAGTAAATTGGATTCTAATAATTACCTTGGAAGTAATAAATTATTTTTTACATGTTATTATGCTATCATGGAAGTTGTTTACAACTTTTTAAACATAAGAAATATATTCAATAAGCTTTTGAATAAGTAAAAAAGTATGTTTTAATTAAATATGTTTGATAATTCAGTTTATTACCCTGTTTAAAGGGAATACATGATTTAGGTATTCACAGGGTTGAAATGTGACAACCAATAATTAACATATGATATATGTGATATTAATGTTAAGATGATTTAGTTCACCTAT
The DNA here is from genome assembly GCA_963277665.1 of Viscum album. Lineage (NCBI taxonomy): Eukaryota > Viridiplantae > Streptophyta > Magnoliopsida > Santalales > Viscaceae > Viscum > Viscum album. Next base: position 44,036,448 of record OY728141.1, on the reverse strand, counting down.
TTCTAATGTTTTGTATTTTCATCTTTTAGAAAGATTTTATGGTTATCCATTTATGTAAAGATTATATTAATCTTCAGATGATTTTTTTAGTTTAACATATTATCTCACCATAGATGGATTTATTCATATTTTATAACTTGTTCTAAACTTTTTATTGTGTTAGAGACATATAAAATTTCACATAATTCTTTTTATGCACCTCCACATTTGTTAACAAATTTGGAATGAAAAATTCAACATAATTTATCGGAATAAGAGATGAAGTAGAAGATGATAAAGGAACAAAAATTGGTGAAGTTGTGCTGAAATCATGTAATTATTTCTTCTCATAAAAATTATTTTACATTAGTAAAAATATCATGATGTAAAAATATTGTTATATTGTCACCATTTCAATGATATCAACAACCCTTTCATAATTATTTAGTTTATAGTCTTTTGAATTTTAACATTATTTTTATCACCAACTTTCTTGGGATCAGTTATTGTTATCAATATCTATGATTTCATTTCCATTTCCATTATTCCCAAATCATTACCTATGTTCTCCTACGTAAAGGCATATTTATGATTTAATTTGGGTAACAATAATTTTCGGAATATTACTTTTCAAAAAGAAATTTTTATAGTTTATTTTTATTTTTTGGGTTTTTATGAAAAAAAATTTCAAGTATTAAATATTTAAAAACCTATATGAATTTCTAGGGTGATGTTCATTTCAAGGGGGGTTGAATACAACACCCAGAGATTTTGGGAATTACTATTTCTGAATAAATTTAATTGTTTTATATTTTTCTCTTCACATGAAAATGAAAATATATATATATATTATAATTGAACTAATTTTGTATGTTGTTATATGTCACACTATATTATTCTTGTGTTATAAGCAACACTTACTTGTCTTGTGTTACCCAGAAGAGTGATTATATACCAAACAAAAATATCTTACCATAATTATTTAAATGAGATAGTTATAACCTATACTTTCAAAATAGTAATATAAATATATTAATAAATAAATTTTAAATGTTTTGATATAACTATAATATATTTATAATGAAATATATTATTTTAGGTAAATTTTTATATGATTAGAAATACTATTTTCATAAGGGAACTGCTTTTTTTACTTCAGTGAACAATAATTAAAATAATTTTATAGTCTACTATAAATTTAATTTGATAATGTAAATATTATTTGTTAATTTTAATTTTCAAAATATACATAGGTTGAATTTTTAGTACCTTTTAGAGAAGTTTTATTTTTTGATTAATAGTGAGAAATACAACAATATAAGTGAAAAATTCCTTTTTTGTATAAAATAATTATTATAATATAAATTGATTTTGAAACACATTATAGAAAAATTATAAATATATTTATCCAATGGAGTTCATTGGAATTATTTTTATATTCAAATTAGATATAAAAAGTATTTGAACTTTTGAACGTTATTTTTTCCCATCATCTTGCCGTATTTGTAGGATTAGCATTAAATGAAATTTTTTCATTTTTGTGAGTTATGTATTAAAAAATATATACCTACATGGTTTCAATCGTTAAGATATTTTGAGTCTATTTGAATCAACTTAATTTTTGGATATTATGGATTGTAACTTTAGTAAATTTTTATTTACCATGGTTAAGGGTAAATCATGCAATTATTGGTACATATAATATTTTAATATTATAAAATTACCCAACCAATTATCCTAATTTAATTATATGAGTGTAGATAAAAAAATTAGGATAAAATTCTCACCTTTTTAATCTTCTTGGGTAAGAATATGACATTTGTTGTATTTCATTTAAAGACAAGTTAAAAATTCCATACTCATATGTTTAAAAACTAAATCATTTTTAATATTGGGTTATACATAAGATATATTGAAATATAAATATTTTTTTGAAATCTAATAAATTTATGTCCATCATGATAAATTGTTTTTAATTTTTAGAGAAGAAATAATTTATGTTAAGGCATTAAAAATAATGATGCAGTAATTGATTAATTAATGAAAATATCAGATAAATGATATTTAAAAAATTAAATTAAATATAATTTAAATTAATTAATGACATAAAATAATTATATATATATCATTAAAATATTAGTGAGAAATTATAACTGTTTGTATGTCTATCATGATAATATGATATTTTTTAAAAAGCAAATAATGAATAATATCAAAATTTTCCAAAATTATACATTAAAATAAATAATATTTTATTAAATGATGTAAAATTCATAAAACTGTATAATTAATGAATATTAATATAATAAGTTTATACATTTTATTGATGATCTATTTATGTTTCTTTTTTTATTTTATAGTAACTATATTAATCATAAATATTAAAAATATAATTTTTCATTGTAAAATAAAAAGGGTTTAACTAACGATTAAAGCCAAACAACAAGGTTCATATTGTGACCTAAACTTGTATAAAAATAATTGTATGAGTGGATTCACAATAATACACATATAATATTTTATATAACTCACTTTTTATTTATTTGAAATCAAATATCAATTTTTATTAATATTATATTTTAAGGGTTTCCTAAAGTGACCATCACCTCTCATATTAAAGGGAACCTCCCCCATCACTTCTTCACATCACATGGAACCTTAACACTTGACTGAACATTTCCCAATTCCCATATAATATTACATAGTAATTTTATAGAGGATTTGGTAATTTCAATAGAACAATTCTATTTCCCCTAATAGGATATCTAGAGGGATATTTTCAAAGAATTGGTAATCTCCTTACTAACTCTTTAAAAATAGGTTATTCCTCTACATCCTCATCATTTTTTTTATTCCATTATAAAGTAATAAATATATTATAAAATATATAATGATATTTTAATCATATTATGGAGTAACCATTTTTGTCATTTTATTAATCCTATCAAAAATGAAAGTACCATGCATGTATACGTATGACTTACTGTCGTCATGCCATGGTGTAATTTTATTTCCTCACTGCATTATTTGGAAGGATATAGTGATGGATATAATAGATATAAATTATAAATATTATATTATATTTGTAATTTATAAATAATTCACTATATAATTTACGTCCTTTTTCCATTAATAGAATTATATCATTGCTCATGCGTACGTAGGACCTACCATCTCCAAGATGTGATAAGATTCATCTTCAATGATAACAATTTAAAGAATGATTGTCAAAATGAATATAATGAATAAATAAGATATTATAATTCAAATAAAATAATATATATATATATATATATATATATTAATATATGTCATTTATCTTTTTCTGTTTAGAATGATAAGAAAATAGAAACAACATTCATGCGTTTGTACAACTTACAGTCTCCATGAATGGTGTATTACATTCCTTATGTATATATTATATATATATTTTTATTGTAGAAATATATGATATATAAATCATTCTTACATTCATGAAGTAATTATATCATGATCTTTGAAATATGATCAATAAAAAAATATCAAATCATGTATGGTAAACAAAGTAGTTATTAATTGAAATGTTTCATTCACATGGAATTGTTAATAAATTTGGTACATAAAGTAATAATTAAATCATATTTTCTCTCTTAACTATTATTAAGATTATATTATTAGATAATAATATGTTTAAAACGATTATTTAGTAGTTTTAGACATGTTTGGATGGAATGCTACCTATGTTAAATGATTTTTGTCTTACCTTTACTTCTGTTAGACACATGCCTCATACACTACTTGTTTCTTATATATTGTGTATATAAAACCGACGAATGACTATTATGTATCTTAAGAATAATATTATGTTATTCAAAAGTATTTATAATTTACTTATTTTCATGGGGTATATGATAATACTATTTATAAAGTTGTAAGGGTTAATTATAAAATCACATTATTATGAGGATTTTTTATATGTAATTATCTACATGAAAATATTTATCTTCCTTTTCAATGTTTCTTAAAAGTGTATTCCAAAATATTATTACATCAACTATAAACTTTTTAAAATTCATTTTTACAAATCATTTACTTTTTATTAAACATGTTGAAAGGAATCGTTTTTCAATTTCCTAATGAGGTAGTTTTTTACATTTCAGGAAAAAGTAAGAGAAGAATGTTTCTTTTTGAATTCTATTTGTACGAACAGATTTTTCAGATTTCATGACATCATAATTCCTTGAGGCTTACCTTATAATGTTTAAATATTATTTATAATGAAATTTCTCTCCTTCTAATATTGCGTGGTATTTTAATAAATGAAAATGATTTCAAAAATGAAATGATATTTTCCTCAAGAAATAATTTAAATTATTTTTCATTATTACTTTATATGTTTTAAAAGTGGTTTTAAATAAAAGGGTTTTGAAAATGTTATCTTTTCTAATGTTATTTTAAAGAAAATTCTTGTTGCACATTATCTTTAAAAATAATTTCCCATCTAAGATGACTTTCATTGTCATAGTTCAACAATTCCATTCATTTTTTTATCTGAATAATTTATTATTTGATGGAATTACAATTATGAAACATGATTCTTTTCATAGGTTATTATTTTAATGAAATGATTATGAAACCTATAACTTTTCCACTATATATGATATGATTATATGTTTATGACACCCATTACCATACATTGGTTATGGTATGATTTTTTTCTGATATTGTGGAATAGGTATATAAGACATCATTATGTGACGAGTGGGGCCTATATGTCTCTCCAATTCATTGGATAAATATTTATATCTCACGAGAGATACATAAAGGACCTTGCCTGCAATGATCATTATTGGAGTGAACCATGACTACCAATATGGTTTGGGTAGTAAAACCATACTACTATGATGTATTTAGACGCAATTCCCTCCATACTATGGAAATCATTTATATGATTATGTATATGAAAAAATTCAATATTTTATTCGTAGTATATTATTTCATGGATTACGCTATTTATTTCCTTATGTTTCATATATTATGAACTATCAATCTTTATTCCATGATTCATGTTTATGATCATTGATAAGAAGGGTATGATATTATTTTCTCATTATCATGTTCTCATAACCTTATATTAATGAATATGCTTACAAATCTACCTTGATTACCATTACTAGGTGTCACAAACCTGTACGGGTTCCCTAGTAACTCGATAACTGTGTCATACCTGACATAGCCTGAAGGGTGTTAGTGATCCCCATGGGTCAGTGACCAGAACCTAGCATCACATAACATGCATGTGGGAATGATTTTTTCCATCAACAATACAGATGAAAAGAAACAAGATACTATGCATAAAAAAAATTCCCTAGGAGTAATGTTCCAGAATTCAATATGGCATAAACCATCCCAAAGAACTATAACCAAAGTACCAAAATAGGGAAAACATCCCAAGGTCCTGTTGAACCAACTTTCCAAACCCAATAATCAATAGCTGGATCCACCTCGAAGACATATTATCCCCTTTCTCGGACGTGGAAGGAGAAATTCTACAAACAGCTGAAGAAAAAAGTAGGGTGTGAGCTAAAAACCCCAGTAGAGTCTCACCACAAACTCTATAACAAATTCCAAAAATTGATTAAACAAAAGAATTATTTCTATTTTTAAAGATAAATAGCTTTGACATTTTAGAGCATAATTAAATAAATCATGTCATACATTTCAAATAATAGAAAAATACATTAAACAAAGACTTTATAAAATGATGAAATATTTCTAAAATAGTGACTTAAATAATATACTCACATAAAACAGTTTTAGTGAAATCAGAAGGCATGCAATGTCATTAAAAGTCATTGGCATACATTTATATCTCAAACATAAATAAACAAGTGAGCAACATGGTCATCTGCAAAAGATATGATAGTATTAACCATCTATAGGATTCTCCACTCCCTATTTGAAGTCAGCAAAATGTCTATATACACATCCCTCTGAAATTGGCCAAAAGGGACTGATCACCAACATATCGGGGATGTGACCCACTGAAAGCATATTTTAGAATGTTTTCATAGCATAGAGTGTATCCAAATAACTCACAAATTACCAAAGTCTTGCATGATCTCTTACATGATTGTTGATGTATTTTAATACTTCTTAAAATATGATCAATCACATTCTTCCATTTTTAAATTTTCAATTTCATTCCATTTAAAACCAAACAGATTTTATTCAAAAACATTCCTTTTCACAAGAGAAAACCACTGGGTTTCTATCAAATCATTTTAATCCATTTTCACCAGTTTGAAATCCATTCAAAACCAATTCCATAATTACACAATTTATTTCCACAATTAAATTAAAAAATTTATTTGAAATAATTTCCATAAAACCCACAATTTAAATTAAACAATTCAAATCAGTGAATTTCAATAAAGACACCCAATTCAATGGAATTCGGTTCTTTTTCAAATTTCCATGACAAAACTATTTCAAATATCTCAATACAATAGAATTTGTTTTTATCAATTTAATTTAAAGATAATTTGAGAAATTGAATTTATATCAGTAACTGATAAAAAACCAAGCAATATAAGGATAATAAATTTTGCTAATCGGAACATAACCACCTACTTCATGGTCATCGATGTCAGCGACAATGATAATCCACCTAGCCTGGTTTAATACACCTCATCAGGACCCAATTATCATAAGCATCGACACACCAATGTTCGAGGTTCATCAAGGGGTCCTATAACAAATGATAGTTATTTTATTTCAAAAAGAAATAAAATTTCACATGTGATAATACATTGTCTCTCTGGAATAATTTTCCATATATGAATTAAAACAATACATGCCATAATTTCATTTTATCCCACATTGATAATTCCAAATTATCAATTGAAATTTTACATGCGATGATAAATTCTCTCTTCTCAATAATTATCAAATTATTATTTTGAATATCACATTTGATCATAAGAAATATCGATAAGACTAATTATAAACCTTGTTTGATAATTATATACATAAAATAACATGAGAACAGATGTGGTATTCCACATAATTATTATTAGTTTTAAGTATATATATATATATATATTTATGTGTGTATATATATATCAAAATATCATTTGATAAATGAAATTAATTATTGTCTTGATGTTAAAATAAATTATCATAATCATTTGTTCATAAATATTTATACTTATCATTTAGTAACATCAAAAAAATTATCGCTTGATAATTTTAAAAATTATCCTTTGATAATTCAATGAAATTGTTATATAAAAATTCTATAAACTATATATTGATAAAATAATGCATTTATTGTTAGAAAAAAAATTGACATATTATCTTTTCATAAATTATTGATCATAACTTTTTATATATTTTCACTATTATCCTATGATAATTTGTATAAAATTATCTTCGATAATATCATGAATAATATTTTGATATCTATTAATAGAATATCCCTCCATTATTTGGGTTCCATCAATTGATAAATAAATTTTTTATAATTATCATTGAATAATTTTGGAATTATCTTTATATAATTTGTTAAAAATTTAACACTAATAAATCTTGGTTTTATCTTTTATTTTAAATTCCATTATTTTTATTTATTTATTTTTTGAGAATAGAGAATAATGAATTGGAAGAATAAAAAACACAAAAAATAATCAAAGAACTAGTGTCCCCACATATTGGACCAACGCATGATGGAGTTGCCACTGCAATAGGAGAAGACCATAAAGAGGGATAGAACATCATAACTCACATGCCAAAATAAATCATGGTCATCATATTTGTCCTAATCATCCAAGAATCACAACCAAAGGTTTTGGGTATTTAGAAGCCAAAAATTGTATGGTTCATTCACCCATGAAATTAAAACCCTTATTGAATCCACAGTTTCAACTGAAAATTGATGTTGGATGGATTAAATATACTCTATTAATGCATTAGTAACTGAAACGATCAAGAAATATTAAAAAACGAAGGATTTGAAATGAATCATCCATCAAAAATAGAGTTATCTCTATTGAGGAAGATGTCTTGTATGAAAAAATGAATTTTCAATTATTTTAAGTAAAATAATAAAATTATTATTTAACATAAATAATAAAAAACACCAAATGACAGTTGCACATAGAAATTATACCCAATCTAAGGTAAACAACTCATTCCAGACATAATGATGGACTCACATTTCTCTAACGATGAACGATTTGAGTGATATTAATGATTTATTAATGAAAGATTGGAATATTTAATTTATTGAAATAAAAAAGTGTTATTTTTTGAGAGAGGAATCTAAATGCCCATCACTTACAAATATTATAACATTTCTAGGGTAAACCCCTCATTCCGGACCCATAGGTGCTCTCTTATTTCCTATATGATGCACCATTGGAGAGGTATTTAATTATTTTTAATATATAATATATTAAATATTATTTAATAACTATATATCACAAGAGAGACTTCCAAATATATAGTGCCTTCAAATGTTATACCTCGTCTAGGGTAAACACCATATTTCGGACATAACAGTTGTCATAGATTTCTCAAAGACATCGTTTGGAAGTTTTTTCAATGAAAATTACTTTTTTATTTCCATACACTTTTAAGGAAAATTTAGAACCCATTACATCAAGAAATAAACACACAAAAGTATCAAACATACCAAAAATGATGTTCAAAAAACAATGCTCCCCACAAAAGTGAAGCTCCTCCCGACAACTAAAACCATAATGTCCAGCTTCCATTGTCTCATCGTAGCCCGGCTAGCTGACCCATACCAAAGAGCATGGGAATTGTACTGATGGCCAAAGCCACACCCTCTCAAACTTTTGATTTAGAAAATCCATGAAACAGTGAAAAATCATTTCCATGAACCTCATTTGAAGCATCTTTTTTTAAGAAAATGTTGCAGAATCCCTTGAGCAGTGGCATTTTGAGAAAAAAAACACCATCACATCTAAACTGCCAACATTTTCCAAACAGCATACCTCCATTGTAAAGGCTTCACTACCATGTAAAATCACTCACTTGGTGCGCACAAAAAAACGTCTTTGAATCATGTTCATCATTAAATCAATATGGTCTTAAATGAATACTCCACAATAAAATGCACACAACTCGACTAATCCCATTTTAAATCTCAACATCTTGACACAAATTAGCTTCATGTTTCTTGATTCTGAACAATTAACCATGAAACCAAAATCCCAAACACCGAAAATTTATCACTGGTCACCATAACTGAAGGCAGAACCTGACATCATTGACACAGTGCTCCACCAAGACCACCGAATAACAAAAACCAAAAAATTGCAAACAAAGTTAAAAAAACAAACTAGGTCAGAAAAATGCACATCTCTGGCCCCATATCTCCAGAAGAAGTCCCCTCTACAAGCTACAGAAGAAAATACAGATCCTAACGCCACCTTCAAAACCACACTTGGAGACCATATTCTCCCTACACACCTGAAGATGACACGAAATGAGGCGGCAACCCCCAGCCCACAACAACAGGACCACACACCTTGGAACAACACCACTTCGCCATGGGGAACCCTAGCATGTTAAAAGGATAGGGAGAGATAAAAGCCACCTGTGGATGAGGTTCTTCGAGGATGTTGATCCTGAACGATAAACCATTTTTCCCATTTAACGAAATAATCATTTAACCCCTGAAGGGTTAAGAATACCTAAAACATTAATGGGATGTTACAACCTCCCCACCATAGGAACATTTTTTCCATATAAAGCCTATAAGGAAGACTCCATATAATACAAACCGAAGTTATCTTCCTCTCATGAATTACCTTGGTCTCATAATCAACAACCATGACACATCATTTAGTCATAGATAAAACTGGTTTCACATTAAGTTCATGCCAACTTAGAACATGAGATGTTTTAGAAAAATGCTTTCTATGCTATGATACATAAAACACATTATGTATCAACATAAGTTTTACTGTTATTGTTAAATGATATTCAAAATTTCACCACCTAGTCAACAAACTAAAATAATACCTCAAAACAAAGAGAAAGATGCTCTTGCCTCCCAAGCCGTTAATGTCCTTACCAGGGTGAAAACTTCAAGAATACATGGTCATTAAAACTTCTACTTTATGTCTTATAACATCTTAGTTATTTCTAGGTGTACAAACCATTGGAAATTATGGGAATACCCCATTATATCTTTCTTTGTCGCAAACGATGTAACATAACTGTTCCGATTACACAGAACACCCTATATGAAGAACAACCACTAAGCATCAGTCTCTCCACAATAAGGACAGTATCAAATGATTATGGAATTCTTATACAGCCTTCTATTCCTAATGAATAATCCTGAGAAGAGTGGATGTTAGAGAACGATCAGATTTCATGGTAGAGAGAACGCGCACCGCCAAAGGTGACACACTTTGGTGAATAGAGTATTCATCAAGAAGATCAACCAATTAAGAAATTAGTTATATAAGTTCATCTAGAGACATTGGTTAATATGGAAAAAACTGGTTGAGTATCAGGCATCAAGTCAATGTAAAACACAAACTCTCTTACTAATGGTATACCATAAAAATTAGAAGGAAATGCGATGGGGAACATAATGACAACTTGAGGGAGATCACTTCTCCAAATCAGAATAAAACACTAATATTACCTTCCCCAACATCAAATAAAAAGGTATGGAACTGTTTTACCTTGGGTATCATTCTCATTAAATGAAAAAAGACACACCACTTGGTGTGTCAAGGTAGACCCATTGAAGATAACAAATCAATCTAGATTTATTGGCAATGAGCCAATCCATATTGAATATGACGTCAAGAGAATTCATGTTGAGTACCAAAAAACTCTATGTATGTTTGAAATATGATAGATAGAGGAAACAAGAATAACTACAGAGACCCTACACTCTCATCGCAACCCCATTTCACAAGATAAAAGATTCATAGGATGATTAAGAAGGACAACAGTATCGGTTCAAAAAAATATGGGTGAGATGCATCTGTATCAAATAGGGAATCTAATAAATATGAAGCTATAGTCATGATACCTATCATGGTCTCTAGACTTGTATCATCTATCTATAGATACTCTTCCACTATGTGAAGAAGCTTCATTCTAAATGCATGTGGCTGGAACCATTTTTTAAGTTAAAATTTTGATTTCGCTATAGTTTTTTATGGTCTTCATGATATCACCTCAACTAGATACAGAACCAAAATATGATTCACTCACTGATGTTCAAAAATAGCCTCCTACTAGAACTGATTCTAATTTCTTCACGGGGTAATTTAGTTACACAACATCAGCTTTCAAAAGGAAGACATTATATTAACACTCAGACTGAGTAATGAGAGAAATTATTCTCAATATAAGGAACAAACATGATTTGGATTTCACTCTATCCAAATCACAATAGGGAAAAGACTGGAACTACACCACAAGACGTCTTTACCTAACCACATCTGGCCACATAAGGTTTATTGTCGTAAGAGTTGGCTAGAAAATCAATCACAACTACCTTCTAAGTCCTGAAAAGATTTCACAAAAGCATTCTCACTTCAAGACAAAGGCTCAACCTTCCTTTGATACCATTTTGTCATCAACCCGCCTGTGTACCCTAGTAACATGATAACCAAGATAGCTTTAAAATATCTCTAATGTCATTCTTGATCCCCATAAGTCAGTGACTAGCACCTCACATCACACAATATGAAAGTGGGAATGATTTTTCTATCATCAATGCAGATAAAAAGAAACAAGATAGTATGTATAACAAAAAACTCCACTAGGAGTAGTATACCTGATGTCAACAAGGAATAAACCATCCCAAAGCACTACATCCAATGTACAGAAATTGGGAAAATAGCTTATGGTCACATGGAACACAACTCACCAAGCCCAATTCCCAATAGCTTGATTCAACTCCAAGTGATCATTTCCCCTTGCTCGGACCTGGATAGATAATGTCTACAAACACCCAAAGAAAAATGTACGATGTGAGATAAAAATACCAGTAGGGTCTCACCACAGTTTCCATAACATATGCCAACAATTGATAAACAAATGTAATGCTTTAAATTTTTAAGATAAACTGGTTTGAAATTTTAAATCATAATTAAAAAAATCATGTTATACAGTTTAAATGATAGAAAACTACTTTAAAAAAATACTTTATAAAATGATGGAATATTTTTAAAATAATGACTTAAAAAAAGTTACATAAAATAGTTTTTGTAAAATAAGTAGGAATGTAATGTAGTTCAAAAACATTATCATACATTTATATCTCATATATAAATAAACAAGCGACCAACATGGTTATTTAAAAAATGTATTATAATATTAACCATCTATAGGATTCCACACTCTCTATATGAAGTCAAAAAAAATTTATAGACACGTACCTATGACATTGGACAAAGGAGACTCATCGCCAACCTATCAAAGATGTCACCCTCCACTCTATGTTTTAGAATGTTGTTTTGGAATAGAGTGTATCCAAATAACTCAGTAACTACTTAAGGCTTGCATACGCTCTTATATTATGCATTAAATATTTTACGACTACTTAAAACATGATAAATAAAATTCTTCCATTTCACAAGTTCCAATTTTATTTCATTTAAAACCAAATAGGTTTTATTCAAAAACATGTCTTTTTCATAAGATAAAACCACTGGGTTTCTATCAAATAAATATAATCTATTTTCACCAGTTTTAAATCAATTAAAAACCAATTCCATAATTAAAAAATTTATTTCCATAATTAAATTCAACAATTTAATTGAATTCATTTCCATCAAATCCACAATTTATATTAAAAAAATTATAGTGATCAATCTTTATAAACATGACCAATTAAATGGAATTGAGTTTTTTTCCATATTTCCATGCCAAAACCTTCTAAATATCTTGATTCACGAGAATTGGTTTTTATCACATTAATTGAAAGAAAATTTCAACAATGGTATTTAAATCATCAATTTAAATAAATCAATCAACACTAGGATAATAAATTTGGCTAATCGGAACAGAACCACCTACATCAAGGTCATCAATGTCGGTGGCATAGAAAATCCACCCATTTTTGTTCAATACACCTCTTCAAGACCCTATTATAATAGGTGTTGACACACCAAAGTTCTATGTTCATCAAGGGGTCCTAAAACCAATGTCAGTTATTTTATTTGGAAAAGAAATAAAATTTCACATTTGATAATCCATGTTCTCTCCTAAATAATTTTCCAATTTTGGATTAAAATAATAAATGGAATAATTTATTTTATCCCTCATGGAAAATTTCTAATTTTTGATTAATGTATTACATGTGACGATACGTTCTCTCTCCTTGATAATTCTCAAATTATCATTTTTATTATCACATGCGATCACAAGAAATTTCGATAAGAGTATCTATAAACTTCATTTGATAATTATACCCCTAAAAGAACTTGAGTACAGAGGTGAAATTCTTCATAATTATTCTTTTTTAAAATATATATATATATATATATCAAAATTTAATTTGATAAATCAAAATAATTATTGTCTTCCAGTTAAAATAAATTATCATAATCATCTCTTCGTAATTATTTATAAATATCCTTTAGTAACTTCAAAAAAATTATTTCATGATAATTTTAATAATTATCCTTTGACAATTCAATGAAATTTTCATCTAGAAATTCTATAAACTATCCATTGATAAAATCATGTGTTTATCATTAGATAATTTTTATTCCATAAATTTTATTTTGATAAATTATTACAATTATCATTTAATAAATTTTCACTATTATCCAATTATAATTTGAATAAAATTGTCTTCCATAATTTCAAGAAAAATATTTTGATATTTATTAGTAGAATTTCCCCACATTATTTGGGTTCTATCAGTTGATAAATCAATTTCAGAAAATTATCATTGAATAATTTGGGTAATTATCTTTTTATAATTTGTTTAAAAATTAACCCTAATAAATCAGCGTCTTATTATTTATTTTAAATTCCACTATTTTTATTTATTCATTTTTGAGAAGAGAGAATAATTAAATTGAATAAAGAAAAAAATGAAATGAAATAAAGAACCAGTGACGCCACACATTAGAGCTGCGCATGATGGAGTCACCACTGCCAAAGTATAAGACCATGTAAGAGGGATGTAACATCACCGATCACCTACATAAAGAAATAATGGTCCTCAAATTTGACCTAATTAACAAAGAACCATAATCATAGGGTTCATGTATTTAGAATCGAAACTATGTATGGATCCTTCACCCAGGAAATCAAAACCCTTATGAAATGGACTATTTCAATATAAAATTTATTGTAGAGTTGTTTAATTTACTCCATTAATGCGGTGGAAACTGAAATGGCCAAGAAATATTAAAAACAGAGGTTTTGAAATGTATCAATCGTAAAAAATGGAGGTTTCTCCGTTGGGGAAGATGAATTATATGAAAAGAAATGAATTTTCAATTATTTTAAGTAATATAATCAAATAATTATTTAACATGAATATTAAGAAACACTCAACAAAAGTTTCACAATGATGTTATTACCCATTTAGGGTAAAATCCATGTTTTAGAAAAAATGGTGGTCTCCGAATTCTCAAATGATAAACGGTTTGAGAGATATTAATAATTTTTTAATGAAAAGTTGGAATAATTATTAAGTAAAATAAAAGGTGTTATTTTTGTGAGAAAGGAGTCGAAATTCCAAATTCTTAAAAATGTTATACCCCATCTAGAGTAAACCCCTCATTCCAAACCCATCAGTGGTCTCAGATTTCTCATTAGACCGACCATTTGGGAAATATTTTTTTTTAAAAATAATATATTATATAATATTTAATAACTTTATATCATGAGAGAGACATTCAAATGTTCAATTCCATTTATTTTAGTACCCCTCTTAGTGTAAACACCATATTAATGACAAAATAGTGGTCTCAGATATTTGAAACGATGCATTGTTTTGGACTTATTTAAATATTTTGAATAAAAAGTGTACACTTAATATATTCTATTTAATAATTTTATTATTTCTTGGGTGTGCTTTTGTGGGCCATGGAAACTCACACATACTCAGTGTTTAACTCTAAAAATATTTAATTGAATATTATGGAGTGTTAACTGGGTGTTTTAGCATTCTGCGACGTGTTTAACAAAAACACAATTTTTCAGTAATAAACCATTTTCCCATTTAATGAAATAATCATTTAACCGAAGAAGGTTTACAGATACCTAAAATAATCAAGGGATGTTACTTTGGGAATATGAGTTCACCATTTTTTATGTTTCTTTTTCTTTAGGTAATAAATATATGTGTCATGTTTGATGTGTCTAAGAAGGGGCTGGACAGAAATACCTAGTATGAGTATTGTAGATCACATGTGTACCAAAGTTTATGTTTCCATGTTTTCAATGGAACTAGATTAATATGGTATTTATGTGTTTTTTGTGTAATGTATTATATATTTGACAAAAGTAATGTAATGTACACATATGTCATGAATGGGTCATTATGTGGTTCAGGGGTCAAGAAATATAATAATTGGTTAAAAATGGTTCAACCATCATACTATATCAGAAGAAACCATTTTGGTTGATGAAGAAACATTAAAAACCAATCATACAACATTCTATAACAAGGCATTATATAATTTGGAAAGGAATAAAGGTGTGTAAGTATGAAATGACTAATGTATGTTATATATCTAAGATTTTAAATGTCTTGTGAATATTATGATTCTTAAATGATGAATGAATGAAACCCATCCCTTTACATACCAGGACAAGAGTTAAATACCATAAATCTGTAACTACTGTAAGTACATTAATCACTCAAGGTGAAATAGTAATCTCTAGTAATGACTATGGAAAAAAATAATCACATCCCCAATGAATTGATCATCCCCCCATGAATGGGTTGGATGGACCCATAAATGATCTATTTAACATGTTTTGTCTTGTTCTTAGTCTCTTATCTGAAATCCAAAAACAATACCACAATGGAAGAGAACCTCTGATATCACTTTTAAGATCCGCATCCATATCACTCAATTAGATTACTTGAACTGGTTGGCCACCGAGCCTTATGTACGGCTCCCCATACACCAGAGTCTTCTAACTAACAACAATGGTCTATTGGTGGTATAATGTGGGGACTATACCCTATAGAATAGAAAAAATTTAATCATAAGTAGTAAATAAAATTATAATGAGTGGAATATAACAATAACTAACAAGTATACAAAATCAAATAACTTTTCTAGTGCTAGAAAAAACATCCATGCATGAACATAGAGTCATAACTACAAAATAGTCATCATAAAATAGGTAATAAATATGATAGGACTAGATTGAAAAAGAATAAATAAATGATCCAACTCTAGTAGGTAGCTCGAGTAGTTTCTATTCCTCGATCCCCATATATTTCCTAGTCTATAAACAATTAAACAATAATATTCAGAAGAAAAGCCTTATCCTATTGTCGGAATACATTCTCGGGTACCAAATAGTGGCCCAAATAGGGTGTGACTAAAACTCATTAGACCACCACGATCATATTCTAGAGTAATCTAGTCTGTGTATATTAAATAAGGTAGTGTGATTGTATAATAAATAAATATGTAAATCAGCTTGGGCTCCTCTAAAAACCCTTGGACCATCATACCTTCTTCTTCATAATATATAATGACTCCAAACATTATCCATCATGTATATATTGATATTTACATGTAATTACATATGTATTCACATATATTCATTCACAAGAGAGGATAATTGTAGTAACACCAAGGAATATAGATACTAAAATTAAAATATGTTTAATATTTTAAAACATCCGCCATTCCCCCTGATTTTAAATGAATTGATAATGGATTCTATACATGATATTAAGAAAATGATAAATGATTCCATTCCCAAAATTCTCAAATGATTTAAATGGGAAAACATACAAGTCAATATCAAAAATATTAAAAGGGTCATCATTCCCTATAATTAACAATGTATCATAAGAGGCAACATTGTTGTTGATCCAAATAATAATAAGTTAAAAAATTCTTAATTATCTCTATATAATAATATGATATTTCATTCTCAATGAACATCCATTGATATAATGAGGGACACCATGTCTGAGAATTTCTAGTGAAATGATGACAGTAATTATGCCCAATAATTACCCTAACTATAGTTATACATCACAATTTATTGAGGAATGGTGGTGTTTCAATAATTTTCCATTTCATTAATAACATGAAATTATATTGAAATAAAACAAACACGAATTAGCATGTGGTTTAGTCACATAGGTATATGAATGGTCCAACTGACTTGGTTTCTCAATTTACTTTTCACTTATATTATTTTAACATTCTAATAAAAAGGAAATGAAACACACCTCATATGTGATTCATTTCATAGAAAATAACATACCTTAACAATCCAATCATGATTATAACTATATAAAATCAATTTTTAAATTATTTCTTATCAAGATCTCACAATTATTTATTTGACTAACAAAGAAAAATTCCATTTTAATTTATTCCATCAATGAATTCTATATTTATTTTTATAATGGGGGCATGATGAATTATAACCAATAAGAAGTTCAACCTATAAAACTAAGAGACCTAATAATCATTTAGAAATTGAACATGCTTTATCGGTTGTTTATTCAAAAAATCCATCCATTTCATTCATGGTGATTATAAAATTTTCCCCAAAGTGGTGTACAATGTTGAGGTAGATGACCTCCAATAATGGAAATGGGTGCCAAGGATAACCAATTCATGGTATTGAATTTTTTTTGTTAATTTTACAATTTTGAGGAGTATAACATGATTTTCAATTTGTGGCACAACAATTCTTTTTATATATGATGGAACTATAATGAATAATATTATAGGCCACATACCTTATACCAAGGATGGTTCACTCACCCATTCACTATCATTGATTCAAGATGAAATGAGCGATATTGAAGAAATAAAAAATGACATAAAAATATGGAACATGATCATGTATGAAAATAGAATATGATAAAAAATGATAAAATAAGAAAGAAATGAGAGGAATTACAAAATAACTGAGTTTCATCCAACATAAATGATGGAAAATGATTTTGAGGCTCATTGAAAGATATCCAAAAGCATATAAGATAGGGAGAGGAGGTGATTCATGACTGGTTTGGGGGTGTTGTGCATCAGTGTGTGAAAAAATGAGAAAGTAAGACTAATGGAGTACATGAAACAAGGTGAATTTATACTTATTTAATAAGTGACATGTTTTGGACATATCGATTTAAAAATAGTTCATGTCACCTAGAGCACTTACACTATCCCACATGCTTTATTCGGCCCTCCACATGGTTAAAAATAATTGTGTGCCGATAAAATTTAGCCAAACAGTTTTAGATGTATCATTATACAAACCACACACAATATGTGCACACAAAACTACCTATCCTAAACTAATTCTTCATAGCATAACAATTTGGAAACTCATATAGAGTCCCAAGATGCCTCTCTTGAAATAAAAAACATTTAAAACAATAATTGTATGTGTTAAAACTATTATAATCACCTTTTGAAACATGTTTTACAATTTGGATCATCCAAGAAATAAAAAAATTAAATTAATTTTACTATTCAACCGGTCCAAAACATAGAACATTACATATACTTTTCAAGAATAATTTTGGGTGAGGGTCCGTTATGTGTTTATTTTATTCAAATGGGTGAAATTTCCCATTTTTGAATGTCCTTGGAACTATTATCTATACCATTTTTATTGGTTATGTGCATTATGCATTGTGGAAGAATAATTAGGGATATATTACATGTTTAATTTAGTTGATTTGTTGAAAAATAGTATATGAGACATCTTGTCGTTTTTGGAGCAGTGGTAGGTAGAAGAACAGACATGCAGAATGTGATATGAAGGTGAGGATGTTTCTAACGAAGCCTTTGTCACATAAAAGATGAAGTTATTTTTGGTATCCTTGATTGGAGTCTTGTATTTTGATTTCATTTTCAACTATTATAGAGATTTACTATGTGGTATGCTACTATTAGGTTGTTTATAAATATTTAAGGAGTTATTTAGAATAATACCATGTTTTTTTAAGTTGGATGAAAAATTAAATGGGTAAAAGTTTTCAATTTAGGTTTCCCCAAACCCAACAATAAATTTGACCATATTTATATATGGATGTAGTAGGGATTATATGGTTAGTAAAAATATTGGGTAATTGAGTGTCCAACCCATGAAACTCTAACAGAACACTATAATATTTTAGGATTTATTCCTCTTGATTTATTCCTTATGATTTATAAATGTATATATTATAATTTTTATATCATCTAGAACTGAATCACCAGGCCTTAGATGGAATTACCCATGAACTTATGCACTTATCCCCATACAAAATAGGGTGAAGAGTAGTAGTGAGGGTCTAAGTACGATATTGGGGAGACCATACCCTCTGTATCATGTCATCGATTAGGATAATAAGAAATAATAGTAGGATAGTTAATAAATAATCAGAGTAAAATCAGAAAGATAATGATGATATACATAAGAGAACTACCTAGCTCTAAATTTTTTAATCATGTTCAGAGCATGTAACCAAGATAAATTAAATATTGCAGGTCAACTTGATATCATCCTTGTCTACCAATATCTTCATACTCTAATGCGCACCCATCTACCATAGGTCCTTTTCCCTTCACTGGGACTCTCATGAAATCTATATGTACAACAAAATTTCTCAATAGGGTGTGAGTACAAGACTCGGTAAGATACCATCAATGCATCCTTACCTTGTATACTCATGTATAAAAAGTGTATTCCATAATAATATTAATTGCAATAAGAATAAATAGATAGTTCAAAACCATACTATAGTGCAATAACCAAGCTTCCACCAAACCGCTCGCAACACCTCCTTCAGCTCCATGCCGTAAAGAAAATAATGGAATGTATCAATGTGCATAGACCATCACATTGGACATAGAATCCATCTATAAATGGAGCATTTCAAGGATCACATAATCCATGTATGAGTTTCAGTAATATGATTGATTGGTATTAAACATGTAATCCATCAATTATAAATGTTAAGGCTATAAGTCATGGACTAGATCATGCCTCGAAATAAGGGATCATATCATAGGCCATGATTGTAATCCATCACATTACAGTGATCGCATGGGTAAGTCATCTTGGTTATACCCTCCATAGGTTCAATACTCAATACCATCATGCCACTAATGTGCTTCCTAATGTCATGCCTCTAGGTTATCCTTCCCCATAAACTATTCTCAGTTCGATCATTGTTTTCATTTCAGCATGCACACACTCTCCTTCCCAAAATGACCACCAAGTCAATTGTAATATATATAAAATATTAAAAATACATTGAATGTGTATCACATGTATATCAGTATATACTATCAATATAACTGCATGTGAACACATAAAACATTGAAAAAATCTATACAAGTAAAACTCATGGAAATCATAGATCATAATAGATATCGTGGGTATGCATACACCCATATTACATCACAATAACTCATAATTAAAAGAAATTACAACATAAATAATCAAAATGAAAAAATTTGTAAAATGATATCCCAAGAGGTATGGAACATACTAACTCATAGTCATTATTGTCAATGACAATTATAAACTACCTTTTGTGGTTTGATAACTGGTGTAGTGACTGGAACAGGCAAGAAAACATCCTCAGGAGACTTATTATAATAGTTATTAGAACATTGAAACTTGAATTACATCAATCATTCCAATAAAAAACTATATATTTTATTTCACAAGGAAATGAAATTCAATAAGTGATGACACATTTCTCTATAGGGTTTAAATTTTTCTCT
The DNA here is from genome assembly GCA_963277665.1 of Viscum album. Taxonomy (NCBI): domain Eukaryota; kingdom Viridiplantae; phylum Streptophyta; class Magnoliopsida; order Santalales; family Viscaceae; genus Viscum; species Viscum album. The sequence continues at coordinate 44,015,542 of OY728141.1, read as the reverse complement.
CAGACTAGCCACTTGTCTAAGGATGATATGTAGTGTAGAAATAGATCTTTGAATCAACATATTGATGCGTACTTAATCAAAACATTAACGTAAACTACTGATGCTGACAAGATACAATTTAATGTCATACCCCCTAAAACCTAACCACTTCATTAGACTATATCATTGTAAGAGGATTTTTAGATAAATATTCATTGATATCAATGATGTGTGATGAATGTTTAAGGCAATCATCTAAAAACCATAATTACTATAACATCAATTATAAGATAAACTCTAAAGGTTACCCATGCCTTTGATCATAAGAATAAAAAGTTTAAATGTATTCATCCTTATATAAGTTTTTCACTAAAACATATACAAAACCAAAGGGTTGTATTTCCAAAAATGTCTCCTAAAATACCTTTAATATCAATAAATTCACATTACATAATACCTAAAAATCATTTTCATTCAATTTAAATATTTGATCAACCTTAAACTCATAAATCGATAATGGTATCCATAAATATTATGTTAATATAACATTAAGATAAATATGCTTAAAAAGTGACACAATCCTTATATGTTTCCTGATATTTATAACAAAAATACAATCACTAAAATACTTCTACAACATAATTCACTAATACATATACATATAAACATCATCTAATTCATCTCATAGATTATAATAGAATATTTAATTCCATTTTCATGGTGATAAAACATTCTTTAGCATTAACTCAGATAATTCCCATATTCCCTATATATAATACATTGAACTAATAAATAATTTTTCACTATATAACCTTATTTTGAAAAAATATAACCTCTTCACCTCCATTTTCGATATTATTATAGGTTCATCTTTCCACATTTATGACATGTATTAAGCTGAATTTTTTTTATAAGTTCATTACCACATAAACATTAATTAATTTTAATGTTCCTATTATTTGATATTTTGGAATCTAATTTAAGTTCATTTTTTGATAATATATCATGATAACTGATTAGGAATAACCACAATATCTATCTATCTAGACATCATATAATTGTTTTTCACATAATAACCAAATTTTCATCAAAATTAGTTTTAACATTTTTCCTTTTTGTTCTAAACAATGACGGTTATCAAAAATCATAGCGTGAGCAACAAAAATCATAGTGGGTATCAACATAATCATAAAATATCATTTATAGGATCTCTAAATAGTGAATCCTTTTTTATCTATAAATCCTTAGGATTAACCTAGTATATTCATGGTTATTATTAAAATCTATTATGATGTTTCATAAAGAAGTTTTGAATTTTTAAATCATATCCCCTAGGAGTGTCAAACCAGGTGTGTGACAAGGCATGTTGTCGTGCACCAGGTAAAGACCGAGTCTAGTTAAATTCACCATTTTTTGGAGCTATTTATCTTAGGAACCTCAGTTAGTTAGCCACATCAACATGCAGTGTACATACAATGATTTAATTTAAAGAAAACCACTTCTTCTATTCTTTACATAAATTCCATAACATTTTCCTATAGTTTGAATCATCCTTATAATTATCCTTAAATATTTCACTAGAAATATCATTACAAATATTTTGAAGGATTTCACTAAATATATTTTATCCTATTTCAAAATGTTAAACAATACCTATCCTCTAATACCATATGTAATAACCCACGATTCTCATACAAATATATTACATCTTGATATGAATATTCATTGCATTATAGAAACAAACGTCTGAGAACTATAATAGTTTAGCGTATTTGGAGTCTAGGTACAAAATATTCTATCTTGGTGAAATATCTTTAACAATCCAATATATGAATTCCCCTTTAGTATAATTCAAAAACATACCCCACATTAAAACCATTCTTCATAACATGAGAAATTTAAATGTAAGAAAGGGTGAGATCACATGGAGTGTAAGGGAAAACTAGGGAGACACATAAATATAATTTTTACATACGGTAATGATAACATTAACATAACATATTAAATCCATACCATTAAAATCAATGATCATAACCATGAGACATTGCGTGTATATTGGTAGTTTATAATATATGACTCATAGGGTAGTAAATGAACATGATCCATGATAGAACAATATTATCATAAGACATATAATTGTTGAATATAAATGGTAATAGAAAATCTAATGTCAAGGATACCTAATAAGACATTAGGAACATGTTAGTCTTTTAGTAACCACCCATGTACTTACATTAGGCTTGGGATAACCTCCTATGTACCCTCTTTTGATTTGTGATAATCTCACATGTATCCTCTTCTAGTCTATGGATAACCTCCCATGTACCCTTTGATATCATATAAAAATAATCATTACACAATTCCTTGTTGGGTGATATAGGTCATATCCATCACATGATGAAAATCATACAATTGTTTTCCGTAATATCATAAGACATTCATCATATCAGAACCCTTTAAAATAAATCCATTACTTAATATTTTTATCATTTCCTCAAATCATAAAATATAGAGAAAGAAGCAGGATTTATAATCATTTTATCATGGTATAACCCATAGAATAGAAATTGGTTTCATAAAAATATTTTCTTCATAAAAATAAACAATCCATATAAATAGATAGAGTTGTATCCTTGGTTCATATTCCTAGTGAAGCACATGTAACATAAAAGGATGTCATATTTGATGGAAAATGATTTTTCAATAAAAATCACTTAGAAAAAATCTTTAAAAAAGTATCCCTTATTTAAAGTAAAATATAAAAAATTCATAATTCATAACAATCATTAGAAATCTATTTCATTTAATATAGCTGATATAAAAAATAATGGAAGCATTAAAAATCATTTAAAACAAATCATGAAGAAAATATGCATTCCCCATTGATAAAACGCATATTTTAAGACATAAAACATGTTCAGAATCCTTTTATTCGAAAATAACATTGAAAACATATAAAGGATGATTCAATTTAATTAATGGTCATTATAGTGGTAAATTATGTTCATGTCAAACAAATTATAAGATTGATTCCTTTGCAATTTTAGTAAAACCCAAATAGGATTTTTTTGAAAAATTACTAGATGATACTTTTAAAAAATTATTAAAAAAAGTTAATCATGTGTAATAATTTCTTTAATAAATAATTTAGATAATGTTGAAAATATTTATTTTTTTAAAAAAATGGTTTTGAATGGAAAATGGTTGTTGAACAAAAATGGAAATAAAGACTATTTTCTTAAAAATATAATTTTGAACTCTTTAGTACATAATGTGAGGAAAAATAAGGGAAACATGTATTCACTTAAAATAAATATATTAAATGAAAATTAATGATTTTCTTGAGATAAAAATCTTAAAATTTCATCATTGGAATCATAATCATAAACATTACCTAGAAATAATGACATTTCAACTTTAAACATTTACCACCCTAGTAACATTGAATCATAGTCCCCATGAAAGAATAATATTAAATAAATAAATAATATAATTAATGTTATTATTTTAATGTTATAACATGTAAAAGTGTGATTAAATACACCTCATATAAGAATACAAGATTATACCACATCATAAACATCCAAGATGAAAATATGAGACAAAATTTTGTTACTATTGTGGAAACATTTTAACATTAAAACCCATGATAGAGAGATCATAAAATGGATATTTAAATACTTATAAATCAAGGTAAATAATATAATAAAAAAATAAATATTTAGTATTCACATTTATAGAAATAAATAAGTGGTGAATTTGAAAAGTGTCTCATAGAAGTAAAAAGTTAGATGAAAATCGTGTACCGCTTTATTAATTTTTTGAATAACAAGTACCAAAAAATCATATCATAAAATGAATTATTAAATATAATGAAAATAATTATATTCATGATATAAAATTTTAAATTTTAATTATATTCATCACATAAATTAAGGAGTGGTGAATTATCATATGTATATGAGAAATAAAAAACATACTTGAAATTCATTACCTTCAGTGTTGACTTCCTTCATACATGTTCAAACATAGTTTATAATAAAATATGTTTATTATACATATATTACATAACTATTAATACACACACAAATATATATAACTATACCATACCATATATTATTTACTTGAGGCCTTTTATTTCCTGTTATTAACAATTCAATATTAATGATATGTTTTGAGTAATAAATATATTTTTTTCAGTTATGTTTTCATTATTTATTTATGGTCCCCATAATTTGATCATGGTTATATTATCTCATAAATTTAAACATGATTAAAATAACAAGTAGATTCAGTAAATATTTATTTAAATTATTCCCTAAAATTTAGAGACATAAAAAATAAATTCATCATTCATTGAGACGGTATGCCCTACGTTTGCATGAACACAGATTCCATTTTCCCAAAAGATTGAGAGGAAGAAATAAAATTAATAAATTAACATTATATTATAATTTTTATGTAATATATACAACATATTATCATTAAAACTATCCTTATCAACTCCCATGTAAAGCTTCAATGAATAACATCGTTTCGTGAGGTGGTAGTCCACCGCACACACCGATGATGTTATTGTATTCGAAAAGAATACAATGGAATAATGTATATGTGATATAATAATTTCATAAGTATAATACTATCATAAATATTAGAAATAAATATTTAATAAATCAATATATCCATCTTCTATAGGTGTTAATGGAAATAAAAATGATGTCAGTTTCCAAGGTGGTAGTCCACCATACAAATGAATGATGATTTTGTAACCCATTTGATGAAAGCAGATATGGTATTAGATAATTAAATTAACGTAAAAAATAATTATATTTAAAATATTTATGTTATTATATAATAATGGTTTACAAATAATTGAATCATGTGGAGGAAGAAATAAATTAAAAACCCTCATTGAAGAACATTACTTTTTTCGAGTAACCTCTTGTGTTTTCACCAAAATCCTTCCCATGAATGATTTTATAAAATAATAAGGATTATAGGATGAGATTAGGGATGTAAATAATTTTTTTTGGGAAGGTATTTAATGATCTTATGGGTTTTATATTTGTGAATATATGAGGATAGGGGTGGCCAGTAATAAGTGGGGTGAGTGACACACTTGCTATTTTTGAAAAAAATGGTGTGCCCATGATTTTCACATTCCAAAAGGATCTAAAATGATCCATTTATAATAAAACAATATATGATGTATATATTTTTAAATAAAGTGGTCATATTAAATATTTTTTGTCATGTTTAACTCTTATCAATTTATTTTAACCCATGGTAACAAATTTTGAAATTAAATGTTGTAAAAAAATTTACTATTTTTATAATTAGTTATTGTAAAAAAAGATAACTTTATTAAATAATATAAATTATTATTATTCTAAATATACTATCAAATTTTAAATTTTTTTTTCCTATAATAGGAACATTTTAATTTAAAATTAATCTCACATTCTCGATGAGAATGTATGTTTTCAAAGAAAAAATGTTCAAAAGTATAAAAGGTTGTTATGTAAAAATTAAATATAAATTTGATAAAAATGACATAAATTAAATTACTATATAAAATTGAACTATTGTTACAATTAAAATCTTATTAAAATAATTTTGATGTTTTTCAATTCTTTAAAATGAATAACAATTCATTATAAATATTTGTATTTTTCATTATTCATTGAAAAATTATATTTCAAAAAAAACAAATATTTAACCTAATATAATATTTAAATTATTATTTAAAAAATAATTTACTTTTTCCAAGAAATTTTAAAAAATGGAAAAATTTATTTTTAAAATAAGTTCGTGTAAGGTGAAAAAACATCTTTTTTTTTAGAAAATTATAGTTTTTATGCATCAAATTTGATTTATTATTATATATTTCATAGAAAACTCATAAGATAAATGTTAAAAATTTAATTTAATATATAATATATATATATATAATTAATATAATTCACAAATAGTGTTTTATTTGATTTATGAAATAATAGTTTTTGTGCACAATAATAATTTTTTAGAAAAAGATCCCCTTATTTTAAAATGACTGTTATTTAAAATTTTAATTTATTGGTAACCAATGAATTCATTATATATACATGTTTAGACAATATATTTTCATACTTAATTTAATCATATAAATACATGTTATTCTAATGGCTTGGTGACAATGATCATATTAAATAATAATTTTTTTAAAGCAAGACAATTTTTTTTAAACATGAAATTCCTTGTAATGCAATATAAAATCAGGGTTTTGTGTAACACATACAAAACCTCGATCCATGTGGAATGAAAAATATCAAGAAAATTATTTTTTAAAAAAATTATATTTTTTATAATATTGGGGTGTTACAAAACACATTCATGTGATTGTATGTTATGAATTTCACCCTATAATAAAATTAAAATGTAAATAGATATTAATTACCACAATATTAATGAAATAATAGTATTATAGATTTTAGACTAATTATTTATATAAAATATATAATGGGTTGATGAGGAAGAGTAAAATTTAATCTAAATAGATGCAATTCGGAGTGTCTATTTCCACTAAAATATCACTATGTATTAAGAAATATAAATATAGGTAGAGAATAAGGGAACATAATTAACAAAAATACAATGAGGTATCATTTTATATGATATAAAATGGATATAAAATCATATAAGTAGAAAAATATCCAATATAATTATACTTTCTAATAAGAAAAAATATTTAGAAACATCATGATATAGATTTGTTAATATATAAAATATAGACTAATGAATGAGATTTTATTAATATAGATAATTAAAATAAAAATATGTGCATTATAAATGTAATAATGTATTTTATAATAATGTTTATTGATGATATATAAAAAGATAAATTATGAAGAGGAAATATTATCCAATTAAAAAATATTTTATACAAAAAAAAAATTAGAATTTCATAACATAAGAATATTGAACAAAAAAAGAGTGAATATGAATATTGATATTTAAATCATGAATTATAAATTAAATTATTAATATTAGGAAATTGTATTGGAGCGTATATAGAAAATGGAAAATATAATAAAAAAAGTGGTAATATGTTTCAAAGGGAGGAGATTATGGCTAGAAACCAATTATCAACATCATTAGGTATATTATAAGAATCAATTGATTGGTTAATATAAATATGTTCAATACATATAAATATTTGGATAAAAATTAAATAATATTCAACAATGGATAATTTTTATAACTAAAAAAGGGATATATATACATTAATAAAACATTTAAAGAAGAAGAACGATGACTATAAGGGGTATAAGAAGGATTTATCCTACTAACATCATATAATATTAATTAAAATAAAATAAATTAGAAGAAAATTACTATTTTATTAGTTTCAAAAAAATAGATGTAATAAAATTATTATTAAATGTTCAATGTAATTTTTTAAGCTTCTTTATGACATTTATATAAAAATATTAAACCTATAAAGAGAGGATCTTTATTAAAAATATATTAATATATTAATTTCTAGCAATTCAATGAGGGAATTTGATGAAGGAATTTTTAATCGAAATATGTAAATAATATTCTATTTGGAAAATATCATATAGTAGTATATAAAAAACATATAAAAGAACATATGCTGAAGAGGAAATGAAATTTAACAATGTGAATGTAATAATCCCTTTACAATGAGTCCCAGTTCAAATGGTTTTCCTAATTACCTCTTGAATTGTATAGTTATATATAATAATTACTCAATTTTAAATTATTAACTTTTTTATTTAATATATATATTATTATTTAAATATATTATTCATTTATTTACGCCATTTTTTGTGGAATCCATTGAGAGGAAATCATTTACAAATTCCACTACTATATTAAATTTAATATATTCATTAATTTTTTTTGAGTCTATATCCTCCAAAAAATGTAAATGTAGAACATATATATAATTTCAAAAGATCTTAGGATTCAAATTCCTATATTTATTAAAAATTTAGTAAAAAATATTTATTAAAAAATATTTTTGTAAATACCCAAATATTCCATCTAGTTTTTATTTTATTAAATGGGAATTTTACGAGTCCAAAAAAATTGACGGTACGTGACTCTGAAGCCCGTAGTGCTCGGAATGAATTTATGAACTTTTTTTAGGTATGTTCGGAAAACGTGTGACTGGGTTTATCTAACTTTTAAACTGGTTCTTGGAAATGAAATATGAGGACACTGTTGAACTCACAACAACAGTATTCTTTTAAGGAGACATTCACCTCGACAACCATTTGTCGAGGGTGAAATTTAATTTTTGGTTTTTTCATGAAATAATAATGTCAAATAAAATTTGTGTAACATTAAATTTTATTTTATTTTGAAAATCCCATGTTGATGTTTCACAGGTGGGGACCACCTGAACTAAACCTACCTTGAGAGGTTATGGTGGTGGGGACCACCCAAATATAAACCACCTTCAACTGCCATTTAATTATAGAAACCCTAAAACTTCCTATTAAATGTTGGGAAGTCTCTTGAACTTCCCCATTTTTAATTATGCCACCCCCTTAATTAATTATTCCAACCACTATGTAATTAATTAATCCAATTTGAAAATATTCCAACAATTAAAATTGGGGAAACATATCATAAGATCGCTACTTTGCAATTTGATGGATTTTGGGAGGGGAGAAATAATGGGAAGATTATACTTATCCAACTAAGAATGACATCATAGAATGTTCTTCAGAAATCAAGGAAGAGGATGATGAGTGAGCCTGACATCGAAGTGTGGTTTCCGAAGCGACAATCGTTGGCACTATCCTCGCCTTCTTCGACTTCTTTCTCATGCCAATGTCAATGAACAATCCAAGGTAGAGGTTTAGTTCCCATGTTCTTCCCATATAATTTTCCTTTTTGCAGGGTTGGGAATAGTTCATGACAAAGGTTGTGGGGATTGAGGTTCCTAAATATCTTCCATACATGTTCTTGATTCAAAAATAGTGAACCACTTGTTACCACTCTAATGCAGAGGGGGCGGGCCAAACAAATATGGCCCGACCCCTCCGTTGATCTCCATAATTGTGTTCTTCACAATGGAAGAATGTGGCTTACACCACAATGACGAACGAAGAGAGTGTCTGGCTAAACCAGCCACTAGCAAAGGCACGACACCCCACTGCCCTGTGACCCCGCCATCTACAAACGACACACCCCGGGGCATCACAACTTGAGACGCCTTCATCGTCCATGACCCCACCATGCCACCCCGATGCTCAACCATCTATGACCCTATCTCACCACATGCGGCTTCACCGAGCTGCTCCGCGGCCTCATAGAGCCGCCTAATAACCTCATCCCTCAAGGAAGATACCCCCTGGTTGAGTAGTCTCGCAGCCTATGCCCTCCTGTTCAAGCCATCCTTGCAGAGTTGCCCTGGACGAGCCATGTTGTGGCTTTGGACATCCTGGTAGAGCCACCCTAGGCAGGGCCATGTATCCCCACACCCTCATGGCACCCCCATCTGAGTTGTCCCGTTGCCCCCACCCTCCGAGTCACACCTCCCCAGGTCGGGCCGAGCCACCTCGCTCCCTCGCGACATCCCCATGATCGAGCTATAGTCCGCAGCCAAGACGACCTACGGCCTCCACCACCCCATGGAACCCATGGCCTCCATGGCCCCTCAATGCCCTTGTGGCCTATCGGGCCGCCCATCGGGCTGAGCCTGACCCAGCGGGATAGTCCAACCGAGTCAGTCCAGACACGGACCAGATACGAATCTATACAACACTTGGGCCATAACATTGGCATAGAATGTTTTTTTGACGAACCGTCAGTGGGACCAGAAACATTGTAGTTAGAAAATCTATTTGGTATACCCCACTAGAGTTTGGTATAATGTTGAGGAATGGTCGGGTTAGAATGAGCATGAATCCAATTGATCCCTTAGGAAAAAAAGGCTAATAACTCATAGACCAGGAATCTGAATGATGTGTCGTCTCTTGCATTGAGACCCCAATGAAATGGAGGTCCTTCGGGATACTTACTTATGGAACATTGTAGTAGTTGATTTATTGACCAATGACTTGTGGAGCGGATCCTCTCGGAGACAAACAGTCTTAGTGCGGTAACCTAGTAGGTGGGTGTGACGAGAAGAATGAAGAGTGATCCTGTGTGGGTCCACACTTTGGGATCCTGTGTGGGTCAGCTCCTAGCGATCTTGTGTGGATCAGCTCCTAGTGATCCTGTATGGGTCATCTCCTGGAAATCTGGGGTGGGTCAACTCCTAGCAATCCGGTGTGGGTCATCTACTAGTGATCCTGTGTGGGTCATCTCCAAGCGATCCTGTGTGGGTCAGCACCTAGAGATCTTGTGTGGGTCATCTCCTTGAAATCCTCTGTGGGTTAGCTGCTAGAGATCATGTGTGGGTCATCACCTAGTGATCCTTTGTGGGTCAGCTCCTAGTGATCCTATGTGTGTAAGCTTTTATAAAACGTAATATTATTCAGATGTTACATCTAATAATCTTCACTATTGTAGTTAATTTATACCTAGTGTGAGATGAGTTCATACCTATGTGGTACATGCCTTTGAGGTCTTCCTTAATTTGTGGAATATTTGAGATTTGGGATTTTAGGTTGGACCCTGTGTTTCCTCATGATTGAGATGGGATTACATGATAACTTAGGTATATGTATGGGCATATACCTATGTAGGGTTGACAGTTGACTTCATTCTTTTAGGGTTATACTTTATGGATTTTGTGAGACCTTGAGGGTCTCGGGGTCTCTACTGAGTATCGTTATACACACACCTGCATGGGTTATGACTGTACATTGTTGTGTTTGGTGTAAACGTCTAATAGCATTGATCGAGACTGGGTTTACCAGGACAGGACGGTGCCCATAGGAGGACCTTATGAAGAGTCGGTACACTGAGGAGACAGATATATGTGGAGTGAGAAGGAGGCGATTTTTACCTACCCTTCTGGTAGGAACCTTAGAGGGATACCCAGAAGCTATCTTCTTTTTTTATTTAGTTTACTTGTACCTTGATTTTCTAGTACTTTCTAGTTGGGCTTGTATTCTGGCCCTTTTTTCTTATTGTACTCACTTCGTTTACTAATTTTTTTCCTTGTGTTTGTATTTAATCTTGTGCTTGGTTGCATGTGTTTATATGTTATAAAGGTAATGTAATCTTAGTTTTAGGGATTATACCTTTCGGTGTTAGTCGCCAGCCCCTGGCCTATGGATGGTGGGCTTGGAAAAGTCACGGAACGGGCCCTAGGGGATGGATCGTGAGAAATTGGTATCAGAGGAGTCTATTCTACCATAGAAAATAGGACTATGATGTTTCTTTTTAACAATTTTAGTGTTAAGTGTAGTGAGTGTGGTTATCAGTTTAGGGAATCTAGTGTCGCTGATGTGGCCGACGTATCCATACACCCAGACCCTACCTTTGAATTTTCAACTCAGTGCACGAAAACACTGAGAGAATATGTGTTTTCTTGAGTTTTCATTGTGAAATATTTGATTCATCTCACCAGTTATAACTTATTTACAGTGGCGCACCTGTTTCATTTCAGGATGCCTCCACACAAACAACCAGCTAGGGTTCTGAGATTTGTATGCAATAATTGCCCACTGAGAAACGAGGCCTCAGTTCAGGTCCCTCTTCCCGTAAATGTATCATCAGTACCATTACCTATTGGTCCACCGATTCCACTGGCCACAACATCAGACAGTGCCCACTGCCTGAGTGCGTTTCATGAGGTCCAACACCAAAGGTCACCGAGGATTAGGGGAGAGTCAGACCCACAGGCCACTGAAGATTGGTTGGAGACTGTAGTGAGATTCTTCCAACAGTTAGGGACACCTGTGGATCTCATGGTGATCCTTGTCTCCAGCCTACTACATGTAGAATTAGGTAGATGGTGGAGCTTGATTCTCTAGGTTCACGACGAGATGACGCTTCTCTAGGCAGACTCTAAGAGCCTGTTTTGGGCAGAGTTTATTCCAGCGACTCTTTGCACAGTGCGAATACATGAGCTTATTTATCTACATCAGGGAAACATGAATGTGGATCAGTACTCAGAGAGGTTCACTAACCTCTCATGCTACTCCACAGATATGGTACATGACGTATTCTTCAGGGCCCAAACCTTCGAGTAGGGGCTCAGGTGAGAAATCAGGGCTTCGATGATCTGACTCAGCATCCCATCACGGGTATGGGTGTTAAAGCGAGCCCATTAAGAAGAGAGTTTCCTTCCTGAGTAGTCACTAGCAGCGAGACCCACTACAAGTTATCACATAGTGGATTCTTCTGCAGTTGGCAGCAGTCAGATGACATAGAGGCCCAAGAGGACCAGACCTACAAATGGATGACCACATGATTCAGAGTTAGTTGTGTAAGGCACCCGAGGCAGAGCCAGTCATGCCAGAAGTGGGAAGTGTTACATGTATTTCCCTGACCTTATTTACCCAGAGTCGATGAATTTTTACATAACATTGGCATGATCACAAGGAAATCATGTATAGAAATACCGATTAGTTTAGATTTATTGGAAACAATATTCATACATAATTTTAACTTTACATCTTGAAGGGAAATACAACACAAATATATTTCATTAGAAACATCCAAGCCTCCTAGATTATGTATGTAGGTTACTCATAACTGACTTCTTCATAACCTGGGAAAATGAATCATAGGAAAAGGGGCGAGCTCAATTGCTCAGTAAGGGTAAGTAATACAGTGGAAAGTGAAACAAATATTAATCTTGGTAAATAAATGAAACCACATGCCTTTACCAATAATATACATGAATACTTTTATAAAAATAATATGAGATGAGAAAATAACACCATAATAAAACATAATCATGGGTATTCTACTAGTCGAATGACCACATGAACTATCAATATTTTTTCTATAATGAGGGAATGTATAATGTCGAACATCATGAAACATTTTTTCAAGGCATCAGCCAAGACGTCTAAAAATGATTATGGCATCGGCCAAAACCATAAATCAAATTGGGAAATGGCCTTAGACAATTTCGTGTCTAGTTGTATCATGAAACCTACTGATGCATCAAAGATCTATAGCGGGCTCCACCCATCACATACTAAGTCCAATACTTTCTTCATATGAAAAGGTTTAAACATATCATAACGATTAGTTTTAAAACTAGCATAAAAAATATCAACACATGAACCATAAATCATGAATGGTATAAAAATATCACATCCACTATCAAACATATCACAATACCTTCAATAAAATAAGGATGTTTTGTATCATAACAAATCAACTCCAAAAAAACTTAAAATCCTTCAAAGGATGTTGAAATAGATGAAATCAGAACCCTTTTTAGTAAAATATATCTCTTTCTATTTTGAAATCATTTATGAGTCACACAATTATAAAATAGAAAATTTACATTTAAAATATTCTTATAAGTATGTAAGGAAAGCTTCGATGAGTTTATAATGGTAGAAAATATTTGAGCCTACCGTATAAGTTAAATAAATACATTCTTACCTTAATTTTGTCAAAAAGGTTAAAATGGACATTGTTTGGAAAACGAAGAAAATATTCCTTTATAAACATCTTATAAAAAGTCAAAAAGGTTATAAATTAATTTAACCCATAGTATATAAGATAGTTAAAATGTATTGAAATAAATTTTTCAGAAACATGGATTTGGATGATAAAGATGTCCCAGTAGATAATTACGTATAAACAACCTCGGATAATGAAGAGATTATAAAATAAACCCTTACCTTGTACTTTTCCTTGGTTGAGGGTAGGTTAAACTAATTTATAATGGTAAAATAATTGTTATTAAATTATACAAGAATCATATAAAATAATATGATATCGTATATGATCTTTTAACATTTCTTTGTTAATAATATCTTATTATTATCGTCGTTTCAGGTGTTAACTAACTCATTTTCTTTTATATGTTTTGTTACATAAGTCATTTTTTTATGGATAGGTTGTATATTATTCATATCCAGAATTATATTATGTTCTTAAAAAATATTTTTAATCATAAAATGGGAATTATACTAAAATGGTTACGATGGGTAATGAATCTTATCGCGTTCGTGGAGACGGTAGTCCGTACATACACACGAGCGACAATATCAATCTTTTGTTATTAAAAAATATATAATTGGATGGTATATCATATATAAAGAATCATTATCATTTTATATTTAATATTTACATGAATTACAAATCGTTATTATACCCAACCAAATAATAATGTATTTAATAACAATAACACCACGACAAGGAGACGGTAGGTTGTACGTAGGCACTTATGGTGACATGTCATTAAAAGGATGTATAGAACAGTGAATATGGTTGTACCATATTTATAATAACATCACAATATATATATAGTCTATTGGATTTATTATTTTAGAGTGGAAACAGAAAAGAAAGAATAAGTTGAAGAAGAAAGGAACATGAAAAAGGTTGGTGAAAACATTACATATTCTTCAAGTTCTTCATTTTGATTTGATCATAATGGATCCTTAAGTTAGAATTATGACTAAAGGAAGGCCTCTAGGATTAAGGTTGTATATTTTAGAGGGTATTTAGGAAGAGGTTGACAGAACCAAAAAGAATTTAATGCATGAAGAATTGTTTAGAAGTGGTGTCCTTTTATAAGGGGGAGGAGGGGCTCTTTAGAAAAAACATAATGCATTAATTTATAATATATTCATATTGGGTTTCTATGGGATCCAAAGTAGATTATTCAATGTATGAGGTAGATATGGGTTGAAATCCTTTCATCCAATAGATTTTAGATAGTTTTGGGTCACTATATTAACCTTATCATTTATATTTAACTCTTAGTTAAATAGTTTGACATTTACCATGTCAGTTTGTATTTATATATTATATGGTTAATAAACATAATATATTCTTCCAAGAGACCCCAAAGTGGTCCATTAATGATAAAACTATCATTATATAAGTATTTTGGCCGAACCATAGATATATAAGATTATAATATTAATTAATAATATATATTTTGATTTAAAAACTCATTTATGTCAATTTTGACAATATTTAATAATTGATTTTTGTTAAAGTCAAAACATCATTATTAATTCAAGAAATTAATTTAAGAAATCATAAAATGTCATATTAACTAATAAAATTCTTGTATGGCATCAAAATGGTCAAATTATATTTATTTTAACATTTATAATACTAATTATTTTATTCCATCATTAATAAGGAAACTATTGCATCATTATTGTGTCATAAATGAACATAATTATTAAAAGTATAAAATTTATAAATAAAATACCATTATTTAGAAAATAATTTTATCTTTATAATTAATATTTATACTCAAAAATATAACATATATAGCCCTATTTAAAATTTCTTTTCCAAAATGATATATGCTTATGTCAATTTTGTATTTACTTTAACATAATTAATATAAAGTATCATTATCATTTACAAGTGGATCCATGGGGTCCCAAAATCGTCCAAAAGATTCCCATGGTCAGAAATGTATCAATCATTAGGGTTAAGACACGTTTTAGGGTAATTTATTATTATTATAATATTATTTTTTACCCATATTTACCTGATTTACCCTTTAACCATTGTAAATAAAATATTTAACGAAGTAATTATTCACAATATCTAAATATAAAAGTTACCTATTTTCACAATATGGAAATACTAATTCTAAATATGTAATGAATTTTCTAAATTAAAAACACATAAGTGGAATAAATTAATTTAAAATTAATTTCTGTTGTCAAAACAAAAAGTGTGTTTTTATAAAATAATAACTATCAAAAGATTGACACTTGTTTATGTCCGATGTAAGTATGAAATTATTTAAAAGGACAAAAATTATATTAAATGGTAAAAATATATTATAAATATACATTAAAACCACTCAAATTTATTATTTATCACTATTATTTATTTTGATTAAAAATGATGTTTTTAATTAAAATTTAGTGATTTTAACTATTCATCAAAAATTGAATGTTTTCAGAAAAATACAAAAAATTCACCCTAAGATAATTTTGATATTATGAATCCAAAAAAGAAGTTAATTTTGGATTTTAAAATGTATAAAATTTGAAAAGTGGGTATTACTATTCATAACAGTTAGTTTTTTTGGTTGTGGTGTGTGTTAGAACTCGAAGTTGCGTACAACACAAGCTACTGTATTATTCAAAGATAAGTGTACCATGGATTCTTGGTATGTTATATTATCCTATCCTTTAAATAATTTTGTCCTTGAAACTTCTAGAATACTACCACATGAAATTACTCAGGTGGTTTTTCATCATAAGTTTCTCAGGTTCCCATGTTCCCTCTTCCATCTTATGGTTTCTCCATAGAACTTTTACCACACGAGTCATCCAGTTTCTCAACAATTTTTCCTCTGTATCAAGAATCGTGATGGGAACTTCGCAATAAGAAAGATCGGGTTCCAGTTCTACTTCCTCATATGTTATTACATTTTTTGGGTCAAGCATGTATTTTCTCAACAGCGATACATGGAACACATCGTGAACTTTGGAGAGACTTGGCGTCATTTCCAAACAGTAAGCTATAACCCAATTCATTCTAGAATTTGGAAAGGTCTGATGAACCTGGGACTCAATTTACATTTCTTACCAAAATGTATAACTCCCTTACATGGAGATACCTTCAAGAAAACATGATCTCCTACCTGAAATTCTAAATCCTTCCTTCAATTATCGACATAGCTCTTCTACCTACTTTGATCTAATTTGATGGGGTTTTGGATAACCTTCAACTTTTTGATAATTTCCTAGACTAGTTATGGGCCTACGAGTTTTCTCTCAACAACGTCATCCCAACAGGTTGGTGTGTGACATCTCTTTTCGTATAACACTTTTTATGGTTCCATCTGAGTACTTTAATGGAAGATGTTGTTATAGGAAAATTCCACCAAAGGTATATATTGATCAAACTTACCTAGAATATTAAGTGAGAAACATCTCAATATGTCTTCTACGGCTTGAATATTCCGTTCTTATTGTACATCTATTTGAGGGTGGTAGGCGGTGCTAAACGAAGTTCAGTATCCAAGGCATTCTGAAGACTCTTCCAGAATCATGAAGTAAAATAGGGATCACGATCAGGAAAAATCAATAGGGGTACTCCATGAAGTCTCAAAAACTTCATTAATATATATCCTTGTTAGATTTTCATGTGGTAAATCTTCCCATATATCAAAAAAATGAACTGACTTGGCAAGACGATCAATAATGACCCATATTGCATCATTCCTTCTAGGAGTATTTGGAAGTCCCATGAAAAATTCCATCATGATATTATCCCATTTCCACTCAGGTATGGAAAGAGGTTGCAATACTGCACCAGGTTGTTTCCTTCCAGCTTTAACTTTTTGAAAAACAATATATCTTGACAAAAAATCAGAAATCTCCCTCTTCATGTTGTTCCACCAAAAATGATCCTTCAAATATCTATACATTTGGGTGCTCCCATGGTGTATAGAAAAATTTGAACTATGAGAATCATCTAACAATTCCGTTTTTAGATCAGGTATATCAGGAACACAAAGTCTCATCCAAAATTTCAAAATTCCATCTTTATACAAAAAGTCACTCAATCTCCCCTCATTCACAGCTTTATTCTTCTTTTGAAACTCTTCCACATCGGTCTGAGAACTCTTTTTCCTTTCTAATAAAGATGGTTTGGAAACCATTTTAAAAATCATAGATGTTTCACCTTCCATGGTGATTCCCATGTCCATATTTTCTAGATATATGAATATAGGATCCTTTTCAACTCTCATCTTATTCAAAACTCCATGACCATTTCTACTCAAAGCATCTGCCACTTTATTTTCCTTCCCCGGGTGGTAGTGTATCGTGTAATCATAATCCTTGAGTATTTCAAGCCATATCCTTTTTCTCATGTTGAGTTCCTTCTATGAGAAAATATACTTCAAACTCTTGTGATCGGTATAAATCTAACCTTTTTCTCCATAGAGATAGTGTATAAAAATCATCAAAGCGAAGATTAGAGTAGCTAACTCAATTTCATGAGTAGGATAGTTTTCATCATGAATTATTTGCTGTCATGATGCATAGGAAATAGCTCTTCCATTCTGTATAAGGACACAACCATGTCATTTCCTTAATGCATCACTATAAAGAACAAACCTATCATTCCCCGATGGTAGAGTCAATATAGGAGCATTGACTAATATTCTCTTTAGTTCTTCAAAAAATTCTTCACACTCTTTTGTCCAAACAAATTTAAATCCTTTACGTGTGCGCTTTGTTAATGGGTTAGCCAATTTGGAAATATTATGGATGAAACATTGATAATTACCTGCTAAACAAATAAAACTACGTATCTCGGTTATACTCGTTGGTGCTGGACATTCTTGGATTTCTCTTGTCTTAGAAGGATCAACAGAGATTCCATCCTTAGAGACAATATGGCCAAGAAAATAAATCTCCTGAAGCCAGAATTCACACTTTCTAAACATCCCATATAATTCAAGTCTTCTTAGAGTCATCAATAAAATGCGCAAGTTATTTTCATGATCTTTGTAGCTTTTTGAGTATACCAAGATATCATTAATAAATACAACTACAATTTCATCAAGATATTCCTTGAAAACTCTATTCATTAGATCCATGAAAACAGAGGGTGCATTAATCAGCCCAAAAGGAATTACTATAAACATGTAGTGCCCGTACCTGGTTCGAAATGTTTTCTTCAGAATGTCTTCCTTCTTCACACACAACTGATGGTTTCCAGATCGAAGGTCAATCTTTGAAAAGTATTGACCTCCATGCAGTTTGCCAAATAAATCATCAATGGGAGGCAGGGGATAATTGATCTTTATTGTTATAGAATTGATCTCCCTGTAGTCAATGCACAACCTCGTAGATCCATCTTTCTTATTAACAAAAAGGACTGGGCATCCCCATCACTACTGGAAAAATACACTATACCAACGGTTTTTAACCGTTGGTATAGGTCCCCAAACCGTTGGTATAGGCTATACCGACGGTTTGGAGGACAGTTGGAAAGTAAGCCGTGACAATAGGTCTATACCAACGGTTTTGGGAAAACTGTTGGTATAGGGTCTATACCAATGGTTCTAAAAACCGTTGGTATAAGTAATTAGAAAATCTATACCAACGGTTCTCAAAACCGTTGGTATATGTATTTCAAAAAAGAAACATCTGGTGGGATTTGATCCCAGGACCTCTAGTTTATAACGGAATGATTAACCACTAACCTAACATGACTTTTGTTAACATACTTTCATAAATATATATATATGTATTGTTCTAATTATTTTAAATTTTGATTTATATAATGTTCTCTGTAGGTAGATTCCCACAAAAAAATAAAAGGACCTTTCACAACGGTTTTGCAAACCGTTGGGAAAGGTCCGTTGATTTTTTTGGGTATTCTGGCCGAAGGTTGAATTGTGGACCACCTTTCCCAATGGTTTGGCCAAACCGTTGGGAAAGGGTGTCCAGAATTCATCCTTTCCCAATGGTTTGGCCAAACCATTGAGAAAGGTGGCCAAAAAATGGGCTTTCCCAACGGTTTGGCGAAACCGTTGGGAAACGGTACCTATACCAACGGTTTTTACAAACCGTTGGTATAGAAGCATTGGGAAAAATCATTTTTCCAGTAGTGCATGGAGAAACACTAGGGCATATAAATCCCTTATTACTCAATTTCTCTAGTTGTTTCTTTAGTTCAACTAATTCCACAGTGGCCATTCTATTGGGGGTTTTCGATATGGTCCTTGAACCAGGAATTAAATAAATGGAAAACTCAATTTCTTGTTCTGGAGGATGTCCAGGTAAATCATCCTGAAACACATCAACATATTCACCCAAAATAGGTACATCCTCTATTTGAACATTCCTGTCCTCACCCACAGTTATTTCATTCTCTTCCTCCCCAATAATTTAATTTAGTTGAGCTACTAGGGGTGAATCTAGATTTTAATTAGGTGGTGACAATTCTACTCTATAGATGAGGTGTTCCTTATCAACATCATCAAAAATCGTAACCTCCTTCTTCATACAATAAATTTTCACATCATGGTCCGAAAACCAATCCATACCGAGGATTATATCAAATTATGTCATGGTTATGATTATGAAACCAGTAGATAAAGAACATTTATATGCTCTAATGGGGATTGATTCACAAATTTTTTTTGCAATAATACTTCCCTTAGGAGTTTTGACTGACAACTCATTTGTTAAATCAAATTGTAAATATCTAATTTTCTTATCAAACTAAGAAGATACGAAACAATGTGATGATCCAGAATCAAATACAGCATTTTCTAAATGCGAGGAAACAATTAAATTACCTACCACCACATCTTTCGGTGCTTCAACCACAACACTAGTGATTGCATAAGCTTGGCCTTGATCCCTTGGCCTTTTCTGAGGTATGTTTCCCTAACGCTTAGGACATTCATTTTCATAATGTCCCATCTCTCTGAAATTGTATCATTTAACCTTGGTAGCATATTTCTATCATTTATAATCACTAGCTAGATGACCTTTCTTTCAACATTTGTAGCAAACTACTTTTCCTTTTAGACAGGCACCAGGGTGCTTCCTTCCGCAACTATCACAGGGTGGAAATTCAATTCTTCCCTTTTTCCCTGATTCCTTATTTCCTTTCCCAATGTTTTCAGCAGATCACTTCTTCTCATTCTTTGATTTAATGTCATAATACTTAGAGAATTTCTTTTTTGTCTTGATAGCACATGAGACAATATCTTCATATGGTGAGAAGGATTGTGATACTAATTCTCAATGGATAAATGGTTTTTATCCCTCAAAGAAAGGGTCAATCTTACTACTTGGGTTATGTATATAATCTGTAGTTTGCCTCGCAAATCTTGTAATGTTATACTCCTACTTAGCGACATTCTCATCCTCCTTTTGCCTCAGACTCAGAAATTGTCCATCCATATCCGCTCGATGGTCATGATGAAAGTATTTTTCAAAGAAATTTTCATTGAAATCCCACCATTCCATATTTGATACTTCATTATCTTCCTTTGTGTTTTGAATCAATGACCACTATTGATCATCATCTCCAATGAGGCGGTAAACTACCATAATATCTTTTTCCCATTCACTACTCCCCAAAGCATGGAATATTTTTTATACAGAACTTATCCATTACTCATCCACTAAGGGATTTTTACTCTCATTTAATGTCGGTGGTTGTTGCCTCATGAAGCGATCTAACATTGATCCTCCACACTATGGATTGTGGTGCTCCATATGGGTAAGGATATTATTCATAACCTAAGTGAGTTTTCCCAGTCTGTTGACTAGCTTATCAGCACCAGTTGCATCACCAGCTCTATTATAATTATCTTGAGCAGGAGGGAAATCCCTACATGGAGTGCGTGCATTGATACAGTTTCCATTCCTTCCACTAGGCTCCATTTCTAAACAATGGCATAAACTAGCTCTGTTTATGAATCAAAATACAAAATTCCATACTTGTAAAACACATAACATATATTGAACTATTTATGGATATAACCCGTAATCATAAAAAATGTTTTCTTTGAGAATGTATATACCCATAAACCCTTCATAATGGTTTATAAAAAAATGAGAATTATCCTAAGTGTATCCCCTGAGAGTGTCATAACCAAGAGTGCAACAAGGCCCGTTGTCGTGCACCAATTCATGTTCGAGTCTAGCTCAAAGGGCTGTTCTCAGGTTTCACCCCTATGTACATCTGTGCCAGAACCGCCTCTACCTGCTCATATACAAACATGGATGTATTGCTTGGAAAAGACACAAAATCTCTACAATAACAAAATTCTAGGATGTTCTCCTATACTAATCCTCAAAGTCTATCTTAGGTCTATGTGCTCTAATTAGAGTATATCTAAATCTTCTTTCCAAGGTTTTTACTAAACTTCCTCTGATACCAACTATTACAACCCAAACCTAGTTAACCAATGTTGGAGAATTATTACATAACATTGGCATGATCACAAGGAAATCATGTCTCGAAATACTGGTCAATAT
Source organism: Viscum album (assembly GCA_963277665.1). NCBI lineage: Eukaryota > Viridiplantae > Streptophyta > Magnoliopsida > Santalales > Viscaceae > Viscum > Viscum album. The sequence goes on along the minus strand of OY728141.1, from coordinate 43,993,466 downwards.
AGTATTATTGGTACATGATTCATACATAAGTTTAACTTTATAGCTTGAAGAGAAATACAACACAAATATATTTCATTAGAAACATCCAAGACTCCTTGATTATTCCAATAGGTCACTCATATCTAACTTCTTCATATACTGGTAAAATTAAACATAAGAAAATGGGAGATCTCAAATTCTCAGTAAGTGTATGTAATATAGTGGAAAAATACGTAAATATTAATCATGGTAAATAATTGAAACCACATGCCTTTACCAATAACAAACATGAATACATTTATTGCTATAATATGAGCTGAGTAAATAATTCCATAATAAAACATAATCATGGGTATTCTACTAGTATAATGACCACATGAACCATCAATATTATTTCCATAATCTGGGAATGTATAATTCCACAAATCGTGAAACATTTTTTCAACGACCCATCCAAGACCTCTAAAAATGATTAAGGCCTTGGCCAAAACCATAAATCAAATAGGGAAAGGGGCTTGGACAATTCCATATCTAGTTGTCTCATGAGACCTACCAATGCATTGGGGAGCTATACCACGCTCCACCCATCACTTACTAAGTCCAATACATTACTCATATGAAAAGGTTTAAACATATAATAACCATTCGTATTAAAACGAGCATATGAAATGTCAATACATTAACCATAAATCAGGAATGGTATAAAAATAGAACATCCACAGTCAAACATATCACCAAACCTTCAATACAATATGGATGTTTTGTATCATAATAAATAAACTCCAAATAATCCTAAAATCCATCAAAGGATGTTGGCATAGATGAAATCAAAACCCTTTTCAGAGAAATATCTCTCACTATTTTGAATTAATTTAAGAGTCACATAATTATAAAATAGAACATTTACATTGAAAATATTCTTATATTATTGTAAGGGAAGCCTCAAAAAGTTTATAATGGTTGAAAATAGCTGCGCCCACCATATAAGTTAAAAAAACACATTCTTACCTTAATTTTTTCGAAAAGGATAAAAATGAAATTATTTGGAAAACGACAGAAAGATTCCTTTATAAACATATTATAAAAAAGTCAAAAAATGGTATAAATGAATTTAACACATAGTCATTGAAATAGTAAGAATGTTTTGAAATACATTTTTATGAAAGATGGATGTGGATGATAAATAGGTCCTCGTAGATAATTACGAATAAAAAACATATGATAATGAAGAGATTGTGAAATAAACCCTTACCTTGTACTTTTCATTGGTTGAGTGTTGTTTAACCTCATGTATAATGGTGAAATAATTTTTATTAAATTATACAATAATCATATACATTAATATGATATCATATATGATCTTTTAACATTGCTTTCTTAATAATATCTTAGTATTATTTTCGTTTTGGGTGTTAACTTACTCGTTTTCTTTTATATGTTTCATTAATAAGCTATGTTTTTTATGGATAAGGTGTAACTTATTCATATCCAGAACGATATCAAGTCCATAAACATTATTTTTAATCATCAAATTAGAGTTATACTTCAATGGATATGGTGGGGAATGAATCTCATCGCGTTCGTGGAGACGGTAGTTCGTACGTACGCACGAGCAACAATATTATTATTTTGATATTAAAATAATATATAATTGCATGGTATATAATATATAAATAATCATTATCATGTTATATTTATTATTTACATGAATTACACATCATTATTATACCCATTCAAATAATAATGTATTGAATAACAATTACACCACGACGTGGAGACGGTAGGCCGTACGTACGCACGTATGGTGACATTTCATTAAAAGGACAGATAGAACACTGAATATTGATGTAAAATATTATAATGACATCATAGTATATATAATATACTAGAGTTATTATTTTATAATGGAAACAACAAAGAAAGAAGAAGTTGAAGAAGAATGGAAATGAAAAAGGGTGGTGAAATCATTTCCTCTTCTTTGGGTTCTTCCTTTTGATTTGATCAAAATAGATCCTTAGGTTGGCTTTCTGACTAAAGGAAGGACTTTAGGATTAAGGAAGAATAGTTGAGAGGGTATTTGGGTAGAGTTTGGCAGATCCAAAAGGCTTTTAAGGCATGAATAATTGGTTATAAGTTGTATTCTTTTATAAGGGGGAGGAGGGTCTCTTTAGAAAAAACATAAAGTATTAATTTATAATAAATTTATATTCAATTTTTAATGGATAAAAAGTAGATTATATAAATTATATGGTGTTTATGGGTATAAATCCTTTCATCCAATAGATTTTAGATAGGTTTGGGTTACTATATTAACCTTATAATTTATATTTAAATCTTAGTTAAATAGTTGGAAATTTACGAGGCCACTTTGTATTTTTATATTATATTGTTAAAAAACATACTATATACTTTGAAGAGACCCCCAAGTGGTGTATTAATGATAAACATATCTTGATATAAATTCTTTTGGCAGAACCATAGATTTTTAGGAATATAATTTCAATTATTAATATAATATTTGTTTTAAAAACACATTTATGTCAATTTGGACAATATTTAATAATTTATTTTTTTGAAGTCTTAAAAACTCTATTAATTCGAACCAAATTCATTTAAGAAATAATAAAGTGTCATATTAACTATGAAAATTATTTTTAGGGCATAAAAACTTTAATATTATATTTAATTTGACATTTATAATATTAATTATTTGATTCTGTCATTAATAAAGAAAATACTACATCATTATTATGTCATAAATAAATTTAATTATTAAATGTCTAAAAATTATAAATAAAATACCATTATGTATGAAATATTTTTATATTTATAATTCATATTTATAGTCTAAAATATAACATATATAACCCTACGTAAAAATGGTTTTTCTAAAAGATATATGCTTTTGTAATTTTTGTATTTACTTTAACTTAATTAATATAAAGTGTCATTATCACTTACAAGTGAATCAATGGGGTCCCAAAATCGTCCCAATGATGGCCATGGTCGGACATGTATCAAAAAATGGGGTTAGGACACGTTTTCATGTAATTTATTATTATTATAATATTATTTTTTACCCTTATTTACAGGATTTACCTTTTAACCATGGTAAATTAAATATTTACCTAAGTAATTATTGAAAATGTCTGAAAATAAAAGTTACCTATTTAAACAATTAGGACCTCCTGATTCGAAATATGGAATCCATTTTTCTAAATTCAAAACATAGAAGTTTCAGAAATTAATTTAAAATGAATTCTCGTTGTCAAAATAAAAAGCGTGTTTCTAAAAAATAATAACTATAAATGATTGACACTCTTTATGCCTGGTTTAATGTGAAATTATGTCCAATGACCAACATTGTATTAAATGGTAAAAATATATTCTAAATATAATTTAAAACCACTAAAATTCATAATTTACCACTATTAATTATTTCGATTAAAAAAGTAATTTTTAATTAAAATTTAGTGATTTTCACTATTCATCAAAAATTGAATGTTTTCAGAAAAATACCAAAAATTTACATGAAGCTAATTTCGATATTCTGAATGCAAAAATGAAGTCCATTTTTAATGAAAAAAATTTATAATATTGGAAAAAGTGGTAATTACTTTTTATAACGGCTAGTTTGATTGGTTGTGGTGGGTGTTAGAACTCAAAGATGCGTACAACACACGCTACTGCATTATTCAAAAAGAAGCTTACTGTGGAAGCATGGGGTGTTATATTACATATGTTGTGGGAAGGGTTAAATGGATCATGATTGTCAGACCCACTGTACGGATGATCAGAAGATGGTCAAAGGACCGCCCAGACATAGATATATATTCGACCAAGGATGTCCGTATGGAGCAGGCAGACGTGGCAAAGAAGCTGGCAGTGCAGATGGCTGTTAGTGATGATTCGAGATGTTACCGCCACCACCACTAGGTGGACCACCCCGACCAATGTGAGAAGGAGGATAAGGTAGAGCTCAACTCCAGGCAGTTGAGGACTACGATCATGGTGCTCTAGAGATGATATGAGGTATATTCTGTGTTTACCCCACCTTCGCAGCAGTACTTATAGAAACATGTCCCAGTCATTCTATTATTGTCACTGACCTTGTTCGGAGCATGGAAATTCCAATGGAGTCATTGGCTTGATCTTTATTTCTATAGACTCCTATGGGAGTTTATTCAATGACTACGCACTAGTGCTGGTAGTGTAAGTTTTCTCTAGGAGGCTAGAGCTTCGGCTAGGATCTCCTAGTAGCAGCTTTGAGGCCCTACGACGTCATCTTGAGTATGGACTAGTTATCTAAATTACATGCATAGATTGTCTATATTAGGTGAAAAGTACGGCGAGTCCGCATGGATGGGACCAGGTTTACCATCACCAACAAGAAGGGATCCTTCACAGTAGAGGATGGACTTACCCAGAGGAGAGTACAACCGATCACTCATCATATGGCTAGCCTCACACTCGAAGTGGTTGATGTGGAGAGTCCATGTTATCCTATAGTGGTTTACCAGTACATGGATGTCTTCCCTGATGATGTTCTAGGTCTACCTCCTCATTGAGAGGTAGACTTTTTCATTGACTTGTACGTCAGGACAACATTGATATCCACACCAGCATATCGGATGGCTGCCACAGACCTTCAGGAGCTGTGGGTAAAACAAGAGGATTTGTAGCTGAAGGGACTCATTCAGCCCTTTGTTTCACCTTGGGAAGCCCTAATTTTGTAATTCAAGAAGGTGTATGGGAGCTTGAGACTTTGTGTTGACTATCAGCGCCTGAATCAGGTGACCATAAAGAACAATTACCCACTTCTGAGGACTGGCGATCTCTTTGATCAGGTGAAGGGAGCATGGTGGTTCTCGAATATAGACCTCAGATCAGGGTATCACCAGCAAAGTGAAAATGATGAGGATGTGCAGAAGATGGCTTTCAGATGTCGATACAACCATTATGAGTTTTTGGTTATGCCATTCGGTGTAACCAACACATCAGTAGTGTTCATCGGACTCATGAACATGATCTTTAGGCCATACCATGATCGCTTTGTTGTAGTCTTTATCAAAAACATGCTAATCTACTCGGCTACTATAGGGGATAATTCCTATCATTTGCAGGAAGTACTAGATACACTCTGAGAGAACCAACTTTATTGAAAACTCTCAAAGTGCCAATTTTGGATCCGATAGGATTAAATTCTGGAACACGTCATCTCAGAGGCTGGAGTTGCAGTGGATCCAGTGAAGATTGAGGCAGTACATTCATGGGAGACACCCAGGAGTGTGATGGAAGTACAGAGTTTCCTGGATTTGGCTGGATACTACTGGAGGTTTGTTCCAGATTTCTCCAGAGTTACAACACCTATATCATCGTTGGTGAATAAGGGTCAACCCTTCGTGTGGTTAGAGAGATGCCAATAGAGTTTTCAATATCTCATGTAGAGGCTTACCAGTGCCCCCATCATGAGGATTCTAGAGGAGGTGTATGATACGTAGTCTATTGCGATGCATTAGGGACAATAATCATATGTGTCCTAATGCATGAGCGAGAAGTGATTGCATATGGTTCACGACTGTTGAGAAAAAATGATTAGATCTACACTACCCCTGTCATGGAGTTAGCAGCAGTGGTCTTCTCCTTGAAGATGTGGTGACACTATCTGATAGGAAAATGCTTTAAATTGTTCTCTGATAACATGAGTGTAAGGTATATCTTTTCTCAGAAGGACGTAACCCTAAGAAAACGACGTTGGATTGAGTTCCTCTAGGGCTATGACTTCAACATAGTCTATACTCATAGGATGGAGAACGTTGTAGTAGATGCACACAGACAGAGATCTGGTTTACAGCTGCTAGGTGAGGTGATGGAGCAGTTGGCCGCTTTGTAGATATCCTTTGTGGATAGAGACGGAGCAACTTTTCTTCAGTCTCTTGTAGTCACTCCACACTTCTTTAGCGAGTCTGGGGGGTGCAGTGTGTTGATCCTGATTGTGAGACACGACATGTTCATACATCCACATGACTGGAACCTGATGAATTTTCATAAGGTGGGGAGCTTTTCATATTCTTCAGAGGATGTACCATGGTACCTGTGTCGCATTGGGAAGAAGTGTTGAGTGAGTTCCACACATCCCATCTAACGGTACATCCAAGAGTGGAGATGATGTACCAGGATCTCCAATGACAGCACTGGTGTCTGGGAATGAAGAAAGACGTAGTAGAGTTTGTCTCTTGATTCCCCACTTTTCAGTAAGTGAAGGTGGAGCATTAGGTACCAGCAGGATTGGATCAGACTTTAGAGGTCCTGGATTAGAAGTGGGATGGGGTATCCATGGACTTCATGAGAGAAATTCCACGTACATCCATGGGTCCTGACTCGATTTGGGTGATCGTCGACCGACTCATGAAGATGGACCACTTCTTACCGATCAGAGAGAAGGGCTCAAAAGGGAGTTTGGCATGCCTCTATGTGCAGGGGATTTTGAGGCTACATGGAGTAACTTCGACAATTGCCTCTGATTGTGATGCAAGTTTTACTTCCCGGCTATGGAAGGGGTTATAGGAGGATTTTGGGATGTATCCTCATTTGATCACCACCTTCCATCCTCACATGGATTGCCATACTGTGTAGACAATTCAGAACCTTAAGGACATGCTACATGCCTGCATCCTCGACTTCGGCCACATTTGGGAGGATCACTTGCCTTTGGAGGAGTTTTCATACAAAAAAATCTATCATTCCACCATTGGTTTGGTGCCTTTTGAGGTGTTGTACGGGTTACCTTGTAGATCACCTTTGTGATGGACTGGACAATGGGAGTCTGCACTAGTGGGACCAGAGATGGTATGGGCTACCACAGAGAAGGTGCAGATCCTCCAGGAGTGGATGAAAACTTCTCAGAGCAGGTAGAAGTCCTATGTGAACAGGAGACGGAGACCTCTGGAGGTCGAGGATGGTGGCCACGTCTTTCTATGGGTCTCACCTCGACGAGGTTCACAGAGGTTTGGTCGATCTAGAAAGTTATCTTCGAGATTCATCGGACCTTTTCAGGTCCTCAGTATATTTGGAGAGGTGTCTTACCTATTATCTCTTCCACCTTTGTTGCATCGGGTGCATGATGTCTTCCGCATATCCTAGCTGAGGAGATACGTGCATGAAACTTCCCACGTCATCGACCATGTCGAGCTAGACATCGATGATGGGGTGACTTTTACGGAGGTTTAACTTGAGATTGAGGATCGAAAAGATTGGGTCCTTCATGGACAGTAAATACCTTTGGGGCGTGTTTGATAGTAGCACAAGAACCTCCATGAGAGCATATGGGAGCGGGAGTCTCAGATTCATGCTCAGTACCCCCACATGTTTCCTTAGTTTGAGTTGTGGATTATAGGGACGTAAATCCCTGAGGTGGGGAGAATATAATTTCCTTGACATTCCTTGTATTTTTTTATTAAATGATAATTTTATGAGTCCGTGAAAATAGATGGCACGGGATTCTGAGGCCTAGAGTTCCCGGAAAGAATTTCTGAACATTTTTTGTGCTTTAGTAAATGTTCGAGTGGGTTTTTATAACTTTTGACCTAGTGCTTGGAAATGATATCAAAGGAAACCATTGAACTTGTAGCTCTGGTATTAACATAAAGTGAATTTCACCTTGACTCTAGTAGGTGGAGGTTGAATGTAATTTTTTAGGTTTTTTCATGAAAGAATAAAACAAAATAAAATTTGGGTAACATTCTATTTTATTTTATTTTGAAACTCCCATGTGTATGTTTCATAGTTGGAGACCTCCTGAACTAAACCTCCTTGGAAAGGTTATGGTGGTGGGACTACCCAAGTATAAACCCCCTTGGACTCCCAATTAATGTGGTAACTCCTCAAACTTTCTATAAAATGTTGGGAAATCTCATGAACTTCCCCTTGTTTAATTATTCCACCCCCCCCCCCCCCTTAATTTATTATTCCAACCACTATGTAATTAATTAATACAATTTGAAATTATTCCAAAAAAATAGAATTGGTGAAACATATCATAAGTTGGATACCTTTTAATTTGGTGGATTTTGGAAAATGAAAAATATTGGGAGGATTTAACTTCTCCAACATATAATGCCATCAAATAACGTTCTTCGAAAATCAAGGAAGAGGACGATGAATGATCCTGGAATCGAACCGTGTTTTGGAAAGTGATGATCATTAGAACTAAGTTCACCACGTATTTGACTTCCTTCTCATGCCAAAGTAAATGAAAAATCCAAGGTATGGGTTTAGTTCCCATTTTCTTCCCTTGTAATTTTCCTTTTTGCAGGGTTGGGAAAGTTAATGATGATGGTTGTGGAGATTTATGTTCATAAATATCTTCCATAAATGTTCTTGATTCAAAAATGATAAACCACATGCTACTGATCTAACATGGAGTGGATGGGCCAAAAAAACCTGGCCTGACCCCTCCTTCATTCTTCATTATTGTGTTCTTCATAATGGAAGAAGGTGGCTTACACCACAACGATAAACGAAGGGAGAGGTCGGCTAAACCATCCCCCAGTGAAGGCATGGTGCCCGACCGCACCACGGCTCCACCGTTCATGACCTCCACACCCCGCAGAATTTCCACCCATGTAACACCTCAACCCTAGTTACCCAAATTCGGTTCATTATTTTAATACATTGGCATGACTACAAGAAACCATGTACCAAACGACCGATTACTTTAGTAGCGTTGTAAGTACTAGATAAATTAATAAGGTTTAAATTACATCATAATATGAAAAACTACATCAACATTGTATCCATATACAACACTGAGATCCCATAGACTATCCCTACATGTCATTCATATTATACTTCTTCGCATCCTGGGAAAGATAAAACATAAAAAGGCATGAGCATAGATGCTCAGTAAGGATAACAATAACGAAGAAACATTCATAAATAAGCATAAATATTTAAGAAAATGTATTGAACTAAAAAAGAAGCCTTTTCAACATAAACATCATCATAATATGGAAAATATAAATCAAAATAAATCCATTTAATTACTCTAATGGATATTCTACTAGTCGAATAATGACATGCAATATAAATATCCACTTTCATAATGATAGAATGCATAATGTAAAACTTTATAACCACATAGTCAAAGCCTTGTCCCAAGATTACAAATAAGATATTGTTAGGGCATTGTCTCAAGACAGTATTTTGTCTCATGAGACCTACCGATGCATCGAGGAGCTATATCGGGCCCCACCCTTCACTTAATAAGTCAAATGCATTCCTCATATGAAAAGGTCTAAAAATAACATAAACTTTCGTATTAAAATTGGCATACGAAATGCCAATACATTATCCATAAACCGTGAATGGTATTAAATAACGCATCCATAGTCAAACATATCACAAAAAATTCAATACAATATGGATGTTTTGTACCATAATAAATCAACTTCAAACAAACTTAAAATCCATCAAATGATGTTGACAAAGATTAAATCGAAACCTTTTTATAGAAATTTCTCTTTCTATTTTGAAATCATATAAAAGTCACATAAATATAAAAGAAAAATTTTATATTTGAGGATATTATTATAAGATTGTAAGGGATGCATAGATGATGTTATAATGGTGGAAAATAGCTTCACCCGACGTATAAGATAAAAAAACACTATTACCATAAATTTGTCGAAAAGTTCAAAAAGTACCTTGTTTGGAACATGATGGAACGATTCCTTTCCGAGAATTTTATAATAATTAAAAAATGGGTATAAATGACTTTATCCCATAGTCTAGTAAATAATGAAAATGTTTTGGAATACTTTTTTAAGAAACATAGATGTCGATGATAAAGAGGTCCTAGTAGATAATTACATATAAACAACCTAGGATAATGAAGAGATTGTATAATTAACCCTTAAATTGTACATTTCCTTGGTTGATTCTAGGTTAAAATCCAATATAATGTTTGAATAATTGTTATAAAATTATACAAGAATCATATACATTAATACGATATAATATATGATCTTTTATAATTTCTATGTTAATAATATCTTAGTATTATCAATGTTTTGGGAGTTAACTGATTCGTTTTCTATTATATGATTTGTTATGTAACTAATGTTCGTTATGGATATGATGTATCTTATTCATATTCAGTATTATAGTAAGTATTTAAGCATTATTTCTAATAAACTATTGAAAATTAGTCTTGAATGGGTATGATGGGGAATGAATCTCATCGTGCTCTTAGAGATGGTAATCGGCGCGTATGCACGCTCGAGAATACCATTCTTTTGATATTAAAATAATATATAATTTTATTGTATATAAAATATATATAGGATCATTATCATTTTATATATATTATTTACATCAATTACACATAATTATTATACCCATACAAATAATGATGTATTGAATAACAATTACACCACAACGTGGAGACGGTAAGACGTACATATGCACGTATGGTGACATGACATTCAAAGGATGGATAGAATAATGAATATTATTGTACCATATTTATAATAAAATCAAAGTATATAGAATATAATGATGTTATACTTTTATAATGGAAACAACAATGAAATAGGAAGTGTAAGAGGAAAGGAACTTGAAAGAGGTGATGAAATATTTACCTCTTCTTCGGGTTGTTCCTTTTGATTTTTCCAAAAAAACTCCATAAGTCGACTTTATGACTATAGTAAGGCCTCTACGATGAAGGGAGGAATGTTGGGAGGATATTTGGGCAGTGGTTGGCCGAGCCATAGGGCTTTGGAGGTGTTAATTAGAGAGAAGGGGGACTTCCATTTTATAAGATGAGTGAGGGGAACCTTAGGAAAAGTTAGAAATATTATTTTATAAAAAAATCATTTTCAGTTACTAATGTCTCCAAAGTGGATTCATTATAGGGTAAGGTTTTTTGGTTCTAAAACCACTCAACCAATAGGTTTTAGACATTTTTGGGTTACTATATTAACGTTATCTTTTACATTAAACTCATAGTTAAATAGTTTGACATTTACCATGTGTCTTTGTATTTTTATATTATATGGTAAATAAAATTACTATATACTTCCAAGAGCACCAAAAGTAGTTCAGTAATGATACACCTATCATTATATATGACTTTTGGAAGATACTTATTTTTTTAGGAATAGAATATAAATGAATAATATAATTTGTTTTAAAAAACTCTAATGTAAATTTTGACAGTATTTGGTATGTTTTTTTCAAAATTCACAACAGCATTATTACATCAAAAAACATTCATCTAACAAACCATAATATGTCATATTATCCTAAAAAATTGGTGTAATTTATTAAAATTATCAAATTACATTTATTTGGATATTTATAATATCAATTATTTTAATATTTCATTAATTATGTAATTATTGCATCATCATTGTGTCATAAATAAATTAAATAATTTATTGTCTAAAAAATATAAATAAAATACCATTATGTATGAAATCCTTTTATTTTTATAATGAATATTTATAGTCTAATTTATCTTATGTGTAGCCCTATATTAAATTTTTTTTGTTATTCAACTTTGATTTTAACTCTATTAACTCTACTTTGAATTAAATAATAATAAATTCCTAATCTAATCCATGTGGACCAAAGAGGTTCATATTTTATTCTTAACTTTGTTTTTGGTCGAATTATACTTATCCAATAGAATTAGTACATGTGTTATGGAAATAATAATATCATTTTTACCCTTAATTACCCAATTTACTTTTAACCTTGGTAAATAGATGTATAAAGTTACTATTCACCAAACATTATTTTCATCTTATTGAACCACATTTTACTTATTTATATCAACCATTCCTCTCAGATTTTTGAAATTCAGCTCACATAAGTGGTAAAATTATGTTTCATATGATTTGGAAAATGCTCTTAGGAGGTGGGTAAAAACGGTAAAATGTCCAATAAAAATTATATATATATAAAATTATTATAAAATGACTCCAAAGAATTACATTGAACATATATATGTATTATGTATTGATTTTGAATTGAAATAAATTTAAATTATATAAATAATATATAAATTAAAAAATCTGTGTTAAACTATAACTCAACGTTTTTTCACTATTCATCAAAAATTGAATGTTTTTCAAAAAAATACAAAAAATTTACCCTAAGAGAATATCGATATTATGAATCCAAAAATGAAGTACATTTTGAATGATAATGTCTAAAAATTTTCAAAAAGTTTGTATTATTATTCATAACGGCTGGTTTGATTGGTTGTGGTGTGTTATAACTCAAAGATGCGTACAACACACACTGTTGTATTATTCAAAGAGAAGTGTTCCTTGGAAGCTTGGTGTGTTAAATTCTACCGTCCTTCAAATAATTTCATCATCAAAATTTCTAGAGTATTACTATGTAAAAAGACATAGGTGGTTCTTCATCCTATGTTCCTTAGGTTCCCACTTTTCCTCTTCCATCTTGTGGTTTCTCCATAGAACATTTTCCAGATGAGTCGTCCGGTTTCTCATCACTTGATCTTTTGTATCAAGAATATTGACCGGTCTTCATAATAAGATAGATTAGGTTCCATTTCTAATTCCTCGTAGGTGAGTACACGCGTTGCATCAGGCATGTATTTTCTCAACAATGATACGTGGAACACATCGTGAGAAATCAGAATACTTGGCGACATTTCCAAACGGTAAGCTACAACCCCAATTTGTTCTAGAAAATTGAAAGGCCCAATGTACCTGGAAATTAATTTACCCTTCTTACCAAAACATATAACACCCTTCCAAGTAGATACCTTCATGAAAAAATGATCTCCTAAAAGAAATTACAAACCCTTCATTCGGTTAATGGCATAGCCCTTCAACCTACTTTTAGCTTCTTTGATTTGGTTTTGGAATACCTTTACCTTTTCAATCGTTTCCTTCACTAGTTCTGAGCCTATGAGTTTTCTTTCAGCAACCTCATCCCAACAGGTTGGAGTGCGACATCTCATTCTGTATAATGCTTCATATGGGGCCATCTGAATACTTTAATGGATGCTATTGTTATAGGAAAATTCTACCAAAGGTAAATATTGATCCCACATTCCATGAAAGTCATGTGATCATTACCACAAAATGTCTTCTATGGTATGAATGGTCTGCTCTTATTGTCCATTAGTTTAGGGGGGTAGGCAGTGCTCAAATTAATGTCAGTATCGAAGGATTTCTGAAGACTTATCTTGAATCTTGATGTAAAACATGGATCAAGATCAGAAAAAATCAACAGTTTTACTCCATTAAGTCTTAAATCTTTATTAATATATAGTCTTGCTATACTTTCAAGTGGTAAATATTCCCTTATAGAAATAAAATCTTCTGACTTGGTAAGATGCTCAATAATGACCCATGTTGCATCATTACTTCTAAGAGTCTTTGGTAGCCCCATGACAATGTCCATCGTAATATTATCCCATTTCCACTCAGGTATGGGAAGAAGATTCATGGCTCCACTAGGATTTTTCCTTCCAACTTTCACTTGTAGAAAAACCATACATCTTGAAGAAAAATAAGTAGTCATCCTCTTCATATTATACCACCAAAAATGTTCTTTCAAATCATTATAAATTTTGGTGCTACCAAGGTGTATAGAGAAATTGGAAATATGAGCATCATCCAACAATTCCCTTTTGAGATTATGTATATCGGGAACACAAAGGCACTTCCAAATTTCAAAATTTCATTATCATACACAAAGTCACATAATTTTCTATTATTCACGGCTTTAATCTTCTTTTAAAACTCATCATAATCAGCCTGAGAACTTTTATACTTTCTAGTAAATATGCATTGGAATATATTTGAAAAATAATTTATGTTTCACGCTCCATGGTTATTCTCATATCCATCCTTTACTATATCCATGTATAAAAGATCCTTTTCAACTCTAATCTTGTTCAAAAATCAGTTATCTTTTTCTGATCAAAGAATCTACCACCTTATCTTCCTTCCCTGGGTTGCATTGTATCATGCAATCATAATCCTTGAGTAATTCAAGCCATATCCTTTGCCTCATGTTGAGTTAATTCTGTGAGAAAATATACTTCAAACTCTTGTGATCAGTATAAATCTCACATTTTTCACCATAGAGATAGTGTCTCCAAATATTCAAAGAAATGATTACAACTGCTAATTCAATATCATGAGTAGGATAGTATTGCTCATGAATTTTCAGTTATTGTGATTTATAGGCAATAACTATATCATTCTCCATAAGGACACCACCATGTACTTTCTTCAATGCATCACTATAAATAACAAATCCATCATTCCCAAATGGTAGAGTCAAGATAGTATTATTGACTAATCTTCTCTTCAATTATTCAAAACATTCTTCAAACTCTTTAGTCCAAACAAATTTAATCCCCTTTTATATGAACTTTGTTAATGGGTTCGCCAATCGGGAAAAATTCTTGATGAAACCATGATAATAACCTACTAAACCAATAAAACTATGTACCTCAGTTATACTAATTTTTTTGGTCATTCATGGATTCCTCTTACCATAGAAGTTTCAATTGAGATTCTATCCTTAGAGACAATATGGCCAAAAAAAGAAATCTCCAGAAGCCATAATTCACAATTGCTAAACTTCCCATTTAATTCTTGTCCTCTAAGAGACTTCTGAATAATTCACATGTGATTTTCATGATATTCATAGCTTTTGGAGTATACCAAGATATCATCAATAAACACCACTATAAATTCATCAAGATAATACTTGAAACCCCAATTAATTATATTCCTTAGGACAGAGGGTGAATTAGTCAATCCAAAAGGCATTACTGTAAACTAGTAATGCTTGTACCTAGTTCAAAATTTTGTTTTTGGAATGTATTAATTCTTCACACACAATTGATGATATCCAGATCGAAGGTCAGCCATTGAAATTTATGGATCTCCAAGATGTTGGTCGAATAAATTAACAATGCGAGGTAGGGGATACTTGATCTTAATTATTATATCATTGATATCCCTTTATTCCATGCACACCTTCATAGATCCATATATCTTCTTAACAAAATGGGCAGGGGCTCCCCAAGGAGAAACACTAGGGAGAATAAATCCATTATTAATCAATTCTTCTAGTTGTTTCATTTGTTCCACCAATTCCCTAGTGGTCATCTTATAAGGGGTCTCTGATATGGGCATTTATCAATGAATTATATCAAAGGAAAACTTAATTTCTCATTCTAGAGGATGTCCAAGTAAATCATCTAGAAACACATCAACATATTATTTCACAATAGGTACATCCTCTATTTGAACATTCTTTTACCCACCCATAGTTATTTCATTCTCTTCCTACAAAATAATTGAATTTAGTTGTGATACTGGTGATGGATCTAGATAATAATTAGGTGGTGGTGATTCTAGTCTAAAGATAATGTCTTCTTTATCATCATCATCAAAAATAGTAACTGATCTCTTCATAAAATAAATTTTTTCATCATGTCCCAATAGCCTATCCATATCGAGGAATATATCAAATTAAATCAGGGGTATGATGATGAGATTAGTAGATAAAGAACATTTATATGACCTAATGGGAACTGATTCACAAAACATTGTAGCAATGATACTTCCCTTATGGTTTTTTTCTGACAACTCTCTTGTTAAATTAAATTGGAAATATCTAATTTTCATAGAAAACTGGGAAGATATGAATCATTGTGATGATCTAGAATCAAGTAAATCATTTTATATACATGAGTAAACTATTAAATTACCTGCCACCGCATATTTTGGAGCTTTGACCTCATCGATAGTGATAACATAAGCTTGACCTTGATCCCTTGGACTTTCTTGAGGTATGATCCCCTGAAGCTTAGGATATTCATTCACCTAATTACCCCTTTATCTACAATTGTAGCATTAAACATTGACATCCTCTTTCTTCCACTTGTAATCACAATCATGGTGGACTTTTTCACCACACTTGTAATAGAGTCCCATTCCCTTTAGTAATGTACCAGGGAGTTTCTCCCCACATTTACTGTAGGATGGATATTCTAATTTTCCCTTCTTCCCCTTATTTCCATTTCCAGAGTGTTCAACAGATCTCTTCTTCTATTTATTTTCATTAAAGTCATAAGACATAGAGAATTATTTTATTATCTTGACAGCACATGAGACAATATCTTCATATGATGATAAAGATTGTGAGACTAATGCCCGATAGAGAAATGGTTTTAACACATCAAATAAACAATTAATCTCACTTCTTGGGTTATATATATAATTTGAAACATGTCTCAATAACCTTTTAATGTTAGCTTCATACTTTGGGACATTCTCATCCTCCTTTGGCCTTAGACTCATAAATTTTATTTCCTTATCTGCTCGATGTTCAGGGGGAAAGTATTTTTCTAAAAAATTTCTTTAAACTCCCTCCATTAGATATTTTATACTTCATCATCTAACATTGTGTTTTGAATCAATGGACACCATTTATCAACATCTCGAGTGAAGTGGTAAATTTTCTTGACAAATTTGTCCCTTCCACTGCACCCTAAGGTGTGGAATATTTTCATTAAGGAATTCATCCATTGCTCAGCTACTAGTGGATTTGTACCCCCATTCAATGTTGCTGGATGTTGCCTCATAACGAAATCTAACATTGATCATCCATGCTGCGGATCAGGGTGCTCCATAAGGGTATGGTTGTTATTCATAACCTTAGTGACTTGTCCTAGGATGGTGATAAGATGATCCACACTAGTTGTATCACTAGCTCCATTATAATTGTCATGTGCAGGAGGGAAATCCCTACATGGAGTGTGTGCATTGATACAGTTTCCATTCCTTCCACTAGGAACCATTTATAAACAATGGAATACACTAGATTATTTTATGAATATCAACACATGATTCCAAACATGTACAACAATTAACATAAACTAAATAGTTTATGGATATAATAAATTGTCATAAAAAATGTTTTCATTGAGGATGTATATACTAATAAACCCTTAATAATGGTTTGAAAATAAAATGAGAATTATCTTAAGCATATCCCCTAGGAGTGTTGTAACCAGGATGCAACAAAGCCCATTGTCATGCACTAGTTCTCATTTGAGTCTAGCTCAAAGTGGTTTTTCCAAGTTTTACTCGTAGGTACATTTGTGCCGGAGCCTCCTCTACCTTCTTATATCCAGAAAGGGATGTATTTCGTGGAAAACTCCCAAAATCTCTACAATACCAAAATTCTAGGTTCTTCTTCTATACTAATCCAGAAAGATTATCTTAGGTCTATGTGCTCTAATCAGAGTGTATCTTTATCTAGTTTTCATGGTTTTTACTAAACTTCCAATGATTAAAATTGTAACACCCCAACCCCAATTACCCAGATTCGGTGCATTATTTTAATACATTGGCATGATTACAGTGAATCAAGTCCCGAAAGACTGATTATTTTAGTATAGATGGAAGTACTAGATACATTCATAAGGTTTACATTACATCATAAAATGTAAAACTACAACAACATTGTTTCCATAGACCACAATGAGAACTTATAGACTATTCCTGCAGGTCAGTCCTAATATACACATCACAATTTGGGAAAGATTAAACATAAAAAGGGGTGAGCTCAGATGCTCATTAAGGATAAAAATATAGTGTAATCTCTCATAAATAAGAATAAAAATAAAAGGAAATGTACATAACTAAAACAAAATCCTTTTCAACATAAACTTCATCATAATATGGAACATATAAATCAAAATAATGAAATTTACCTAATCAAAAGGATATTATACTAGTCGAATAATCACATTCAATATCAATAGGCACTTTCATAATCTTGGAATGCATAATGTCAGATGTCATAACCACATAGTCAAAGCCTTATTCCATAACTACAAATAAGATTTTGTCAAGTCCTTCTGCCAAGACACTAGTTTTTCTCATGAGACCTACCTATGGATGGAGAAGCTATAGTGGGCTCCACATGTCTCTTACTAAGTCCAATGCATTCCTCACATGAAAAGGTGTAAACATAACATAAACATTGGTACTTAAAATATCATATGAAATGTCAATAATTTATCAATAAGCCATGAATGGTATAAAATAAGACGTCCATAGTAAAACATATCACAAAACAATCAATTCATTATTGATTTTTTTATCATAATGAATCAACATCAAACAAACATAAATTCCATCAAATGATGTTGACATGTATGAAATCAAAACCTTTTTAGAGAAATATCTCTTTCTATTTTGAAATATTTTAAAATTCATGTAATTATAATAAAAAACAATTATATTCAAAATATTCTTATACGATTTTAAGGGATGATTTGATAATGTTATAATGGTGGAAAATAGATGCACCCACCATATAAGTTAAACATTTTTACCTTAAATTTTTCCAAAAGGTCAAAAAGAACATTATTTTTAAAACAATGGAAGGATTCCTTTCCAATCATTTTATAAAAAGTAAAAAATAGGTATAAATGAATTTAACACATATTCTAGTAAATATTAAAAATATTTTGGAATAAATTCTTATGAAACATGGATGTGGATGATAAAGAGGTCCCAGTAGATTATTACGTATAAACAACCTCAGATAATGAAGAGATTGTAGAATTAAACCTTACCTATTAATTTTCCTTGGTTGAGGGTAGGTTAACCTCCTGTATAATTCTTAAATAATGGATATTAAATTTTACAAGAATCATATACATTAATATGATATCATATATGGTCTTTTAACATTTCCTTGTTAACAATATCTTAGTATTATCGTCGTTTTGGGTGTTAGCTGATTTATTTTTCATTTTTATGATTTGTTATGTAAGTAATGTTTGTATTGGATAAGATGTATCTTATTCATATTCATAATGATATTTGGTCTTTAAACATTATTTTTAATCATCTAATGAATATTATTATTGAATGGATACGATGGGGAATGAATCTCATCATGTTCGTGGAGACTGTAATCCATATATATGCACAAACAACTATATAATTATTTTGATATTAAAAGAAAATATAATTGGATGGTATATAATATATAAATAATAATTATCATGAAATATTTATTATTTACATCAATTAAATGTCATTATTATATCCATCCGAATAAAAATGTTTTGAATAACAATTACCCCATGACGTGGAGACGACAAGCAGTACGTATGCATGTATGGTGACATGTCGTTCAAAGGATGGATATAATAATGAATATGGTTGTACCATATTTATAATAATATCATAGTATATATAGGATAATGGATTTCTTATTTTGGAATTGAAACAACAAAAAAATAGGATGGGGAAGAGGATAAGAACTTGAAAGAGGTGATTAAATATTTACCTCTTCTTCGGGTTCTTCCATTTGATTGGATCAAAATGACTCCTTAGGTTGACATTATGACTAAAGGAAGGCCTCTAGGAAGAATTTAGGAATTTTGGAAGGATATTTTGGTAGTTTTTGGCCACGAAAAATGGCTACGGAGTTGTGAATTGAAGATAAGGGGGAGTTCCCTTTTATAATAGCAGTGAGGGGCACTTTAGGAAAAGCTTGAAATATTATTTTATAATAAAATCATCTTCGGTTTATAATGGCTATAAAGTGGATTATTTAAAGGATAAGGTGAGGATGGGTCGAAAACCACTCAACCAATAGGTTTTAGACAGTTTTGGGTCATTATATTAACCTTATCTTTTAGATTTAACTCTTAGTTAAATAGTTTGACATTTACCATGTCTCTTTGTATTTTTATATAATATGGTTAATAAACATAATATTTACTTCCAAGAGAACCCCAAGAGGTTCATTAATGATAAAAATATCATTATATAAGCCTTTTGGATGTACCTTATATTTTTATTAATAGAATATCCTTTAATAATATAATATTTGTTCTAAAAACTATTTTATGTCAATTTTTGAACTATTTCATATTTTGTTTTTTATAAATTCATAACAGCATTATTACTTCAAGAACAATTCATCTAAAAAACCCTAATATGACACATTAACCTATAAAATTAGTGTAATTCATATAAAGTCTCAAATTACATTTATTTGGATATTTATAATATAAATTATTTTAATATTTCATTAATTACGTAATGGCAACATCATCATTGTGTCCTAAAGAAATTAAATTATTTAATGTCTAAAAAGTATTAATAAAATACCATTATCTAGGAAATTGTCTTATCATTGTAATGAATATTTATTTTCAAATTTATCTTTTGTGTAACTCTACATTAATAATGTTTAGTTATTAAATATTGATTTTAACTCTTTTAAATCTTCTTTGAAGTAAACAATAATAAATGTCCTAATCTAATTCTAGTGGACCAAAGAGGATTATATTTTATTACTAAGGTTTTTTTGGTCGAAATATACTTATCCAATAGATTTAGGACATGTCTTAGGGTAATAATAAAACCATTTTTACCCGTAATTACCAAATTTACTTTTAACTACAGTAAATAAAACTAAAAAGTTACTATTCACCAGAAATTATTTTCATCTTTTTGAACGAAATTTTACTTATGGATATCAACAGTGTCACATGGATTTTTGAAATTCAACTCACAGAAGTTGTAAAATTATGTTTTATGTAAATTTTCAAATTCTCCTAGGAGGTGGGTAAAGGACAGTAAAATGTTCAATAAAAGTATTATATATCTAAAAACCGGCATTAATAGCACTTTTCTAGCACTGATAGAGTGGTGCCTTTATCAACGCTACATTGGAGCTGATAATAGGTCCATTTATCAGCACTCTTTTAGAACTGTTAAAGGTGTCTTTATCAGTGCTCAAAAAAGCGCTGATAAACGCACCTTCCACTGCACCTGCAAAACTAGCTCTCGCACAACTGCACACCTGAACAAACCACCACCCCTGCACAAAATAGCAGTTGCACAACTGCACAAAATAGAACCCACCCACAATATTTTGACAAACAATGATATATACATTTAATTAACATTATGAATACAAGAAACACACTTCTATATACATTTCAAACAATTTTTTTTCAGGGAAAAATTACAATTATAAAACAACAATTATAAAAATTAATGTTTCATCCTTTGATATCTGTGATCCGATCTAAAAAATTTTCGTCCAAGGTATTTGTTTCCGAACAAAGCATCCGAACACAAGGAATAAAATTCACCTATATAAGAAACCAAATATTATGTAAGTAATACAATAATGAAATAAATTAAAACATTAATATGATGAAATACATTAATATGGAAATGTGAAACTAAAATATGGAAATGATAAACTCAAATGTTTTCATTATCATAACAGTGAATGAGGATAATGTAAAATCAAAATTTTTTTGGATGAATTATCTCAATTAATAAATACAGACTCTTTATTTAATGAAAAGCATTACCGGTCACACTGTGTGTAAGATTGAGGGGTGGTCAATCCGCACATGTCAAAAATGACTCATGGATCGTTTTCTTAAAGAATAAAAACAATACAAACATGTTTTTTCGGTATTCCATATGTTAGAAGTGTTGTTTTCTAATGTAAATGTCAATTTCAAACTGATATTAGACACTATAATACATACTAGTCACACCGTGCATTGGATTATGGTGCGGTTGATTAGTACACCTCACAAATGACTCATTTATTGTTTTCTTAAAGTATCAGAACAATCCAAACGCATTTGCTCGGTTTTTCATATGCCAGTAGTGTTGCTTTCTAAAGTTTATGTCAATTTGAAAGTGATATCATACCCTTTTAGCCATACCGGTTACACCATGCGTCGTATTGAGGTGTGTTTGATTCTTACACGTCACAAATGACTCTTAGATCATTGTCCTAAAGTATCAAAACAATCCGACCATTTTTGCTCGGTATTCCATATGTCAATAGTGTTGTTTTCAAATGTTAATTTCAATTTCAAACTGTTATCAGACACTCTTAGCAATACCGGTCACACCGGGTGTCAGATTGCGGTGTGGTAGATTCATACACATCACAAATGACTCATGGACCATTGCCCTATAGTATCAAAACAATCCAATGATGATTTCTTGGTATTCTATATGTCACATGTGTTGTTTTCTAAAGTAAATGTTAATTTCAATCTGTTATCAGACACTTTTATCCATACCGGTCACACTGTGTGTCAGATTGAGGTGAGGTCAATTCATACACATCACAAATGACTCATGGATCATTTTCCTAATGTATAAAAAAAATCCGAATGAGTTTTCACGGTATTCCATATGTTATTATTGTTGTTTTCTAATGTTAATGTCAATTTCAAACTGATATCAGACACATTTAGCCATACCGGACACACCGTGTGTCGGATTGTGGTGAGGTCAATTCGTACACCTCAAAAATGACGCATGGATCATTTTCTTAAAGTATATAAACATTACGAATGTTTTTTCTCGGTTTTACATATGTCAGTTGTGTTGTTTTCTAAAGATTAAGTCAATTTGAAACTAATATGAGACACTTTTTTCCATACCGGTCACACTGTGCGTCTGATTGAGTTGCAGTCGATTCTTACATGTCACAAATGACTCATGGATCGTTTTTTGGAAGTATCAAAACAATCCGAATTCTTTTTCTCGATATTAAGTATGTCAGTAGTGTTGTTTTCAAAAATTAATGTTAATTTCAAATTGATATCAGACACTATTAGCCATCCCGGTCACACCGTGCGTTAGATTGAGGTACGGTCAATTTTTTCACCTCACAAATGACTCATGGATAATTTTTATAATGTATCAAAACAATATGAACGTGTTTTTTCTATTTTCCATATGTCACTTGTGTTGTTTTCAAAAGTTAATGTCAATTTCAAACTGATAATAGACACTTTTATCCATACCGGTCACACCGTGTGTCGAATTGAGGTTTAGTCAATTCGTAAACATCAAAAATGACCCATGGATCATTCTCCTAAAGTATCAAAACAATCCGAATCCGTTTTTTGGTATTCTGTTTTTCACTTGTGTTGTTTTCTAAAGTTAATGTCAATTTCCAAAGATATAAGACACTTTTAGCCATACCGGTCACACCGTGCATTAGATTGAATTGTGGTCGATTCATTGACCTAAAAAATGATTCATGGATCATTTTCCTAAAGTATCAAAACAATCAGAATGCATTTTATAGCTTTTTTATATGTTAGCTGTATTGTTTTCTAAACTTTATGTCAATTTGAAACTGATATCAGACACTTTTATCCATACCTATCACACTGTGTGTCGGATTGAGGTGATTTTGATTCATACACCACGAAAATGACTCATGGATCATTGTACTAAAGTATCAAAACAATTGGAATGCGTTTTCTCCTATTTTATATTATTATAGTTGTTTTCTAAATTTAATGACAATCTCAAAATGATATCATACACTTTTTTCTATACCGGTCACACCATGCGTCAGATTGAGGTGCTATTGAGTTTTACACCGCACAAATGAATCATGGATCGTTTTTCTAAAGTATCAAAACAATCAAAATGCGTTTTCTTGGATTTACTTATGTCAGTAGTGTTGTTTTATAAAGTTTTTGTCAATTTAAAACTGATATCAGACACTTTTAGCCATACCGGTCATATCGTGCATCAGATTGAGGTGCAATCGATCCATACATGTCATAAATGACTCATGAATCATTTTCCTAAAGTATCAAAACAATCCAAAGGCATTTTCTCGGTTTTCTCTATGTTACCTGAGTTCATTTTTAAAGTTAATGTTAATTTAAATATGATATCAGACACTTTTAGCCATATTGGTCACACCATGCGTCAGATTAAGGTGAAGTCAATTCACACATGTCAAAAATTACACATGGATCATTTTCCTAAAGTATTAAAATAATATGAATCCATCTGATCAGTTTTTTGTATGTCAGTAGTGTTGTTTTCTAATGTTAATGTCATTTTCAAACAGATATCAGGCACTTTTAGTCATATCGGTCACTCTATACGTCGGATTGAGGTGCGGTTGATTCTTACACCTCACAAATGACTCATGGATCGTTTTCCAAATGTATCAAAACAATTTGAAAATGCTACATCAGTTTTTGATAGGTCAATAGTGTTGTTTTATAATGTTTTTTTCAATTTTAAACTGATATCTGACACTTTTTTCCATATTGGTCACACCGTGCATCTGATTAAGGTGCGGTCGATTCTTACATGTCAAAAACGACTCATAGATCGTTTTAATAAAGTATCATAACAATATGAATGAGTTTGTTTGGTTTTCTGTATGTCACTTATGTTGTTTTCTAATGTTAATGTCAATTTCAAACTGATATCAGACACTCTTAGCCATACCAGTCACATTGTGCGTCAGATTGAGGTGTGGTCTATTCATGCACATCACAAATGACTAATGGATCGTTTTCCTAAATTATCAAAACAATGCAAATATGTTTTCTCAGTATTCTATATGTCACTTGTGTTGTTTTATAATGTTAATGTCAATTTAAAATAGTTATCATACACTTTTATCCATACTGGTCACACCATGCGTCGGATTGAACCATACCGGTCACATAGGGAATAACATTTCTAATTAATGTAATATGATTGCAATTTCTCATTCCATAGTTGGAGATTTCGATGGGTCTATAACTTTTCTGCATATGGATTTGAAGAATAAACACAGTTTCCATAATATGTGTCAGACATTCTTGGGCAAAATGCAACATAAAGCAATAGGAATGAAAGCATGAATCAAAACATGGCAGTCATGTGATTACAGACCTTTTAAATTCAAATATCTCATTGACATGAGGTTCCTGATATTTGATTAATACCCTTATGGAACATTTATGTCATTCATGAAGTTGCAAAACTGATATCTCTCCTTCCTGGAAAGAATGTAAGCCGCGTGAGGAAGATATGTTTGTTTTTCACCCTTCACAGGTGCCGACTCTTCTCATATACTCATCTCAACCTTGTCCAACCGGGCCTTAATTCCATATTTTTTCCAGGTTTACTTAGCAGTGTGCTGATGAAACTATCAAATACATTTATTCTAAATTCGTAACACCAAGAAAATGTTTGACATTAAGGAAATTTCAGTATGGTAATTCAAAAAAAAATTCTCTTTTTCCAACCGATTTTAGTAAGGTTTTTTTAATCTAGTTTACCAAAAGTAGTGTCCACATTTTTAACATTCTCAAAACATTGATCTCCTATTAGTGGATATGGTGTTGTGAGTTCTTCTGAACATCCATCAAATGATTTCATCCAAGATCGGTACTTATTTCATCGAGGTAGAAATCTGCGATGTCCTAGAAACATGGATTTCGATTAATGTTTCAACCTAATTGATTGTGTACCTTGTTCGCAAATGGGACACCCTTGTGTTCCTTTAATGATATATCCTGACAAATTTCCATATGTAGGGAATTCATTTATCATCCCGTACAATATGGCTCTCAAAGTGAAATCTTTCTTTTTGTAAGCATCATACAAAGTAACACCTGAATCCTAAAATAATTTGAATTCTTCGATCAATGGAGCTATATAAACATCAAAATCATTACCCGATTGTTTTGGTCCTGATTTAAGCATAGATAACATGGTGTATTTTCATTTCATGCATAACCACGGTGGTAAGTTATAATTTACCAACATAACCGACCATGTAATGTGACTGTTGCTTTGAAAACCAAAAGGATTCACTCCATCTGTAGATAATACAAGATGAAGGTTTCTCAACTCGTTTTCAAATTCAGGATACTCATGATCAATTCTCTTCCAGGGAGGAGAGTCTACCATGTGACGTAGTATCCCATCTCTAATTCTTGTATTTGCATTCCATGTCAATTTTCCTCCAGTCTCCTCACATCCATATAGACGCCTAAACATTGGAATGATTGGAAAGTACCATACAACATTAGTAGGACTAGATTAATCTTTCTTGTATCGAGAAGCCCCACACTTTGGGGATTCATTATGTGATTTTTGGTCCTTACAGAATAGTATAAAATTATTCGGGCATGCATGTATTCTTTCAGAGATCATACCAATGGAGTGTATCATTCATTTCGCGTCGTATGTTCGGCTCGAGAGATCATTATCTTCAGGGAGAATGTCATTCAGGAGAGTATGTTATTCTATAAAAATGGCGTCACTCCACCCATTGTATAATTTCATATTATACTGCTTCAGTATGGTTGACTGTGTTGTATATTTAATGCAACCAGCACAAAATGGCATCTTTGCAAAACTTTTTATCTTATCAAATAATTTTGGGCAATCACGAAGTTCATCATCGAAGGTCCTTTTCATTTCCTAAATACTATCTTCAACATCATTCACTTCTGTAATTACATACTCCATATGATCATCTTCATTGTTCACACTTGTAATCATATTAGATGATCCATAAAACGCAGTGTTATCACATCCACTACCTACATTCGTTGTTTCCCTATGTTTATTCCAACATGTATAACTCTGATCTATACCGTGATAGATCAATTGTTCTTCCAACTCCTCTGGACTAATGTGTTTTGAATAACACCAGCGTAAACACAATCAAAGGATTTGAGAAGGGTCATATGCATGATCTTTTTCAAACTTGATAAACTCTTTCACTCCTTCTTCATATTCTTTTGTCAACTGATTGGAATTCATCCATTCTTTATTTATATTCATCCAATTTGAAATAAAAAGGATGAGTATATAGGTTAGGGGAGAAGGAATATGAGTATAATTTAAATAAAAAACTAGATACTTAAAAAATGGTGGGGCTGTTCTCACTAATAGTCTTGGATTAGGATGAGTATTTCCTAGTTAGGTTTTCTAAGGCTATTTGAGTAGGTATTAGAGTCTTAGGCCTAAAGATTATGGATATTATAGATTTATATATCACGTATGATGGGGAACACCCTCTTAAGGATATATAAGAGTCATGGTGTGTGTGATGAGTAGGAGATTTCATATAGAGATTGGTGAAGTGTGACATTGAGGAATTCATCCTTATAATTGGATTAAGAGATAACCAAGGGGAGATATGATATAAGTGAGGGTCATGGTAATAGTATGGATGACATAGAATAGGGTATCCAAGGACCACCTAGGAATTTTATACATAATACCATCATCCTACTCTTGTATGATAACTTATAATATATGGTAAGAATTATTAATCTTATATAAGGTCCATACATAAACTAATGATCTTGTGTAGGTTGAATGATAAAATATTAGTAGGAAACCAATAATGGGGAACCTAATATAAATCATAATACACTATTATTATCTATATGAATGAAAATAAATAAACAACACACATTATGAAAGAAATAATGTAATATAGTTGTATGGTAACTAATAAACCAAAAATAATAACCCTATATTCAGTGATAATCAATACATTAAACCATGGGTTCTAAAAAAAATCTTATCTCCTAATAAAACCATACTAAATCTATCATAGATATTTTCTGAATCCCAAACATACCCAAATGATGGGAACTATGCATCTCATATGGGCTGATTAGAAACTGATACACATGAACCATGGAACCTATTTAGGAATTTAAAAACCCAAACCTTGAGGACCATGGATCATATCTTGACACCTAAAATCCAAACACCTTAGTCACCATGGATCCTTTCTTATCTCCTAACATACCACAACATTGGGAACTATGGATCTAGTTTGTGACACAAACATTCCAATACCATTGTCACTATGAATCAAGTTCATACCCCTAATATACCAATACAATGGTCACCATTGGAATAATTCGTGACTGTAGTGTACATATAAGGTCAACATGTATCATGACGTTCACCTAGAATATGAACCCACATAAATAGAGAAACATCACCATATAAGCATGTTGTATTATCAGGGCATGTTAAAAAACCATCACACATATAAGTCCTACATAAACCCTTTCTTAGATATCCACTAGAATTTTTTAATCTTCCTTTCATTGTTTTTAGACCCATAAACTATAATGTAGTCACTCCTGAAATATACCTTGATATATAGAACACAACTAAGCACTTACTAATCCATATATTCCATCTACACTATAAAGGTCAAGGATCTTGTCACATTAATGGGAATTAATTCCACATTCATCCCTAGAAAATCTATTGGGTTTTTACTTGTGGATGTCCACCAATATACATCATTTATCCCATAAGCTTTACCTAATTCTCTCTAAATACAACAATTCATATTCCACCTTCTAAACAATATCACTTTTATTATGGATATTATACCCTATGACCATTTCAAAAAAAATCAGGAATAATTCATAATGGTGAATACATCATAATTCCAATCACCCAACTACAACTAGGATGGATAGTTACCCATGCATACAAGCGAGAAAAATAGGTGAGATTAGAAGACTACTTAAAGGTGGGGGTAAATATATGGTTATGAAAAACTCAAAATCTAGACGCATTTCTGAATATTGATTAGTGAAAAAGGATCATGATAGTGATGGTAAAATGATGATAGTAATTCTATGAAATAACTCACACGGATCAAGGGATTATTACATGGTTCACAAACTCTTGTTATAAATTTTCTTATCCTTAGTGTTCGTGATGTCCTGAATCATGTTCATGGTTTATTATCATTATGAATAATGAACAAAGTAAGGGTATAACCATAGAGTCCCATGTACGCTATATAATGATCAAAATCTACAAGTTCATCTATTTCCCCTTCATTAACCACAAGTTCCTATAGAATTTGGATTCTGTGTTCATCCCTATTATTCCCCTCAAATGTTAACTAAACCATCATTGGAACAATCTTTGGATTAAATGGTTGGGTAACTGAAGGATTCTTCATTGAAACCAAATCATGGATTCGGGTCATGTAACACTATATTTATATTGATTAAATGTTCTTTAATGTAAATTATTTACATAGGGAATGAATCCTAATTCAAAATGACTTAGAAACTAAACCCCAAAGATCCTTCACCACCTTTATGGACTAACATAACATATCATGAAATGCGATTAATGTATGATCATATTTACTAGTAACTATAGAATACCATTCATGGTGTGACCCTTATAGTTGTGTCATGGTCTGAGACGTCCCATTAAACAATGATACACCAATTAATAGTGAAAAATATAATATAGTATGAAATAACTTGATTATAGCGTGATTCGTTTCATTACATACTGATACCATTGGACCCCCAAACCAGTGCAACATTTATTTTCATGATCGAGGTATCTCAATGAAATTATCTCTTCATATTTCCTTTGAGACATACATTATAGGTAAATTTTCCATATTACAATATTTATCTCCTACATCTCAAACCCATCATAGATACACTAGCACTACTATGGTGTGATATCTTACACTAGAGTGAGCATCGTCATTTGGTACACTCCCATAAAAGAGTAATCACGTCCTCCTTTTTATGGGACACTTGTTATCCATAAAAAACATACACTTTTCATATTTTATCAAATTTAATGATCCTCTAAATCATATATGATAATGTTTTCAATAAATATATAAGTAAAAAACATCAAAAACCCATGACTATATTTCCTTTTGAAGCTAGTAATAATATGTATCCAATTTTTACTCCATTTACGAACCATAAAAAATAGGAGAATGGTTGTGGGAATAATCCTAATCTTAGTGTAATAAAAATTATACTATCATGTTGACTTTACTAAGATAAATTTACATATCACACTTTCCAATTCACTTATTGAGGGGATTCTTCAAACCACAAAACTCATTAATTACCCCAAACCATCAAGGGCACTTAAATATCCCAATGGACCCTCAACTGACCTATATAAGTCATTCACTTAAGTCCTATCTCTTATGGATCATAGGATGTACCTCTAAATGGATCATCTATCTCTTGAACCATATTCTTTTACTCATCCATTAATAAAACCCATGAGGCAGAACTATCTTTTTTCATTAACCAACCAAAAACCACGATATTTTTTTTATTTTTTAGTAATCAAATCCATATATAAAATATAAATACACCCCTTAATCCATGGTTATAAATTGTTAAAAACATACCAACTAAAACACCTTGTAATGAAATGATCCATTAAAATCATTGTAACGCATAGTATGTCATCCTCTATAAGATTAAATAAATATTTCATCACATTTGTTCTATCCAAGGAATCTAATTACACTGCTCATTCTGGATTCTGTAAAGGTAATACTCATATGCTTTAAACCCCAAATCCTGATGAATTGTCACACAGACAAGAATCACACACAAGAATCTTGCCAAATCATAACTAATACCCATATTTAAAATAAATGAAAACGTAATAAATTCATTCAAATTAAATTTTACTCATCTTAAGGAGGAGGAACCGGTGGAGTAGGAGGAGGAGGAGTCGGCAACGGACGTAGCAGAGGCAGTGTCAAGGCAGTGCAAAGGCAGTGCAGAGGCATCGTAAAGGCCGCACAGAGGCAGCAGAGGCTGCTCGGAGGTAGTGCAGGTTGTGTAGGTAGTGGAGTAGATGGAGGAGGAGGAGTATGAGGAGGAGGCACCAGTGGAGGAGGATGACTCCATCGTGGAGGATGAGGTAGGGGAGGAGGATCCTCGGTAAAGAAGAAGGAGGAGGAGGAAGAGAAGTTGGCATCAGAGGAGGAGGAGGAGGTTGAGGCCGCAGCGGAGGAGGAGGAGAAGGAGTCAGAGGCCATGGTGGAGATGAGGTAGTGGCGTAGGGTAGGGCTTCCAAAAAAGCCTGATAGGGTGCATGAAGGAAGAGGAGGACCCAGTGAATTTTATATATCATTTGTGGACCTTTATCAGTGCTAGTAAAATGAACTGATAATGGGGATCTTTATCAGCGCTAAAATGAAAAGCACTGATAAAGACCCCCTTTATATGCGCTTTTTTAGCACTGATAAATGTTGGACTTTATCATTGCTTTTCTAGCGCTTATAAAGAGTGACATTATCAGCACATTTCATTTTAGCGCGGATAAAGACACTATTTATCGGCACTTTTGTACTGCTGATAAAGACAGACATTAACAGTGCTAATAAAAGCGTTGATAAATGTATAAATTTAATAATTTTTTTATATTATTATATATTTATTTAAAATTATATTTATGATAAATATATATATATATATATATATTATTGATTATAACTCTAAATAAATATACCTTTATTTATACTTATAATATTATTTGATAGGTATATTTATATATATATATCATTGCAAATATAATAAAATATATATTTATTATTTAAATATATTTTAATATTAATTATAAGTGTATATTTTTAAAAACATATATATTATATGGGTTACATAATGAATTATAAATCAATAACACATCAAAGTGATATGTAATCATAATCTATAAAGGAACATTATTCATGCACATAAATATACGCATATATGATATATTCATTGACGCCAATTCATTGGAAAACACATATATATTCAATAATTTTAATTATACATATATATCAAAATGAATTATATACTTATAAATAAAACAAATACATTAAATATAAAGAATATAAAAAATATATATTAAATATAATTATTTAATAAATAAAATAAATATAATGCATTAATAAATCTATTAAATCTAATTAATATATTAATTATCAATCATATAATTATTTAATTATATATATATATATATAGTTATAACATGTGTTTTTTATTTAATGTATATAATAAATATTCTCAGTGCTATGAAAAGCATGGATAAATGTAAACATTATCAGTGCTAAGAAAAGCACTGATAAAGGGATATTTAAAGCGATGATAATGGCATACCCCTTTATCAGTGCTTTTCCGTTAGCACAGATAAATGTTGGCGTCTGCCTTGCCGAGTTTTGTGGTAGGGATATGTATCTATTTTAACCAAAAAATAAATAAATAAAATAAATAAAATTTTAAATTAATATTCATTTTTAAACTCTAACTCAGACTTTCGTCACTATTCATCAAAAAATGTAAATTTTCAGAAAAAATACTAATAATTCCACATAATGTAATTTTGATATTCTGAATCCCAAAAAGAAGTCCATTTTGAAAGATAAAATTTATAAAATTTCAAATAAGTGGTTATTACTATTCATAATAGCTAGTTTGATTTGTTATAGTGTTTTAGAACTCAAAGGTGCGTACAAACCACGCAATTGTATTATTAAAAGAGAATCGTACCATGGATGCTTGGGGTGTTACAACCGGAGCCACCAACAGAATCTGCGGTCGTGCCGCTACCGTCGTCCTCAATAGAGCAGCCACTCGCGACCTCACCGCACGAGTCGTCGTTGTCGTTCACGGCCGAGACGCCATCCGCGGCCTTGCCACCTGAGTCGATGCCACCGTCCGCGGCCCCACTGCGTCGCCCCCTGGCTCGGCCATCTACGGCCCCATAGTTCTAGTTGTAGCCTCTCCGAGACACCCCATGGCCACTACCCCCCCCCCCCCCCCCCCCCGCCCAGCTAAGCTGCCCTGACTATGCCATCCCGCAGCCTCAGCCCTCCTGGCCAAGCCCTCCCGGTTGAGCCCTCCTGGTTGTCTCGCCCTGGCCGCGCCGTCCCGTGGCCTCCGGCCTACCAGCTGAGCCACCCCAGGCCGGGTCGACCCACCACGTACCCACGTGGAACCCCCCAATCGAGCCACCCAGCGGCCTCTGCCCTCCCGGTCGAGCGGCCCTGCACCCTCGCGGCACCCCCATGACTGAGCCATCGTCAGCGACCGAGGTGACCCGCGGCTTCCGCTACCCCGCGGCACCTGTGGCCTATACGGCCCCTCGCAGCCCTCATGGAATTCCAAGAAGGATCTAGTGGGTCAGTTCGAGTTGACCCGAACATGGTCGACCCAGGCCGCGTTAGACCGGGTTGGTCCGACCTTTTTGAACTAGACCCAGATCAGATATGACCCTATACTTCACTTGGGCCCTAACATGGGCACCGAACATCTGTTTGATGAACCATCAGTGGAGATAGAAACCAAGGAGTAGGACAGTCCCTTTGGTAAACCACACTAGAGTTTTAGATAATGTTGGGGAATGGTCGGGTGGGATCGAGCATGAATATAACTTGGCCCTCAGTACTAAAAGGCTAATAACTCACAAACCAGGCGTTCGAAAGACATGCTATCTATTGCGTTGAGATCCCTATGACATGGCGGTGCTTCGGGATAATTCCTAGTGTGACTTCGAAGCAGTTGGAGTATCAACCAGTTTCTTGTGAAGCAGATCCTCTCGAAGACGAGTAGTCTAAGTGCAAGAACCCAGTAGCTGGCTGTGACGAGAAGAATGAATAGTTATTCCATGTGGGTCAGCACCTAGTGATCCTATGTGGGTTAGATCCTAGCGATCCTGTGTGGATCATCTCCTAAAGATCTTTTGTGGGCTAGCTCCTAGAGATCATGTGTGGATCATCTCCTAGGAATCTAGTGTGGGTTAGCTCCTAGCGATCCTGTGTGGGTCAACTCCTAGAGATCCTGTGTGGGTTAGCACATAGTTATCCTATGTGGTTCAGCTCCTAGCGTTCCTATATGGGTCAGCTACTAGAAATCATGTGTGGGTCAACACCTAGCAATCCTGTGTGGGATAGCTCTTAGCGATCCTGTGTGGGTCATCTTATTTACAAAGTAAGATGATTCAGTAGTTATATCTAATCCTCTCTACTATTGTAATTAAGTTATACCTGGTGTGAGCTGAGTTCGTACCTGTTTGGTACTTGACATTGTGGTTTTCTTTCCTTTGTGGAACAGTTGAGATTTGGGATTTTGTGTTGGACCCTATGTTTCCTCATGATTGAGATGGGTTTACTTGATAACTTAGGTATATGTATGGGAATATACCTAAGTAGGGTTGATAGTTGACGTCATGCTTTGATATTTATCCTTTGTGGATTTTTTTAGATATTGAGGGTCTCGGTGTCCCTACTGTTTATCGTTATACTCATCCCTAAATGGGATATGCCCGAACATTGTTGTGTTTGGTGCAGACATCAGACAATGTTGATCGAGACTGATGGTATCAGGACTAGACAGTTCCCGGAGGAGGACATTACGACGAATAGGTACACAGAGGAGACCGACAGACGTGGAGTGGTGAATGGGCGATCTATACCTACCCTTCAGGTAGGAACCTCAGAGGATAACCCAGCAGCAGTCTTCCTTTCTGATTAAGTTTACTTGTACTTTCATATTATTGTACTTTCCAGTTGGGCTTGTATTAATACCCCTATTACTTACTGTACTCACTCTTTTTACTATTCAATTTCCTTGTGTTCGTATCTTGTTGTGTACTTGGTTGTGTGTGTTTACATGTTATTAAGGAAATGGATTCCATGTTTTAAGGATTACGCCTTTCAGTGCTAGTCACCATCCCCTGGCCTATGGAAGGTGGGTTTGGGGTAGTCACGACACGGGCCCCAGTGGACATGTCATGACAGTTTTATAGTATTGAAATTTTAGATGGAAATAACTTTTATAATATTAATTAATATTGAAAATAAAATATTGTAAATGTTTTTTATAATTATACCTAAATAAAATATTTAAAATTATTTATGAAATAAAATGTGGAATATTAAATAACATCATTGATATAAGAAAATAAGACATATCAAAGGACATATAATATTTTATGAAGGATTTGAAAAAGGGAAAAAAATCAATATATTATTATCATAATTAAATTATTATTCATTATATTTCTAGTTCAATTCTATTTATATATATTTTTTATACTTATAAAGAGGGAGAAAATTAAATAATTGTAAAATAAAATAAAGGTTTTTATAGTAATCCAAACCTTTATCTTTGAAGTGACTTTCTTGTCAATAATCTCAATGATTCATTAGATGGTGTTTTGTTTAGTGCATCAACATAAAACGTGGAAAATTAAAATATGAGATATATTTTTGTAGATCATTATAATTATTTATAAGTGATATGAAATTAGTAAATGTGGTAGGTATTTAATGTTGATAGAGAGGTGTCGTTTTTAATAAAATAACAATTACTATATTATTTATGCTCAATATTATAAATAATATCGATTATTGTGACTATGGATGGAATATTATTCTTTTTTGGATTAACCAAATTTATAATTATTATGTATTATGTAGTTAAACATGAATTTTCATAATAATAATGAATACCAAATATTACATTATTTGATATTCAACTCCATATTTCACTCTTTAAAAAATATAACATAAACATAACCCATATATATATATAATTTCCAAAAGAAAAAATTGCAATAAATTTTATAAAAAATAAATATTTCAACTAGATAAATAAAATATTTAAAATTAACATAAAAATATTGTCTTCAATAATAAAAAGTAAAAAAAAATTATTTAAAATTTGAACATATACTTAACAGACATGAATTAAAAATTACTTTTATGTTATTTTTATTTTTATATTTACTTATTTTTTTTAATTTTAAATGATTATTTATAAGGTTACATCATCAAACACAATAATAGTCATTTAATTATTTCATCAATCATATTGAAAAACTAATAATAATAATTTTGATGGTTAATTTATTCATTTACAGTAGTCATATAAACCCTTTAATTCCCAATTACCTCATTATTCAATCACAAAATATTTTTATCATTGTTTTATAAATTGGTTTTATAAAATTACAATCTTCATTATAATTTTTTCCATTATAATGATTCTTTTATTACCAGGGTGTATTTGGTAAACCAAAAGGAATCAAAATTCCAACATACTATAATGTTATTTTTTTGAGTTAATTTTCTATTTCACCTTTTATAATCATTTGTAATATATTTATCATTTTTTACTGATCTTATAAATATAATATATTTAATAATAATAATTTCATTATATGTTTTATTCCATATTTTCATTACCATAATACTTCAATTCCCATCTTATAAAAAATTATACTGTGTCGTGGATAGAAAATTAATATGGTTATATATATATATACACACACACACACATTAAATGTTAAAATCATGAAAAACTAAATGAAAATTTTCACTAAAGGATAATATATATATATATATATATATAATCTAGGATACTATAAGGTGCGGGTGGAAAGACATCAATATCTGGTAGAACATAAAAATATTGAATAAGTATGATATAATCTTTTTCAAATTAAATCATTATTATATATATATAAGTGATATTCTACTGATTTTGGAAAAGTTATCCATTTTAAATTATTTTCAATGGAACAAGTTTTATTCATCTATTCTATTATAATATCTTTCATTCTAGCATTTAATATATCATTTTTTGTTCCACCCCGATTCATATAAACTCTTTTTTTAATACATACAAGTTCATTATCTACATGGGATTTACTTAAATTTTCTTTATTAATACTTCCAAAAAAAATGAATTAATTTTTTATATTTAATTTATCCTTAACAAATATGTTATTCATAAGACATGATAAGTTAACCATATCTCATTAAAATAATCCAATGTTTCTCGATCTCAAAATAATTTTCCAAGTTATATAGGACACCTCCCCCCTTTTAGATATTGTTAAATTATAATACCTTTGTCATCCTCTTCTTTTATTATTCCCTTGTTTTTTTATCAAAATAAGTATCCTTACGATATGGGGAAAAATTTTATTCATCAACTAAAAAATCCCCTTTATGTGGAACTATAATAAACTATGACATAAGGGTTAGTGTTATGCTTTAGTTCACGACACATTATGTGTTAATCGGGTTTAAATAATTTTCATGGTGGATGTATGTATAAATATATAAATATGGATTTTATTATGGAAGGTGTAGGTGAATGTGTTGTACTGAGTAACTAATTTTGTGGAACCCATTAACAAGTGGTCTCAAGGGTGTTGTGGTGCCTTTTAGTGTATTGACCGGAATCCCAATGGTCCTTTTCTAGGTACTAGGTATAACTTTGAATGTATTTTTTTAATGAAAGTTATTATAGTAATTTTAACTCAAAACAATAATCCCTATTAACATTTTAATTTCATTTTTCAAATTTATCCTCCATATTATGTATATATGGTATCTTACTCTAACCTATCACTCTCTATATGATACTCAACCATCATTGATATACTTGCATTCATACCTGTCATAGGAGTAAATCAATTGGGAGGACGTTTTTATATCTTTATTTATTCTTAATGATATCTTCAATTTTAGTTAATAAAAAGGAAATACTTATTATCATATCTTTTGATATTATAGAAACTGATAAAATACATTCTTCCTTATCTAGAAATTGGTTGTCAAAACCTATATTTATATAATCTAATACTTCAATAACTAGTGATGAGGTAAATAAATCCTTTCCTTTTTTTATAAATTTATATCAACACAACATTTAATAAGTGACATACTATCCACTTTTATATTGTTATAGATTATAGAGAAATAACATAATGGTGTTGAGTGAGATAAAAATAAAAAGACTAAATCTAAATATATTTGATTTTCATAAAACCAATTTTTTTTATTGGGATTTATAATGTTTTAGGCATGTTATAATATTTATTTTTTTTCTAATTTTTTGATGATATTAATAATGGTTTACTAGATAAACATAATGGTATTTTTATTATTCTTATTAAATATATGGTAATCCAAAAAATATTGAATAATTATTAATTTTTATTCATTTTAGTTATGAAATAATACATGTATCTCAAAACATGGATTTATGGTTACAATTTTATATTTGTATATTTTTATGATTGTGATATTGATAAAATAGTTTATGAATATTTTTCTCAATTTTATATTAGGATCATGATTAGTTAACAATGGTTGTCTGTTGGTATGATAGTTACCAATAAAAAGGTAGACCTAATAACCAATATAAATATGTGTGTGTGTGTGCCTGCACATGTGTGGCAAGGTATTATGATACCTGACATTGTTTTGGAATAGGTACCAAGGTTCCATGCCATTTTTGAGAAATGGATTTCTATCTATGATATATATTGTTATGAACTATCAATTTTAGGTTCTTTTTACTCACATCCAAAACATATCCCATTGAAATGAATATAGAACATGTATTTAAATATCCAAGTATTGGAATTGAACTGGAGCATTTGTGTTTGTAGAATTTAGATCATGGAGTGTTTTAATAATTTGATGTCATTTATATAATCACTCTAGTGAGGATGTTGTTGTATTTTCATATATTTATATCTTATATATATGTTAATTTTTACTTCATAATAGATTATTTTATTGACTTGTGGTTATGTATATGTTATTTATGGTGATTTCTTTTGGTCATTACAATGAATTTATACTTTTAGGCTATATAGGTATGGTTTCTAGAAAAATAAAGGGGTGTTTTAAATAACAAAACTATTATATTAGGTATCCATGGTTGAATAAAATTTCTTTCTCAAAAATCAATTGTCACTCTTTATTTACATTTTCCTACATCTAAAATGGTATTTCATGTTCTCCAATTAGATTCATTATTCTTTTAGTTTATTACTAAATTTTGAAAATCACGTCTAAATTTACCATAATATTTCCTTGGAATTTATTATAATCTTGGGATATCTGAAGGCTTTCTTAAAGTATTTTATTAAACTAGTGAAGGTGGCCGTTAAATTTTATCATGTCATAAAAAGGTAAAATTCATAGAGTTTATACAATATATAATGATATTAGGACTCAATAAGTTGTCCATAAATATATTGATTAGAATAGATACACTAGGAACACTCCTTTCCAAATGATAAGTGGAGTGTTCCATCACACACCCATAAAATTGGATAAAAACACGAGACTAGAATTAAGAAGGAATATACATACATGGTAGAAAATTGAACCTTGAAATAAATATGTAAAAAAATATGTAGAACATAACTATAAAATAACATAAATTAAATGAAAACCAGATCTATTTTAAAAACTAATGCATGACAAATAGATATAAAATATCATTCCTTATTGATAACCATGATAGGTGATAAGAATACATGATAGCACTAAAAATTGAAATTAATGTGTACTGGAGAACATCGTCTCATTATAGAAGATAGTCCATATAATATCAACCATGTGAAACCATATAAAAAGGACCGATGGTAATGGTTCATTAATTGTAACAAACATAATCGAATACCACTATCCATCCCCAAATAAAAAAGTTTATAAACATAATTTCCACTATTATCACTAATACCATCTCAAAAATATGAATCATTTACATAGACCCAACATGTATGCGTATAATGCCTTTGTAGGGATGAGTATATACAGATTCTGGATGATTCTCCAAATTAAAATATTAAAGATGGAAAAAGTATTTTGCTCATAACAATATATAAAAGAGTGTAATCAAAACAAATGGTAATAAAGATAACCCGAATATGTTTTCTGGAAATATAGAATACGACCTTGGGGGAGTCTTATATCAAAATAACTAATATCAACTCCACAAATAATCACATCACAAGAGAAACTATGGATTCTCAATCCTGTATAGATTTCTAAGTGTCTAAAGACAATATCTTAATTTTAATTCAAACCATTGTGGTGATTGTGGGTAACAAAAATAATAACAAAAACAATTACCATTCACCTCTACATAGTTCATTCAATAAATCAAACCATGAATATCCTAAATCCCAAATAGTCCAAAAAATAATCCCTTCCATAATCCTCATTACCTCCCTGGGAAAAAGGAGAATGATTATTCCATATTAGAGAAAAGTATATGGAATTCCAAACTCATCACTACATATTCCAAACTTTAGAAAATAATAAAAAGTAACAAATTAATTATATAACTCATTAAACTCTGACTATATAACATATTCCAACCCTATAACATTTCGTAGTATTATTTGTAATGTGTGGACCAATGAATTGATAAACATATTATGTCAATAGTGGGATTACTGAAACCTCACTAATACAGATATCTCTTTATTAGTTAATGAAATAGCTTTTAACAATTCATTTTTGTTTTATTAATATGAGCGAAGTTAAATGGGTGTCCTTTTTATCAGTTCTCAGAAAAGTGTAGATAAAAATCAAATAAAATTAAAAAAATTAAAAATAAATTTAAAAATTTGAGAACCATTTTAACAGTGCCCTCCACCCCCTTTTAACAGTGCTTGGAAGCCCCCCCCCCCACACGTGCCCACCCCCACCATCCAGCCCTTTATCATCATTGTTCTTATCCATTTAATAGCACTAGTCCCCCTTCACATGTGTGCGCCCCAGGCTCTCCCTGGATTCAAACATGAGACCTCTTGCCTGCGTGCTGGACACTTTATCACTCCTCCATGATACATTGATCTCCATTTTATTAAATATCAATTTATATATATATACATATTTACTTATATTAATTTTCATGTTAAAATATATTTAAATTAATGTGTATATATGTATTTAGTTATATTAATATATATATATATATATTTATTCCAATATTCATATATTTTTATTTATATGTTTTATATATATGTATAGTTATAATTTTTAACCATATATTTATTCATATATTATTATATATTTGTAATATTAGTTTTAAATATATTTATAAAGTATTTTTATTTGTGTGTGGTTATTAATAAATAAATACATACATGCATATATACAACATACATACACATGTATATATTATATATATATATGCATCTATAAGTATAATTATACATATTTATAAATATTTATAGATATTTACATTATTATATATTAATATATCTATTTATATGATAGAATATATAGATAAAATATATCAACATGCTAAAACACACACACACACACTAATACACACACACACACACACACACTATATAGGTATTTAAATATTTATATTTATTATTTTAAATAAAATGTAGATTATTTTTTCATTATATAAGGCTCATATATTTATAAATATATTTTAAATGTAAAAATGTTTAATTAATTACTTATAAAATTAAATTTTTTGGTTTGAATATATAAAAATTATTTATATATTGTTATATATTTGATTATAAATAATAGTACATTGTGAAAAATGAAAAAATTTCAAAACCATTATATTGATATGAATTTAATACCTATGAATGAATTTTTTCCCCACCAAAAAATAGAAAACATATCCCCATAAATGAGCCTAAAAGTCAATCAAATGTAAAAAAATTGGGGTACACTAAGTAAAAATTAATTTTATAGGACTTATTAGACTTTTTTCCATCTAGAAAACCTTGATCGGGGTCCCTAGTGATTGTAATAGTGTATATCTCCTCTTAAACAATGATTGGATTTGTGGTAGAGCATAAACAGACTCCCAGATCAAAAGTTATGACTATTTTATGTTTTATTTTTTTTCAACATAAGTTAGCCCTTTTATTTATTTATTTACTTATTTTCTATTCAAAATATTATTAAATGAAAATTCTCAGATAAAAATAAAACAATTATTATTTAAAAATACTTTTTAAATTATTTGATAATAATTTTTGCTAAATATCTTATATATTAAGTTTAAATTTCTATTTATCCTTATCTAAAACAAATTTAAAAAATATATTTTACATT
The DNA here is from genome assembly GCA_963277665.1 of Viscum album. NCBI lineage: Eukaryota > Viridiplantae > Streptophyta > Magnoliopsida > Santalales > Viscaceae > Viscum > Viscum album. Next base: position 43,951,925 of record OY728141.1, on the reverse strand, counting down.
TCAATAAATGTCAATATATTTATATATTAATTTAATACTTTTAATGATTTATTTTACTGAAATATACCCTTTATTATCACTAGTAAAAAAACATTGATAAAAAGAGGTCATTAACAATGCTTTAATAAAAAGTGATGATAAAATCCCCCTTTAACAGCACTAAAAAAGTGCAAATATAATTGTACATTTAACATCAATTTTTTAGCACTCTAAAAAGTAACCTTTATCAGTGCTTTTTTATTACTGTTAAAGGGGTGGTGCTAGTGCCTATGGGGGGCCTAAGTCTCATTATGTGTGACCTGAATCATGCGAGGAAAATAAAAAATCCATAACTATAGCACACACACTACATTATAATTGGGGGTTACATTCTTCAGTATGTATATGGAGGAATAGTTCCCTTATTATGGGATATCGACAAGGGTGTTACCGAACCCATGGTTTCCAAATGTCTCATCCTACACACATCATCATATATAAAAATATTTGAAACTCTTCTACTCAAAATACTTGGGTTGTAATCCCCGTATTATTATAAAATATGAAACAAAATTTTTTTCTCTAAATGAATATTTAAAAAATACTATTCATAAAACCATAATTGGTACCTAGGTGAAAATATATGTAGACTACTAGACACATCAATATACTAGTTCTGGATCTCCTGGAACACATTGTGTGGGTCACTCAAGAATGGATGGTGATATATTTTCATCACCCTACTGATGTTTATAAAAAATATACAATGTGTAGAGATAGTTATATAGTGTTTTCATCTTTTTAAAAACTCGGGCGTGTATCACTTGTTGTGTCCATTCCATATATCTTGGTACATGATATGTAAAATATATACATGACATACCTAAAGTGTTAAATAGTTTAGTGTTATATATGTAGAAAAAATAATGAGTTATTGTCATATAGAGTATATGAAGCATGACATGGATTCATACAATGGGTGGTACTTTTGAAAATTCATAAAACCTTGACACCATAGAAGTCAAAAATACATGGTGTGTTTTTTCATATACTACATTCATACAGTTTGTAAAATCAAAAATATCAAGATTCACATCCAAAAAATAACAAAATTGTACATTAGACAATTTCGTTGATTCTCTAGGAAATGTCATGATGTAGCCCACCTGGTGCAGCCTAGTGAGAGGTTTGTTGAGTGCGACAGCCCAAGATTTACTCCACGTGGCCAGCACTGATGGACAGTGCCAAGTAGTTATATCACACACATTTAAGACCATATCCTATGGAATATACACACAAACACACATCTCTATGACCATTAAATAATGACTTTGAAGTGAAAAAATAATTCCAAATGTAATAATACAAATAAATCATTCAAAATGAGTACAGAAAAAGTAATAGAAAGCATATGGGCCAAATACAAGCCCATAAAAAATTAAAAATAAGTCTAACATAATATGAAGGAGTGAAAACCCATCAAATGAAACCGAAATATTTATATCTCACCATGCTTCTCCTATTCCTGTTCCACCCCTGACTCAATTAAAATAAATGTTTTCTGCTACTACATGTCTCATAGAGGTCCCAACAACTACCAACCATAAGAATCTTTATAGGTATTCAAGGTAATTCCCATATAATATAACACACTCCATGATACAAGATTTCATTGATGTAGATGATATAATATTTCATTAAAATCAAGTATCTCTAAATAATTACATTCTAGAACTCGAAAGCTGTCAACATCCAGAGAGGGGATCTCCCCTAGGGCCTTAGGGGATAACAAAAACCCTACTGGACCGATCTTTTAGATAGAGGATTTATGTATTGTGCATGTTATTCATGACAACCCCATGTACCCCACCTAGATTGAGGAAGTAATGATAAAGGATCCCACTATAATCACACAATTGGATACACCAAAATCAATAGAATAAAAAAGAACGTTATGTGATCACCATTTTATTCTTGGGATGTAATACCACACTATATCCTAATATAAATGGACCATTGATCAAAATCAATTAAAATTGGTCAAAAATAAAGAAATGAAGGGATCTAAAATACATTATAGGAATTAAATGATAGTGTATATGTTTCATTTAATATATCACTAAACTCGTAACTTCTCGTGTTCCTCTAACTATACCCTTGTACAATAGTCATACCTTTGTTCCTAGACTAGTCCATATACCTGGTCATGTCCCAATACCTAGCCAATTCTATGTACTTTTTCATTCCCATGTTCCTACCCATGTACATTCCCATGTACCCACTGAGGTACATGTCAGGCCACCATCACCAGATCACATGGTATGTGACACATGTCAAACAATATGTGATATTTTTCTTTGCACATAAACCCTAGAACTTCAAAATGAGGGATTACATGAAATATTTCCTTCATAATACATGTAGTGTTTTTCTGATGTTTTTTAAAATTCAAATAATTCAAATTTTTCTGTTAGTAATGATTCTATGACCAATCTCATTGAAGAACATGGATCTTAACCCATCTAAATTCATTTATCTCAATCAATTGGATTTTGGAAAAATAAAACCCATGGGATTCAGTTGCAACATCATTGTGTTTCCCCGGCACACCATCTCAAGAAAAAGGGTGACCTTGATCAGCTTCCATTATACCTCTAATCAACATCCATCCTCATTTCACCTTGATAGACCACCCAATTTGAACCTGAACCACTGACACTGATCCATTTCCCTTAATAATGGAAAAAAATAATCTACTAATATTTATTTTTTGAATCTCCAACCATTGTAAATTAATAGAAAAAAATATCTTACCTCAACTGCGATTAATATTTTGTGAATAATAGATTTTTAACATTGTTATTGGTGAAATGCATTACTAACTTGGCATAGACAATCCTATAGATACTAATTTAGTCCTTTATTTTCATACTTTCTCAAATATATCTGATAAAACTCCTCACAATTCTTAGTTTTATGTGTCTAAACATTGGGATTTTGAATTAAAATTTAATTATAGAGGAAATTAGTTCATTGTGTCAAAAAAACAATAACTTTATTTATTTACCTTATTACCTGCACTTGTGAAAGTATTTATTAAAAATCATGATAAATAAAAATATTATATTGGATTGAAGGTAAATCCCACAGTACAATATCAAAGGAGATCTTTGATTTTCAATTTGATTCCATATTTTGAAGTAATTAGACTATTTTTAGAAAACAATATGTGTGTGATAAAATATATAATTTATATTTTTATTATATCAATATCTTGTATCTCTAGGTGTTATGATCTCACACTATCTCAGTGCCAAACTCAAAAAATATAATTAAATATATTCAAAATCATTTCATTGAAAACATGTTGATGTTAAATTCTTCACACCCTAGGAATATTTTCCTTAAATAGAAATGTCCTACTAAAAAAGATTGGGGTACTATGATTGTATATGTGTCCCTCACTCTCAATAAATCTTCTGATGATTCTTGTGCATCAACCAAACATGCACCAAGGTATTTACTCACTCCCAAAGGATCTTCATCTACCAATTCCTGATCTCAACCTACAACTCTATAAAGGTTCCTCCATGTGTGATTTTTAGCTCTCCCTAGTCATTATAATTTAAAGGTTCATGTTCATACCAACTTAGTTGAGACACATAGAAGACGTCGTATACCCAATCTAATTGTGGAATAATTTCATTGAGTTATGAAGCTTTTCTTACCCTATACAATATCTGTAATGGGCCAATGAATCCAAGCAGTTCCATTCTTCGTAGAAAAAATACCCACAATCTATGTCGAGGTGAGACATTACGGAAGACACGGTATCCCTCATTGAAATCCATAGGCCTCTTTAGTTAGTCTATATAATACTTTTAATTGCTCAAGGCATTCCTCTTCATCTCTTGTATGATTGATACCTTCTCTATCATCACTGGCACCATCTTTGGGCTACCTCCAATTAGTTAATCTAGAACAGTGGTGAACTATATTGCCTATTTTATAAGGCCAATAATGGTATCATATTGAAACTGCATTGGTAACTATTATTGCACCAGAACTATACCATGGGTATGTTATCCTCACAAATATATCAAAATTCAAACATTTAATCCAAAATAATATCATTTAGAGAATATGTGGTCCACATTATCTTGTGGTATGTATAGGGATGGAATTCCATGATCAAATAAAACATAGTAACAAAGGCCCCCTTTAATCATTTCCCTAATTATGACATAATCTAATAATCACAATGTGATATGATCTTTGAGGGAACCCCATAATGCCAGACTATCTTTTATATGTAAATGCATCCCATGAATTCTATTGAGCCCCACTCTAAAATTGATAGGAAGTGGGATGACTTGGTGATCTAGTCAATGATCACCTAGTTATCATCATGAATACATGAAAACCAAGAATTTTATATCATGATGTCCATGGATATACAATACCACATCCACTATGGGATCTCTAGGGGTTGAGCCAAACCCAATGGAACATAGTGCCCAACATTCTCCTACAAACAAGAAAGCCATCTAGAGACAAACTATACATAAAAAAATATTCATTTCTTACCACCAAAAATAAATCCAAAGGTCATGGTGTATCTTTTAAACAATACAATGTACTCAATAGAACTCCAAATATGTTGATATGAATATAAGTGATCAAACCTAAGTCCAATGGGGGACACCACAAACCATATTTCATCAATATTGTTGATAATGGATCGATTCCTTCTTTAGGGTGATAACACTAATACCATGAATCCTACCTATAATGGGAATTAATGATAGAGTATCCCACCCAGGCCACATAGAGGGATACAACAAACTTTATCCAATAAAAATCCCATAGTGGGGATCACAATCCTTTCCTTAGGACATAATTCCACAATGTAATCTCATAGGGATGAACATGGTAACTTCATTCAGCTAAAACTAGTGTATAAAAAAGAAAATATGTGCTATAAACTACACTAGGGGAGTACACATCAAGTATATAGTGTACATAAGGTGTATAGTTTAACTTAAACCAACCCATTTCCATATCTGTGTACCTATTATTGAACCCATGTACACTGGGTATTCCAATGTACATGGCTATTTTCATGTGCCAAACTATGTTCGAGTAATTTGTCCTAACTATGTACCATGTCCATACCCTTTATTTCATTCATGTCTATGAACGTGTACCCATAAAAGTACATGTTGATCTTCTAGTACTAGATTGCTTAGATTTTAACTCATGTCATATGGTGTGTTTTATTTTTCTCTATGCGTAAACCCTACAACCATAAAAGGGTTGGGTGGAGTGCATGAGATGGATTATTTAGACTAAATTCCATGTATTCAAGAATTTTCTAAAAATTTAGCATGCTCATGTGTTTCTATATTCACCACTAAACTGAAAATTCCACTGCCAACATCACTGATGAACACTAATCTTACTCCTTTTAAGCTAGTATGTCAACATAGGAATGATTCGGACTACCCAAAGTGTATGGGAGTTGGTTTTCATCGCATCGTGTCACTATCGCATTAGATAATAGAAAAAGGGGGACTATAATCTATTACCATTCTAACTATGATAATCTACCATTATTCTAAAACATTGATCTCTCCCTCAATCAGAAACTAGATCTTGTGGTACTTGTATGTTTTTACAAATACTGGACATGTAATGATCAAATAATGGGTATATGTAAAATCTTCAAAAATTGGAAATGTTAGTTAGGAATATGTGTAGAATTGTGAAGAAAAGAACATATAAAAAATGATAAAAAAGCCTTGACCATATTTTATCTAATCCTCAATTCATTATCATTAGAATTAAGAATGATGTGTGATTGAAAAATAATATCAAATTTAGATTTCTAGGAAAATACACCCATGTTTTCACAACATGATCGATCTGCAAACCAAAATGTTATGATAATTGTTTCAAGGTCATCATGGGATAAATAAATTAGTATAAATCAACATAAAACAATTTATTACATCTATTCGGATTAATCATTGGTTAAGATGTGTTTTGTGCCATTTTTGTTGGTGATATCCACAACTCTATTAGCATAGATGATCCTGATAGTACCGATCAAATCCTTGATTCTCCTATCATCCTCCAAGATCTCCTCTATCTACCCCTATCAAATCACAAGGCATAAAATTGTTTTTGTATAGGAGATAAGTCCCTATGTAAATTTACTTAATTAAATTTTTATATATTTTATTATTTTTTCCATGATCATATTTATCAGAACATCAAACACTGAAAATTTTTTTGTCACTCTTAGGGTAAAACAGACATTCAATCATTATCAACGGTATCCTATTTCAAATTTGAGTCCTTATTTTATTGTAATTACGCTATTTTAGGAAACTTGTATGCATGTGATTTAATATTCATTTAATATTTTTATTTCATCAATATCTATGATATTTGGGCCTTATAATCTCATGTTTTCTCAATTATCAGATCTAAAACTTTTATTAGATATATTTAAAATTCCTATATAAAAAACATGGATGTTATAGGCTATCGCATAGGCTCATTCATCCACAACACTGAAATCCTCAATTGAAAAGATCCAACAAAGCTATAATCATCTTTACATCTCACCCATGTCAAAAAATTGGACCACCCACAACCATAACTCTAGTAAAGGGTTCGAAAACCACACCAACCATAAATTCCATGTAAGAAACCATTATTTATATCTCCCTTTGATGAGTTAATTATAAATAATGAGTCCTTCAATTATCAATAAATATGTAGGATCATTAATTGTGGTCAGTAAAATGGTCTGAACACACTAAATCATATTCATGATTAATCCTATTGATGAATAAATAGAAAAATAATTCAAGAGTTAGTGTTTTGTAAAGGAAAAATTTCCTTCTACATTTTCAACATCTTATGTTTATTCATCACCATTCACCACACATAAATCATAAATTATCTAGTTGAATTATTAAAATGTATTGAGTAAAAAAATATATATATCATGACCCTTAAATTAATAAATAATTATATATATTCTTATAATGGTATATTTAAAAAAATATTTCTAAAAGACAAATAAAATCATCCAGCATACCATCAATCAAAAAAATTAGTTTCATTTGAATCCCTTATTTAAATACCATCCGCCAAATATTCCTACATAAATAAGATGTGTGTGTGGAAAAAATTAGTGGATGAAAGTAACCTTAAATAGATTATCTAATTAATACTAAAATATTGAGAGATATGAATGGTATTTCTCTTAATTTATGGAAATAACATATATTTTCAGACTCTATCCACAAACAATCACGTCACCATTTTTTAAATGTATACATTGTTAATTTTTATTATAATTTTACTTTCAATATTAAATTTATCTCTTATTGGTTCAAAAAAGAATCCTATAAGACACCCATAATTATCCTTGTAGATAGAACCATAAACTATTGGACCCTAATTCCCCATTGATATTACATATGTATTAACCACGATCTATCCCAAAAATAATGGATTTTGGACAATTTTAATAGTACAATATGTTTTTGTATACCAATTAAATATTTTAATTCATTTTAGGATGTATATTTCATTTAAAAATGGTAAAAAAATCATTCTTTAGGTTGACCTACTTTTCTAATGGGATAAATTAATTATTAAATAGTAACTCAATAATTTAACTTACTATTCTTCTGAATGGTAGATTTTTAATCTATCCATATAAAAAAATTAATCTATAATTATATCTTGGAATACAATCATGAGTTGAGAAGATAACATCAATCTTCTGTGAGAATATATCATAGAAGAAATATTAATTCCCTATTGTAGATGGTGTTCAAAAAATACCAATTGGACAATCCATATTAGATTTGAAAAAAATAAAAACATATAAAAACCATAGAATCAATAATTTTATTGAATCCAATAAGAATAATATGTTATACCCCATTTTTGAAAGAAATCACCCATATAGACCATATAATAATCAATTATTTTGATGAATAACAATAATAATGGTATAATACCGTTCATATAAGAAATTTATACACATGACTACTAAGTGATCTATAATCATGTTATAAATTGATGATAAAAAATAATATTTGAAATAAAAAATATAAGAGGCACTTGAAAAAAAATATAATCAATTTGGACGAATGTGTAATTCTGAATAATGATCCTAATTTAAAAAATAATCTATCAGTAGGATCATTCAACTTATCTCTTATGTAAGATTTTATATCAATAATGGAATACACATTTTTTACAACATTAATTTGCAGCATAAATTTCCAATTATCCATATCGAATCGAAGAGAATAGTCTCAATATTAAAACCATATATATTGATATATAATAATAATATATAATCCGTTAAAGTATGATGGATAAATGCTTCCATGTAGTGAGAGTATATAAATATAATATTCCTTAATAGTCCCATATTTACTAACCCTATTCAGTTGAATTTTTTATTGGATCTAGGTTTGTCTAGTTCCCTACTAAGGTGTATCTTACAAATATATAACTTCCTTTCAAATTATGGTGTAAATCATAGTAAGTAAGGAGTCCATATTGTGTTCTGGGAGGGTTTTTGTGAGCTTGGAAATAAGGGAATAATCTTCTCCTTGACATGAGACATTTACCCATGGAATCAGAATGGGACACCTAGATGAGAAAACTATAAGGAAGGAATTCCTAAAGTGGATAGTATAGTGTCATACTACAAGCACTTGTGTATGGATGTAAGACTTGTGCCTATTATTAGATATAGGGGAGGCTTTAGAAACCCCTTAGGTAACACATATGACATATTTCTAGATTTAGGGATGTAAATTACTCCATGTGTGGGTGTTTTTCCTAGATATTACAAGTGTGCTTCTAAGAGTTCCATTATTATAAATCCATGAGTCCATGATTTGGTCATGAAATGATTATTGTGAGAAAAATAATAAGTGTGAAAACCTATCACAGAAATAATTCACATTTCCATGGAAATAGGTTGTGAGTCTCTAAATAGAGAACCGTATAGTGGAAGGCCATAGTACCTACACCTCAGGGAATCCTAATTTGTATTTTTTAGTACCATTTTTATTTTAAAATAAATGAATCATATTTTTCTCCTTTATTGGTAAGAATATAAATATAAGTAATGTTTTTTATTTCCCTTATTCATATTATATTGAGATTCATCTCAGTTTACACTAACTATTTACATTTTTAGAATTTTATCTTTTCAGATTTTTATTCCTCTTCCCCTTTATGAGATTCGATGAACTTACATTTCATATATGGGTTACAAAATATGATCTCTAAGAAACAATACATCAAAATATAAAATATATTTATAAATTTCATAACCCTTTTTAGAAAAACAATTGTGACGAATTGATACAAAAGGATGTCCATTTTAATAAGCAAAATGTGATAAATTTTCTGAAACCCAAATAATTTGGCTTAACAAAATAAATTCCATATAGTTACTAGGAACTGTCACTTTATTTAATACACACATCTAAATATATCATGTGATAGTTATATAATTATTATTTGGTTATATAATGACACGCCCTTGCTAAACAGAACATGTATGAATGAAAATAGTGATTTGAGAATAAAAATCATGCCCAATACATAAATTGATAATGGGGAAATCCATATTGTTAGATTAGTTGAGAAATTATAAATCTTTGATAGATTCACCTATTTTGAAGTCTACACCATAAGGGATTATCTCTACACTTATTCACCTTTAATACCCTACTTTTATTCACAACAATAAAAATATAGGAATATGGTGGATCATTATTTTCTTCTCCATTAGAGAAATGGAGTTGAGACTTGTTTGAAAACCAATTAAAATTATTCTATTTAGCTCCAAAACATTGAGAACACATTATAGTATCTCCTCCCTTTATTTCCCATGTATGATCACCTTTGGGAATCTTGTGTTATTTTCTTCATTTCAACCTTCTCCTCATTCAAAATAGGCTTCCTATGTTTAGAAATTATTAAACATAATTTTTTTAATATTTCTCTATATTGTTTTCCTTTTCTAAAGAATATATAAATATGATTAGAAACTATTTTTTCGAATACAATCAATTAATTTTTTATGTTAACACTATTTTAACTACATAAATCATGATATAGGAGTCATTGATTTTTTCTCTTAGACATCAATGTGTTATTTTGAAATATAATAATACCAATTAATTTTCTTATTATGATGTTCATCCACTTTACAATTTATACAAAAATCATTATAATCATTTGAAATACTCTTTTTGGGAAACTTCTCAACATCCTCATAAAAAATGTCAACAACTTATCTAATAATACTACCTCTCTCTTCGATGGATTCCTATTTCAATTTCATAATATTATATTTTAAATTTTCATTCATTAAATTTTGAAATGATTATATATGTTTCCTACTATACTGTAATAAAAGAAACTATTCCTTATAGGATAAACATACATTAGAGAATTCATCACTGACTTCTTTTTAATAAATGATTCCACTATCATTTTCTGATTATGATTCAATGAAATAATTTTTTTCTTCTACACCTTACTTGGGTTCTATTGTAGCTATTTTTTACTTCTTCATATGGGTCACGTTGGTTTTTAAAATAATTATAAAATTCATAAAAATAGATATAATTGTTAAGAAATTACATATTCTCTCCATGACTTAAAACAATTTCATTAATTATAGAATATTTCATTGTTATGGATAACTGTATATAGAGAATTTACTTCTTTTATCTATTGTACCCTTGTTTTCGGGATTTTTAAATTCATACATACTGAAATATTATTCAAAACAACATAAAGAATTATTATTTAATCTCATGAAAAACCAATATATGAAAAGTAATCAACTTATTTTATCATTACATGCATATTTTAGAAATTTTCAAATTTTTACCCATTACTGGTTTTGGCTTAGTAGTCACTATTTTGGGATATTTTAGAGAGATTCATTTCATTAAATAAATAAAAATTATCTTTTTTATATCGTAAACACCTTATGGAAAAGTTATAACCCATCTGAGTACAAAAAGAAATCCTTCAAATACTATAAGAGATTTTTTAACCATTAAATTCTATTTAAATTCTATTAGAGAAAGTTATTCTTCAAAAAGCCAGTGATGTCCATTTATCTCTATAGCCATATCATCATTAGTAATATCTTCAAAATAATAGTCTATATTTTCCCATGGTTTGATGTAATCCCCTATATTTAAATTCCCTACACTAAATCTTCTTACCAAAATGAGATCTTTCATGTTGATTCACTCTTCTGGATCCTTATTAATGTCCACAAGTAATAGTTGGTCAGGAATATTATTAGAATCCTCTTTTGAGGGATTAATCAGAAATAATTCTTATATAATTTCATCCCCATAATTGACAATAAGTTCCCATAATTCACCATTGACTTCCACCTCAGCCAGATCCCCAATGTCCTCACTGTATCAGTTCACCACCACCAAGGTTTTTGGCTTCTGATTACCCAAAAAAATCCTTCCTTATCCTTGAAATTAGAATCATGAAAAATATTTAAATTATTTTCAATGGTATTTTTCTTACATTTAACCACCTTTTACTTCATCTTTTTTACAAATTGTGTCTCCATTGGTTGGGTAAAGTAGGATTAGTCCCTTTTCCCTTTCTGTTTCCATTTTTTTAGTTAGGATACAGCTCCCTAAATCCCAGTTTTCCCTATAAACATCTCTTCTTCTCAAACTATGTATCACTTAATTTTTGATAACCCTTAAGCATATGATGACATATTATCAACCAACGGCACAACTATAGGCATAAGACACAAAAATCCACCAATTATGTGAACATGAATCATTAGAGTCACAATTTTCAAAAAATTAAAGACTAAAATTATTACTCTAATAGACTAAATATATTGGGGGAATCTACATTCCACATTTAATTTTATCATTACTTCTTTAATTCTTGTCTTTACGATTTATCATGTTTCTTAAGGATTAATATGAAATTTCTAAAACTGTTTTAAAAGGGATAAAATCCGTATTTTTTATATGAGGGACTTCAATATCAAATATGAAATTCATTTAATCCTAAAAAAATTATGAAACATAATTTTTATCCTAATAGAAGAAAAATATGATTTGATACAAATTTAGAGTCCTAGTAGAAGAATACTTATTCAATATGGAGGGGTGAATTGGTTTTTACCGATAAATTATAAAATTTAAAAGTTTATCTTAATTATGTGAACTCAATTTGGTTTTGAAACAATGATTTTGGTTAATGTATATGAATTATTTTATTTTTTATCCTAAAATACACCTATATATATTTTGTATAAACTAGTGTTGTGGGGAATGTTTTTTATAAGGTTTGGTCATAATGTGAGCCTACTATTTTCTTCAAGTGGTTTTTATAACATATAGACATTATAATATGAATAATAATATCAATGAAAGTAGTTCATGGGATAAATTAAACCTTAAACCATTTGTTCCATATTAAAAATATGTGGGATCACTATATTACAAAATTGATCATGGGAAACAACACATTTCACATCATCAAACATGAATCCCAAGAGTTTGTCATAACTCATTCTCAATATCTTGAATTGGATCACTGATTCGTTAGGTTATCAAAACATCGTATAATATTATCTTATACCTAACCATATATTATTTTATTGTCTATATATAATTATAATTAATAGATGAAACTAAGCCTCTCATATTATATTCGGAACATTCTAGTTGTAATACGATTTTTTTACTAATTTCTATCAACTCAATACATAAAAAACTCAACTACCACTGAATTTTCAGAATGAAATCCTATTAGAAAATCTTGATAAATTATTCCTCCTTTTTTCATTTCTATAGTCGTAAAAATATAATTTGTATAGGGGAATAGTTCTTAAAACATATTCTCTTTATTATTTAACTTTGAAATCATACTGGTATTCTTCTTAATACTAGCTTCGTAGCTCGTAATGTTCTATTTAACTAAATTATGTAGTTGATCCTTTTCTACATCCATGATAGATTCTTCATCACTCATCAAAATAAACCCCAAGTCATTTTTATTGACTTTCGTATTTTAATATGAACCACTCAATCATTTTTCCTTCAAATAGACACACCCATAACTGTACATATTACATGTTCAATATTATTAGGGTCTTATCAATTTTTGATTAATGAAATAATATAATAAATATCATGATGTTTAACTAAATTATCTCAATAACTATTCTTTCCTTCATTGAATACTTTTTTTTAACTAAGGTATAATCCAAAAATACCCTTATTCAATTTATCTAACATAGATGAATATATTTTTTCATTTATTCATCCAAATGTTATGGATCCATATTCCTCAAAATATACTCTTCAAAATCAAGAAATAAAACCATCTTACAAGGATTTATATTGTATAATAGAATCCATTTGATGATATGTATTATTATTCTATATAGTCAATAATTTCACAAGAAGCCTATATATACTCATATTGAAGTTGTACACTCCATTCATCGAATAAAATTTAATCTCTTCATCTTATTCATTATGAATTAGAAATAATTCTCGGATATTTTCTCATTAAATTACAACAAAAATAATCAATATATTATTTTTTTCATATACAAATTCTATTAAAACTATTACTTTTCATCAATGATTATCAAAACTATTTATATTTCATCCTTATTTAATATTCTTTTCAATAGCACATATCAAAATAAATATACTCAAATTTATACATTGATTTTCTACTCAACTAAATATGCATTATTCTTGAAACCAAATGAATATTATTCTTCTTTATAATAAAACATATCTAATTTATATTCTAATTTTGATATTATTTTTTATTACTCAAAACTGGATTTCATCAAGGATTTAAAATTATTCATGTTTTTTAATAAACATATAAGACACTCTTACATCATCACTAAATACTTATCCATCCAAAAATAACATTTTGGAAAACTATATATTTTTTCAAAATCCCATAACACTAAATCGACCCTTGTGGTATTTTCATCCATATGATTCATGCCTTTAGTAAACTATATTCATATTAGACAATAGTTTATGTTTATAGATTCCTGCTTATGTGGGATCTTAGTCCTATATGTGAAACTAAAATAACCCTTATAGGATCCGTACATACTTTTAAATGATCCTTACAGATCTGCTCAATCATATGATAGTCATCCTTATGCCTGATTCAAATAAATACATCCATAAATTTTTATATGAAAATTATTCTTACACACTTGTTCATTGGTTTGGTTGGACTAATTATTCTTATGTTGGTTTTAATGATTATGGTTAAATAATACTTATTGCCTTTTATGCTTATGTGATTACAGATCCACATAGGTGGATCATGCTTATGAGATCAACCTTATGATTGTATAATGATTATATAAATATTTAAAATTCAAAACCATAATAACAATTTTAAATTATTATCAAATTAAATATGTGACTATATAAAATTACTCTATCCCTTTAAAAACCTTCTTCCAATGAATTTCCTAATTTATCTTGGATTGAAAATTTCTATATAAATATTGGATGGTTTCCCCAAAACATGATCACTATAATCACCCATTCAAACTAGATTTATCCTCTATTAACAATATATTATAATCTATACACAATATTTAGCAACATATATTATTTCAATGTTGTATTATATAACACTTTTAGCTTGCGTAAATATACTTCACATAAGGAACCACTAATAAATTATCTCATATGATGGGTTTTTTAATAAGATACAAACATTATTAACATTTACCCAAATACAAAGGATGAGTACTCACTTATTTTACAAACATGATATATATATTTCACATCATATAAAATGGAAGCCAACTCTTTTTTTATTTGAAAACATTTAATTACATTATATTTATAAAAAAATGTTTATATACATATAATATAAATTTTTTTGGGTTGGTACATACCAAAACACATTATAATAGTGGCCCCAAGTGTTTCAAAAATCATAGAACCACTCTACAACTTCATATTAATTATTAAAATATAGATTCATTATTTCTTGTGATACATTTTTTTAGAAATAGGTTGATATATAGTATTATCTCTTCTACACCTATTGTTGGGATTGTTTGATTTAAAAATATATACATCGTGTTCTAGAAATAAATATATTTGTGTTTGAATCTCATACATCTGAAATATCAAAATAATAATCTATATATTTTATCGAGAAAATAATTTTTTCCAGGTATCAATAAATGTAAAAAAAATGGAGGGAGAGCAAAAAAATTGAATTAATCCATGATAGTGATAATAATGTTGGACTATTGGTTGACACTCATTATAAATAATTATTTAAAATTCCCAAAAATGGAATCTTGAAATCAGATAATTATGTGTGTAGAAGGAGAAAGGTGGCATGACATCATGTAAACACATTTTTATAGTTATTCGAAGTAAAAAATAATTGATTGATGTATAATGTGAAAAAAACAATGACTCTTTAACTCTATAATTATATAATGAAAAGGGACTCAACAAAAAAAATCTAAACATATAAGTAATTAATTTTTAATTATATATATATATGTTTTCAAATTCCTGAAAGAAAAGGGAAGATGAAAATGGTTAATATATCAAATTAAAAAAAGATAAAAATCCTATTAGAAAAAAGGATTAAATCATTGAGAAATCAATACTATGAAAATGAGATAATATTTGAAAAATATATGGAGGAAAAAGAAAATATAGTTCTCAAAGTGTTAGATATTCAAAAGAGATGTTTCATGGGTTGTGAATCAAGTTTCTACCCCACTGTTACATCTAAGAATATTATCATTATCCACCTTATTCCCATTTTTTATATTCATAAAATATGGTGATTAAAGGTGATTATTTTTTTATATGACCCATTTGTTATATCCTCAAAAATTGGTTAACCAGAATGAAATTTATCATTTTTTGGCTACTCTATAAATCTAGATAGTGCCTTTAATAATTTTTGTATGGTGCCTTATTTTCACTCCCCGATCACTTATTAAACTAATATTACTTTTTAAGGGGGTTATTATCTATCATAATGGGTTAAATATACCATGCACATAAAATGTATTAATTTTTGTGTTTATGTGAGAGTAGGTTCTTGATAAATCTTAAAATTCTATTTGGACATCCCCAATTAAGATAATTTCAGAAGTGGAATCACATAGTGGTTAGTAAAATGTGTAGAAATACCTTATCAGTTATCTAATATTTTTTTGTAAAAAAATTCATATAGACATTGATTGGATTAGTTGTTTGATAAAACCAGAGAAAACATGTGGTGACACACTTCTCTCAAATAGAAGTTGAATGATATTATCAAAGGGTTGGATGAATCAAAAGTGAATAATATGTGTTTCCAAAAATTAAAAAAGTTATTTAAAAATTATAAAACCATCACTGTAATGTACATAAGGGTAAACAATTCCCTCCTATAACATTATTTTCAATATGGGGAGAAATATGTTTCATTGAATATAGAATTAAAATGGAATCAAGAACAAATGTAAGGATAGGATTGAATTTACCTTGGATTTGGAGAAGATTTATTTTTATATGTTTTCAATATAATTTATGTTAATTTATGATAAAAATAGGATTTTTATACCATTATATATGAAAAAATAGAATCTATCTCATGTTTGAAAAGTGTGTGGGTTGGATTCCCATTATGTCTGGTAAAGGTGACTGAAAATGGTAGTTTTGTCTAATATCTATAACTTGTGTTGATTGCTGAGTCGTTCCTCGTGTAAAATATATGTTCTCAAGCTATGATTTTTATTTAGTACATTTTGGAGATCCTTGTTGAGGTTGCTACATGGTATATCATCTAATATTTTATTAACATTTTTTAGGATATTTTTATTTAGATATTCAAGCTCTAAAAGTACTTAGATACCATCCAATGATTAAATTAATGGAAAATTTCTTGGAAGAATTTTTCCTTGTGCTGGTGTTTATTTTGGATTCCCAAATTAAATTTTATAATAATTTTGGAATTTGGTTATGTTATTGAATATTCGATTTTATTAAAATCATGATTCATCCATAAGGGCCATCTTATAAGCATGATCAACATGTATGGATCCAACTACATAATCATTATGGAAGGTAAGAAAAATATTTTTGTATATACAAAAACATGAAATATAACCATCTGATAGTCTATATAGAAGAAGGAATATATAATAATAATTTATCTATAAGAATTAAAGATCCCATATGGATTTATCCTCTATAAGGACAATTTCCATTAGAATGATACGAGCCTTAATGATAATCTATATGTTAAGATAAAACCCCAATTTATCATTTGAGTGGAACATGTAAAATGAGATAACAATTAAGAATGATTTCATAAACCTAAAACTATAATTTTTACTAATTAAAATAACTACATAGAAGATCAATAATGATGATCATCCCATAAATATCTTTTTATCCACACAATATTTCTAAAAATTAGACAATTTTTTCTTAAACTATATTTTTAGAAGAATATTCATTTAAGAAGGATGAATGAGATGTTATTATGTTTTGTAAACATAATTTTTTAAAGTAAATCATTGATCCAGTCATATTTTGATAAAGAAAAAATGTGATAAAAATGGGAAGATTAGTTTTATGAATAACTTGATAATAGAGAAGAAACATCAATAGTTTCCAATATTAATTCACATGAGGTTTAGTCGATAATTAATGTGTACATAATAATTTCTCCATGATCCAATATTTTAGGAAAAAGATTAATTTTTGATAAATATATAATAGTTTTTTATTTATATTTGAGATCATCTAGATATCATTAAATTTAGAAATACAATTGTTTTTTTGCATGAGTGGATAAAATCAAAAAAATTTATAAATGATTTATACAGAATAATATGAAGAGAATTATGATTAGTTGTTGAATATTATGGATATTTTCAATGTGAATTTTTATATAATTGTTGCGAATTCACTCAATACTGAAGATAAAATTCAATATCCATAAACTATTGTTTATATACTACATAAAAAAATATAAATATGTGTTATTTTTTGGATTATTTAAATTTATTTTAAAATATATGAATATATGATTTCTTAAGGAATGAAAGGGAAGAATTTATTCATCCATGTGAAATAAATTGAATGTGAGTATTTTTAGAATATAAGTGCAGTTGAAAAAGAATATTAATGGATAATGGAAAAGGTTTTGATCTGATTTATTTAAACGATGTGTTATCTTCTAAATGATTCAATTTATGTGTAATTGATAAGAACCCACTAAAAATAATGAAGACTCTTTTATTGTTATGTTGTTGTGTATCTCGAGAAAAAGTGGTTTATTTATCCAAAATTAAATATAATTCTTCATAGAATTTGGTTTCAATTAAATCAAATAAGATAAGAAGAAACTCTAATTGTTGAATAATAAGGATATTCTATAAGATGTCGTGAAAAAGAAGAATTGTGATTTATTGGGGAAGTGATGAACATAAAACCAGTTGGGTTTGGATTAATAAAATGAAATATAATCTATTCTGGATAAATTTATAGTCTATAATTAGTGTTTCATAATGTTTATGAAAGTAAACAAAATTGTAATAATCTATTATATATGAAACATAAGAGTCCATTCAAACCATTTAGGGGAAGTCGTGTTTATGAAATTTATGTTAAGAGAGTCTCCAACAAACATATTTTAAAATGATCTAGGGCACTATTAAAAAAATATTGTTGGTCAAGTTTAATTTTTCCCTTATTGATGATATAATATATATCAAATATTGTAAAGTGATTTAGGTAATCATATTTTTTGATTTAGGGACATCATCCACCTAACTTTATAATCTATATGAATATAAGGATGGAGAGATATGAAAAAACTAATGGAAATCTCGTTTGAAGTTATATAGTGGGACTGTTCAATTGATCACTAGGGTAATATAATGATCCTCAAAATATGTATATGGTTTTTATGGGTTATGATAAAGATATATAATAATTTATATGTAATGAAAATGAGATTCATAGAGGAAAATTTGTGGAGTGAGATAATAACCAGGTGCAATAAGGAATAGATCATGCTAATACTTAAGATTATAAAATTACATTTGGTACAGAACTACATTATCTAAACTTAAAATAGGTGTATTTTATGTTAAAAATAAAATATATTCATCAACAATAACTAACAACAAAGGTTAAAAGCCGCAGAGGTTTCAATGCATTAAGAGAAATTTTTTAATTTAGTAATAAATTTAAAACAAGTTATTTACCTCCCCTATTAGGTGTATCTAAATTGCTATATTGGACTCTCATTTATCATTACGTAATGTCCTAAATAATGTTACCTCAAAGGAACCATTAATGTTTCTATCATTTTTTATACCCAATCACTCTTCCTTAAAAATTTTGCAACAATGCTTCCAAAGAAGGGAAACTATTTTCCCTTCCAAGATATTAACACTCCATATAAAATTTATTATAAAAATAGTGATACATATTATAATTTATGGGAGTATAATTATTGAATAAAATGTTTTAATGAAATTTTTATGTAATAATCGCTTTGATATGGTTAATTCAACCATCTATTGAGAAAGATGTTATATCTTTGAAGTGGGATTTTGGTTCACCTAAATTGTAATTTTAGTGAAATAGATAAACAAGGGCCTCCAAAAGATTGTGGGAATACCCAATAACACAAATAAAAGAATAAATAGTTTGATTCCCAACTCATTTAGAGTAACCAATTTCTTATAGAATGAAATTCATTCTAATAAACATATAAAATATTTTATATTCTATAACATTAGACTAGAAAAAATTACATAATTAATGAAAATTTCATGGTGATGGTGAATATTTTTCTTTTCTACATGAATAAAATATAATAATATCATTAGAATATATAGTATGTAAACGATAAAAAGGGACTATAGCTACATATTTGTTCATCAACTTGTTATTATCATACATTTTTGGGATAACCCTACTCAAATATCCCTATGCATTGGGGAAGATTATACATGATACGAGATGAACTTATATAAATTTTTTGAAGAAATAAAAGTATCTATATGGTGTCCCATTGAGAAATGATATATGAAAATATTTAAAAACAGCCTTCGCTTTGTTTATTAATGTTTAATTAAAACCATACTACCTAAAAACATCGATGATGAATTCCAAGTACAACATATCAAATTCCTTTATAACATCAAGTTTCATTATAATGTTCTGTTTATATAATAATAATTCTAACCATATTGTTATTAATTATTTCACAATTAAGAAATATAAATTCATCAATCATAATTGTACTCTTTAAATTAATAACATCGTTATTAGAAACCATTTAAAACATAATAAAATATAACCTTCACTACTAAAACATATATAATTGAAACATTATTTCACTCATCAACTTCCAACAAAATATAATTTCACAAAACATTATTTATATTATAAAATTTGTAGCCCATAATTTTTTAAAATATATAATAAAAAATTACTTTTACTAGGTATGAATTCCCTTATATAAAATCCTCATGAGAATTCCTCATTAAAAATAAAATGGTTAAAGAAAATAAAATTTCATAAGAAATATTTACAAATTCAAAAACAATTACCTATCAAATAAAAATATTTGAACATAAAAATATAATCACTATATAATTAAATAATCATTATTTTTATAATATATAAATAATAAGTTATTCAATTTATCCTTATTTGATTCATTAATCGACATAGAAATAAAAATAATTTTTACAATCAAGATAAAAGTAATGGAAGTCATATATGGTGAATTAGGGGAAGAAAAATAATAATTGTAAAATACCATGATGGTGAAAATATAGTCCCATCAATGTTTGATAATCATAATCATTATAATAAATCACTGTCATAATTTATTTTTCTTTTTAGTCATTTCAATTATGTTTTAGATTCTTACACAAGAAAATCCAACAATTTAATTGAATTAAAGAGAATATAACAAATTATATTCCATTATCATGAACATTTTGAGATATTTTTCCTATAATTTTTTTCTATCCTATATATAATATAGTGGTACTGAGAAATTAACCTTTAATATTTTATGATATAAAAACAAATAATTGGTGGAATAATTATTCGATCCATTATTATTTAATGTTGATTCTCCAATTAATTACATGTAAAATAATTAATTAATTTTTCTATTAGATTATATTTTAAACATAAATTTAGTTACACTCTTCATGATATGAAAACTATCATAATTCATTCTCCCAATCTATCCATTAACATACCACATCATTTCCACATGGATACCATGTCACAAAATATGTAAACAAATATTCACATTTTGGAAATTAAACGGTAAAACTTAACTGAGAATTATAAGTATATAGATGATAACTTTTGCATATAACTAAGAACACATATAATAATAACAACACACTCCAAACAAAACCAGGATGTTGTAATTTCTATGAATGTTCTCATTTTGGAGATATTAATGATTATTCATATGGAATATAAACATATATATATATATATATATTAATTTTTAATTTTTACAAAATAATAGAATAAATTCAAAGGAACATAAGCATCAACAATATAGTGCTTAGAAATAAATTTACTATTCCGATGTTTTTAAAGTCAAGGATTTATTGGATGAAGAATATTTCCTTCAGGTTTCCAAAAAAATCTTGTTTCTTGGTCATACGATAGTCAATTTTCATCACTATTTAATTTTGTTTCAATTAATGAGAGGTTAGTGGCAGGAAAGTTGTCTTTAATTAGTTATATAATCATAATGAAAGGTGATATACCATGGGTTTATAATGAACTAAATATAAATATATTATAAATTTCAATAATTAAATATTATATTATTATAATAGTGGGTTAGTGATATTTTCATCTTATATTTTAGTAGGATGATTACGATTTGATTTGTTAGAAATATATTCTCTAAATTATAAATCTACTTGTTTTTAGTATTTTTGAGAGGGACATGAACATTCATTCTACTATAAGGAAGCACACTAATGATCATATTTTTGTGAGGATTGATGGAATTATCTTGTTTTTTGGAACCATCTTATTCTAAGTGTTGTTATACCTTCCATCAAAAAACTATTAAAATTATATGGGAACAGTATGGAAGGGTTGTTGGTTTATTGTGAAGGAGTGTTCTTAGAGACAGATTTGTTATCATACCTTAAATTGAAGGATATTATTATTAAATTTACTTATAAAATTGATAATGATATAGGATTTATATTCATGCCAAAATTATATAATTTATGCAATGTTTCAGGATATTATTTCACCAACTGTAAGATTATTAGAAAATTCAACTAAAGTAATCAGCATTTATTTTAATGTAGAGATGAATGGGTGTGAATAAGGGGAACAAAAAATTTTTTTGTATGGGTGAACCCTACAAGACACTAAAAGAAAATATGGTGGATCTAAAAATCCCAAGTTAACCATTGGGAGTGGGTACTCACTATTAATCAACATGAGAATCATAAATCTCCTTAGATTCTAGATGATAGTCCCTTTATTAATGGAAATTGTGGTAACCCTAATTAATGTAAGAAGTGGATAGTTAATGTTTTATTAACTATAAAGGAGTATGATCTTTTTTATCAAATGATCCTAGAGAGGAATCTGTACTAGTAATGAAATTTACCCTTGAAGTGATGAAGTGGAGGGAATTATTTAATGAATAAAAAATAAAGATAAAATATATAGTCCCAATCCTTATAGTAAAAAGGTATTATGAGATAATAAAGGTGAAATATGAGATTCTTATGATAAAACATGATACAGTTAGATGAAAACCATTCAAGTAAATTATACCCAATGAGATAAAAAACAAGTTTCTCATAATAGATTTTAATATAATGCTACAAAAGACATTGATTTAAAACCCCCCAACTTAAGTATCATATATTAGAGGACCCAAGGGATCAACCAATAGTAAAAATAAAAAGACAAACGAGAAGAAGATAAAAATAAAATGTTAGAATAAAATGAATGTCATATTCTGGAGATGCTAGTGTCCTGTTAACTCAACTACTATGAGCACTCTTAGACTCCTCAATTTAGATAATAATCTTTAGTTGATTGGAATCTGAAATATTATAGTAACTTTTTAGTTGTAAGATGTATAAATTTTAAGTATCTATTTTATAACATTGTTTTTATTAAACAATAAAAAACAAAAATGAAAAATGAATAGCTTCTAGTCATTAATAAGTTATATAATATATTCCTCATTAATTATAGCCATTAAAAGTTTATTTTTAGGATTTATATTTGTGGGGAATTTCTAT
Organism: Viscum album; assembly: GCA_963277665.1. Lineage (NCBI taxonomy): Eukaryota > Viridiplantae > Streptophyta > Magnoliopsida > Santalales > Viscaceae > Viscum > Viscum album. The sequence continues at coordinate 43,928,524 of OY728141.1, read as the reverse complement.
ATTTTTTTGAATATTATACCATAAATGTTTACAAAATAAGGAGATGTGACATGATTATATTTATATAGAATAAATGTAAAATATATTGCCTTGGTTCAACACTGGTGACTTAAATATTATCATGTACATGAATGAGAAGAAATAGTGTTTAACCCTAGACACTATATAGGGAGTTCGGGGAATTTATTGAGGGTAATAATCTAGTATATGTTAATTTACATGGAGAAAAATTCATTTGGAATAAGAATTAAATTATGAATATAGTCTCTAGTAAACTAGACTAAGGATTTTTAAATATAAAATCTCGTTATGAAAGGGAGAAAATTTATTCTAGAACTATTAAAAATCTTATTTCAAACTACTTTCATATTATAAATACATTTATAATGGAAATAGAGAGGAATGATCAACCCTTTAGGGTTATAAAATAATTGGTTAAAAATCTAAATTTTGGTTAAATTATTGATAAATAATAGTAAACTATTATTTTTAGTAATTATTGTTATTATTGTGTTCTAAAATTTCGCATTGGAAATTTAAGGGAATTGGTAAATTGAAAATGTTGAAACTAAAACAATGAAAATTGGGTAATTAAAATGGGTCTTGATAAACTTCAAAATAGTCTTAAGGTTAAGTTTTAATTTTATATTTTAAATAAATAATAAAAATCGTATCCAAAATTAATTTAATGATTAAAATGAAGGAGCTGAATCTCAATGAGATATTTAGAGATAAATCGAAAAAATGGGTAAATGAAATAATGATTTTATAAAAAAATATTCATATCATAAGGAAAGGAAATATTCATATAAAATATCTTTTGAATTTTTGTGAAGTTATCTATGATAGGAATGGTTTTAAGGAGAATATTGTCTATTATTTTAAATATGTCTACATTAAACCTTGAGTGGTGGAATTTATAATCATGATAGACAATAAGCTAAGGGTATTTGATGAATATGATAATATAAGTATTACTGTAATTCCTGACAATGATGATGCTAGGGTAGTAATTTTTTCTTGTAATACTCATAGAGACATTAATATATATTTGTAATCTAATTGTTTCAGATTTATTTTCAGAGGAAATTCAGAAAGAACATAATAACTTGATTTAAATTTTTTATGAATGGTATTCTTCCAAAAAGAATAAGTACTTAGTCTATATTTATTTTTAATTAGGCGTCTTTTCTAGACTTTTTTGAATGTATAGACCTATTTTTCATTCCAATATTATATGTAAAATATTTATAAAAAATAGAAAACTCGATATTACTCTCTGTAAGAGGGGTTATTTAGAGTAATAATTTTTTCTATGGTAGATGGATTGGAAATTAAACTATAACTTCTTTAGAAGAGAATATATTTTCTAAATTAATCTAATAATAAAATTAATTTTTCTTTAATGATATTATATTACTTTTTGAAGAATTTTTTTTTTAATCCATGTAATTTATTAGGGGTAATTATCATATACTTGGGCATCCAATAATAATATCATTTATCTTTTATTATCATCTCCATTTCAAAGGATTATATCCACATAGTCATCCTTGACCTTGTAAAGTAGATCCTTATATTTATTATTAAGGATGTGGGGGAAATAAATCCCCATCATACTTTTTCAATGATTATGAGCTCTTATTATATTTATCAAATATCATTGATACAATTCATGTTGAGATAGATATCATGGATCAATGTGGAGATTTTTTTAATTGTATTCCTAGCCATAGAAAGATCCCTTTCTAAGAAGTCCTAAACCTGAAATAAGAAATACTAAATTTTGAATAATCATGAGTATTATTATTTTTGGGAAGTCCTAGAGTCTCATAAATTAAAATTATAGATATATTTAAGAATAATTGTGTTCATAGAATGTTATTTCTCTATCCTGTAATGGTATAGTTTCTCACATAAAATCCACATTGAGTCAAAAACACATTTTCTCATTTATGATTTATTTATGGATTATTTAATTATTCTAAAAATAATATATAACCCAATTTAATTTCAGGTATATTTTATGTATCTAAATTTAAAAGGTTTTAACTATTATATATATCACATGCTGTAAATTAGTTCAGGGCAGGGGGAATGGGTAAGCGAAATCATGAGCACAACAATAAATATTTGTAGTTCATTTTATTTGGATTTTATAATTTGTTATTTATAATGAAAATTAATTTCATAGAATGATATTTTTATAATGGTTCAAATATGGAATGCTAAAATAATTTATCTCATCTCTAAAGGAATTTTAAATCAATTTTACTATACAGTTATGAATCATTTTATCATTCTTATTTGTTTGAATTCTTATATGATTTTTTTTCACCTGAGAATTTGTTATTAATTACACTAGATAAAAATGTTTTGTGGGTATTGGATTATCATATTCAATTTATGTAGAATATTTCAACCCCACTTGATGATCTACCTTTTTTACAAGTGAGACAATCACGGTGTAAATGTTTTTATCTAATAATGATATGAATATTTGGGATCCTTCTAGGGAAAAACACATACATGAAAGTATCATTATTATTATATTAATAGTATCCCCACTAAGGTTTTAAAATGGAATTATATGTTCTATAAATCATGTATTCCTCGTACTATATATGATTTTATTCATAAAATTGTCTTTAAATGGTTGCATACTAAACATCTTATTATGATACTTGGAATTAAATTATTAACCATGTACAGTTATTATAAATCAACTAAAGAAACTATATATAATTTATGAATTTACTATTGATTTGTAAAATAATTATTTTCATGAATTTATAAGGTAGTTGAATTAAAAAAAATAAAAAAACAATAATTGGAATTATCAATGGATATTGTTGCTTAAACTTCTCTACACAAACCAACAACCTGTTTAAATATATCATTGTAGAATTTGTGAAAATAAATTGATAGTATAAGAAAATCATCACATCCAAAAATAAATCACTCCACATAGAGGAGTTTTATTATATAATTTTTGAAACTATGAAGGCTATAAATTCATTATAGTTTTTCTGCATGAAAATAAATTATTTCAAGGATCTATCAGTTTCAACATATTTTTCTTATAAATAAATTTTAAATCTTAAAATGAATTAATTCCAATAATTTGAAAACAATTAATTTCATGATGGTTTAAAATCAATACAAATGATGATGTAAAATGATAACCTAGACTAATATTATAGGAAGAGATATTTCAGTAGTTCAGGAAGAATCATCGGCACACTTCCAAAATGAATGGAAGATTATTGTTTCATATGAGGTTTTTATTAATGCTTTATTATGAGAAATTAATATTTGCTGACATAATTAATGGATTATTTTGGTACATAAAGTGGATTCCACCTCCAATTTCTCTACAATAAAATAAAAATTCTATGACACTCTATTGGATACGGGAAAATTATTGATTGTATTTCCATTATTATTGTGATCATATTTTTTTCCATTTATAGAGGAGGTAATATAGTTCATTATTTCCTTTACAATATGTTAGTGGGTATATGATTTACAATCATCCAAATTATTTGCTAACTCAAATTGAAGAACATTGGTTCTAGAATATTTGTAAAAAATTTATGTCCATTTTATATAAACTAATAGGCCTTAGAACATTGGATCTTGGTTGTTCCCTTTATGATTAATTATTTCAAAATATTCCTGTTACATGGAAATTTATAGAAATTTAACCTAGGTATAAAAACTGTGTATTGATAAAAAATGGAGAATCATAAAATTATTCATTTTTTATTTACTATAATAAATTTTCCAATTGATACCTTCAGATATATAGGTCCTCAAAACTGAAAATTATGTTCAGTTCTTATCGTGAAATTTTTTTGATTCTTATATCCTTCCCACCTCTTATTATGTTAATCAATGAAATGAAATCAAATAAAAAAATAACTGTGAATACGATAGAACAATATCATTTAGAAGAAGATATATCCATAAATAAACATAATTTTACTTAGGTGGTTTGGGATATAAGAGAAATAAAGACACAACCATATTGAAATTTTATATTCACAATAATTTCACACACTTGAACTTATTCCCCAGATCATACAATTAATCACATGTTTTATTGAATCAAAATTATCCTATATAATTATTTTATCATAAAAATGTGATTATTTTGGGAAATACAATAATATCCTAAAAACGCATTAATTTTCCTCAACCAAAAGTCATCTAACTACATGGAATGAATCAAAACCATTAACCATTGAGGTTCACAATGAAATGGTTCTTATATAAAGATACCTCCCATGGTATTATTATACTCTATATTCATAATGTAATCTAGATATCCCACATATGAAAAAATAGTATTTTCATTAGATTTATCAACAAACAATCACATTGAATCCCTGACACAAACTATTGTGTAACTATATAATAGCTTATTATATTTGGTATTCTTATTTTTATACCTTATCAGTCAATTAATTCATACATTAATATTTTCCTTGATTATTTTATAATAATCATATGACCTTTCATTCTCCCAAAAAGGAAACAATTCAGTATATATATAACCATGCACTAAGAAGATCACATCCAATGCGAAAAAATCATGGTTATCAATAGATGTCAATTTATGATTACTATTGTTGTGAATATTATGAAATAATGATATCCTCATAACGTAACCTTGAAATATAATATTATAAATTTTTGAACAATACATTCATAATCTAAATTTAATAGTATTAGTAATTCATATAATCCTTAATATTCACCTCCTGACCTCAAGATAAGTCCTATTGAATTCAAATGGATAAACATAAAAACATTACGAGAAAAACTCCATTACATAGTAGGAATTTATACATATTGTGAATAATGAAGGACTATAGTGAATATACTCTATTATTTAACATAATATACAATAGATTACCGATGTTAAAATTACCATTGATAAACTAAAAATGGATACCAAATGGAAAATCTGTGTCTTCTTGGGGAAGTGAATGATTTCCTTGCCACCATTCATGAGAACCATTGGTTGCAATTCATTGGAATATTTGGCCAATATGAATGAATTACTTTATAAAAATACTATGGGAACTATCACACAAAGAAAGAGAGTGGGTCATGTACTGTAATCATTAACACATAAATAAATTGTGTTGGATGAAAAGGTAATAATATGACTTGGTTGAGTAAAAAATCATGATGAAGGGACACTTGTCATACCTCAAACCATTGAGTGTGTTACCAAAACATATATATCAATGATACCAATCTTTTAAATATAATGAAAAATATTAAACCATTTTAAATAATTGGGATCGTCTCTTCTAAGGGATCAAAACTATAATTACTCACTTGGGGACTCATATATAGATGAAGATTTATTACTGTAAAACCCCCACCTAAATTATACTGCCAAAATGTCTACATGAACAAATCATCATGAAACAATACACTGTGAAACATGTTAGAGGAGGTCCTTATTAATATTTATGTCTTATATAGATACTCAAACTCATTTATGAAACCCTAAAAATGGCTCAATATCTTTTATTATTGAATCATCGTCAACATTTCCAGGTTAAACCATATATTAATCAAGGGATAAATAATTATTTATGGTATATAAATCACATCATGAATTTTATAAAAATATCATCCGGTAATGGTTAGTTATTCTATATAAATTACACAACTAAGGATTGTCATTTGGTCAAATGGTCCTTCAACATGTGAAATATTTTAATTTAGTTGTGTCTAACAAAAAATCTATTATAAGAGGATTATATTCTAATTAGAGTATAGAATACTATAGTTAAAGGAACAATCAACAAAAAATGTTGGAAAAAATCCCACAAGGAACTGTTCCCATGTTTTTAGGTTGATTGTGTTTATTATAAAATCAAGTTTATAGTGTTCCAACATGGTTATTGATAAAGGAGTTTTGATAGTTTCATAGTTTCCCAATGTTTACCACATATTTAGTAAGAAAGATAGAAGTTTTTTATGAAAAAAAAATATTATTGAATCATAAAATTAGTAGACCTAATATTATGTTATAGATTTTATGGTGTATTTTTAGAATAGGCATAATGACCATGTATGTGTGTCACTATGAAAATCACATACTAAGTATGCGATCCTGGGAAGACAATTTCTCCATTAAACGAAGTACGAAATAAGAAACACATAGGGAGGTCATTGCTTTCAGTATAATCTGAATAGTTAAAGGCCTCCATGAATTAATATAATAATTTTTGGTTGAGTTCAGTGTATCGGAGTCCACTGTATGTGGATTTTTATGCTATGTGAACAAAACTTCAAGTTAATTTCATAGTGGGGGATAATTCTTAAAGTGGTTAAATTGAATTGTTATTAAAAGGTTTTTTGGGATTCTATTAATATAAAATTTACCCATATACACTTTATTAATTATAGTGAAATGCATTATTTAGAATCATCCCCATAATGATTCTTCTATGTATGAAAATTGTTCATTGATAACGTAGAGAAAATGGATCTCAATTTTTGAAGGATGTTCAGTTCACAGAGAAGCTTAGTTTGATGTGCACTGTTGCTCAAAAAGGATTGGTAGTTCATAAGTCATCATAATGTTTTTAATAATTTCATCTCATTGTAAACATACACTAAATGATGCAATAACATTCATTAAGTCTTAAATCTATTTTCAGAGGAACAAAAATAGTTGATTAAAATAATATCATCAAATAAATCGCTACAAGGTGAACTGGATTTTATATTTTTAGTGAAGTCGTATTTTTTTGGAATCCTCACATATGTATAATAATATAATAATGTGATACTGATCAAAGAAATAATATTCTAAATAATTAGTACACATACTATTGTAGAAAGAATTAGAATGTTTTGAGATTTAAAATTGTGAATCATTTTAAATTTAGATGGATAAATAATCTACATTTAACCTAGTAATAATTGTTTTATTTAGTAGAATTAGTATATTGTCACAGTTTCATTATTATTCACTATCTACACTATGTAGTTACTATGAACCAAGTCAATATTATTCCATATCATTCATATTTTATCATTATATAATTCATTACTTCAAGAAGTAGGAGAATAGTGTTTTGTCTAATGATGATACATGATCATATGGGTAGTTTTTTAATCTATCATAACCTAATTCATCCCCTAATAAGGGTATTTAAACATTTTTTTCTAGTAATTGTTATTAGATATTGGGGTTAATGTTAATTATTTTATCTCATTATAAGCATTGGAAGTTGTTAATCACAACGGGATTTTGAACATCAATTGAAATAAAATAGTTATGAAAGAATCATGTGTATTAGTACATTAGAACGTTGGGTAAGGATGAGTATGAAGATAAAATTTATGGTATCTTGGCTAATATGGATATTAGAACATTATATAATTTTAAATTAATTGAATTTTATGTTGATGGTAGAAGAATTAATGAATTAATATTATTATTATACAACATAGCCAACATGATGGTGATGTCATTTATGTCATCACATTCTATGTGGGAAAAGATTTCAAATACCAGTGAAGGTGATTAGAAATTTTGAGAAACTAAATTTTAGTTTCCTTAGAATAAATATGATGACCTGAGAATACAACCTAATGAGTTTGTAGATGTATTCATTGAAAAGGGTAATGGATACATAGAAGGCTTAGTGGTCTTAGAGAAATTATCAAATATATAAATATTGTTAAGTGATTCATGACAATAATTCCATATCAGATCAATCTGAATGTTTATGTACTAAATATACATATCCAAAGGAAATATAAATAGATATCATTCATTATACAGCTATTGTATATGGTATGAGAAATTATTATAATGAGACTTTGTTAATAGGGAAGTTTAATGAAGTTTTATTCTAGGAAATGAATAATATGATGATAAAATATGTTCATAATAAGATCTTATGGATGATGTTATGTAATTTAATTCCTTAAATATAATATGGTAAAAAATTATTATTAATGGGAAACATTATTTTATAAACTTTCATTATGGAAAGGTTTTACATATTACATAGAAGTGTCTAAAAAAGTTTCAAGTTAATTATAATGATAATGATGAAACCACCAATAAAAAGAATTTAAAATTTTTAAAAGTAAAAAAAATACTAAGAAACATTTCACCAAGAAGAATAATATACATTCAAAAATAAAATGAAAATTTAGGAGAATTGGAGGCAAAAAAGATTAAATAATACAGTGATTATGGATAATATAAAATGGTTATAGTAGTTCACTATTAATAGAAAAGAGTTAAAAGAAAAAAATAATGAAGGAGATATTGAAGGATGAGTTTACTTCTTAGAGGAATTAGAAACTTCCCTTGAGGATATAGATGTTTAGAGAGATGAAATGAAGAAGTCAAACATATGTGTTCATAATTCCAAACTCTATATGTAGTAATAGGAAGAGTATAAGTCTATCTTGAAGGCTAAAGTATAAAATATCAAGTATTAAAATTTAGAAAAAATAGAGAATGTCTTTTAGTATTGGATCATGGTTAAATAAAAAAACTAGGTTCATAGATGGTTTTACTAGTGCACTAAAAGATTAATCAAATGTATAAATGAAATTAAGAAGGACATTATTGGACAATGAATATTGGTAAAAGATAAATATAAATCATTGAATCCAAATATATTATTGTGGAATAAGGTATCAGATAAAATTAAAGATGAGAAATTAGAGCCCGATGTTCTAGAAAATATATAATTGAATGTCTGGAGAATAAAATGGCACATCAAAATGACACAGATATTATGGTACTTGTATATTAAGATAAAGAATTGAATATTTTTTTAGACCATAAAAACCCACTCAGAGGTTAAAGATTGACTTGGATATGAAAAAGAATCATTAAATTTAGAGAACTAAAAGGGGAAATAGAAATGCATTAATGAAAAATATGATTTCATTTCATATTTGGTGTTATTGTTTTGGGAACATTGGACATTCTCAAAATGACTTTTCTATATCAAATAGGTATTGAAAAGTATACAAGTAATCAAGGCATTCAAATTTTATTCAATACTTCACTATTTATTTTGATGGTAATTTTTTTACTGTGTAGTTTTTGAAAATATTTTCAGATTTTACATAACAAAAATGTAGAGGAATTTAACAAAATAAACCTAAATTGATCTTATAAAAAAGCTCAAACAATCAAAAAATAATTTGAAATCACAAAATCAATTTACAACACTAAGTGATAATGGTTCCCCATCATACAATGAAGAAGATCATGAATATCATTCAACATTATTTGTTAAGATAAATATGTGGATGAAAAAGTGAAGTAATAAGAAGGTGGTGGTTGAAAAAATTTCCTTCAGACCATTATATAAAAATGGAATATAAATTACTGAGAGTGGATACACCACCCATATTATGGGATATTAGGATATGTTGAAAATTATCATGTATGATAAGGAAGGTGTTGTTATATTTGTTAATGGTGAAGGCCTAAATTTTTTGATCTGTAAAATTAACATTTGGGGGAAAATATATGAGGCATGTAGATGTATTGGTTATTGAATCTATTAGTTATAACATGTTATGGTCTGTTAACATTACTAATTAGAACATTTTCTATGAATTACCTAGAAGATGTTTATCATTATGGGTAAGGATAGATGAATTTTTTAAAGGGAAATCATAAGAATGTGAATATCAACATTTTCAATGTATTAGATGATATATGCCTCATATCCCTGAAGAATAAAATAGGTTTGTGAATAATTTTTTTAGTCATCCAAGAAAACCATACATGGAATATCCAAGGAAATTTGATACTAGTCAAGGTATCCCTATGTTAGAATCTGATTATAATAATACATGTGATCATTTACAACAGGAGAAGATCACTCAAAAAACTTATAATATGGAATAGGAATGTTCAATAAGAGTTCTTGAACTATTTAATATTGATATCTATGAAATTATTTTACCAAATTCTATTGATTGGTGGAGATATAATGTTATCGTAAATGATGATATTTGTATAATGAAATGGGTTCCAATTATCACATACCAGTCTTTGGTGTTCAGTTGTATAACACATTATTGGAGGTAAGTCGATTATATGTTTGGTCAAAAATCTAAATGTCCCCAAATGATAATGGAATAGTGTTCAAAAACATCCATGTGGAGGATTTTTTTGAGAAACATGGGATAAAAATATGTGAATCAATTGTATAAACTACAAATTAAAAACTTGTTTTATGATAAAATGATTATCAATAACATGGATATAATATTTATTATTTACATAGATATTCCAGTGATGTTTTGAAATGATGTAGTTTTTACATTGGTATAAATTTCAAATGTGTCCTTGTAGTGTCCAAAGTAAGGGAAGAATTTATATGGGTTGTTTTATGGAAATATTCCTTCATTGAAGAAATTTTTCAAGCCTCTATAGGTAAGGGTTTCATTAACATCATGGGAAAACACATGATGTTTGAATATCTTGAATATGAAATGAAATTTTGTATCCACTCAAGAAAAAAAAATAATATGAATGATTCAATATTTGAAAGAAAAAATGTTATAGTGATAAATTATATTATTCTAATGGATATTGAAAAAAAATATATAATCAAAATTTTAGAAATATATAGATGATAACGATGGATAGATGGATTGATCATAGGGTGGTAAAGTATTTGTTGCATGTTCATAAAAATATTAAAATGTAAGAAATGATAAATTAAGACCGGTATCTGCATAGATACTGATGTTCTGATAAAAAACGGATAGGTATAACATAATTAGAAGTCATAAATCACCGGTATAGATAATGAGGATAATGGAACTACATCAAAAAAATCCTATCATAGGTATGTGTTTGTAAGAATCTAAAAGAGATAAGAATTTAGTTCATGTGATGAACCAAGATCCTAGCCAAATTGAAAAATAACTAGACATTAGAGATTGTTTACAGGATGTTAGATAATAAATTTACTAATACTGAATGGGAATTCCAAAACAAATTAAACTAATAATATATAGTTATATAAATAAATCATCTCTTGTGTGGAAGTAATATTCATAGAGAGAGGGTATTCATGTTGATGAAGCATTCACAACCATGGAAAGAATTAAAATTATTCAATTGTTCATAGCAATAATAGTGAAATGAAAAGTCAATTTTCCCTTGATGTATGTAGAGTTATAATACCTAAATGGGGTTTTAGAATAAAAAGGTTTCATTTACTAACCATGTGTGTTCTTCATTTAAGAATATGAGAATAATTTTTTTGGTTAATGAAGGTCATATATGGGATAAATCGGCACCAATAGCATGGTTTTCATGGCTTGATCAGTTTTTAATGAGCTTAGATTCAAGCATAGTAGAGTTGATTACAATATTTATGATAAAAATTAAAGTAATAAAATTATGATGGTGATTGTTTGTATTATTGATATAATATTTGGGGGATCAAATGTAGAATAGTGAAAATTGTTCGAATAATTCATGAAATGAGTGCATGAAATGTCATTGATTATGGAGTTAATGTTTTTAATGATTTAAAGGTGATAAAAAGAAGGCATAAACATTTATTTCTCTATTGAAATATTACATGGATGTTTTATAATTATTTAGAATGGATAGTTCTATAGATACAAAATTTATAGTGGATACATGAATGGAATTATCTAGAGATGATGATGGAAAAGTATTCAATATCATAGAATACCAATATATCATTGATAGATTGTTGTATATAATATAGACATGACCCATCATTGTTTTTTCCACATTTCATGATGAACATTATAAATGTAATCCAAATAAATTACACCTTCTTATGGTTAAAAAATCACTTTTTTATATCACGGGTACGGAGGATTCTTGTTTTCTATAAAATGAAAAAAATCATCAAGTATTATTTTGTTATACATATGTAGATTGGGCTAGTTCAGCAGATGATTTAAAATCAACATCAGGTGGTGAATTCTTTCATAGAAGATTATATATTTCCTAGATAAGTAATAAGTAATAATTTATTTAATTGACAACCAAAAAAAGTTGAATTTATTGGAGCCAGTCAAACATTCCATAAGTTATTGTAGATGTAGAAACTGCTTGGAGATATGTGAGGTGAAGTGATTTCTTCAATCAAAATCTATTAAAATAGTGAATGTTCCATAAATCTCTTCAATAATATTGTTTATAATTCACATTAAAAACCCATTAAAATGAAGTTTCAATTCATCAAGGAGAAGGTGGAGCATGGATTTTGAAGTTGGAGTAGGTACCTACTTAGTTATAGGTTGAAAATATATTGATAAAGGCATTACCTAAAGAATAATTTGAATTAAATTGACTAGATCATGGAGTTATTTTTAATTTCAACACATGAATAGTATAGAGGTATAACCCATAACCCCTAGGTATTGTTCTGTTTTCCCCCATGTGATGATATGGGTTCATTAACTTGTTGCTGACCATAAAAGAGTGACTATTGGGTTTATTGACCTAGTGCGAAAAATTTTCTTGAATAACGGGGAGTAAGCTGATAAGGTAGACTGTTAAATAAGGGGATCATTTAAATATATTCATGATGAGGATTTATTTTAATTATGATAAATCATTATAGGATTTTTTTTATTCATTATGTTTATATAAGTGTTGATAAATAATGTTTTATTCTTAGGTCCCATGTGTTTTATTTAGTTTGGGTCCTAAAAATAGTTGTATTCTAGAAAATATTTTCATGTGATATTATGAATGAAGTGGTTCATTGATTAAAATATTATATATACATTTCTTATAACATTGATATTGACTCAGTTGGGCTTAGAGTAACTGTTGATTAAATCATTGATCGATATCTAGTGTTGCAATGTGTATGTAGTAGTTTTATAAGACAATGTATGGATTTTTTTAAATAAATGTGTATGAAATTTTCTTGAGGGTTTTAAAAAAACCCAATGTTGATATTATTTTAATCAAATCCCTTTAGGTTTCATTAACAATTTTTGGCCCTGATTATATTTGAGGAAAAAGATAGCTGAAAATGTTTCAGTATATTATTTGTGGGAGAATGAGTTTTTTTGGTTGGATAGTTTCACAGTGTGCCATTTTTAGGTGTCAAAATTATGAGTTGTTTTATGGAAAATGATTTACTTATTCAAAGAAAAATAAGTGGACTTAAAATAAAATAATGGATTCTATGTTTTTTTAGATAATTTATCTTAACACCATATGAGGATCACTATGTGAATGGTTTATCAATTATGTGATTTTAGGAAGATAATTTTCTTAAGGCATGAACTCCTCATACTAGTTATTCTATGAAAACCATAAATGGATCCCTTCATTTAGAGTCAAATTCACTGAGTTAATGGATACTAAAATATTATTTTTTTCATTAATAGTCAAATAAAATGAATCAGAGTCAAATATAATTATTTTCATTACAAAATGAGAACCGTGTAGTGATTTTAGTTCACATTGAAGGATAATTTCAAAAGGGTGTTAATGTAATTGTGATTAGAGGGATTTATATGATTCTATACTTATATAAATAACCCCAAATAAATTAATTATCTAGAGTGAAAAATATTATAGAGAATCATTGATGGAAAAATCATAAATGTTTAAACATGGTTTATAATATAGGTTGTTCCCAAAGGATCTCTGTTAATGAAGGAAGTTAAGTTCACATATGAGTTTAGTTTTTTATACATTATTGATCACAAAGGATTTTTGGTTATCAAGGTGTCACCTATCTATGAATATTTTTTTAATTTATAGTGCACCTATGGTATATACTGAAAGAAACTTCATGATAGGTTGAGGTAGTTAGTGGATGAATAACAAAATTTCATTAAAGTACACTCTAGAAATATGTCACATACAGTGAAGTGGATTTCATCTTCTGGGTGAAGACATTGATTCATGTAAAAATAAAATATGTGTGAAATAATTTTAACGTGGTCTATATCTATAAAATATTTTTTTGATGCAGTACTGGAAAAAATGCATTCATGAGGGAGGGTTTTAACACCATGAGATTTTATAAGAAATATTGTTTTTAATTTCATTGATCTTATATGTTATATGCTACACCAATATTATCTTGCTCTATACACAACACTATATACGCAAACACTATTCTAGGCTTGTGTTGCATGCCAGAGAAACATTTCTCGATAGCCTGTGTTGTACGCAATACTGAGTTTCACTAAACGAGAAATTATTATAATATTATTATAAACTATCCATTATGAATAGTAATTACCACTTTCAGAAATTTTATAAATTTTATCTTTCAAAATGTACTTCATTTTTGGATTCAAAATGTAGAAATTATCCTTGGGTGAATTTTTGTTATTTTTCTGAAAACATTCAATTTTGGATGAATAGTGAAAACACTATGTTATTAGATAAAAACTTACTATTTATTTAAAACAATCATTTATTTTATTTAAATATATTTTAGGTCAAAATAGATACATAATATATATATATATAAGTTTAATGTAATTCATTGGAGTCATTTATTAATAATTTTACGCGTATAAAAATTTTATTGAACTTTTTACAGTCTTTTACCCACCTCCTAAGAGCAATTGCAAATTTACATAAAACATAATTTTACCACTTCTGTGAGTTGAATTTAATAAATTTGAGAGACACGGTTGATATCAGTAAGTTATATTTAGTTCAATGAGATGAAAATGATTTTTGGTGAATAGTAACTCTTTACTTTTATTTACCAAGTTTAAAAGTAAATAGGGTAAATAAAGGTAAAAATGATATTATTTTTACCCCAACACATGTCCCAATTCTATTGGATAAGTTTAATTTAAAAAAACAACCTTATGAATATAATATTATCATTTAGATCCACTTGGATTAGATTAGGACATTTATTGTTATTTAATTCAAAGAGTTAAAAGAGTTAAAATCAACATTTAATAACTAAAATATTTTTAATATAGGATTAACCATAAGATAAATTCGACTATAAATATTCAACTTAAAGATAAAAATATTTCATATATAATTTTATTTTAATTATAATTTTTAGACCTTAAATAATTTAATTTATTTATGACATTATGATGACATAGTAATTACCTTATTAATGAAATATTAAAATAATTGATGTTATAAATAACCAAATAAATGTAATTTGAGACTTTTTATAAATTAAACTAATTTTATAAGTTAAAATGACATTTTAGTATTGATACAATAATCTTATTTATATCTAATCATATGGTTATGATTTTTACAAAAATCAATTACCAAATATTGTCAAAATTGACATAAAATAGTTTTTAAAACAAATATTATATTATTAATTTATTTTCTATTTTTAAAAATATAAGGATCATCCAAATGACATAGATAAGGTAATATATATTAATAATTTATCACTTGGGGTTCATTTGTCATGTTATAGTATGTTTATTGACCATATTGTTTTAGAAAACAAGAAGTCACGATAACGGTTAAATTATTTTTCTTAGAGTTAAATATAAATGATAAATTTAAAATAGTTACCTAAACATGAATAAAACCAATTGTTTGAGATTATTTCGACCCAAAACCACTTCAGCTTCTAAATAATTAAATTTTGAGCTATTGTGAACCGAATATTACTTTATTATAAAATAGTATTTTATGTTTTTCCTAAAGTGCCCCTCTCCTCCCTTATAAAAGGGAACCTCCTCCCTTTTCCCTTTACAAAATTTTGAGGCTTCAAGCTTGGATAACCCCTTACAATATCCCTTCTCAACTTCACTAGAAACATTATAGAGGTTATTTTCATCTTAAAAGACAAACCCTCGTGTCCTAAAAGGAATCTTAAAAGAGGTGCATCGAAGAAGAGGTAATCTTTTCTACCGATTCATTCATGTTTAATTCTTCTTCAACTTCCCCTTCCTTAGTTGTTTCATTATAAATTAATATCATAATTATCACTAATATACTTATATGTTATTATAAATATTAAACAACCCCATTTCAACTTCTTTCCATCCTACAGAATACGAAATCACCGCACGTGCGTACGTACGGAATACCGTCTCCACGCCGTGGTGTAATCTGTTTTCCACCACCACCAAACATGGATGGGTATTATGGTGTAAAGAATAACTATATATGATTATTATTACATGATTATAATACTGAAATATTATATCATCCACTCAAATTTCATTCAATAATAATTATAAAGTATATATAATAAATAATAACGAAATGTATGACATAATAAAGCTACTGGATTTATGTGTATATATATATGTCATCTACTTATTTCCATTCAAGTCTATAAGGAAAGGAAAACAACATTCATGTGTACGTACGGCCTACCGTCTCTATGAACAGTGCATTTCATTTCATTCATCTATCTATTATATATATATACTGAATATATATTATATATAAATCATGATTTACATTCTGTAAGTAAGTAAATCATGATTTAAGTAATAATAATATCAAGAACAACATGTACAAACACGTACAGTAAATAAAACGATTTTACCCAAAACACTGCTTTAACATAAAATTTACCAAATAACGGGTAATATAAATTCCTAAGTGAACCATATATGATATCATTACAATGAATATGATTTTGAAATAATTAAATTACATTATTTAAATCATTATACAGTATGTCATGATATGTACGAAGCATATCGGACCTAAGGTAAGGGATAATTATTCAAATCTCATTCTTATATGAGATTGTTTATTTGTAAGTATTTACTGGGGTTATATTATTCATCCATGTCCATAAAAATATTTTTATAAAGTTTTATAATTATTCCATGTATTTTTAAAGTCATTTTTACCCCTATTTGACTTTTACATTATGTTATGGAAGGAATCTTTCTTTTGATTACCATATGGGGATCTTTTTGACTTTTCCGGCAAAAGTACGAGGAAAATGTTTTTTAAACTTATACAGCCTGAACATATTTTTACAATTTCATAATGACTTATTATAATGAATCTTACGCTACAATATTTCATGATTATTTTCAAAAAAGTATTTTTCTTTTAAAATTGAATGTCATTTTGTGAAAAGAAAACTATATTAATGAAGAAAGGATATTTTCCTCAAGAAATCATTTCAAGTGTTTGGTCAAAACTATTTCCATCTAAGATGACATAATTTTGTATGATTATGTTTCAATTATAATGTCTCTATTATTTACATGGTTTGATTTCATATGATAAAATGATAACCATTTGTTTTATATTGATTACGTTATAATGGGATGATGTTTATGAAACCCATTTTATTCATTGGATTATGATGAATTATTTATGTTTATTTTGTGTCACAAGTAAGAATGATTTCATTATGAGATGGTTGGGACATATATCTCCCTACAATGCATTGGGTAAAGATTTATATCCCATGAGATAGGCATGGATGGAATGGAAAGTTAATCCGGCGCATGATACAAGACTAGAATGAGGAGTGAACATGATTCAGTAAGGGACTTTGTACACTATGATGGTCTTGGGAGAAATGCCTTGGCTACTGTGGAAATAATATCCAGTTCTTAATGGTTTCCCCCAATTAAATGTTTTATTCCAATGCTATTTTATCATTATTGATGTTACATTATGATCTATGCCTTACATATTTCCATGTTTTATTTCATTGCTCACGATTTTGATGTTTAAATATTATGTTCATGTTTTTAAGTTCAAATTTATATTGTATGTTTTATTTTATCCATGATTACCCTTACTGAGAATTTGATCTCACCCTTTATATGTTTTATTTTCCCTAGGATATAAAGAAAGGTTTTAGGTAAGAAAACAAAAGGGGAAGATATTTATGAGAGGTGTTCAAGATCTTTCACCATGATTAGAAGATTATGTTTCATGTTTTCAAAGACACTAAACTATTACGGTCCTTGAGTGTTGGTTTTTGTTATGTATTAAGTATTATGAAAAAAGTCATGTAATGTCCATGTACGTCAATTACGGGTCACTATAGTTGGTATTAGAGGAAAATATTAGTTATCCTTTGGAGACTAGATGTGAAAACTTTACTGAGATCCCTAGAGATATTTCTAAGGTATGTCTAGGGATGTTCCTACTGTAATATATAAGTATAGGTTATAGCCCTGGAATTACGGTAATGATCATTGAATTTCACCTAAGATGTTAGATATTGAAGGTACACCCCTTTGATTATGATTTTTTCCTCTCATACTATACTTTTTGGGTTTTATAAAATGACTGGAAACATGAAGATTTGCGATTATGGAGGATATGATGGACAATGGAATGATATTATTCATGAGAAACCAAATGAAATTTGATCTAGAACTTCTCATATTTTTATATTACCTAATCATAAATCTCATAATATGATCAATAATCTCAACTTTGGTATGTTTCTTTACTCATCTTATAAGAAAAAGAGTGAGTTTCGTGATGATCATAGAGGAAAGAATGTTCAATTTCCCTCATGTAAATCATGGGGGAAGAGGCATCATAGGGAATGTTTCAATGGAATAGGAAGATTCTTTGGGTGTGGAAAATAAGGAAAAAAATCCAGTAATTGTTAAGGAAAAGGTTTAGATGACACTATGGACAAGGATAATGGTATTTCTAAGACATCAACAACGGGTAAATGTTTTGAAAGTGGAATGTATGGGCATTATCCAAACCAATGCCCTAAGGGAAAATCTCATGAAGAGAATAAGCATGGTTATATGGATAGTATTTTGGGTATGATGATGAAGAGACTACCAATGATATATGAGATGAAAGAAATGATGAAGCTCAGTTAGTGGTTTATGAAGGTAGTGGAATGGTAATATGTTTATCATGAATAATGTATGGTACTATAGAATAAAGAAAAATCTAAGGATTGTTTCACTGTATTCTTTCCTTGAATTTTTGAAAGTATATGATGAATGGCACCTGTAACCATGAAAGGTTATTCAAATATTTTTGGAAGGTCGAAGATATGTGCATTATGAAAGGATAATGAGATAATGAGATGTTTGATAGTTTTAATGAGCTCCTGAATGGTATATGAACTAAGTGATATCATGGTTTGAGTAAACAGAATTTTGAGATTTTGGTATGTGGAAAGTGTTAACTTTTGATAGAATTCTTGTTTTCACTAAGGATTTATGGTAATACATGTTTCAATAGAATAAATTATTTAGGTAATCACATGTTTTGATTGTGACCAACAACAAGATATATCTTATGATATATGGGGGATAAATTATTGTAATCACATTCTTAGTAGATGACCTCTCTAATAATATTTTTCCTTATACTATGTGATTGGACAGAAGTATTTTTGACAAGCCTAAAGATTGTAATGGATTAATTTGGACATTAGATAGAATTTTTTAAGGCTAGAAAATCTTTCAATAATATTTTTATAGTGTTATAATATAGTAGTTTTAGAAAAAGGACAATCTGTAGGACGAGTGACAAACCGTCTCATTGGACAAGGTTGCAGGAATTGAACCCTCAACTGAAGTGTGATAGGACTTTATTACCTACCACTACCCTACGAGATGTCCCTAGATAGTAGAAATTAGTTTTATATTATTAAGCAGTTTGATAGATGAAGTATAAGTTCATTTTAGAACCATATATGATTAATCTCACCGTAGATGGATGTATGTTTATAATTATTTCTAACATTATGTTTGAGACAGATGGAATGACCTATCATTCTGTCACATGATCCACTAACACTTCACAAAAGACAAATTCAACTTTATTTATTTATGAGATAATGTAGAAATTGTTCGACGCACGAACAATAGTGCTATTGTACCAAAATCATGTAAATATTTGTTTTATTTAAAAAATTATTCATCATTAAAGAAATGATCATGAAAACCTAAAATGTAGTCCAAGTGCTCTCATATCTGATGAATAAGATGGTACCTTAGGTCATCACAAATTTATTGCTTTGTGATTGTTGTTTTTTTCATAGCTATGTTATAAGGCCCCAGCCTTAAACCTTACTTAATCTTGAGTTATTACAAGATTACACATTGAGGATCTTTTCGGGTTTAGAGTTTTAGAGAATTAAGTCATAAAACTTGCATTACATTCCACATAGAAACAAAGTGGTTACATAAAGATAGTATTCTTCATTCCCATCAATGGAAACACATTGATAATAAAATATGGATTATTTCCTGACACATCCTTGACTCTATCATCTTATCATGTACCTTTCCCTTGACCTGTGAAAAACATTTCAAAAACGTGGGGAGAGCATAAAAACTCAGTATGGGTTATATAAAATAACATGGAAAGGAAACATGAGTTCATATATATACATAATAATGAAATCATACTTTACCCATAAAACATAGGCACTTTAACATACCTCATAAAATCATGAATAAATCATAGAAATCATAAGACATAAAGGTAACTTGAGGCATTCATAACATTCTTACGTAGGGAGTAACCCTCTTGGTTACGTTTGGAATACCCATCACAGTATATTCCCTAAAATCTCTTCGGAGAAACCTTAACGTTTCGCTCCTTCGCGTTACCCAATGCACTGGAGAGCAATAACCGGCTCACCCGCCCTTAGTTTATCATGGAACCACCCGTCTTCATATTAATGCCCAAGAACCATAACATAATCATATCACATAAAACATGCATAAAGGAAACATAACATTTCCACATCTCAATCACGAGATATCAATACAACACATTGATATAATAAAAACATTATGAAAACCATTTTCAATACCAAAGTAAGAGAAAAGTAAAACATGGTATTTATTTTTCTTTTAAAAAAGAAGGTATGGCTTGTAGAGGAAGCCGAAACTCAAATAACGGTCACGACGGCGGAGAAGTCGTTGTCGCCGCATACGTACGACAAAAACATTTCCTTTTGTCGTTTAGTAAACGCTTCATATAAAAAAGATTCCTTTTGAATAAACTTAAAAGTAAAAGGGGTTTTTACACCGTATAAAAGAAAGTTGTGTATAAAATAAAATATGCCTCAATGAAAGGAGATTGAGACGAAGTCCCATACTTCGTATCCGACTTGACCCGACCGTTCTTTAATCTCCTGAATAATAAACTTGAGTTAATCTCTACTTGTTTATGAATCTTTTTCAAGTTCATTATTCCTTTTATACCATGTTATGAACATCATGTAATCAGTTAAGTTAATAATGTTCATTTTGTCGGTATTTGGTTCTTAAGTCAAAAATAGACTTCTTACACTTACATGTTGTTAATTTGGTCAAAGGTTCATTATATCCAGAATGGTATTCATGATGTAGATATCATATATGTCATATATATCCAGTACATACTTGCATTTATAATATTACATCAGATTTAGAGGTAAGAAATGAAATGCACCGTTCATGGAGACGGTAAGCCGTACATACGCATGAACGCTACTTCCATTTCTATTTCATATTTTCTGGAATGGAATCATAATGATATAAGAGTATATTATAATTCCAGTATAATAACATATATAATATCATTAACTTTATCCTTTACACATCCCACATATGGTATTAACGACTCAAATCACTTTTAGGGGGCGGTAGTCCGCACTTCCTAAAATGAAGATATCGTGTTTTACCCATAATGGAAACCATAAAGGTATGCCCAAAAAAAAAACAGAAGCTTAAGGAAAACATAAACATATTATATGTCATATATAAAAATAGTGACATCATAATGGCCAATTTTGAAGGTGTTAAATGAGTGTTGAACAATCATCGTTTCGGGAGGCAGAATTTCGCCATCCACGGAAACCATATGTTCTTTAACCATTTCATGTAGTTGTGTGAGAGTGTTGCTCAAATAAATCTTATAACAACATCCTAGTATATTGATGATACTGGTGTTGTTACAAAATAAGTAAATAAAAAGAGTTTAGGGGGTTGGAGAAGCAAAATAAATAAATGAACATGAGAGACTGAATTACCTTTAAAAGTGTAACTCCTTTTGAGTTGAGCCTAAAGGCTTTCTTTGAAAGGATTCTGCCCAAAGGGAATCCTCTAGGATGAGGAGAGGGATGTGGAGAGAGAAAATGGGCAGGGGTTGGCCGAGCCAAAGGCTTGAGTAATGTGTGAAATGAGGTAGAGGTGGGGGCCTTTTATAAGAGGAGAGGAGGGGCACTTTTGGAAAGTAAAGAAATATTACTTTATTTGAAAATGTGTTTCGGTTTCAAAAGGTCCCACATTGATATAATTCGTGGATAACGTGATAAGGCTTCGAAATACACTCATCCAATTGGTTATGGCCATGTGTAGTTCATAGATTTTACATTGTCTTTCCATTTTATTTAAATCGTCAAATAATGATGTCATCGCTGCATCATTATTATGTCATAAATAATTTAATTTATTTAATGTCTAAAAATCAAAAAAAAAACTATGATGTAGGAAATCTTTTTAGATTTCCGATGAATATTTATAATCAAAAATCGGATCTTTCTAACCCCATGTAAAAATTGTTTTCGTAAAACATCTCTTGTTTGTCTCATTTTTACCTTAACATTTAATAAAAAGCTATTTATGTCATTTCCAAACCAAAGTGTCTCCATGGGGTCCCCAAGTTGACCCATGGCTTTTCTTGGTCGGCCATGACACAACCAATAAGGTTGGGACATGTTTCTAGGTCATTTCATATTATTAAAGCATTATTTATACCTTAAACTACACTAATTACCACTAATCGCGATTAAAAACTTAATAAGTTACTATTCACCAAAAAATTATTTTAATCTCATTGAACCACATTTTACATCTTAATGACAACCATGTATGTCGGATTTCCAAAATTCAATACACATTAGTGTTAAACTTTCATTTACCTAAAAAATCAGTTTGCTTGATTACCACTTAGTGGTTTCACTATTCATCAAAAATTGAAGTTTTTCAGAAAATTACCAAAAATTCACCCTAAGCTATATTTGATATTCCGAATTCAAAAATGAAGTCTATTTTACAAAATTAAAAACATATAGTTCACATTAATTAATTTAATAATTAATTCCCGCTGCCAGAGCAAATAGCGTGTTTTTACAAAACAATAAGTATCAAAAGATTGACACCAGTTTAAGTCTAATTTCAATGTGAAATTGATTCCAATGAACACCATTGGATAAAATGGTTAAAATATATTCTAATTTTACTTCAAAACCAATTCAAAACATAATCTAATCATATAAATAAATTAGATTAAAAAGCAGTTTTGATGTAAAATGCAGTATTTTTCACTATTCATTAAAAAATGAACATTGTCAGAAAAATACCAAAAATTCACACAAGGTAAATTTTGATGTCCCAATAATAAAGGATAAGTTTATTTTGACAAACATAGTTTATAAAATTTTCAAAATATAGATTCAAAAATGGTTTCCATCAAAAGGCAGTAAAACAATCTTTTAAGATTATTAGTGTATTCCATGCATAAGATTGTATTTATTTTCATTTTAAGCCTCTATAACACTATCTTAATCATTAATAGACATAGATAGAAATATATATTATTCATTACTTATTTGGGATGTTACATCCTTCCCCCCTTTAGAAAATTGCGTCCCCGCAATTTATTTACTTATCGAATAAATGGGGGTACTTATCCCTCATTGCATTTTCAGATTCCCATGTTGCCTCTTAAATCATGTAGTTTTTCCGCAAAACCTTTACCTAGTGAATCACCTTATTCCGTAACACATGCTCCCTGTGGTCAAGAATCTGGACCGGTTGTTCCTCATAAGATAGGTTCTCTTCCAGCTGAACTACCTCTGGACTCAAAACATGAGATGGATCTGGCATATACTTTCTCAACATCAAAACATGAAAAACATTGTGTACCTGAGATAAACTCGGAGGTAAAGCCACTCGGTATGCAACTGATCCAACTCTCTCCAGAATTTCGTATGGTCCAATGAACCTTGGACTCAACTTTCCTTTCTTACCAAATCTCATCACACTTTTCCAAGGAGAAACCTTGAGAAAAACATGATCACCTACCTCAAAAGATAGATCCTTCCTCCGGTTATCCGCATAACTCTTCTGCCTGCTCTGAGCTGTTCTCATGTGTTTCTGAATCAGCTGAACTTTTTCTACCATCTCTTCTACCAATTCTGGTCCCATCAACATCCTTTCACCCACTTCATCCCAGAAATCTGGAGTTCGACACTTCTTCCCATATAATGCATGAAATGGTGCCATCTTTATACAAGAATGGAAACTGTTATTATATGAAAATTCAACCAAAGAAAGATGTTGGTCCCAACTTCCCTGATAATCCATAGAACAAGCTCGTAGCATATCCTCCAATGTCTGAATTGTTCGTTCTGACTGCCCATCTGATTGTGGATGAAAAGCTGTACTAAAATTTAATTCAGTACCCAACGACTTCTGAAGGCCTTTCCAAAAGTTAGAAGTAATCCTTGGATCACGATCCGATACAATGGAGACAGGAACTCCATGTAACCTGACTATCTCTTTAAGATACAAACGAGAAAGTTGATCAAGAGAGAAAGTATCTCGTATAGCAAGGAAATGAGCAGATTTGGTCAAGCGATCAACAATAACCCAGATTGCATTATTACCTCGAGATGTCTTCGGTAATCCAACAACAAAGTCCATGGATATATTCTCCCATTTCCAATCTGGCACTGGTAAAGGCTGAAGCATCCCTTTTCGGTAACTGCCGCTCTGCTTTAACCTGCTGACAAGTCAAACACTTCACAGTAAAATCAGCAATGTCTCTTTTCATTCCATCCCACCAGTAATACTCTCGCAGATCTCTATACATCTTAGTACTGCCCGGATGAACTGAAAACGGAGAACTATGAGCTTCACATAACAACTCTCTCTTCAACTATGAATCACAAGGCACACACAATCTCTTCCCAAATCTCAAAACGCAATCATTATCAATGTTGAATTCAGGCAACTTACCTTTCTGAACCAGCTCTACCTTTTCCTGCAACTCACTGTCTTGCTTCTGTGCTTGCTTGATTCTATCTAATAGAGAAGATCTCACTGATACCTGAAACAAAACAGAAGGACTTCCTGCACCAACAACTTCTATGCCAAATTTCATCAAATCCTTAACCAAAGGATCACGTTCCAAACGCAACATTGTTAATGAAGCATTACTTTTTCGACTCAAAGCATCAGCCACTTTATTTGCTTTTCCCGGATGGAAATGAATTGTACAATCATAATCCTTGATTAATTCCAGCAATCTCCTTTGTCTCATGTTTAACTCTTTCTGAGTGAATATATACTTTAAACTTTTGTGATCGGTATATATTTCACACTTTACTCCATACAAATGATGCCTCCAAAATTTTAAAGCAAAAACAACAGCAGCTAATTCCAAATCATGTGTAGGGTAATTTACTTCATGAGTTTTCAACTGTCGTGAAGCATAAGCAATTACCTGATCATTCTGCATTAGGATGCAACCAAGTCCTTTCAATGAAGCATCACTGTATATAACAAACTCACCATTCCTGGAAGGTAGTGCCAAAACTGGAGCATTCACCAATCTTCTTTTCAATTCCTGAAAACAATCATCACATTCTTTCGTCCAGATAAACTTAACACCCTTCCGAGTTAGCTTAGTCATTGGACTAGATAACCGTGAAAAATTTATAACAAACCATCAGTAATAGCCCGCCAAACCAAGGAAGCTACGAATCTCAGTTACATTTGTGGGTCTTGGCCATTCTTCCACAACTTTTGTTTTTGCAGGATCAACAGTTATTCCATCTTTAGAAACAATGTGACCAAGGAAAGAAATTTGTTGTAACCAAAACTCACACTTGCTGAATTTCCCATACAATTTCTTTTCTTTTAAGGTTTGCAAGATAACCCTTAAATGTTTTTCATGCTCCTCTTTACTTTTAGAAAACACCAAAATATCATCAATGAAAACCACCACAAACTTATCCAAGAACTCATGGAAAATTCTATTCATTAAGTCCATGAATACAGCAGGTGCATTGGTTAGCCCAAAAGGCATTACTAAAAATTCATAATGGCCATATCTCGTACGGAACGCGGTCTTCGGAATATCTGCCTCCTTAACCTTCAGCTGATGGTACCCCGATCTCAGGTCAATCTTTGAAAAAAACTGAGCTCCCTGGAGCTGATCAAACAAATCATCGATATGAGGCAAAGGATATTTGTTCTTAACAGTGATAGTATTCAAGGCTCTATAATCAATGCAAAGTCTCATAGAACCATCTTTCTTTTTAACAAATAAAACAGGAGCACCCCATGGTGATGTGCTAGGTCTAATGAAACCTTTCTCTAATAAATCTTGCAATTGCTCCTTCAACTCTAAATGTTCAATTTGTGCCATTCGATAAGGGGGTTTTGAAATTGGCATAACATCAGGAACTAAGTCAACAGTAAACTCAACTTCCCGATCTGGTATTATTCCAGGAAACTCATCAGGAAAAACATCAGGATACTCATTTACCACTGGCACATCATTAATCTGAACAGTTCCTTTATTTTCAATGATGTGTGCAAGGTAACAATCATATCCATCTTTTACAAGTTTCTAGGCCTCTTGATATGTTATCAAAAGTAATGGTGCATTCCTGTAAACAAACTGAAAGTATTTCTTAAAAGAAACTTCTTTAGCTCTACAGTCAATCTTATCATGGTAAATAGAGAGACAATCCATACCCAGGATAACATCAAACTCAACTAGAGGTAGAACAATAAGGTTTGCAAGTAGGTTCTTTCCACAGATAAGGATAGGAAGATTCTGATTAATTCTTTTTGCCTCGACACTTCCCCCAGGTGTTTTTACCAAAAGTTCAGGAGTCATTTCTTGAGATGGTATTCCCATTTTACTAGAAAAGGTTTCAGAGATGAAAGAATGTGTAGACCCCGAATCAAACAACACACTGGAATAATCTGAAAAAACAAACAAAGTACCTGATACAACTTCATTTGATGGCCCGACATCTACTGAAGTAGTTGCAAAGGATTTCACCACCCCTTTCTGCTTGTAGTCTAACTACTTCCCATCACTCAAGCTCTTTGCCGGACACTCGTTTGCATAGTGACCCTTCTCATTTCACTTATAACATTTCAATAACTGTAAATAAAATTTGGTCTTACCTTCACCTTGATCCTTTTCAGTGCAATCACGAGCCTTATGTCCCATCTTACCACATTGGTAGCACTTTCCAGAATTCAGAAGACATTCCCCAGCATGCCTTTTTCCACATTTATCACAAACTGGAAACTTAGTTTTCTTACCATCAGACTTTTTTGAAGAATTCTTACCTTTCTCCTGCCACCTCGGTCTCTTCTTCTGCTGGTTGTTATAGAAAACTTGGTCATCGGCAAACTCCATTTCCACCTTCTCAGCACATCGAACAAGCTTTTCATAACTTTTAAACTCATGAGAAGCTAATGCCCTTCGATATTTTGGCTTTAATCCTGAGTAAAAACGATTTATCTTACTATCGAGGTCCCGGATAAAATTTGGAGCATACCTTTCCAATCGAGTAAACCTTTCTTCATAGGCATCCACTGAATCTTCCTCTTGCCTCAATTACAAGAATTGATTTTCCATCCTAAGTCGAACAACCATAGGAAAATACTTCTCAAGAAACATACCTTTGAATTCATCCCAGTCTAGAGCATCAATCTCATCGGCGTCCCTGATATTTTTAACCATAGACCACCACTGATCTGCTTCACCCTCCAAACGGTAAATAGAAAGACTAACCTTTTGATTGTCTGAACAACCCATGACATCAAAAATCTTTTCCAGTGCTTTAATCCACCCTTCAGCTAGCACAGGGTCAGATGATCCTCTGAATGATGGTGGATGTTGCCTCATGAAATGTTCCACCACTGACATGTTCCTCTGCGGTTGTTCTGGCTGATCTCGTGCATGGATACCACTACCATTTATCGCTTGAGTCAATTGCGCCATTACTGCAACAAACTGTTCAGTTCCAATTCCGACCATTTCTGGATGCTGATTCTGAAGGTTATTTCCTTCTGTATGCCTTACTAGCACTGCTTCCCTGTTTCCTCTGCCGAAAACCATTCTGAACAAACATGTCTTAGATGAAGCAACATGGTAATCTTTAAATGCTATATCATTTCAAAAAAAAATATTTTTGGATAATCATTTAATAGAATTCTAACTCCTAAAGTTATCTAAACCGACCTTTAATACCAACTATAAGGCCCCAGCCTTAAACCTTACTTAATCTTGAGTTATTACAAGATTACACATTGAGGAGCTTTTCGGGTTTAGAGTTTTAGAGAATTAGATCATAAAACTTGCATTACATTCCACCTAGAAACAAAGTGGTTACATAAAGATAGTATTCTTCATTCCCATCAATGGAAACACATTGAAAATAAAACATGGATTATTTCCTAACACATCCTTGACTCTATCATCTTATCATGTACCTTTCCCTTGACCTGTGAAAAACATTTCAAAAACTTGGGATGAGCATAAAAACTCAGTATGGGTTATATAAAAAAAACATGGAAAGGAAACATGAGTTCATATATACATAAGAATGAAATCATACTTTACCCATAAAACATAGGCACTTTAACATACCTCATAAAATCATGAATAAATCTTAGAAATCATAAGACATAAAGGTAACTTGAGGCATTCATAACATTCTTACGTAGGGAGTAACCCTCTTGGTTACGTTTGGAATACCCATCACAGTATATTCCCTAAAATCTCTTCGGAGAAACCTTAACGTTTCGCTCCTTTGCGTTACCCAATGCATTGGAGAGCTATAACGGGCTCACCCGCCCTTAGTTTATCACGGAACCACCCGTCTTCATATTAATGCCCAAGAACCATAACATAATCATATCACATAAAACATGCATAAAGGAAACATAACATTTCTACATCTCAATCACGAGATATCAATACAACACAGTGATATAATAAAAACATTATGAAAACCATTTTCAATACCAAAGTAAGAGAAAAGTAAAACATGGTATTTATTTTTCTTTTAAAAAAGAAGGTATGGCTTGTAGAGGAAGCCGAAACTCAAATAACGGTCACAACGGCGGAGAAGTCGTTGTCGCCGCATACGTACGACAAAAACATTCCCTTTTGTCGTTTAGTAAACACTTCGTATAAAAAATATTCCTTTTGAATAAACGTAAAAGTCAAAGGGGTTTATACACCGTATAAAAGAAAGTTCTGTATAAAATAAAATATGCCTCAATGAAAGGAGATTGAGACGAAGTCCCATACCTCGTATCCGACTTGACCCAACCGTTCTTTAATCTCCTGAATAATAAACTTGAGTTAATCTCTACTTTCTTATGAATCGTTTTCAAGTTCATTATTTCTTTTATACCATGTTATGAACATCATGTAATCAGTTAAGTTAATAATGTTCATTTTGTCGGTATTTGGTTCTTAAGTCAAAAATAGACTTCTTACACTTACATGTTGTTAATTTGGTCAAAGGTTCATTATATCCAGAATGGTATTCATGATGTAGATATCATATATGTCATATATATCCAGTACATACTTTCATTTATAATATTACATCAGATTTAGAGGTATGAAATGAAATGCACCGTTCATGGAGACGGTAAGCCGTACGTACGCATGAACGCTACATGCATTTCTATTTCATATTTTCTGGAATGGAATCATAATGATATAATAGTATATTATAATTCCAGTATAATAACATATATAATATCATTAACTTTATCCTTTACACATCCCACATATGATATTAACGAATCAAATCACTTTTAGGGGGCAGTAGTCCGCACTTCCTAAAATGAAGATATCGTGTTTTACCCATAATGGAAACCATAAAGGTATGCCCAAAATAAAAAAAACAGAAGCTTAAGGAAAACATAAACATATCATATATCATATATAAAAATAGTGACATCATAATGGCCACTTTTGAAGGTGTTAAATGAGTGTTGAACAATCATTGTTTCGGGAGGGAGAATTTCGCCATCCACAGAAACCGTATGTTCTTTAACCATTTGATGTAGTTGTGTGAGAGTTTAGCTCAATTAAATCTTATAACAACATCCTAGTATATTGATGATACTGGTGTTGTTACAAAATAAGTAAATAAAAAGAGTTTAGAGGGTTGGAGAAGCAAAATAAAACAAATGAACATGAGAGAATGAATTACCTTTAAAAGTGTAACTCCTTTTGAGTTGAGCCTAAAGGCTTCCTTTGAAAGGATTCTGCCCAAAGGGAATCCTCTAGGGTGAGGAGAGGGATGTGGAGAGAGAAAATGGGCAGGGGTTGGCCGAGCCAAAGGCTTGAGTAATGTGTGAAATGAGGTAGAGGTGGGGGCCTTTTATAAGAGGAGAGGAGGGGCACTTTTGGAATGTAAAGAAATATTACTTTATTTGAAAATGTGTTTCGGTTTCAAAAGGTCCCACATTGATATAATTCGTGGATAACGTGATAAGGCTTCGAAGTCCACTCATCCAATTGGTTTTGGCCATGTTTAGTTCATATATTTTACATTTTCTTTCCATTTTATTTAAATCGTCAAATAATGATGTCATCGCTGCATCATTATTATGTCATAAATAATTTAATTTATTTAATGTCTAAAAATCATAAAAAAATACTATGATGTAGGAAATCACTTTATCTTTCCAATGAATATTTATAATCAAAAATCTGATCTTGATAACCCCATGTAAAAATTGTTTTTGTAAAACATCTCTTTTTTGTCTCATTTTTACCTTAACATTTAATAAAAAGCTATTTATGTCATTTCCAAACCAAAGTGTCTCCATGGGGTCCCCAAGTTGACCCATGGCTTGTCTTGGTCGGCCATGACACAACCAATAGGGTTGGGACATGTGTCTAGGTCATTTCATATTATTAAAGCATTATTTATACCTTAAACTACACTAATTACCACTAATCGCGATTAAAAACTTAATAAGTTACTATTCACCAAAAAATTATTTTAATCTCATTGAACCACATTTTACTTCTTAATGACAAACATGTATGTCGGATTTTAAAAATTCAATACACATTAGTGGTAAGCTTTCATTTATCTGAAAAATCAGTTTTCCTGATTACCACTTAGTGGTTTCACTATTCATCAAAAATTGAAGTTTTTCAGAAAATTACCAAAAATTCACCCTAAGCTATATTTGATATTCCGAATTCAAAAATGAAGTATATTTTACAAAATTAAAAACATATAGGTCACATTAATTAATTTAATAATTAATTCCCGCTTCCAGAGCAAATAGAGTGTTTTTACAAAACAATAAGTATCAAAAGATTGACACCAGTTTAAGTCTAATTTCAAAGTGAAATTGATTCCAATGACCACCATTGGATAAAATGGTTAAAATATATTCTAATTTTACTTCAAAACCAATTCAAAACATAATCTAATAATATAAATAAATTAGATTATAAAGCATTTTTGATGTAAAATGCAGTATTTTTCACTATTCATTAAAAAATGAACATTGTCAGAAAAATACCAAAAATTCACACAAGGTAAATTTTGATTTCCCAATCATAAAGGATAAGTTTATTTTGACAAACATAGTTTATAAAATTTTCAAAATATAGATTCAAAAATGGTTTCCATCAAAAGGCAGTAAAACAATCTTTTAAGAATATTAGTGTATTCCATGCATAAGATTGTATTTATTTTCATTTTAAGCCTCTATAAAACTATCTTAATCATTAATAGACATAGATAGAAATATATATTATTCATTACTTACTTGGGATGTTACATATGTTCTCTAACACTCCCCATCAGAACATAATGGTTATATTTCTCTTCCATATCCATATTTTCACCTATGTTCTCCTATGTGGAAACCCAGTGATTAGTTAATCTGGGCACATGTTATGTTTCATCCATTAGTTTTTAAAGATAATTTTTGGTATTCCTTTTTAATATGTGGGTTTCTATTAAAGAAACTTTCAATTATTAAACCATTTATAACCCCAATGAATTTCGAGGGAGAAATTCATTTAAGGGGGTAGAATCTAACACACCGAGATTTTATGAGAAATATTATTTTTAATTTCATTGATATTTTGTGTTGTATGCTAAAGAAAGATTATCTTTTTCTATACTCAACAATGTATACGCAAACACTATTATAGGCTTCTATTGCACACCAGAGAAACATTCCTCGATAGAGTGTGTTGTACGCAATACTAAGTTTCACTAAACGAGATATTATTAAAATATTATTATGAACTAGCTCTTATGAATAGTAATAAAAACTTTTTGAATTTTAATAAATTTTATCTTTCAAAATGGACTTCATTTTTGGATTCTCAATATCGAAATTATCCTAGGGTGAATTTTTGGTATTTCTCTGAAATCTTTCAATAGTGCGTGAATAGTGAAAGCACTATGTTATTTGTTTAAAACTGAATTTTTATTTAAAAATTCGTTTATTTTATTTAAATATATTTTAGGTCAAAATAGATACATAATATATATATATAAGTTCAATGTAATTCATTGCAGTCATTTTATAATAATTTTAGGTATATAAAAATTTTATTGAACTTTTTACTGTCTTTTACCCATCTCCTAAGAGCAATTGCAAATTTACATAAGACTTAATTTTACCACTTTTGTAAGTTGAATTTAAAAAATCTGAGAGACATGGTTGATATGAGTAAGTAAAATTTTGGTCAATGAGATGAAAATAATTTTTGGTGAACATTAAATTTTAAAATTTATTTACCACGGTTAAAAGTAAATTGGGTAATTAAAGGTAAAAATAATATTATTTTTACCTTAACAAATGTCCTAATTCTATTGGATAAATGTAATTATACCAAAAAAACCTTAGGAATATAATATTATCATTTAGGTCACCTTCGATTAGAATATGACATTTATTATTATTTAATTCAAAAAAGAGTTAAAATATTTAAAATCAATGTTTAATAAATAAAAAAATTTTAATATAGAGTTATACAAAAGATAAATTCGACTATAAATATTCATTAGAAAGAATAAATATAATTCCTACATAATGGTATTTTATTTAAAATATTTAGACATTAAATAATTTATTTATTTATGACAAAATGATGATGCAGTAATTACCTTATTAATAAAATATTAACATAATTGATGTTATAAATACCCAAATAAATGTAATATTAGACTTTTTATGAATTCCACTAATTTTATAAATTAATATGACATGTTATTATTGATTCAATTAACTTTTTTCAATCTAATCAGGCTGTTATGAGTTTCACCAAAATCAATTACAAAATAGTGTCAAATTTGACATAAATTAGTTTTTAAAACAAATATTATATTATTAGTTGATATTATATTACAAAAAATCTAAGGATTGGGAAAAGGACTTAGATAAGGTTATATATGTTATTAATTAACCACTTGGGGTTATTTTGTCTTGTTATAGTATGTTTATTAACCATATAGTTTAAGAAAACAGGAAGACACGATTAAGGTTAAATTATTTAACTTAGAGTTAAATCTAAATGATAAGGTTAAAATAGTAACCTAAATTTGTATAAAACCTATTTAATTATAGTATTTAGACCCATACCAACTTCATCTTTGAAATAAATCAATTGGGAGCTATTTTAAACTTAATATGACTTTATTATAAAATAATATTTTATGTTTTTTCTAAAGTGCCCCTCTCCTCCCTTATAAAAGGTCACCTCCTCCCTCTTTTCATTACACAATTTTGAGCCTTCAAGATCTTCCAAACTCTGCCATTTTCCCTTATTAACATCTTTATATACATTATTGAGGTTATGGTCTCCTTAAAAGACCAACTCTAGTGCCTTAAGAGGAAGCTTAAAATAGGTGTGTCGAAGAAGAGGTAATCTATTCTACCAATTCTTTCAATTTTCTATCTTCTTCAACTTCTTTTTATTTAGTTGTTTTAATATAATGTAATAAAATAATTATCAATAATATTCTGATATGTCATTTTAAATATGAAACAACCTCATTTCACCTTCTATCCATCATACGGAAAATGGAATCACCGCGCTTGTGTATGTACGGAATACCGTCTCCACGTCATGGTGTAAACTGTTTTTCACCACCACCTTACATGGATGAGTATAATGGTGTAATAAATAACTATATATGATTATTATTAAATTATTTTAATTCTGGTATATTATATCATCTACTAAAATTCCGTTTAATAATTATGGGGACGATATCATCGCTCGTGCGTACGTACATATTACCGTCTCTACAATGCGATGGGATTCGTTCTTCATGTGAACCATTCAAGAATGATTATAAAGTATATATAATGAATTATAATGAAATATATGAAATAATAAAGCTAATTTATATATATATATATATTTTATCTACTTACTTCCATTCAAAACAATAAGGGAAAGAAAATAGCGTTCATGCGTATGTTCGGCCTACCGTCTCCATGAACGGTGTATTTCATTTCATTCATCTATATATTATATATATATAACAAATAGTTATGATACAGATGAATCATTATTTACATTCTGGAAGTAATTAAATCATTATATAAGTAATAATAATATCAAGAACAATAAGTCTAAACACGTACTATAAATAAAATGATTTTACCCAAAATGCTGCTTTAACATGGAATTTACAAATGAATGGGTAATATAAAAACATAAGTGGAACATATATGATATCATAACAATGAATATGATTCTATAATAAGTCAATAAAATTATGTAAATTATTCTACAGAAGTTTCTGATACGTACGAAGCATATCGGACCTAAGGTAAGAGATAATTTTTCCAATCTCATTCATATCCAAGATTGTTTTTTCGTAAGTATTTACTGGGGTTATATTTTTAATCCATGTCCATAAAAAAGTTTTTATAAATTTTTTAATATTATTACATGTATGTTTAAAGTTATTTTTACACCTCTTTGACTTTTACATTGTGTTATGGAATGAATCTTTCTGTTGTTTACCATATGAGGAACTTTTTGACTTTTCCGGAAAAAGTATGAGGAGAATGTTTTTTCACTTATACGGCGTGAATGTATTTTTACAGTTTCATAATTCCTTATTTTAATGTAGATTCCTCTTCAATATTTCATTATTATTTTCGACAAAATCGTTTTCTTTTAAAATTGAATGGAATTTTGTGAAAAGAAAATGACTTTGAAGAAGAAAGGATATTTTCCCTATGAAATAATTTGAAGTGTTTTTTCAGAACTATTTTCCATATAAGATGACATAATTTTGTAAGATTATGTTTCAAGTATAATGTTTTTATTATTTACATTGATTTATTTCTTATGAAGAAATGATATCCATTTGTTTTTTATGGATTACATTATGATGGGAAGATGCTTATGAAACACATTTTATTCATTGAGTAATGATTAATGATTTATGTTTATTTTGTGGAACAAGTTTAAATTATTTCATTATGAGATGGGTGCGACCTATATCTCCCTCCAAGGAATTGGGTAAAGATTTATACCTCTTGAGATTGACATAAATGGAATGACAAGTTAATCTGGTTCAGTGATACCGGACTAGAATGAAGATTGAACTCGATTCAGTAAGGGAATTTGTCCACTATGATTGTCTTAGCAGCAATGCCTTTCCTACTATGGAAATTATATCAAGTGCATAATGGTTTTACACAATTTCATGTTTTATTCCCATCATATTTTATCATTATTAATGTTACATTATGATTTTTGCCTTGAATACTACCTTGTTTTATTTCATTCATCAAGATTTTGATGTTTAAACATTACATTCATGTTTTTAAGTTCAAATGTATATGGTTTGTTTTATTATCTCCATGCTTACCCTTACTGAGCATTTGAGCTCACCCTTTATATGTTTTCTTTTCCCTAGGACATAAATAAATTTTTTTAGGTAAGAAAATAAAAGGGGATGATCTTTATGGGAGATGTTGAAGATATTTCCCCATGATTAGAAGATTATGTTCTGAGTTTCCAAAGACACTAAACTATTACAGTCCTTGATTATTGGTTTTTTATGTGTTATGCATTCCACAAAATTAATGTAATGTCCATGTATGTCATGTATGGGTCTCTACAAGGGTATAGATATTTCTCACTGTGAATGATTTTAAATCAATAGGGATAGTGAATCCTCTATAAAAATTGGAATACAAGTGTGATTTAGTGTATTTGGTATATCAACATATTAACTTTGTTTTCTCCTTGAACATATCACAGTGAGGGTAACCCGGGTAAAAAAAATTTGTCCAATATATTTTTAAACTTCAACTTATTTTTTGATATCAGATGGTGACAAAAGATAGTTTTTTATGAAGAAATAAAATCAAATGGGTTGTTTCTTTCAGCTTTCATACACTTATTCATCACACCACTTATTGTATATAACCAATTTGGTATAAAACATAAACTACATACGGTTAGTATCAAATAATTACAAAATCATAACTATGTTTTCTTCAAATGGTCTATATAAGATAATAGGGTTGATACTATACCTCCTTTAATGAAAAAATTATATATATACCAAAATGTTATCTAAATGTACGCCTAATCACTCAAATGGTTAGTTGAAAGGGGATCAATAACTAATATTATCTCATTAAAATCTGAATTCAATATATGTGTGGATATTTGTGGGTGTAATATATTCTTCAAAAGTAAGAACCAACAAAAATAAAAGATTATCTGGTTGATATGACATGAGATGTACTTGAAGACCATGAATACTCTTATTTGATATATGTTAAATCATAACTATATCCTAAAATAAGGGAATCCAACTTACTAATTTGTAACTTTATTACTAGTGTCTTGTTGAATGGATGTGTTGGTTGTCATTTCGAAATTTGGTTCCCTAGTATCATAATTGAACTAAAATCTCTTAACACTATAATTCACTAAATGAACCCAAACAAAACCTTTAACTACACACTGTATACCTAGGTCTTGAAAGACTATTATACCATTCTAAATTATCTAATCCACTGAGAGCCCTCTAGGGTTAGTTATATGTAGGGATCATTCCTAACTCAATTACACTAGTTGTTGCTGAGTATCCCCATAGGGGAATACATATGCATGGAATACATTACCACATGATAACCTAAAACTGATATGTTACGATATGCATATAAATACTAAAAACTAATATTAACATAACTTTACATATATGATGTATAATAATGAATGTTAGAAAATAGATAAAAACACAAAAACTCATTGGAAGTCTCAGAAATTGGCATGAAGATATGATAACACAAAATTGTATAATAATCCATTAAATTAGAACAACATCTCTTCAAAGATTAAAAACATGGTAAGGGTCTCCATGTGTCTCTATATTTCATGTACTCCTAAAAAGTTACTATTAATGGTAACGTACATATATGAATACCAGTATACGTTACAAAAAACATCTCTGTAAAAACAACTCTACCTCTGTGACCACCAATTCCATATCCAAATTTATAATTGTATTACAGGACACAACACATTTATTCTCAAGGATTTCATGTATCAGAATATAAACATACCCAGAAGGATGACCTAAAATTCCAAATGAAATAAAAAAAATTAGTCAACTCATAACTCTTGTTATAGGTGAGTTACGATAAAGGAAGAAGATAATGGAAAACTTGTATATAAATTTTGGTAATCTAGTACAATAAAATGGGGAATATTTCCATAACTATAACATTATTTATCACCATGAAGAATGAAATCAAACAATAATACAAAGGAGGCTTGTTTAGTGTATTACCTAATGTACCCCATGTTCAAATCCCATCTATAAATTACACCCTTGTGATGATAAGTGGTAATATGAAGAATCCCAAAACTAATGGAGTTCAACTCATCATTGTCCAAGAGATAAGTGAAACAAAGATTATTATACAATAAATATCAACCACACAATAATGTACACTATAATCTTATTATTACTATCTCAGGACTATGGATTGTGATTGTTCCTTATCAATGGAATGAACATTGAACACTGTTGTACATCTCAATATAATTATAACATTAAAAAAATTGAAAGTACTAAGAGAACTATATGAAATATTAAAAAAACTATCTCACATATTTCACCTGTATTATATTACAAGTATGAAATAGTAAAGGGGGACCCTTGC
The DNA here is from genome assembly GCA_963277665.1 of Viscum album. Lineage (NCBI taxonomy): Eukaryota > Viridiplantae > Streptophyta > Magnoliopsida > Santalales > Viscaceae > Viscum > Viscum album. The sequence continues at coordinate 43,890,328 of OY728141.1, read as the reverse complement.
CTCCCTTGACGGAGTATGCCAACCTAGTGAGAACTACCTCCCATGAAGGACTCATGCCTCATTGTGTGTAACATACATCAATAAAGGGTTTTAATGAATCCATTGGTTGAGGACTCACATCATGTCACTATTTTGGGTTTATATGCTATATTTTCTATATAGATGACCTACATCATTCTGATGATATTCCACTATAGGTTTTTCATTTTCTTCGATTATGTAATTGTCTGCTAAAAAAGTCACCATCTCTACAAAATTATAAAACTAAACTTCTTAAAAACCTAAATTAATACTAACCTAAAGATAAAAATTTATAAAACATCATATTTTATATGGAATATGTCTTTGAATATAATACTCATACATCCAAAACATGGGCACTGGTGGTAATATAAAATGAATACAAGGAACTTTCATTTACACAATATGGCTATCTAGGGCACATTGATTGTGAGTCACATGATAAATTTAATTTTTGTACCACCACCACCCAAATCTAGTGTATATAAAAACACGATTTAGATAGGTACAATGAATATGGATCAATATATAAAACTATTCATGTACCTAGGGTAAGCTAAGTTTCTTGTATCACTTGAAATGACATTTACTTTATATACATTATTTATCCTAATAGGTTCATGACTAAATATTAGGAATATAAAACAAATTATGAGTTATTCAAAAATAGAATATGTATTTTATGTAATTTATTCATAAGAAAATTGATTCTTTTAAACAATTTATGTGTCTAAATTTCAGGGAATTTTATATACACATTGTTAATTTTTCATTAAACATGTTGTGCTTTTGAGAAAATTTATAATGTATATATTTATATCAAATTCATGTCCATATTACACCTCTAAATTTTATTTTAAAAACTTTTTTCATCGCGTGATCTTATGATTCACCCACACTCAAATCTACATATAATCGTATCCATCATTTCCAATGTCATCTATATACCTCATTGATGTGTCAAATCTAGTTTCCCAATACAGTTCCTCTAGTGAAGGATTCATAAACCCCCATCACCGATTATTTTAATGTATGAATTAATTGTATCAATCACCCATTGAAAATCCATATATCAAGAACAAGTCATGTTATTACAGATATGGATAGAGGATCAAGATATTGGGTTAGTAAAAAAGTATGAACTCACCAAATCAGATTCATGATAGATTCCATTAAACAATGTGTGGAAAATTAACTCAAGAGAGATTGATTATGAAATGAATAATTTCATTGTTTTGTATTCAACACCACCCCATGTATTTCTTCACCATTCAAGGATCATATATCATAAATTAACTATTTATATAATAATAATTCTAATAATTGTATTCTTAATAATATAATAATCACACAAAATAATTTCATTATCCATAATAACTCTATAAACCTTAATATCATTATTATTATAAATTTTTTAAACCAAACAAAAATATATGATTCATCTAGGTATACATGATAGTGGAAAAAAATCCCCCTAATTAACTCTGATTAAAAATATTTGTTGAATAAAATGTTTTCGATATTTAAAATCTCTATAATTGAGACATTTTAAAAAATAATCAAAATTCACTTTAAGAATGGGAAATTATATCAAATTATTACCCTCATTATAATTCCAAATTTAAAATAAATTTCTTTTTGAGAAAATAAAATTCCATATAAACTATTTTATATTAAATTTTATATTTTCTATCTAATAATTATAAAAAATTTATAGAGATAATAATAAATTAATAAAATCCTTGTATTTAATAGTTTAATAATCAATTATTCGATTTATCAACATATAATTCCTTTTCCACATGTACATCAATAGGAATTTGAATAACCTATTTTTAAAAAGAATGAATAGATGTATGAAGAATGAGGAGAAGCAAAATAACAATAGTGTCCAAATTTGATGGTGTAAATGTATTCACATAAACATTTGATCATTACACACATATTGTGAAATTATCATTCACATGTTTTTCTTTCAATTCATAGTTTTTGAATAATTCATTCATCACCACCAAAAGAATCCCTCCTTAGATAAATGTTGCAGATAATATATAAATTTTTCATAGTTTGTTAAAAAAATTGATAAATCATTCAATTGTTATTTTTATATAAACCAATATAATATATATAGGTCTATTGATATTAAAATTTTATCATTAGTGGTTAAAAAAATGGAATTCATAAAGTAATTATTCTCTCCATTATTACTTGTCATGAATTCTTTGATTAATATCATCCATTACTACTGATAATAGTTTGCTTAATTTTAATTTTAAACATCCATTTAATTCCTTTAATCATGTGATGTAAATTATCATAAATTATCTGCACATTTATCATCTAATATGGAACATTTTCTCTACTATGATAACTTAACACTACATCATCAAGTCCACAAATAAAAATAAGTAATTATTTTTATTTGGGTAATTCATTTGTTTAAATCATCTTAAAATACACTTCCCATAGATAAACGCTAATACAGATAACTTATATCTCACATAATCAAAACACAAAATTTGGAACAACACAATGATGTTATAATTTATGATCCGGATTATGTCTAGGAGACATTGATTCTTACATGTAAAGAATAAATAAAAATTAATTAAAAATTATAAATTCTTCCAATGTATTCATTAATCAGTAAATTGAATAAATTTCACCAAAGGGTAAACTCCTCATATTGAGAATAATTAAATTGTAAAAAAAAAAATTTCCACTTTTTATTGAAAAATTATTATTTTAATCATTTTTGTGTTCTGGATCTCCAAAACTAAAAAATTAGATAAGTCACAATCATGTAAAAAAATTTCATCTCTATGTATGTTCTGCTAGTATATTATTGTGGACAAATGAGTTACTAGGGGTGGTATTAACTAACTCTGATCACTTTTTATTAGGTTTTAGATTTTATTATATTCATTTTATTCTCATTCATTATGAATATGCATATACAAGAAGGATCAATTTAGATAACATATAATATTATATTCATGTTTATGATTATTTAATTTAATGTAGAAACCAATCATAAATTTAAATTAACATTAAAAGAAAAATAAATAAATTATTTTTAAAAAATTATTAATGATGGATGTATAGAAGTATATAAATTGAAATATTTTAGTTATAATCACTATCTAATAATATTATTATCAAGATATTTAATTCATATAGTAATTGTTTTTTAATGTAATTAAAATTATGCTTTTATTTATTAAATGACATTATTTAATGAAATATATGAGTTAATAATAGCAATATGTCTTAATTTTAATATAAATATTTCAAATAATAATTGTCTACACATTAAATGGGAATATATTATCATTTCCTTTTTCAATATACAAAAAGTCTCTCTAATTGACAATCCATAGACACAAAAGATGAAGATGATATAATATATTCACATTATATTCCAATAATTGATACATATGTCCTAGTGGGATGTTTTGTAATACTTAAAGCGCTACAGAAGGAAACTCTTAAATGAGATCATATTGATTCATCTATTATAAAATCATTACATCTCCATCAACCCCACCATTTTATAGGTGATGTCACACTAAATAAATTTGATGAGTGAGTTGATATTATAAATCTTATATTTGATAGTATTAAGAATTGTGAGTTTCATAAAATTTATCTTGTGATTTTTATAATTGATGTTGGAAATTCAGATTGAAGTAGTGCAATGGTTGAGAAAATAAAAGACCAAGGCTAACCCAAAAAGGTTTTGAGGATAATTTAATTGAGGATTTGTATTTTCAAAGTTGTTTTTAGAAAAAAGTGCAAAATATAGGGATATTAGACTAAAATGTTTGATTAGAAATATATAAGAATTGTTATTATTTTAATTTAATTCACATTTTTTCTTTCATGATTGAATATGAAGAGACAACGACTATGTTGATTGAGATGGATTTTAGGGAAGCACTGTATTACTAAAAAATAGTTTAAAATAAATCTATATAATTTATTTTGTAATGAAGGATAATATTTGATAATTATTAATCAAAAAGTAATTACTTTAGACAAATATAGACATTAGGGATAATGTAATTTAGAAGAGTCATTATGTGAATATAGCAGGCATCAATTTGAAATGATCAATGCAGTTTTCTTATAGGTTGCTCTTTGTGGAATATCACCTTATAGAAATTGCTAATAAATGACCAAGATATAATTTTATTATTGTTACCATATTTATAATATTATAATTAATAATAACATTTAATAAGATTAGTGCCACATGTGTGGTTCATTTTGTATTTTTTAACAAATTTATTTTTGGAGAACAATAGATAATTCCTAGTTATGACCTATATGGACCCCAGAACCTCAATCAATAAGTGGTAGTAGATCACCATCTTATAGACCATCCTAGGAAATTAAAACGTTGTTAGGCTTTATAACTAAACATAACATCTTCTATGGAATGGTTTATCTATAATATTTGTTTGAGGTCATAAATAATATGTATTTGGTTAGTTGTCTTCCCTAAATTCTGAAGAAGGCCCTTAAACATCGTGATGAAAAACATTAGTATCTTCAATAATTTTATGTGGAATGTTTGACATAAGGTCCTATCATTTTTAAAATCTATATAATTTAAATATTATCATGGGTTTAAAGATGACATATCAAAAATATTATGAGTATTGATATTACATTATGTTTGCATGTCTAGTAGAGTGGAAGTTGATTATCATATGAAATTATGGCGATCACATGTATGATTTTTTGGAATTTTCAATATTTTGTATGAATTCTAGATAAATAATTATGAATATGGACCGAATAACCATGTTTTGGTCGCATTTTTACTTCTATAATAAGTTTATTTATTTATCATCTGATACTAGTTATCAGTTTAAAATTACTTTTGAGTGTGAAAATCCATCATGATGAGCAAGGACCTTTCTAAGGTAGATTGGGATTATTATTAAAGTGATTACAATTATAACACTATGGAATTATAAAGATAAGGAAACTATTGATTTTCCATATATGATTAATCAAAATTATTATTTTTTCTTCAATGGGTTTTTTGTTACCCTGTGAATAAAAGGTATAATTATCTATTGATATATTTATTCATAGAGAACCTATTTTATTTCACTATATCACATTAATACAACTATGTTAACATAACTTGGAATTAAATTGATATATATTATGGTTGATTGTTTTATCAAACCTAGTGGTTAACCCTTTGGTGAACATATTATTTCAAATTATAATTGTAATGTATATCTCATTTTTTGGTATACAATTACAGGATTAATGAAGTAACCATTAAAATACCTCATCCAATTATCTAGATTGATTAACTTTTTGATCTTCTAAAATGTGATAATATTAAATGTATAATATTCCACTGATTAATGTGCAATATGTTTATTTTGAATAAGAGGAAAATCAAATTATTATTATCATAAATTATATGGTCACATTGAGAATCTTTTTATGAATTATAGGATAGTTAATGACCATTTTATTTTTATGAACATAATTTGAAATATATTTAACTAACATTATTTTAATATGTGGTATTATTTGTCGATAATATAATTAAATATTATAAATCATTCTATAATGATGTAATAAATAACAATATTTTCTAAAAGATCAATTTTCAACCTTAGATTTATGCTAAATATTTGATTTATGAGGATTTTTCATGAATTCCTTCTCAATAATTTATTTAACTAAGCATGCAATATAGTGTACACCCAGTGCTGGTCTCTAGGAGGCATCTCACACAACATTAATGTTTTATCATCACTATTTATATTATATCTAATATAAAACTAAATAATATAAAGTCTATGAGTTTGAAATATTCTTAAAATAATATATATATATATAATTCAATTTAGAAAAAATGAATTCCTAATAAAATAATTTTTTTCTAGAAATGTGATCCACTTAGCTGAACACCCAGATTCAACGTTCAATGTCTCTTTATTAGTTTTAAATTTACATATTGAAGATGCTCCATCGAATGCATGAATATCAACTTCTTCCTATATTTTGGATTATATAGAGCACTCAATGATCACTATGAGACCACACATCCACCTTCTCGGTCAATCATAAAAATTGCAGAAGGTAATGTTACGCCATTGGTGGAAAAAGGAGACACAAATTTACCTTACCTAATAATATCCCTCAGGAACTAAATATATGAATATAAAAAATTAAAATTAATATGAAATGACTTGGTTTCAACACTAAATTTATCCCTCAGGAACATCCTTGGGTTGGTTAATCATGATCATTAGTTTTAGAGATCATAATAGTGAAGAACGTGATGGAATCACAAAAGATTTATAATATGTGAAGGAGACTAAGAAAATGAGTGATATATATTAAAAAAACTAATTATATTATATGGAAAGGAAAATAAAAACTGCTTAAAATTTTCACACATATTTCCCACTATTTTGAGAAGGACAGGGGAATCATTTTTAATTGTAAAAGGGATGATATTTTTTCCTCCAATGTTTTTCCTCTGAAATATTAATCTTGGTACACTCCATTAAAGATTAATTTGTAAATTTAATCTTCTAGATAATTTTTCTAAATTCACAATCTTTATTTACTCTAAAATTTTATCTTCATATTAAATGTGTATAATAATATTTTTCCCAATTACTTATATATTTTATTCTAGTGGAATGTATCTTAAATATTCCTTCAAGGGTGAGTGTTACATGGATTAATTAATGAAATAATAACTCCATTAAATTTTTTTAGTTAAACAATCATATGATTTGTCTTTAATATCCTAATATAATCACCTCAATTATAGATGTGTAGACCGAGTTATGCCACATTTACGAAAGTGGGATCCACTCTATCCTCTTGAATGTTTTTTTAGATTTATCAATTTTTTCATGACTTAAAATAGAGGAATTAGCTATTGGTCTGGAAGAAACGGTTGTAGTGAAGAAATAAAATAATACTACAAAAAACAAATCACTAAAATTGGATAGATATTTTAAATGTTATGATCATGATACCAAAGTGAATAAAATATGTTAAAATTATTGAATTGATCAATTTTATCAATTTATTATAAAACACACCATAAATCCAAAACTAATTGAAATACCCCAAAATTGATAAATTATGAGGTTAAAAAATAATAATATATATACATATAAAAATGAAGAAAATATCATCTCTATCAATTCCCCTCACATAAATAATAAATTTTCTCAGGCATAAAATCTCAACATTTAAAATCAGAGGGTTCTAATGTTACCAATATTATGATTGAAATGTAATAAAATAATACAAATATTAATGTCAAATCAAATATTCAAATTCCATATAAAATATCTATTCAATTTCCAAATTTTAAAAGATATAATCAACCCATTTATTTTACTTCTCCAATTTCAAAATGGTGGAACCTCTCTTCTCGGTCATTCATGTTTCAATATTTAATTGTTATTAATCTTTCCAAATCATGATTTACCTAACATGAATCATTTAACTCATCAATAATTATACAATTCATGTTGATTTATTCTAATATCATGATAACATGAAACTTTACATGGGATTGTTAATGACCTACTTTATTCAATTTGTATAGATAAAAGTCACCTCAAATCATGAGGGATATCATTCAAGGTTCAAATAACACTGAGGATTATGGTTGGTAGGAATTAAAAATTAAATATCAAGGAGGAGGTTAATGTATAAATATAATTTAATGATACTAAAAATAAAGAGTTCTATGAAATTTTCCCATTTAAATTGTAACTCCAATATACCTCAAAACTCAATGAAATCCCATCATGAAATAGAGCATATTGAAATATTTGTGCACCCTATTGAATATTTTTTTCCTAATTTTATAATATTTGTTTTCAATATATATATATTTATTTTATTTGATATTTATTATTAAAATTAACCACACATCCAACACTTAACCACATATGAAAAAAAATAATAAGTCTATTATTCGAGATTATTGGTTTTCCCTAATGGGAACACATTTTCTCATTTTTAGTTATTTTTTTCATTTTATCAAATTTTTTACTTCATGTGGGGGAAGAAATGATGTGTAATGAATAAATAAGTAACCTTAATTTATTATAAAATAAGCACCCCACACTTTTTCCTTATAATTTAAAACATCTCATCCACCATTATTCCATTCCACCCCACACATTAACTTTGAAATATCGCAAAAATACCAAGATAATAGTATAAATGAATAAAATGGATTGAAACATGGATCATACCTATAAATATCATTCATGGTATCCTTATTGTAAATAAGTATTTATGTAAATTTTGTATATTAATTATAAAAAAATTGTCAAAAATTAGCCTCAATCAATTTAAATTTGTTTTTACATAGTATTATATTTGACAAGTTCAAATGCATATTCTGGTCGTGACATGTCTCAAGATCACTCAAGACATATTCTCAAGAATAAATAAGAAGTACATGGCCTAGAAAGCCTCTTAATAATGATAAATATGTTATTTGAAAGTCAATGAAGGCATTGTTGATAATAAGATATGAATTCAAATGAATTAAAAATATTTAAATCATAAAAAATGGTAGGTAAATTTCATTTACAATAATCAACTGATTACCTCAAATCATGAGTCCTTATTTTGAAATACATGCTTAAATTTAATCAAAAAATTCACTATTTTTTTCATTCAATTTCAATATTATTGAAATCTAAGACATGACATTAATGAAATCCTAAGAAACTCATGTACCCAAGATAATTTAGGTCATGCATAATTCAATTTTGGCCATGTAATTTCAGTTTAAGGATAAAAAAAAGTTATTGGAAAAAAATATTGGGTGTTTAAAAGATAAAACAAGGACTCAATTTCCTATGAAGTATATTCTTCAAACATCCAATGTTTGTGGGTACCCATATTACAGCATGAACCTATAAAGGGTTATTAGTCAATTAAGAAAGAGGACTATGAAATTTATAATCAAAAAGATAATATAGAGTAAGTTGAATGAAGGGATAATCCAAAAATGAAATTGAAATCTAAATTCTTATTATTGAAATTTAAATTACTAGAACTACTTTAAAGGGTAAATTTTGGTATAATCCCCAAAATGTCACCAAAATGTTTACGTCCACTAGAGGTATATACCAACTGTTATCCATAATTAGATGGTGGGTGGTCATTCTTGGACATGAACATCCAAATTTTGATTTTCTCAGCTTCAATTTACCGATTATTGTTGTTGAGGTGAATTCCATGTACTAAGGACACTAGATCTACCCCCGTAACAATGTGGTATAGTTTCCATAGTGAGGTAAGGTGAACTATGGAACATCCCCATCATTATTTTCTACATTTGAAACATATAATTCTATATCTAGTGGATTCTCATGGTAAGATTCATATAAATAATAGTCAAATAGAAATTAATTGTGAAATTCTATTTGAATTCTATTAAAAAACAAAAAAACAATATAAAATTATTCCCCATCAAAGTAATTAGTTTTTGGATGGACTGTTTTTGGATAATATGCTTGGATTTATCATGAATATAATCTAAAGAATATTCAACTTTCCCATGGAGCTCTAAATATTCTTCAATAGGGTTAGGTACAATTTATTAATCTTTATATAAGGGAAATAAATGATTAAAAAATTAATAAAATTTAAAATAATAATATGTGATACTTAAATTGGATTGAATAAAATAAAAAATGATCGATTTTAACAAAATTTTCTCTATCTGAGTTGGTTCAGGTTCAATCACATCCCCTGTGATAAGTCCCTGTTGAAGGTGAGTCTTACTAGATAGGGGAAATATTATTATAATACCATGGAATACATAGGTTGAATTTGATTTGAAATTGAGGTATTATAATATTATATATATTAATGGGATCACTTTTTTAGATCATAGGACATCACGTCGAAAAAAATTGTTCATGTCCTCCCTCAATCCAGCGCTAAATTTTTGATTTCCTTCTCCCTGTAATTTTATTTCCAAAAAACGTAACATGTCTAATAATCATATAAATAACAATCCTTAATATAAATTGGTGACATATGAATTGGTTCCTTTACTTATGTTTAATTAGTCCATTAATTAAACAAATAATCAGTTAAAAACATCATGGAAAATTTTTTTCATTTATTTTTGAAATTTAGTATTTTTTATTTTGTTATGAAAAATGGTGTGTGAAAGTGTATTGAATCCACATAAATGATTCCAAATTTATATACGATGGTTTTTCATGAATCCTAGGTCAATAATTTATTTACCTAAGTATGAAATATAGTGCACAACCAAGGTGACTCTCAAAGAGGGAAATCACACAATATCGAATTTCTATTGACTGTATTTATATTTAAAATAATATAAAACTAAATAATATAGAGTGTATTTGTTTTAAATGTGAATGAAATATTTATATATAAATATATAATTCAATGTAGGAAAAAATTATGCAGAAAAATTTATGATTGAAAAAAAATGATCTTTCGAAGAGAACACTCAGAGTGAACCTTCTTGGTATCATTATTAGTTTAGATTTTACTTATTTAGAAAGATCCATCAGATGTGAGAATATCACCTTTTACCTTTTTTTTTGAATATAAATTTCACTCCATTATCATTGAGAGGCCACACATTCACCTCCTCGATTGAGGGAAAATATTTTAGAAGAGAATGTTATGCCTCATGTGGATAATAGAGACCCACAGGTGCCATGTCCCCTATGATCCCCTTTGAACAAACTATAATAAAATAGTAAACAATAAAAATGAAAGAGAAATGACTTTTATTTAACACATGATTTATCTAGTAAGAACATCCTCATGTTAGTTTCCAATGATCTTGAGTTTTAGAGATCACAGTGGAGAAGAACGGGGTAGAATCACAAAATATATAAATTTTGACAATGATAGTAATAAAAATATTAAAATATATTAAAATTTAATAATTAAATTGAATTTAAATGAAAATAAATAACTGTTTGAAATTACCACACTTTGTCTTCAATATTTTGATAAGAATAGAGGACACATTTTTATAGGAAAAAGAGTGTGAGATTTTTCACTGTATAATTTTTTCTCTGAAAGATTGTGCATGTTACAACACATAAATGACTTAATTTTTCAATGTAGTATTCTTAAAGGATGTTCGAAATTGTATTTTTTGATTTACCCCAAAATATCCATTTCATACACCATGTGTTGATGAAGTTATATCCCAATTACTATGATATTTTATTCTCGATGAATGATTCATAAATCTTTCTTCCATTATTAGAATTTAATAGACAATTTAATATATGAATAAATATATAAAAATTATTATTGAAATTATTCTCAAATTTTTATTCAATATACAGTTGTTATAACCTAAATTTCATGTGTTTATACCATTTTATTCATAATTTTAATAGGTGGTGTGCACTCTATCCTCCCAAAAAGGATTTCTATGTTAATTGTTTTTTCAGGCAATAAGATGGAAGAATTAGCACTTGATTCACAACACAATTATTTAGACCAAAATTAGATGAATACTAAAATAAGATAAAATGAAGTTGGATAAATATTTTATATGTTATGACTAAAATAGAAAAGTGAATAAAATCTACTAAAATTTTATAATTAAGAAACTTCCACATTTTAGATCAAAACACGCCATAAATCTAATATTTAATTGAATAATCTCAAATTGATTATTTTTTTGGGATTAAATAATTTAAATAAAAATTAATAATTAAAAATATATTATCTATATAAATATTCTAAACACCCAATTTATATTTGGAAAGTTAATTTCATTAGGAATGTGGTTTTGAAGATAGAATATTATTTGACTTGGATAGTGATGGTGTAGTTTTATCGATAAGGGTTCCCATAAATTCCATTCCCATTTAATGATTTCTGGTCTATAGAATATTAAAATCATTTAAATTTAAAATTTTCATTAATTATTCTACAATGAGAGTCCAAACGTGAAAGAGAGTGTAGTTCATCATTATAGTAACTTGAGCTATATTTATAGAAGACAATGAAATGACTTAAAAATAACCTTGTTCTAATAATTAATCATCAACGTAGTAAGTTCAATTTATATTTATATTTCGTCTTTAGATGGTCTAGGATGAATTTTCATATTGGATATCTATGTGGTAGATTATTTTTCGTGAAATATCTAGATCTAAAAAATAATATCCGAGCTAATGATCATAAATTTTAAAAAATATTACTTGATTTAATGTTTTAGATCCCTACTATTTACTATGATGTGTTCATGGTATATATTAAATACAATATCATTAAGTATTTATTTTATTTGTGTTATCTAAATTTTATGTAGCATTAATGGATTGTATATATTCCAAATTTCTCTTTTGATTGTTAATAATATCATGGGAAGGGAAATATTGGATTATATTCCCTAAGTAATAAACTCATCCTATGATGTTGTACGAGGAAATGTAAAACAGATGTTCAATTACTTAATAAGGTAACTAAATTTTAAAGATAATGAATATTGATATTTGATTAATTTATTTTATATTGATTTGAAAAATTCTGTTGGGTAATTGGTCAAATGCTCATAGATTTCAAATCATGACTATGTCATTAATCGATACACACTTGGTGGTAGAAAGATTCATGATTATTTGTCTAATGAGTACCATTCTATATTTAGTTCTCATAGTATAGTTAGGGTTCCATTTATAATGATAATATAAGTTATAAAATAATTTCATGCATCTAGGTGGGAATTATATCCGGGTGTAATTAGAATATTTTATGGTACTCATAGGTGGTTATTAAGGAATTGATTTATGTTTATGATCACTTTTATTGTATCTAGAAATATCACATACCTCTAACTAAAATTTTTAATCCAACAGTCAACTAGTTTTTTATAGCCACTTCATTTATCTGTGTTGAAATGGGATTAAATCACAATTTATTTTCTAATATTAGTTCCCTAATCTACATTGGTTCAAGTAACAATATGAGTTATTTTAAACTATTTAAACATGATAGATAAGTTCATTTCTATATTGACTTAAAAAATTCATATAAAATAAATAGAAATTTTATATTTGAATTATTAATATGAATTATGTTGTGATAATGAGTATCACATAGGGTATTGATTAAAAATTTACTTTATAGTTAGGAATTAGTTAAGATAAACCATTGGTACTCAACAAAATCATAGTATATATTTTCCACCCCAGACAAGTGGATAGTCTCAAAAAATAATTTAAATTATTAGACATGTAAAAAATTCATATTATTGACTATAGTTTCTCATGGGTAGACAAAGTATCACTCTTATTGATTTCTTCTAATAATGATCAAAATTCATCTTGTGTTTTTTCTTTTTAAAGTACTCCATGGAATAGAAATCCATTTTCCACTCGATCTGACTACAGTTTTTGAATAGTAAAAAAATTAGGTATATAATTTCCATGGTTATGTGAGAGATGGTAAATATTATCTTTTACATTTGATTCCTTCTATATTTTTACCAAATTTATATATAGATTATAAAATATGGTATTTAGAATATAAGGTCAATGGTAATGATTTTATTCAGGTTCATAATTAATTTGGTTAAATATAGATAATGAAATAGAGGGTTATAAAATGAATATTTTTATATCCCTTTGATATTATTTCTGGAATTAAGGAAACTTGTTAAAAACATTCCTTACATAATAAATTTAGTTTGATGAAAAATTTCTCAGAGATTTTTAAACATAATGTATATCTTCATAATCTCCCTCTTTGTGACCCGATTTGATGATATTTATACAGAGGTTGATGTATTCTATCGAGAATTACCTACATGTGTTGGAAAAGAATGTAAAAATGTTTTATGATAGAAGTTTATGCCTCTTGGATGTGATTATGGAAAAACGAGATAAGGTGCGTAAAACCATGAGTGTAGAAGGAATATGATATAACTCTATTCCTAAACTTATATCCCCATTATAAATGTTAAATCCTCATAGGGATGAGAAGTATGATGGTTGTTATTTTATAGTGACCCACATCTTAAATTTTTTTCTATAGTTTATTTTTTTGTACATTAAGTATTAATTGGGTGTTAAATTTATAACTATGATTAATGGGATGATAACTGATGAAAAATTGATGATATGACAAAAGGTTTATGGATAGGTGTTTCATGAAGTACCCAATGGTATTGTAATATATACCTTGTGGATTCTGATATACTAATGGGGATACTAGAGTATCCAACATGTTTCCTTATCACCCAATGTAATATTTTTACCTATATTATTATTTATTCACATATTATATTGGGATTAATGTGTTTTGGGCTGAAAATATTAATTATTTTTGAACATTTTTTGGTAACACTATTTTTTAATGGTTTTATAAAACATGTGTCGAAGAGTGGGTTGATTTTATGGGAGGATGCATTGATTGGTAAATAATGATACTAAAAAACCAATAATTCAAAAAACTTATTTATTTTTTCATTTTCAATCCCTTTTACATTTTTATGTGTCCAACCTTATTCCCATTTCATATGTGATGATTGAGAGGCTTCTTTTCTTACACAATATCTCTATCTATATGGTTCCATAGTCTTCCGCTTATATTTTCATGATTTTTATCATGGTACTCTCCTATATATATCTACCTATATTTTTCATCATTCTCATTGATCTAAATGGATATGGTCGTTGAAATCACCATTTGGGATATTCTAAATCGTGATATTTTTTATTTTTAGGTAGTGTGAATCAATTTACCATTCTATTATTCTATTACTTTTATAGTATATATCATTAAAATTGGATTGAGGTAGGTTTCACTATCCAATTCCATTTATATGATAGTTCTTTTAGTAACAATATTTTCAATCATTTTTATTAGATAAATAGAAATAGTAGAATATATATATAGTATTTTTATTTAAAAACCCTAATATTACTATTTTCCATTCATGTGACATAATGGGATAACCCCACATGACAATAAGTTTTTCATTCCAATAACATTTTGACATTAGAAATTTGTTTGATGAAATATCAATATGGATTTTTTCTAAAACAAAACGTTTATAATTGAAATTTTAGACTTTTTTTTATTTTCATGAAGTTAGTTTCTTTGATTTGTGGTATTTTTATTAAAATATGGTTATAATTACAATAAAATAATTTATTAGTGGTTAAGTTTACTTATTGTTAGTATGCCTTTATATCATTGTCTCATTTATTGTATTTTCCCTGTCTTGAGTGGAAAATTAACCATTCTTTTATTGTAATGAAATATATTTTTAAAAATTAAAATTTCATTATAAAAATATAATCTACAAACAAATTGTTTTTTAGAATATCATAATTTGTTTTCAAAGTATAAGTGACACATTTTTTATACTTTCCTATTTATTGAAAAATATTTGGATATAAAATTTATTATAATAAAATTCGATACATTTGGATATAAATGTTGAAATGGTATACTTTCCTAATATTTTACTAGATGTTAGTTTTCATTAATTTATACATAATATTTAATTTCCACATTAATAAACACTCTTATTTGGCTTCAAAACTTATTTATAAAACCTCATGGGATTACATGGATATGTAGTTGGATAATAAGAGATAGATGCTATACTATTTGAGATTTTCCACAAGCTAACATCAACTATATGTTATTTATATCTTTATATATATGTATGTCATGTTGATTCTAGTGCATATTATTTATACTGATTATTTTGAATGGAATACAACACTATCTAATTTTGTGTTCTGTATAGACAGGAATAAGTAGTGCCTCAATAATATCTATTTTTGTATCCCTAAATGTGTAATATGTTACACATTTTTATTATGTTATACTATTTATGTTAGTTACTTGTTCTTATGGTTTATTGATTCCAACAATCTAATAGATATTTATGGTTGATCATTTTCTTTATAAATTATGACTTTCATTAGTCATAGATAATTATTTCAGGATTATTTATTTAATATAGTTTATATAATTTTCATTATTATTTTATTTAGTTGAATTAAATATTTCATAAATATATAGATTTCAAAAATAGGGTATAATCACATGGAAAATTATTTAAAAACTCCAGTTTTATGAAATAAAATACATTTTTTGATTCTCAAAATAATTTAAACAATCATTTGATTCATTAAAATTAAATTATTTTCTAAAGTTGTTTTATAAATGTTTAATATGGTAATACAAATAATTATTTATATGAAAATATTTTTATAGATGGGAACTTTTGAATAGTTATTTATTTCTTCTAAAAATTTACTAAAAAGAACACTATTTAATATAGATTATTTTCAAAATAGAAATTTAGAATCCCCTTAAAATGGAATAGAATAAATTATAAATTATATCATATAGGATTTTGGATCAAAATCAATATACTCACCATGGTGGTTATGTTTTCTTATTTCTTATGAATGTGTAATGGTCACAAAATCCTACTAGGGAGTTGTCACGAACTAAATATGTTCTCCATTAAAACTGGCACCAAACCCAACCCGTTACAAGGCCCAAAGGGAATTCCTTATGCATACAAGATTAACCAATTGCATGGGTATCATAGATTTTGTTTTGGGAATGATTTACCAATGTATGCATACATAAAACATAAAAAACAATCGATAAATAAAATCTGAAAATTCATTCCAAACAAACTTTAAATAAATCCAGTATAGAATAAATAAGTTTAAAAATAAAACATGAGGTCAAGAGAAACATAAAGGTTGTATAAATATATCCCCAAGTACTCTACATGATAAGGGTACATAACCCACAAGCCATCTCCACAATAGTGCACCATGGCAGGGAGCTAACAACCCGAACCGCCATCACTCAAGGCCTTGCCATTACCTGTGTCAAGCGTGATCAACTAAACGTACACATAAGGCGTGTAAGTAGGGTGTGATCCTAATCCAAATATGATACCACCAAAATATTACATAGATTAAACTATAAAAGATAAAAATAATTCCATTTTTATAAGTATAAAGTGGTGCAAATAATTTCAAAAAGAATGAAACATTAAAATATTATTAGTTTTCAAAGGGAATTTTCCACAAGTGATAAAATTTAAGTAAAACATGTAAGGTGCTATATTTTCTATAAAATCCCACCAGATAAATCCCACTCTATATCCTACTCATCCCAATTCAATATATGGGATAGATTCACGTTGTATTTCTTCAACTAAGAGACATGGAAGGCATCATGGAAGGATGTTAACTAAGAAGGTAATGCCAACCTGTATTCCACGATTCCAATAGACTCAGTGATCTGAAAAGGTCTGACATACCGTGACGTTATCTTCCCTTTCTTTCACAATTAACGATGGCCCATATGAGGGTCTACTTTCAATAATATCCATTCACCCACATAAAAAACTAGGTCTCAATGCCTCTGGTCAGCATATGATTTATAATGGCTTTATGCTATCAATTAGAGATTCCTAATCAACTAAACTTATCTTATGTCTCCTTCACCAAACTCGGGCCCAATAGTGAGGTCTCACGAACCTCATCCCAATACAGGGGGTGGGGGACTGACAAATCTGACCCTATAGCACCTCAAAAGGAGTCATTATAATATAGGATTGGTAACTATTATTATAAGAAAACTCAACAAATCCCAAATGGATATCCCAAGAACCTCATACGTCCAGAAAACATGCATAGAGAATGTCCACCAAATTCTGATTCACCCACTTTTTCTGACCATCTGTTTGATGATGGTATGTTGTGCTCATCTTAATCTAAGACCTCAAGTCCTTTTGAAGGCCTTCCCCAAACCGATTAGTAAAACATGGGTCTCTATGTGACAGAACTGTTGACGGAACACCATGAAGCCTTACCACCTCTTGAATATAAAAACAACCCAACTCATCCACTTTATATGTATCTCTAATCTTAATGAACTTGGATGATTTGTTCAGATGATCAATCACCACCCAAATAGAATTCATACCCTCAGGTGTATGAGGAAATCCAACAATGAAGTCCATGATAACTTATTCCCATTCCATGTAGAAATGGGTAATGGATGGAGAAAACAAGAGGGCCTTTGATGCTATACTTTCACCTACTATCATGTGTAGAATCTCTACAAGACGTTCGTGATGTCTCGCCTCATACCAGACCACCAGAACTGCCGATATACATCATAATAAATCCTGGTGGCACCCGGATGGACATCCTATTAAGACTGGTGGCTATCCTACATCACCACCTTCTATATATATAACGACACTAATGAATAGCCCTTAAACCACATGATTCCCTAAAGAGAAGACAACCAATCAGAAGATGTCTCCCCACCATGAGGAAACTGCTTAGACTGCTTGAAAAGCACATCAACAATCTATTCCTGCTGAATTAGCTCCACCAGAGAAGAAGTCAACTAAAATCTTGCCAAGAACACACCCCCATTTTCTCCTTGGTCTCTACATGCATTTGAGAAAAGATTGAAATCAGATTCCACTCATCACGGGATTTCCTCAAATCTTTCACTAGGAATATTCTTGTTAAGGCGCCGACCACCTCTTTACCCTTTTCCAGGGTACAGACAACGTCATATTCAAACCCCTACAAGTACTTGATCCAATAATGCTACCACATTTTGAGGCCCTTCTGTGAGAAGATATAGGATATGATTTTGTGATTAGAGTAGACCACAAACTTCTCCCCAAAGTGGTAGTGATGAAAAGGCTTCAAAGAATGAATCAAATCTGCAAAAATCATGTCATGGGTTGGGTTATTATTTTCATGTGGTTATAGTTTGTAAGATCTATACACCACCACATGATCATTCTGCATAAGCACGCACCCAATACCCATACTTGAGTGTCAAAATACACTACAAACCCCTTTCCAGCCTCTGGAAAAATCAGAACGAGGGTGGTAGTCAACTAACTATTCAG
The DNA here is from genome assembly GCA_963277665.1 of Viscum album. NCBI lineage: Eukaryota > Viridiplantae > Streptophyta > Magnoliopsida > Santalales > Viscaceae > Viscum > Viscum album. The sequence goes on along the minus strand of OY728141.1, from coordinate 43,871,334 downwards.
ATCCTTGAAGGATTCTTGACATTTTGGGCCGCATACAAACTTGACTCCATTTCGGGTGAGTGCGGTCATCAGCGAAGTACGTCCAGATAAATCCTAAACAAACATCCTCTAATAACCAAACAGGGTGAGGAATCTCCTAATCTTGAACACATTTTCCAGCTTCTCACATGACATAACTACATTAATCTTATCCTGGTCCACTAAAACCCCCTGCTCTGAGATCCCATGCCCCATAAATTTTACCTCCCTGATCCAGATATTGTATTTCATCAACTTTTCATAAATGTGATGCTCTCGCAAAGTGCCTTGAATGATCCGTATGTGATTCTCATGTTCCCTGTTAGATCTAAAATAAACTAGGATTTCATCAACAAATATCATGATAAAATAATTGATATAATTATGGAAAACATTGTTCATGAGTGTCATTTAGACCACTGGATCATTGTCCAATCCAAAGGGCATAACTAAGTACTCGAAGAGGTCATAACTACTTCAGAAAGATGTCTTTTCGGTATCTTCCTCCATCACCTAGAGTTGATGATTGCCTAAATAAAAGTGAATTTTATAAAACCACCTTTCCCCCTTCAACTGATCAAACAAGTGATCTATTCAGGGAAACGGATATTTGTTCTTGATTGTTACTTTATTCATTTTCTGGTAGTCAATGGAAAATCAGAGGGAGCTGTCATCCCTTTTCACAAACAACACAGGAGAGGCCCAAGGAGAGATGCTCCAGCCAATGAATCCTTTGGATTATAATTTTTCCAACAGTATCATTAATTCCCCTAGCTTTGTGGGGGCTATGTGATATGATGGAAGAGATATCAGTTGTGTTCCCGGCACCATATAAATCAAGAACTCCACATCCCGCTCCGGGGGAAACCTGAAAAATCATCCCTAAATACCTCTAGAGACTCATCAACTACATGAGGTAGTCCATGTAAAGAGCATGAACATCATACTCTTTTATAAGTGACAATAATAGAAAAACAAGATCTCCCAAATCTAGGAGTAGACGTCCTACACGACTTGACCAAGGATCCCATCCCCCATGAAATACCTGACGACCACCATCTGGTATTGTGAAATTGACCTTCCGCCTATAGAAATTGATGTTTTCAAGGAATTGTACTAGCCAATTAATTCCATGTATTATGTTAAATCGTCTAATACCAAGAGGCCCCACTCCATTTCAACCCCTCACACGAAAAGCACACATGGAGGTACCTGAGACCCTACCCCTTCTTCTTTCCCAGTTCCGTCACCGACTCCATCGCAAAAGACAAAAACATGGATTGGAAATTCCGCATGTCAACAAAACAAGCATAAATGAATGAAACAGAGGCATCAGTATCAAAAAGTGCAACAAATATATAAGATGAAATCTAAAAGTGCCTCGAAATGTCGACGGTCCCACCTATAATCATGCTTATTCCTGATCTGCCGCATGGAGATGTCTGGTCTCTTCTTGAGGATGACCACTAGTCTATGGCTATTATCTAAACTGTATTGGCCCAGAATATGACCTACCCAAACAACTATGTCCACCAAATCAAGATAATTCATCCTTAACATCTCAGACTGAGCTATCACTCCTCTTGAAGCCACTTATCATGTCCCACTCTAAAGTGGGAGTGCCACCCTTCAATGCACTATAAGTGACCCATAACATCACATTGATCACAATGATTCAGAGGAAATGGGCATTCTGGTCAGATGTTCCCTATCCTCCCACACAAGTGCCAGATGAATGATCTCGCATCAGAATCTGCAGATGAAACCTACCTTGAAGAGTGGCCTGAACCACCATCCCCTTATTCCCCTACACTTCCCGCTTACTTTTCTTCTCTGAAGAGATGCCACTACCCACTACTGATAACGTCCCAGAGAAACCCACCCTCCCTTTTTAGTCAATCTCCACCATACACACTTGATCAACCACCTCAGTATAGGTCCTCTGCTAAAACAAGATAACCAAGGAGTATATCTCTGGTTTTAAGCCTTTCTCAATCCATTGGGCCTTCACATACTCATTAAATATGATTTCAGGAGCATACTGAACTAGCTCATCAAAACAGTTGTCATACTCCATCACAAAAATATCCCCTTGAACAAGATGCATTAACTCATTGGATCGATCATATTCCAAGTCATTAGGGAAGTACTGTTCATTGAATACGACCTTGAAATCTCCCCAGTGCATGTGATCATTATTCCTAGTTAAAAGTTCCGATTACCAAAACATACTGATAGGACCCTCCAACAAAAAAGAGGAACACTTCACCTTGATATTATAATATTTATCCAAGAACACGAACTTTTGATCGATCTTTTATATCCATTCCTTTTCTTCCCCAGGTTCTATGATACCTCAGAAAGTATGAGGCTTATTTTTCAATAACTCTTGGGCCTTGACCATCTTAAGAAAACTCTCTTATTATATAAAAGGATCTGGAATAGGATCATATCAATGTCCTAGATCCTAGAAAGATGAAACCAAATCCTCTACTAACCATTGATTAAGCGGTGAGGGAGAACACTCTCCAGCTTCCTCCCATGGGTGCATGAGAGATTTCCAAGGAGGCATGATTCAAAAAAAGGATACTGTAACAAGAGAAAAAATATGTACAGCAATTCAGAAAATTTCATCAATAAAATCATATATAAGTAATCCAAATGCATTACAATGATAAAAGAAACACCTACCCCACCCCCACATGATGTCCACGTGTATTATGCAACCCAGACATCTCACCAGGAAGTGAAGTCACACAAACAATTCCAATGTCCTCTGGTGACTCGAGGTCTACTAAGAGATTTGTTGGCTAAGCACCCAAATCATGAAGAAAACTCTTAGTCCCAACATTCCAAGCTTTTATCTAGCCCTAATCATCCCAAAATAATAATATAACTTAGAAAACATTAACCTCCCATTGATAACATTTTTTCACAAACCGAATATGGTTTCCATCAAAACTGTCACCAAACCCAAGACATGACCATGTCCAAAATAATTTCCTGATCCCCACATGCTGTATGAAGTGCATGGGTTTCATATATTTTTGTTTGGAAATGATTTACCCGATTATAGATATATTAAACATAAAAAACAATCAATAAACTAAATCTGAAAATTCATGCCAGAAAAACATTAAAAAATTTCACAAATTTATACATAGGTATAGATATAAAAAAGTGGTCCAAATATAAATAAAATTAGAAGAAAAATATCCCCATGGACTCCATACAACAAGGGTATAGAACCCACAAGCTGTCTCCACAACAACACAAAATGGATGGGAGCTAACAACACAAACCACCATCACCTAAGGCCTTTCCTACACCTGTGTCAAACATGATCAATTCTACATACCACAAAGGGTTGTATGTATTTTATGAGACTAATATCAATAGGATACAACTATGATATTCCATAGAGTAAACATTACAAGATAAAAAGCATGCCAGTTTTGAAAAGCAGAAAGTGGTAGAAATAATTTATATAGAATGAATCTTTTAAATGTAAATTGTATTCAAAGGGATTTTTCCACAAGTGTGCACTGTTAAGTTAAAACTTTAATCTATTTCATTTTCTATAAAAAACCACCATATTCCAAAGATGATTACACAAGATTCAATGATCAAAAATATCAGGAACACCCCTAGGCAGTAGTTAGTTTCGGTCCCCATGTACCTCGTACCTCGGTGTAAAGTAAGCATATAAAAAATATGTTCTCATGAATGATCCACTAGTAGGGAACATACCCATAACCTAGTGGTCCCCAAAAATCATCAATATAGTTTTTTTAGTTTTGTCGTATTCAATTTTTCTCATTGAAATAGGTATAAAACCGCTAGGGATCTGCTTCATACTAGTATATATCTTCCCTCCTATATTCCCAAGGATCCCCCTTTGTGTTCAAACCACTTTCATGTGATACCAAAATCCACTATCACATAAACACATCATTTCAGGTCATAATAAACTCAAAAAATATCTACGCATGATTTTCACCACTTATACCACCCAATAAAACATTTAGGATTTCCATAAAATAACATCACAAAATTTAATAATGTTTTGCATACAAAATATCTTAAAACCCCACTTTGAACACTATATTCATACCCATATTTACCAAAACAAATTTGAAGCACCAAAAATATTTCCATAAACCCATTACATGAGTTATAAAACAACCCCAATTTGCATAACATAAAATATACACCTAAAACAACCAATTTAAAACAAAAATGGTACCTAAAAATCAGTTTCTTATCAAATGTCACCAAAAACCGATTTCACAACCATGATAAGGTAGGATAATTGTTATTAGAATTGAAATTTAGAAAATCTAACTCATCTATAATTGATTACCCATGAAATCACATACTAAAATTATCAAATCCCATGAATCATTGTGCGAAAATTCAACTACACAACTACCACACCACAAGGGACTTATATCAGGACTAAAACTAGAAGAATAGACCAATAAACCCAAGATAAAACCATAGTTATAAACCCTTCTTTCTGAACATAAGGAACATAAAGAATAAGGGATGAAATCCCATGGAAAGGGTAGGAACTCTATTAAAATAGAAAGATGAAGGAAGGAGACCCACTTACTTGATGGATTTTGAAGAAGTCACCACAAATAATCTTGTATCTGAATTTCAAAAACATCCAAAAAATCAAGTTAGGTTCCAATAAGGATGATAAGGTCAAGTGATAAATAAAATTGGGGAAAAAGAGTAAAAATTGAAGGAGTTATGAAGCGAAAAAGTTACCTCTTAAAATATGGATGATTTGGGAAATCCTAAGAATTTATACCCTAATTCCTAATTAATATGAGCTCCAAAGAGATAGAAAAGAGAACGGGGTTTAAAATGGGTTTATTGGACTCTACTGAGACTTGGAATCAATGAAAAATCATAAAAAATGAATAATAAATTAAATAAACAATTTTTTTAAAAAATGGAAATGGACTTATAGGTTGGCCAAATTCCCTAATTAAAAACCAAAATCCACTATGAGTATGGATTCATAAAGGGTTCAAATTTATATTTTGGTTTTAATAGGTCAGGGGATGAAATTTTGGATATGGAATGAGTGGAAAATGTTCACAAATGAAATAGTTATAAAAGAAAAAAAGTGGTTTTTCAATCTAGAAATGGTCTCATGGTTTAGCCCAAATCATGAAAAATCACCCTTTCCCCCAAAAATTCATGGAAAACCCCACAAAAAAAGAATGGAAATTAAATTTAATTAAACATTAATATATGTCATGGATGTGAAAATTCTACCCACCATGAATGACTTTCTTCCCTGGAAAGTAATCTTGAAGCTTGATCGGAAAACTAGAATGTGTACTCCTCAACCAACAACAACTGCTCCCATGTCTCATGGGTATCATTCCCATGCGGCCAAAGAACCTGGACTGATGGAATAGTCTTTCCCCAAGGCACCATTTCTTGGAGTTCCACTATTTTCACCGGCCTCTCAAAAATAGATAAATATGACTCTATATCCAACTCCTCCCAATTCAGTATATGTGATGGATTCGGGTTGTATTTCTTCAACTAAGAGACAAAAAAGATGGCATGGGTAGATTTCAACTGAAATGGTATGGCTAACCTATGTTCCACCTTGCCAATACACTCGGTGATCTCAAAAGTTTCGACATATCATGGTCTCATCTTCCCTTTCTTTCCCAATTGACGTTGGTCCAGATGATGTGCCAGTTTCAAGAAAACCATTTCACCCATAGAAAACTCTAGGTCCTGACGCCTCTGATCAGCTTATGATTTATTGTGACTTTGAGCTATCAATAAGCACTACCTGATCAACTAGACCTTCCCAAATTTTTCCTGCACCAGCCTCAACCCCAGTAGTGAGGTCTCACCTACCTCATCCCTACATAGGGGGGGACTGACAAGGATAAAAATATATTGCCTCAACAGGATCCATTCAAATCAAGGATTCATAACTATTATTATAAGCAAACTCAACCAATCCCAAATTTCTACTCTATGAACCTCTAAAGTCCATAACACATGCACAAATAATTTCCTCCAAAATTTAATTCGTCAGCTCTGTCTGACTATCCATTTGAGGATGGTATGCCATACTCATCATAATATGAGACCCCAAGGCCTTCTGAAGGCCTTCGCAAAATTGAGAAGTTAATAGGTGATCTCTATCTAAGACAACTGCTGATTGAACACCATGGAGCCTTACCACCTCCGAAAGATATAAATGACCCAACTCATCCACATTAGTTGTATCTCTGATTAGAATGAAGTGGTCTGATTTGGTCAGACAATCAACCACCACCCTAATGGAATTATTACCCTGAGGTTTATGAATCAAGACAAAAATGATGTCCATGTAAATATCATTCCACATATTGGTAGGAATGTGTAATGGATGGAGTAAACCAGAGGACCTTTGATGCTCTAATTCACCTACTAACATGTGTATCATCTTGACACGACGTCCGCGATATCTCACCTCATACCAAGCCACCACAACTGCAGAGGGACATCATAATACATCTTGTTGGAACCCGAATAGAAATACCTTTGAGACTGGTGGCTATCATGCATCACCAACTTCCGCAGAGATAACGTCACTACTGAACGTCCCTTGAAGAAAATGATGCCTCAAGAGATTACGACCAATCAGAAGATGTATCCCCACAATGAAGAAACTGCTTGGACCATTGACAAAGCTCATCACAATGTTTTTCCCGTTAAATTAGATCCACCAGAGAAGGTGTCAACTGAAATCTCCCCAAGAACACACCCCTGTTTTTTCTCCTTGGTCTCCACATGCATCTGAGGAAGAGTTCCATCAAAGTATAATCATCACTGTATTTCCTCAAATCATGCATTGGGACTCTTCTTCTTAAGGCATCATCCACCACGTTACCCATTCCTGGGTTATATAAAATGTCAAAGTCGAACCCCTGCAAGTAATAGATCCAACGATGCTACCTCATGTTGTGGTCCTTCTGTGATAATATATAGGCAAAGATTTTTTGATCCTACTAGACCACAAACATCTCCCAAGATAGGTAGTGATGCCATGTCTTCAAATCATGCATCAATGATGCTAACTCCAATTCATGGGTTGGTTAATTTTTTTCATGTGGTGGGGGTTGGAGAGAGATAAATTCCATCACATGATCATCCTGCATACGCATGCACCCAATACCCATAATAGAAGCATCACAATACCCCGCATACCCCTTTCCATCATCTAGAAAAATCAGAACACAGGTGGTAGTCAACTACCTCTTTATTTCCTTGATGGACGCGTGATATTTTGGGCCCCACACAAACATCACCCCATTCAATGTGAGTGAAGTCATCGGAAAAGCAAGTCGAGGGAAATCCCAAACAAAACGCCTATAATAACTAACCAGGATGAGGAAAATGTTAATATAGAACACGTTCTTTGGATTATCCCATGACATAACCACCCTGATCTTCTTTGGGTCCACCAAAACCCCATACTCTAAGATCACATGCCCCATAAATGTTACTACCCTAATCCAGAAAGTTCATTCAGACAGCATTAAAAAAGGCTACACTCTCTTCAAATGAAAAAAACGATCCACAAGTGATGCTCATGTTCCTCCTTGGATCCTGAATAAACTAAATTTTCATCTAAAAATAACATGAAAAAAGAATAGAGATACAGATGGAACATCATGTTCAACAGTTCCATAAAGACCGCTGGATCATTGGTCAGTCCGAAGGGACTGACCAGTACTTGAAGTGGACGTAACTACATTGAAAGAATGTATTTGGGATATCTACCTCTTTCACCCTGAGTTGATGATACCCTGAATGAAATTCAATTTAATAAAACCACATTTCCCCCTTAAACTTATTTAAGAAGTCACCTATTTAGGTCAAAAGATATTTTATCTTGATTGTTACTTTATTCTACTTCTAGTAGTCAGTGAAATACTTGGTTGATCCATTAGCCTTTTTTTGTGAACAAAATCAAAGCATCTGAATGAGAGGAACTCATAAAAATTTATCCTTTGGATTATTAGTTGTCTAGATGTATCTTTAATTCCCCCAGAATGGTAGGGGCCATGAGATATGAGGGAAGATATATCGGTTGTGTTCCCTACTCCAGTTTAGTCGAGAACTCCACATCTATCTCTGGGGGAAAACCTGAAAAATCGTCTAGAAATACCTTCTGAAACTCGTTAACTACCTATGGTAGTCCACCATCAAGAGCATGAAAATCATCCTCTTTTTTGAGTGTAGATAACTAAAAAAATATCTCCTATCTTTGGGAGTATAGGTCCCGCATAACTCTATCGAGGATCCCATTTCCCATTAAATATCGAATGACTTCCATCAGGTGTCGTGAAACTAACCCCCTTAAAATATCAATCCATGGGTTACTAGAATTGTATTATCCAATACATGCTAATTATTATGTCAAAAAATCCATATCATGGACTATGAGGTCCCACTCCATCTCAACAACTGACACGGAAAGCACACACGATGGGCACCTAAGACCCTACCCCTTCTTCTTTCCAAGAAATGACACCAACTAAATTTTAAAAGAGAAAAAATCAGTTGGAAAATTCATGTTGTCCAAAAAATGTTTAGAAATTAATTAAACAGAGGTACCAGTATCAAAATGAATAGTAGTTATAGAAGTTGAAATCAAAATGGTACCTCAAACTATAGATGGTACAACCTCAGATCCTGCTGGTGCATAATCCATTGCATGGAGATATCTGGTCTCTACCTGAGGATTATCGTTAGTCTGTGGCTATGACATTATCTGGATATACCGAAAATATGTTCTATCCCTATGACCACAACCACCAAAGAGAGATCTCCCATACATAATGTCTCTAAATGAGTTGGTACTCCTCTTGAAGCCACTGATCCTTCCCTACTCTGATGTGGATGTGCCACCCCGCAATAGAAATGGAAGTGTATCATAACTCCACATTGATAAAAAGGATTTATAGGAAATGCGAATTCAATTCAGTGGTGCCCCGGCCTCCCACAGTGGTGGAAGATGACTGATATCACACTAGAAGATATAGATGAAAACATCCTTGAAGAGTGGCAGAAACAACCACATCCCTTTTTCCCATGCTCCTCTCGCTTCCTTATTTTCTTTGAAGTGTTCCCACTTCCCACTATTTATACTTTACCAAAAAACCATCCCTCACATTTCGTTCAATCTCCACCATACACACCTGGTCAAAAACCTATGAATAGGTCCTCAACTTAAATAAGAAAACCTGGGAGTATATCTTTGGTCGTAAGCCTTTCTCAAACCTTTGTGCCTTACCTTTCTAATTAGAGATGATTTCAAGAGTATAAAAAACCATCTCAGTCAAATGGTTAGTGTACTCCATTACAGAAAGACCCCCATGAACAATATCCATGAACTCTCGGGATCGAGCATATTACAAGACATTAGGGAAGTACTGTTCATTGAAGATGAACTTGAAATCTCCCCAACACATCTGCTAATTCTTCTCAGTTTGAAGTACTGATTCACACAACCTGCGGTTGTGACCCCCCAACAAAAAAGAGGCACACTTCACCCTGATCTCCAAATGTGTATCCAAGAACTCAAACATGCGCTCAATCTTTTCGATCCATTTATCTCCATCCTGGGGTTCTATTCAACCTTGGAATATAGGTGGATTATTTTTCAAGAACTCATGGGCATTTTCAGTCTTAGGAACAGTTTCATCTTATCTAATAATAGCTGGAATAGGGGATGGTCCATTTCCTAGATCGCGTACAGCCCAAACCATAGCCTCTACAAACCACTGATCAAGTAGTGAGGAGGAACTCTCTCCCCATCTATCTCTCATGGGTTAATGGGAGATTTCTAAGAAGGATGTTTCTACAAATAGGAAATAGTCAAAAAAGAAAACATTAGTACAAAAATTCTGAAAAATTCATCAATAACACCAAATGTGAATAATCCAAACACATTACAACAATAAAAGAAACAATTACCCCACCCCCACTCGATGTCCTTGTCTAGTCTGCAGCCCACATGTCTCACCTGAATGTGAAGTCAAACATATAATTCTAATGTCCCATGGTGACTCGAGGTCTACTAAGAGATATTTTGTCCAAGCACCCTACTAATGACCAAAAATATGACTCCAGATAGTCCAAGAACCGATCTATCCCGACTAATACCAAAATAAAAATATAACCCAAAAAACATTTACCACCCTCTAATATCATTTTATCATGAACTCAGACTGGTCTCCCTCAAAACTGGCACCAAACATGGCCCGCGACAAGACTGATAGTGCGTTACCTAACCCCATGGGATGGAACAAGATTCTTGGTGTAATATCATTAGGTTTGGTAATGATTTACCTAATTATGGATATATAAATTATAAAAAACAAGGGATAAACCGAATCTGAAAATTCATGCCAAAAAGGATTTGATAAAAATATAGAATTGAATATGTAGGTATAAACATAAAACAAGAGGTCTAAATACACATAAAATTAGGAAAATAACATCCCCAAGGACTTAATATGACAAGAGGACACAACCCACAAGCCATCTCCACAACACCGCACCATGGAAGGGAGCTAGCAACCCGAAACACCATCACCCATGGCCTTGCCTTTACCTATGTCAAAAATGATCTGGTCTACTTACACACAAGGGGTGTATGTACGGTTTGAGACTAAGCCTAATTGGATTACACCATGATATTCCATATTGTAAACAATAAAATATAAAAATCATGCCAGTTTTGATAAGAAGAATGTGGTGGAAATAATTTCTAAAGAATGAAACTTTTAAATGTAAATAGATTTCAATGGGAATTTTCCACAAGTGATAAAATTTATGTAAAACATTTAATATAATTAATTTTCTAGTAAAAATCATTATATTGCAAAGATATTTACAAAATATTTAATGAGTACTAATCTTTGGAAAACCCCTAGGCACTAGTTAGTCTCAGACCTCATGTACCTCGTTCATCGGTGTAAAGTAACCATAGAAAAAATTATGTTCTTGGGTATGATCCACTAGTAAGGAACAACCCCATAACCTAGTGTTCCCCAAATATCATCAATAAATTTATTTTAAGTGTTGTCTTCATCTATTTTTCTCAGTGAAATTGGGATAAAACTTCTCCTGATCACTAACATATTAGTACATAACCTCCCTCCTAGATACCTCGGCTTCCCGCTTTCTAATAAAACAAATTTCACGTTTACCAAAAGCCATTATCACATAAACACATAATTTCATGTGATAATCAACTCAAACTAGAAATTACACATGCTTTTCACCACTAAAACCACCCAATAAAACCTTTAGGATTTCTATTAAATAACATCACAAAATTTAACAATGTTTTTCACACAAAATCCCTTTAAAACCCCACTTTGAACACAATGTGAATTCCCATATTTACCAAAACATTATTTTCAGCACCCAAAAAATTTCCATACGCCATTAAATGAGTTATAAAACAACCCCAATTGGAATAACATAAAATAGCCTTGTAAAACACCAATTTAACACAAAATTTGTACCTAAAAATCATTTTCTTAAGAAACGTCCCAAAAAATAGATTTCTTATAAATATAGAGAATTATTAGTGTTCTAAAAATAGAAATTAAGCAAATCTAAATCATCTATCATTGATTTCTCATGTAATCAGCTACCACAATTATCAAAACACATAATTCTTTGTGAAAAAATTATACCAGCCCACCGCCACACCACAAGGGACATTGATGAAGCCTAAAACCAAAATAACATAACAAGAAACCCAAGATATAACCCTAGGTTATAAAACCTAGTTTCTAGGAATATGGAACATCAATAATAAGGGAAGAAACCCCATGAAAAAGGAAGTAACTATAAGAAAATTGAAAGAATAAGGAAGGAGACCCACTTACTTGAGGGATCTTGATGAAATCACCCCAAATTCCACAATATATGAATTTTGAAACATCCAAAAATGAATGTGAGGTACGAATAAAGATGATAAGCTAATGTGAGAACTAAAATGGGGGGGAAATATTATTAATTGAAGGGGTTATAATGGAAACAATTTACCTCTTCAAATCTGGATGATTTGAAAAATCCTAAGAAGATCTACACTAACACATGATGCATATGAGCTCTAGATAGGGGGAAAAGAGAATGGGAGCACTAATGGGTTCAGTGGTCTCAGGTGAGACTTAGAATTATCAGAAAATTATAAAAATTTAATATGATATTAAATAAAAAATTTAAAAAACAAGAAATGGACTTTGGTATGGCCCAATCCCTTAATTAAAAACCCAAATCCACCATTATTATGGATTTCTAAAGGGTCCAAATTGATATTTTGTTGTTAATAGGTCAAGGGAGTCCATTTTAAAAGATTAATGGGTGTAATCTTTTGAAAATTAAATAGTTATAAAAGAACCAAAATTTATTTTTAAATATGAAAATGACCTCACTGTTTCGCCCAAACCATGAAAACATTCACTTTCCTCAAAAAATGCATGGTAAATCCCCAAAAAAATTGAAAATTAAATGAAAATTAACATTAAAATAAGTCACAGATGTGATAGTAATTGTTTTAATTTTTAAGAATACTCCTATGTATGTATTGATATTATGGTGAACTAAGGTGACACAATGTAGCTTGATCATTACCTTCATCTTTTGACCTATTTTGGAGTGTATCATGTACTGACCATATTTGTATTGTCCATTATAATAATTATATTTGAATATTTTAAATTAATGATTCATTGAGAGATATACTTTTTACTGTCTTCATGAAATATTTTGTCCACTATGGATACTTATTCCTTCTTTCTATTTTGACATTTATTTCAATTGTAATTTTTTTGGAGGGAATTAAAAATGTAGTCTTTACCCAAATAACCTAGATCAATCAATATCATTTGATGAAATGGTTTCCTACATTTCCTCAAGCATGCCTAACTAAATACGAGAGGCTCCAAACTAGCAGCGGGGTTATTTTGGTGGTATGGTGGGCTGACTATACCCTCGACATCTGTAAAAAAATGTAGAAAAAGTATAAAATAATATTATAACAGTGGAATACAAAATTAACTATCAATTAACAATAAAAATATAACCATGTTTGTGTGAAATAAACATTCATTCATGAATATTTTCTTTCATAGATACAACACATTCATCATACAATAAAAAATAAATATTTCATGAAAATACTGAATAAATAATAAATAAAATACCCAACTCTAGTAGGAACACTGAATACAGTCTTCGCCCCCAACTATATGTAAATTACTTTTTTAATAATAATTAAAAAATTATAAGAACATTTTACGTCAGAACATATAGTATGTAGAATAGTCTAGGTACCAAATGGAAGCCCAAATTGGGTTTGAGTAAAACTCAATAGGCCCCCACAAATAGATTCAAATGAATTATAGTCCTTGTATAAAAAATAATACATTGTGCTGGCATAATAAATAAGTAAATAATATATATTATCTTGTAGGATTAGGTTCTTAAAAGGACACCTAACTGAACACACCATTATTGGCCTAAACCATATTACTTCTGAACATGTTCTACCATGCATATATATGCATACATGTGTGCACATATATATTTTCTAATATACATGAACCATTTAGGATCCGAGTCATAAGACTAATTAATCCAAAAAATAATTACATAATAACATTCATATTTTAATAAATGGTTACTATATCCAATGATATCAAATTATGTTCAAGGGATTTCATATTTGAAATTAAATTAATGATTGTAGATCCCTTTCCCAATATTCTCAGAATAATGATAATGGATGTCAAGCCAATTAGTATCAAATTAATGATAAGGTATTTAATTTCCATTAATCAAAAATGAATGATAATAGATTACATTCCCATAAATATCAATGATTAAAAGGTACCCCTGCCAAGTGATTTCTAATAAATTAAATGGGAAAACCGGCCCAATGATCTACCAATGAAATAATGCGGGATGTCATGCCCAAGATTTACTAGGGGAATGATGAGGGACAATATACCCAATAATTACCATCTCTGAATGTATACATCATTATTTATTTAGGTGAAAATGTTTTTCAACCAGTTCCCATTACTTTCATAACATGAAATTATAGTGAAATAATCAAAACCCACATTAGCACATAGTTTGGTCATGAAGGAATAGTAAAAGGAAAAGTTTCATGGTTTCTACATTTACATCCAAATTATTTTATTATAATAACCAATAAAAGGTAAAAAACACACCTCAAAGGTTATTTATTTCATAGGATGGAATATTCATAAATAACCAATATTACTTAAAATTCTGTAAGATCCAAGTAGTACTTAATTTCTATGTACAACTCACCGTTATTTATCTAACTAAAAATCCTAATTTCAATTTCAATTTACACCATTAACAGATTAATTTTTTATTTTACAGATGGAGAAATTATAAATTTTAATAAATTTACTGTTTATCCAATTAAATTACAAGTCCTATTATTCATTTGAAAACTCAACATATCCCATGGTCGAATTAATCACATAATAAAGGTGTATAATTAATTTAATTTATAACAACATAGTTTAAGGGGTAGTTCATGTTGAGGAAGAAAACTTATGATGATTTAATTTTATCCCAAGAAAAAATAAATCAAGGTATTGTCAATTTCATAAATTAGTTTCACATTTTAAAGGTGATTCAAGTGATTAATGGGACACATGAATTTTTCATGTTTTATCAGCCCATTCACATTGTGAAAATAAACTATGTGCCTATATAATAGGGCCCCATGGTCAGTAATATTTGTTCACTAACCATTCACCCAGATATGTGACTCCCATAATTGAGTTTGTCAAGCTTGATGCATTTATAACTCATCTAGACCCCTGAGACGCATAACTATACTTAAAAATCATTTGACGAAACACTTTTATGTGTTCTGACTCTTGTAATCACATTCCAAATATCTAATTACAATATCTATGGTACACCAAGTGAAAAACTAAAATTTATTTGAAAATT
Source organism: Viscum album (assembly GCA_963277665.1). Taxonomy (NCBI): domain Eukaryota; kingdom Viridiplantae; phylum Streptophyta; class Magnoliopsida; order Santalales; family Viscaceae; genus Viscum; species Viscum album. Next base: position 43,856,262 of record OY728141.1, on the reverse strand, counting down.
CAACAGGTCCAAAAAACTAGGCATTACAATCTCCCAACATTCGAATATATCATCCCCAATAAACTTGGGGGAAACAATGAAAACATCACCAGAATAATATGGGTAGTGAATTTTCGTTTAAATTATCACATTTTATTCCTAAACCCCCATTTCTCCTCAAATAATATATTTTAAAAAATGTTATGTATGTTATTAAAAATTGGGACACTTCATGTAACCACAAAAAAATGCTAAAACATTTCTTGCACAAGCCGATATAACCCAAGGGACAATCATGTTTATGCCACACTGATCAACTTACCTATAGAAATCCCTATTGTAGGTCCTATCTTACAATTGAAATATCCAAAAAATTTATATATACTATAATAATTTCTTATTTATGAATTCTCAAAGTTTCATGGAAATAACCACAACATGATTATCAATTCAAACATGAGGACACTATCCTATATCATTGAGTTCATTGAACTGGTCAAACTCCATTAGAATAATATCAAACTAGTTGCACTAAAGTTTACTTGAAAAAAAATGTTCAACCACTGAAATACACATGCCATATCACACAATTTGATAAAAATGATTCCTTACAGACAAAATACAATCATTTTACTTATCCCATGTCTAACCCCATTTAGAAAAATACTTCTAAAAACACTCGACTTCTACAACTAACACATTAGAAAAACTATATTCCAAAAACCCTTTTCAAATGAAGTACCAAGACCATTTTCATCACACTCACTAAAGCTTGTATAACACTTCTAATTATGAAACATTTCTTAACAATCCCCTCTCTACTATTTCTACTTTTTCACAACACAAGCACCAACACCTAATTGATTTAAATCCATTGGATATCTTCAAGCTATCATGGGCCTAAAGTCAGCACCCAATCTTCCAAAAGTCCATATTTAAACCTTTAACTAGTATTTATTTAAAATTAAAACATTAGGTTTGTCTATATACTAAACTACATAAAAGTTCCAATGATACCATCATACAATCAGCCTCAAGGTTTAACAAGAATTTTCACATGAGGGACACTTCATATCACCTGACGCCCCACTTATAACCTTGTGATCACCCCAGTCATTGCTCTAATGTAATGTATTTCTAATTACAACAACTTATTATCTATCTAACCCATACATAATGTATGATAGGAATAAGAACATTCTCATCCCTAAGAACTAAATCCAATATCACTAAACACATGTTCCCGCTTCCTAAGAATGATTTACATGATAAACACTTAAATTCAAAATAAAACAAGGGTTACTAACCTCATTTGGATAACAATGTACTGTGAACCATTTTTTTACTTCAACTACTTCTCATGTGTAATTATCAAGAATTTCTATGTCATACTGGTTAATATATCTAGGTATCTTAGTGTATAGTAGAAACTCTATCAATATACTCAGGATGATACCAAGACATTGGGAAGGATATCCTCCAACTAGGATTACACTTTGATTCTATCAACTAGCATGTATCCCTCTCTTGAGACACACACACATCAAACATGCAACACTTTCCTTAAATAACACCTAATGCTACATCCCTGAATTTTGATATCCATGGTCCTGTTATAGGTCAACCGTAAAAAACATGTTTTAAGTCCAAATTATCCCACATTATATGGGAATTTCGTTTAATTTTCCAAAATCTCAAGGTCACTATATCCGTAAGCATAATTTCAAAATCATCAATACTTGGAATGATTTCACCTGACCACACACTAAGGTTAAATTAAAAATTATTCCAATGTTCAACTAGAATCGACTAAACATTATGTACACAACATGTGAATATACCATGAAATCAGTTTTTAAACCCAAGACACACTCATGCGAGTCATCCACCAACATGTCAATACTGAATGTGCTACCTGCCACATCTATCTCACTAATATAGATATTATATTAGAACACCTCTTCAATATCTACCACCTATTTTATATCAAAATTTATTTTATTATTTCCCAACCCATTGAGTCATTTCATACTTTTAATAATCAAGCACTTCAATACTAATCAAATAGTCTAGAACCTGAATATTCTTATCCATCAATGCCAGTTTCAGTTACCAATCTCTCCCAGTGCTTACTCAAAAACTATAGGCATCACCATGCCTAAATATGAAAATCTTATTAACCCTCCATAGGTCAGTCTCTACATGATAACATTAATAATCTCACTATCTCTAAGGCATCAATGAAACATCGTTAAACTTCTCTATAAGGTTTACCTTGATTAAAAAAACATCACTCCCCATATGGGTCTGAGTCAGTACTGATGGATTCTAGGTCTCCAACCTAGACCTAATAATTAAACCTCAAAATAATATCACATGGTCTGTCATCCTAGACATAGGGTCTCTTGAACAAGCACTAAGATACACCTATGGTAATATACTCCATATTATTTAAACCTCCTTAAAACTACATCAAATGAGGTACAACAAAATTAGGTAAATAATTTTTGACCATTGAGGTTGAAAACCTATTAACCAAGAAAATACCATATATCCAGGAAAAGAATTGACACTCACTTGGTAAACAGATGATGCTCACATGGTATCCATATATGGTAATAACCCATAAAGTTTTAACATTCTAAACAACCAACCATCTTCTTGGGGGTTTCGTTTCATCATCTACGAGTATGACTTGTGATGAATGATTCTTGGACAACGGCTTATATCTAAAATTATTTGTAATCATTTAGTGATGATTTATGTTTTTTAGTGTTTTACGTCTATCCGTATAACCCCTTATATACACAAGGAATATACCCTAAAAATTCCATGCTTGAAAAAGTCAATGGGAATTAACTCCTAACTTATAGGTCAAACATAGCCTACAAATAATATAATTGAGACATACGAGATGTTGGACACCTCATGTATTAATCACGTTTTAATGATCACAAATACTATTACTGTTAATTAATCTCAATCTTAATTACACATCTTTCTAATTCTCTTCACGTCTTATGATGTTATTTACTCTTTATTATTTACAAGTCTTATGCATGATCAAAAATCTAACTTATATTATCAAGTCTTTATATTTATGATTAATGTTCTCTTACTCTCTAATGATTAAATGTTATCCAAATTCTAAATATTACCATCTAAGTCTAAATAAAGATATTTTATAAGTATAGAGACACCGTGATGTTTGAAACAGCTAGGTGGAAAGTCTACAAGACACAGTTACAGTCACCCAGACACCGTGAAGGAAACACCATGACCCAGACACTGTGAAGGACACACTGTATCTCAGACATCTTGAAGGAAAAACCATGACCCAGACACTATGAAGGACACACCGTGACCAAAACACCTTGAGATACTCACTATGACGGAGACACCGTGAAGCCCTTACTATGAAGCACTTACTGCGAGCCATATACCGTGAAGACTATACTGTGAAGAAGACACTTTTTGCATAATCACTATGACACTATTTCTTAACTTTTTGTCAATATTATTTAAATAATACTAATAGTCATATTTGATGTTTTTAATGAAATTAATGTTATTTGATAATAGTTGTTGGCATGTCAGGAAAACGTATCTCATACCTATGAAAAGGGAATCATTCCTACTTTCAGAACGAGTCGAATATAAGGAATATTGAGATACAGTACACGTACCAAGTGTAAGTTGTACATGTGCGCAAGTGTGACGATGCAACAAGAAGAACTTACAAAAGTGTGATAGCACTATGCTGAACAAAAAGAAAAATTCTGATCAAGAAAGATATTGCAAGAATATCAATGAACTCTGATCAGTGCAATCCAACACTACTAAAGAACACACGACGAATCATGAGATCATTTTCACTCCTGTAGAACACAAGCTGAACTACGAAACTCTGTTTTTCAAAAGAAAAATTATAGAAGTACTAAGAACCAATTCTGCTGAATCCAACAAGTCTAGAGTTTCATTTATAATCACTATAGCTTTCTAAACTCATATATATTATCTCTAAGTTATTTGTTTATTTACTTTCGAGCAGTGTGGTGTACTCTGTATATCTCACACACACAATGTCTCCTATACTGAACTGGAGGATATCAAAATCCTCACTCCAAAACTCTTAACTCTTATTTACCCACATCAACTATGGAGGAGGTTCCTGTGTGGACTGATCTCTATTTTGTTTCCCACAAAGAACAGTGGTAGAGGTCCCTGCGTGGCTGGGACAGTTGTGTAAACTATTGTTAACCCTGATCCAGGGTGTGGATAAAATTTATATAAATTTGAGAGGACTAAGTCTCTGCTTGAGACTGATCCTCTTGTTACATCTGTTGTGCATCATTAGATTATTTTTAATGTATACTACAGATATCATTTATACTCCACTGCTATTACTTTGAAATAAAAAACTATTATAATGATACTTTGATAGATAAATTAGCAAGTTTTTAAAATTATTGTAAATCAGTAGGTTAGCTTAAAAAGTAATTTTGTTCTTGTGGTTAAATTAACTGAGACATAATCAATCTTTGAGAAGCTAAGATAACCTTTAAAATCTGTATAAATTCACTACAGTTTAACTTGTTTTATAAATTGGTAGATTTTATATAGACAATATTTTAACAGAAATTTTAATTAGAACTCAATTCACCCCCATCTTGAGTATCCACTCTGACCATCATTTGGTATAAGAGGTTATTTTTATTTAAAGATTGTTTTTTTGAAATACACTGTTTCTCAACTGTGATTTTAGTTGCATCTTTAAAGATCTTAAATTTCTTGTTAGTTATAAATTTTATCTCTTTAATTATACTTTATAAAATCAAGCTATGGACAATAGAATAGAGGGTGCTCCTACTAATAGGCCACCATTCATCAATGGTACAAACTATGCTCGGTGGAAGCATAAAATGAAAATTCATTTAGAAAGCATGGATTTTGATATTTGGACTGCTAACGAATCTCAATATAAAATTCAAGAAACCGAAATAAAAACTTGGGATGAACCTACAAAGACTGCCTACAATAATAATTATAAAGCTATGAATGCCATGTACTGTGCTTTAAGAGATAAAGAGTTTAATATAATTTATGCTTGTAAAACTGATTTTGAAATTTCGGATACATTAGGTGTTTCTCATGAAGGAACAACCGATGTTAAAGAAATGAGATTGAATACATATAATATTAAATATGATAATTTTAAAATAAAAATGGATGAACCTATTTCTGATATGTATCTCACGTTCAATGAGAAGGTCAATACAATGAATTCACTTGGTAAAGCTGTTCCAGCAAAGGAACAAATTATGAGGATACTGAGATGTTTACTATACTGATGGAGAGGCACATCTGTTTCAATCAGAGAATCATGTGACATTGCTTCCCTACATAACATAGAACTCATTGGTAAGCTTATGATGTATGAGGAAGAACTCAAGATGAATAAGGAGGAAGAGGATGAACCAAATAGGAAATCAGTGGCTTTCAACACTAATTCTTCAAAGAACAAGGACAAAGAAAAAGCTGAAATGCAAACTGATAGTTCAACAAGTGAAATCTCAGACTCTGATAGTGATGCTGAAATGGATCAAATAGCCAGAAGGTTTAAGAAATTTTATAAGAAGAAGAAGTTTTTCAGAGAATCAATTTACAAAGGTAAGTATGACAATAAGGGACATTGGAATAAGGACTGAAAAAATTCAGATAAAAGTAATGAAGTGGTTTGATACAAGTAAAAATGAAAATGACACATTATAGCAGACTTCCCAAAGCTAAAATTCAAGAAGAAATATGATTACAAGGACAGTAAGTATAAGAAATATATGAAGGCTGCCTGGAGTGATTCTAAAGATAGCACAATGGAATCTGAAATTTCTGATTCTGGAATGAATCGTGCCAACATGTGTTTCATGACAAACACATCTGAGGTAACCTTAGATACTTCTCTTTTAAATTATTATTATTCTGGAGATGATGCAGAATCTGACACAGATTCTGAAAACATAACTAGTGAGGAATTATTTGAATATTGTAATATGATGTATGATACATACAACGAACTTAAGGATAAATACAAATCATTGAAGAAACAACATGCTCTCACTACAACTGTTAAAATTGATCTTACTATTGAAAAAGAGAAGAATTCTCAACTGTTAAATGAGAACACTTAAATGAAAATGTCTAATGAGGAACTTAGAAAGGATTTAGAGAAGTTCACAAATGAAAAGGATACACTATCTCAAATTCTAGGAAAGAATGTGGCACCAAAATACACTACTAGAATAGGCTACAAACCTGGACAGAGACAGTTTACTAAGAATATAATTATTCTTAAATCTGTATAGAATACTGCTAGTTCTAGTTCTGGAAATCCCTATGCTTCAACTAGTTATTCACATAGTTATAAATCAAATAGAGTTTATCGTTCAAAATATATTGATTCTATAAATTATATGAGACCCATAAGACATATTTGGGTACCAAAATCATTGATTGCTAACCTTTCTGGACCCAAGAAGATCTGGGTACCAAAATCATACTCTATCTAAAACTATTTTGTTGGAAACCTGCTTGAAGATTTCCCACAAGAAGACATGGTATTTGGACAGTGGATGTTGAAGACATATGTATGAGGATTACTCATGTTTCAAGAGTATAATAAAGTTTGTTGGAGGCTATGTCACCTTTGGTGATAATTCTAATGGAAAGATCATCGACCTAGGCCAAATTGGTAACATTGATTCAGTTTTAATTTCAAAAGTTTTATTTGTTGATGGAATGAAATATAATCTATTAAGTATTTCTCAATTATGTGATGATGGTTTTAATGTCATGTTTGAAAATTATTCTTGTAATGTATTTAAATCTAATTTTTATTAGTATTTTCTTCTTTAAGAAATGAAAATGTTTATGTTGTTGATCTAAATTCCATAGCTAAACAAAAGGTTACCTATTTAAATGCCTTTAATGAAGAGTCATGGTTGTGGTATAGGAGATTAGGACAGTGCAATATACACTCACTTAGGAAACTAAGTAGGAAGAAAATAGTTATAGACTTACCCAAACATGAGTTTCCAAATGACAAAGTGTGTAATCCCTGTCAAAAGGGAAAGAACACAAAATCTGTTTCAAACCAAAGAAAGAAGTCTCAACTTCTCAACCTCTCGAGTTGGTTCACATGGATCTATTTAGACCATATAGAGTTTCTATCTTAAATGGGAAGAGCTATGTCTATGTCCTAGTAGATGACTTTTCTAGATATACATGGGTATACTTCTTAGCTCACAAAAGTGAAGCTTGTTTATATTTTGTTAAATACTATAAGTCTGTAGAAAACCTTAGTGCACTTAAGATTAAAACTCTTAGAAGTGATCATGGCCGTGAGTTTGAAAATCATGAATTTGAATCCTATTGCTCACACAATGTCTATAGTCATAACTTTTATGCTCCTATGACACCTCAGCAGAATGGTGTAGTAGAAAGAAGAAATAGAACCCTGTAAGAAATTTCTAGAACTATGCTTAATGAATATGTCCTTCCTATTTACTTTTGGGCTGAAGCTATGAATACAACTTGTTATATTATTAATAGAGTCTTAATTAGACCTGTTCTTAAGAAGACCCCATATAATTTGTGGAATAATAGAAAACATAAAGTCAATTACTTTAGAGTAATTAGTTGGAAATTCTTTATTCTCAATACAAAAGATAATATTGATATATTTGCTTCTAAGAGTGATTAATTAATCATTTAGGATATTCTTTAACCAGAAATTCCTATAGAGTTTTCAATAAGGGAACCAAGTATGTGGAAGAATCTGTTTACATCGAATTCGATGAAACTGATCCACATGAATCTAAAACCTCTCTTGAAAATCATGAAAAATATTTATCTATTCTAGACCATAATGATAAAATCAATGAACCTACTATAAAGACAACAAGCTCTAGACTTATTCTAGAATCTGCTTCTAATGAACTTGATCCTAGAAAAGAACCTGAAATTTCTAGTCCTACCTTTACTAGATCAACAAAGATTCTAAAGAATCATCCTTTGGATGCTGTTGTAGGAAATCTTGATAGAGGGACTCAGACTAGAGTTTCTCTTAGAAATCAGGTTGAACATCAAGAATTCTTGTCATAGATTGAACCTAAAAACATTAATGATTCTATTAACGATGAATTTTGGGTAATTTCTATGCAAGAAGAACTCAATCAATTTGAAAGAAATAAAGTGTGGAATCTTGTTGAAAGACCTAAGGACACTTTCACCATAGGCACTAAATGGGTGTTTAGAAATAATATAGATGAATCTGGAAACCTAGTTATAAAAAAATCTAGGCTAGTTGCACATGTATATAGTCAAGAGGAAGGAATTGAGTATAAGGAGACTTTTTCTCCTGTAGCCAGATTAGAAGCTATTAGGATTTTACTTCCTTATGTTGCACATCTATATTTAAAACTATATCAAATGGATGTCAAGAGTGCATTCTTAAATGGATATATTGCTGAGGATGTTTTTGTTGAACAACCACCAGTTCTCAAACCCTCATTTTCCAAATCATATTTTCAAATTATCAAAAGATTTATATGGTTTAAACCAAGCTCCAAGAGCTTGGTATGATAGATTAAGTACTTTTCTAATTTCTAAAGGTTTTAAAAAAGGTATAGTAGACCCTACTCTTTTTATAAAATGAATTTCTAAATATTTTTTAGTTTTAAAAATTTATGTAGATGATATTATTTTTGGATCTTCAAGAAATTCACTATGTACTGATTTTTCTAAATTGATGAAAAATTAATTTGAAATGAGTTTAATGGGTGAACTCAAATTCTTTCTTGGATTTAGAATCTCCCAAAATGATGATGGAATTATTTTAACTCAAATTAAATATAATAGAGATCTTTTAAAACCTTTTGGACTGGATAGCACAAAAAGTAGTGACACTCCCATGATTACCACTTGTAAGTTGGATCTTGACGAAGATGGTAAATCTGTTGATCAAACCACTTATAGAGGATTGATTGGAAGTCTAATCTACCTGACTGCAATTCATCCTGATATTATGTTTAGTGTGTGTATGTGTGCTCATTTTCAAGGAAACCCTAAATAGTCACATTTAAATGATGTAAAGAGAATTTTCAAATACCTTAAGCATACTCCCAATTTAGGACTATTCTATCCCCCTTGAAAATCATTTGAACTGGTTAGTTATTCTGATGTTGATTTTGCTAGATGTATGTTAGATAGAAAAAGCACCTCTGGAACAAGTCATCTTTTAGGCAAGTAACTTGTATCATGGTGTAGTAAGAAACAAAATTCTGTTGTGTTATCTACTGCAGAAGCTGAATACATAGCTGCTGGAAGTTATTATGCACAAATTTTGTGGATGAAACACACATTAGTAGACTATGGATATCAATTCATACATGTCCCAATAAATTGTGACAACACAAGTGTTATTAATATTTCTAAGAATCCTTTTTCTCATTCTAGGACAAAACATATTGATGTAAGACATCACTTTTTGAGGGATCATTATCAAAAAAGTGATTTCACATTGGAATTCATTGGTACTGAATATCAACTTGCTGATATATTCAGTAAACCATTAAATTCTGAAAGATTAGACTACATAATACATGATCTTGGTATGATTAATAATAAATAGATATCTTACTGATCCTAATACTCAATACTTTACTAAATTTTACTTTACGGTTTCATGCTCACTGTTTTACAGTTACTGTTTCATGCATACGTTCTCACTGTTATGATCTTGTGCTCATGGTCTATTAACTCACTGTCTCACCCTGACTGCAACGAATGGTCACTTTCTCACCATGATGACCACCAACTGTCTCATCGTGATGACTGCTTTTCATCACACCATAATGCCTACACACGGTCTCACCATGAAGATTATTTATATACTTATTTTAACTCGTATCGCGGGAATTTTTTATTTCACTACTATTTGATTTCCCTTGATTTTGTTTTTATGATGATTTACATTCCCAAATGATAAAAATTAAAGGTTTCATTTGATTCCTTACCCAAACTCTCTCCTGAACCTTCTCATTCTTGAAAACGTTCTCTTCCCTCTCACATGAACCTTCAGTGGATGCCAAGGATGAAGCGGTCATCTCACCCTCGTCTGAGAAGCGCTGCTCTTAGAAATAGAAGAGGATACAAAGGATAGATCCTGAAGGACCACTAAACCCAAACTTGGTAAGCTGTACTGTTTTACCTGAAAAAGAAGTATTCCCTGAGTAGATTTTGTCTATCAAGTTGTTAGTTTTGAATGTTTTAAGGGAAAAATGAAGGATTGAATGGTTCTCCGGAAAAAATAGACCAATTTACCCAAGCCTGGTATCTCAATTCTACCTATATGTGATGTTTTCCTTTGATTTTGGAGAAATCATTATGGTGACCAGCTGGATCAATGGTCAGAAGTGTTCCTTCTCTTCGAGGTTGTGGGATGCACGCCTAATAATTCCACATGAAGGATTTTGTGAAGACTACCAGAGAGACCCTCCTCGATCTTCTGCTATCTTCAATCATGAAAATGCTTTGGATGTTCAAACTGGAAATGGCACCAAGCGAAGGGCCATAACTTGTGAATTAGATGGGGAGACTAGACTTCTTGTCAAATTTGTTTAGAATTTGATTAGTCTGAGAAAAGTGGATTTTGTTGTAATGAAGTATCAGGATGTTTTCCTGATTCACCTATTGAAGAATGGGAATATGATCAATCTATGCAAGTATGTTATTAACCATATCTGTGAACTGATCAAAGTCACTTCCAAATCCACCTCCTTGTTTTACTCAAGGATGATTTCAGCAATGTTAGTTTCCAAAGGGATGGTTGGAATGAATGAATAAAAGTTAGAGGACATTGATTTCTGCTTATCCATGCATATCATTAGAAGGATGAAGATAAGGTGGAGCCCCTGGAAGAAGAAGTTGGTTGAGGATAATGATCAAATCTAAAAAAAGTTTAATCCTATTGATTATCCTAGAAGACCTAAGAATCTATCTGATCCTAGTTTGGAACTAGATGAAGTGGCTGAGTATTCAGAAGAAGAAGAAGAAGAAGAAGAAGAAGAGGAAGTAACAACTGAAGTATCACCCAGAGAAGAAGCTGGAAGACCTCTAATGAAAAAAGTTCCTGTTGAAACAGAATGGGTTGTTCTCTCTGCTGTTATCCCTACTGAAATACATCAAGGAGTAGAAGTTGTTGTTGGTTTGAGAGAAGATGAAGCTCCTACTTCTAGTAAAGATGTCAATCCAGAAACTCATCCTAATTCTGCATGAAAATTGGTTTTTCCTTATTTAGAACAGCAAGCAACCATAGAGACAGACCTTGTTGAAGAGGATCTCCCTATTGAGAAAGAAGCATGTCTGGAAGCTCAACCAGTGGAACAATCAGTTCCCGAGATAATTCCCTCTGCTGAAGAGAGGATGGAAATTTCCTTTCAGCTAGTAAGGAAAAAGTTTGCTGAAGAGATTATAGATGATCCTATGGATCATGATCATGTTGATGAACCTATAGTCTCTAAAATGGAAGCACAATTTGAGGGGGAGGAACCTCAAAACATTGAGATTATGTAATCTAGAACTGCTGAAACTTATCAAACTACTGTCACATATTTTGTGCACACACTGTATGAGTTCCCAATCTTTTATGTTTTGAATGAGTCACAGCAAGTGACTACAACTGGAATGGATATTTCTTCTCTGTTTCAACTAAATTCTGTAGCTCATCCAGAACAAGTACCAGAACCAGAGCCTCAATTTGAATCAGAATCTATGTCTAAAGATGACTCTGAACTGCAACCAGAACCTAAACCTCTACCTTTACCTACACCCATACCCGAGCATCACTCCTTTGTGACTAAAGATGACCTGAAATTTTTTGGAGAGACTCTGTTAGCTGGAGTTGAGAAGTTATTATCCTCTCAACCTCATCCAGAGACTCAACTGAGTCAAGAAGATGCATCAATTTTCTGGGAAAATATTATATTTCATATTCAACCAAGGATGATTTGAGAAATTCAAGAATTCAGAGTTGAAAATAAGCTTCTAAGTTCTGATGTTACAAATCTGAAAAATATGGTAGCAAACTTGTAGAATGAGTTGTCTTTGAGATTAGAGCCTGCTCCTTTCTCTGCCCCTACACCTGTTGCTACTTCTCCGGAGCCAAATGATTCCACCCTTGGTAGGGAAATTGTGTCTCAAGTGCATCCATATCCACAATATTTTGATGAAAAGATTGGAAAAAGACACACCATGATGCTGGAACGTATGAGGGAGCTTGTAGAAAATCTGAATAAACTTACAGATGAGTACACTGGCTGCCTTCAAAAAGATCTAAAATAGCTCAAAGTTCTATCGGAAGCTGTGAAAGCTTCTCCTGCTTCAGGTCAACCTTTTTTTTCTCTTTTGGATGATTCTCTTATAAGATCCATAATCATGGAAGAGCATCAGAATTCCTTAAGTGTCTTGGATCTATCTTCTTTTTCAGACATGGTTAATAATAGTGATCGAGCATTGGACTTGGTTAGAATTCATTCTAAGATAACTAATGATGCTCAACAAGAGATCACTAAGAAATATATTTTTATCTCACTCCTATTTTCTCCAAAAGGGATACGACATATCACTTTAGATATCTTGTGGAAAACCTGAAAATTCCTCCTATAACTTATGCTTTTATAGCTCATGTTGAGAAACATACAGAGTTCCCCAGATTATTGGACAAATTCATGGAGAAAGGATGATTTTGAAAAGGCTATGAAATATGTTGGTGAAATAATTACTGATTTCATCAATATTTTGATTACATATCTTCATGTGCAGAGTACTGCTATAGTTTCTCCAGCTGCTACACCCCTTAGACCTTGTCTACCTGCCTTACCCTCAACTGCCATGTTAGTCAGCCAAGCTCTTACTCAGATCCGACCAGTCATTCCTGACCAACCACAACCTAGATCTTCTACTGCTCCTACTTTGGCTCCATATGTTTTTGAAGGTCTACCCTTACCCTCTTTTCTACCACATCTATGCCTTCTTCTACTTCAGTACCAGCTCCTGCTACTGCTAAAGGCAAAGAAAAGGTGGATCCATGAAGATTAGAGAGACTGTTTTCTTTCTTTTTGATGGGATGTCATTTCTTGATTCCTAGTTATTTTTCTCTTGTATGATATATTCTGAACCCTTTTTAATGAAAAATGCATTGTTTCATTTCATTTTCTCTACTTTTTGATAATCCCAAAAGGGGGAGAAAATTTACAAGCATCAATACTATTTGAGATATGCTATGTTGCATTTCATTTATATTTTGACTATAAATGATTTGTGATCATCAAAAGGGGATATTATTGGAAACCTCGTGTATTAATCATGTTTTAATGATCACAAATACTATAAATGTTAATTAATCTCAATCTTAATTACATATCTTTCTAATGATCTTCAAGTCTTATGATGTTATTTAATCTATTATTTACAAGTCTTATGTATGACCACAATTCTCACTTATATTATCAAGCCTTTGTATTTATGATTCAAGTTCTCTTACTCTCTAATGATTAAACTTAATCCATATTCTGCATATGGCTATCTAAGTCCAAATACAGATATTTGTCTAAGTATAGAGACACCATGATGTTTGACACAGCTAGACACACTGTCTACAAGACATAGTTACAGTCACCCAAACACAGTGAAGGACACAACGTGACCAAGACAGCGTGAATGAAACACCGTGACCGAAACTCCATGAGCTAATCACCGTGACTGAGACACCGTGAATCACTTACCATGAAGCACTTACCGTGAACCACATACCATGAAGACTATACCGTGAAGAAGACACTATTTAAATAATCACTGTGACACTGTTTCTATACTTTTGGTCAATATTATTTATATAATACTAATGGTCATATTGGATGTTATTAATTCAATCAATGTTATTTAATGATAGTTGTTGGCATGTCAAGAAATTATATCTCATACCTATGAAAAGGGAATCATTACTACTTCCAGAACTAGTGGAATATAAGGAATATTGAGATGCAGTACACGTAACAAGTGTAAGTAGTACACGTGCGCAAGTGTGATGATACAAAAAGAAGAACATACATATGCCCGAGAGCACTGTGCTAAACAAAAAGAACAATCCTGATCAAGAAAGAGATTTCAAGACTTTCAAAGAATTCTCATGAGTGCAATCACACACCACTCAAGAGCACACGACGAAACAAGAGATCATTTTCACTCCTGTAGAACTCAAGCTGAACTACGACACTCTGCTTTTCAACAGAAAAATCAGAGAAGTAATAAGAAGAAATTCTGCTGAATCCAACGAGTCTAGAGCTGCATTACTAATCACTAGAGCTTTCTAAACTCTTATCTATTCTATCAAAGTGATTTGTTTATTTAAATTCGAGCAGTGTGGTGTACTCTGTATATCTCACACACACACTGTCTCCTTCACTGAACTGGAGGATATCAAAATCCTCACTCCAAAACTCTTAACTCTTGTTTACCCACAACAACTGTGGAAGAGGTCCTTGTATGGACTGATCTCTATTTTGTTTCCCACGAAGAATAGTGGTAGAGGTCCTCGCGTGGCCCGGTCAGTTGTGTAAACTGTTTTTAACCCTGATCCAGGGTGTAGATCAAATTTATAAAAATTTTAGAGGACTAAGCCTTGGCTTGAGACTGAACCTCTTGTTACATCTGTTGTGCATCTTTAGTTTATTTTTAAAGTATACTACACATATATTTTATTCTCCACTGCTATTACTTTAAAATAAAAAAGTATTTTAAAACTATTTTTATAGTTAAATTAGCATGTGTTTACACTTATTGTAAATTAGTATGTTATCTTCCATAGTTAGTTTGATCTTGTGGTCAAATTAACTAAGACCTAATCAATCATTGAGAAGCTATGTGAACCTTTACAATCTGTATAAATTCAGTACATTTTAACTTGTTTTATAAATTGGGTGATTTTAAATAGACAATATTTCAATAGAAATTTTAATTTGAAGTCAATTCACCCCCTCTTGAGTATCCACTCTGACCAACATGAGAAACTCACACATTCATATTCAAGAAATATCTCAAATAAAACATGGTGGTTCATGTTATGAAAACAACTAAAAGTTCTTGAGTCAACCATTTCAATAATTTTTATTTATCATAAACATTAATAAATCTAAAATATATGTAACTTCATGTATCAGTGATAATAAAATCATTTTAAATAATTTAGTTAAATCCTTATACTGATACCTCCATAAAACATTAGGAAATTTATTTCATAATTTTCTTTCAGACCATGATTTTTTGAGGTTCTCAAAATATGGATTTGTTAATGAAAATTATACTTCCAGGATATTTTTGGAAACACCCTTTTGGTTGTAATTTTCATTTTAATTAATTGGAGACCCGTAGTAAAAAAATATCAAGAATATTTAAATGAACATAATCATGTTAAAAAAAATTAATGTAGTAATATGCCACCACACAATTATATGTACCCACTAAAAGTGGATAATTTCACTTTAAGAAACCATCCACATATAGCAAAATCCTACCCCATGGGGTTGAGAACTAAGGCATATAAGTATAAAGGAATACAATGAGGGTCCCATCATTCTATCTTGGGTCTATTTAGGTGCAACCCAATAGTAGTTAGTTTCCTATAGAATTCAAAATACCCTTAGTTGGTTTATGTCATAAGAATAAAATTCTTAAACTAGACATTAATAACCAAGTAAAGTGTATCTAGAATCAGTTATATGCATCATCATACCCAATTTATAATGGTAAATTCATATATATTTTATAGATGAAACACAATTTAATTGAATATTGTAATATTTTTTCTGAATTAACAATATCCAACCCATTTCATTGAAATTTGAATACATCCATTTAATATATATATATATATCATGGTCTTGTAAGATTAATTATCATTCTCATGATATAACAATATTTTCATTATAAGTTATAATTTGAATTCATGTAATTGAAAACTGTTTTTATCCTTATGTCACAGAATACAACAAATCCATATGTGATGGTTTGATTATATGAGACAACCCTCCCAATTTATAAAGGCCTGTAAACATTATAAATTTCAGTTGACATCAGTTTAACTTCAACCACCAATGTCTCATCCCATGAATCCAATAGTACACAGCACAAAAATTTGATAAATGGTTAATTACAGTTCCACAGTAAATCTATATGAGACCAAACTAAATAGATTGATGCATAGACCATAAAAACAAATTCTACATCATAATATAATAAGGCATTCTATCATGGGGAAAAAAATACAAGAATGATGTGATGAAATCACTGAAGTTTGTAATAAAAATTAACATGTTAAATGTATTGTGAATCTTGTATTCCTAAAATGATGTACGAATAGACCTAATCACATGTTATACCAGGAGAAGTGGAAAATCTGATAAACCATAAACCAATGTATGTGCATCAATCCCTCAAGGTGAAATGACAATAAATTCTAATAACAATAAAAAACATAACAAAAACCCTAATGACATGATCTTTGCCCGATGTGTGGGTTGGATGGACCCATACACGAGATATTTACAATGTTATGACATGTATCTAATCTTATATATACCATACCAAAATTGTAAGATGATGTAAAAGATACTTTGATACCACATTTAACATCCCTACTCGGATCACTCAATAACATTAGTTGAACTAGTTCTCCACATGGCCTGATGCATGCATCCTTATACACCAGAGGCTTTTGACTAGCATTGAAGGTATATTTGTGGTATAATTTGGGTTGCATACCCTTTATAAAAAACATACAAAATTTTCATTAAATTACAAAAAATAAGTAGTGGAATATAATAATAACTAACAAGAATACATAAATAGATAACATATGTACTGCTAGATAAACATCAATGCATAAACATGAAGAGTCATAAATACAAAATAGTCATCATAAAATAAGTAATACATATGATATGATGATAATGAAAATAGAATAAATAAAAGACCCAAATCTAGTAGGCTTCTTGAGTATATTCTTGTCCCCCATCACTATATCAAGTCCTAGTCCATAATGTAAGAAACAATAAGTCACACAATCCAAGTCATTTCATATAGTCCTGAGAACATTTTGGGTACCAAATAGTGGCCCAAACATGATTGTTGACGCTCCTTTCGTCACGGAATCTAAAGTTCGGAAAAGGGAATATCTGAGCTCAAAGTGATTAATCCTTTGAAGAAACATCAAAAATCGACAAAGGGATGAAAAAGGAGAACATTGCCCAGAGGTAGCGCAAGTTCCCTCTTGGTCACGCAAGTATACTTGCGCGCCGCCTCAACACTTGCGCGACCCCTCATGGTCGTGCAAGGGACTTGCGCGACAGATCTGGTAACCGCCCAGTAACCGCCCGGGGTCTTCTTTTGCCTATAAATAGACCCTGTGGGCCCCCCATTCGAGAGGATCTCTTTCCAGAAACTCGGATCAAAGCTCCCGACGCTCAAGTCTCTTCTCAAAGCTTCCGGAACACTTCTAGGGTAATTTCTTACCTAGAATGGAAGATCTAAAGAGAAGAAGGAAGGCCCAAGTGTTGAAACTTATCAAACACTTGCGCGCCAACTTAATTCCTTCAATATAACTTGCGCGTCCCTTCTCTGGAAGAACCTCAAGAGGATGGGAAAGGGTTTAATAAAGAGTCGCTCAAGTAATTCAACTCTGGTTGAAAATCGCGCAAGTATCCCTCATGTCGCGCAAGTATACTTGCGCGACCAACACTTGCGCGCCGACGCAGGACTTGCGCGACCTTCATGACTTGCGCGCCCCTAGCTTTTTGGGTGCCCATCTTGCCCATTTTTACCCCTCATAAGCCATTTCACCCTTCCTATTCAAGATTCAGTCTTCAAGATACTCTTCAAAAGCCATTTATGGCATGATTTCTTGATTTGACATCCTTATCTGAAAGGAATTCTGTGAAATACCTCTCAAACACCCAGTGATTTAAACATCTTTATGTCACCAAAGATTGAGAGTTCATTGATTTCAACCTCATCCTTTAAGATGAGAGAATCCTAACCTGGGTCTCCTTTTCAGGAATAAAGACTCAGTCATAACCTTGGGCTTCCTTTTCAGGAGTAAGCCCCAAGTCCCCTAACCTAGGCTTCCTTCTCAGGAATAAGTCCTAGTCATAAATCTTGGGCATCTTTCTTAAGAATAAGCCCCAATCAAGTCCTTTAATCTTGGGCATCCTCCTCAGGAGTAAGCCCCAAACCTTAATCCCTAACCTGGGTCTCCTTTTCAGGAATAAAGACTCAGTCATAACCTTGGGCTTCCTTTTCAGGAGTAAGCCCCAAATCCCCTAACCTAGGCTTCCTTCTCAGGAATAAGTCCTAGTCATAAATCTTGGGCATCCTTCTTAAGAGTAAGCCCCAAGTCTCTTAAAATTTCTCTTAACCAGTCACAAATTTTCTTTGATTTGGGTTTCCTTTTCAGGAATAAAACCCAATCATAAGTCCCCTCCTAACTTGGGCATCCTCCTTAGGAGTAAGCCCCAAGATTAGAGTATCCAAATCTCCATGAAGCACATATAACTTTGTGGACCCTGTTCTTGGATTTTCTCCCTAAAAGTAAATCCTAAACCTTCGCCTATCTGGGCAGTCATCTATACATAAGCCCCAAAACAAAATTCTTATGATTGCATCTTTTACGGCTCAATGGTCTAAATCTTACCAATACCTCTTGTTTCTCACACCGAGCATGACTCACGTGAGCTTAGAGTGTAAAAGTAATTATGACATTCATCTTTGAGCCATCAATCATAAAACATCATATCCCATTCCTCGAACTACGTGGGTTCTGATTCCTTTTTTCAAAAACAAAGGATACGTAGGTAGCCCATTTATGGGTTCGATCCCAACATTGAAATAATCTCTGTCCTTCTGAATGACGATAAACTTCAAGTGCCCCACTGAGTGGCTTTAAAACCAGCCTGGTCATCAAAATGACCAAGATAATTTTATATAAATGTTTTGAAGGATACCATTGACCAAGAATCTCTAAACAAATATAGATGATTCTATATTGATGAAGAACCTCGAATACATATAAAAGATTCTCTAAATTTCTTGCATATTTAATCATTGATTGTTAAAACTAAAGGAAAGCTCATTTTATACTTGGTAATGTAATAAGGATTCACGAACTTAACTTAAATCTATAAAGAGAGTCCCGGAGTAGACAATAATTCCCCTCAAAAAGGTGTGATGAGTCCGACCTCCCATCCTCTCGACCAATGCAAATTCCTAAGCCTCATTAGCCCACAAGCTAATGAGCGCCTGCCTTTGGAAAGTAGGTCCAAACGGATGTGGAATCATTGGATGTTTCCGGTTCTACGAACAAACCTGTTAGAAACTGATCGGAACGTTTGAATCTCCCGTCCAGGAGGTCATCCCCGGATTCCGCGCGAAACAAAAATGGTGAACCCGACGTGAATCCTTAACCAAGTTAAAGTGATGTTCTTCTTATCTGTTAGGCCCTTTGGGCCAACAAGGTAATCATTGACATGTGCTCATCCAAAAGATGCAGTGGCCGGATTCATCTTGATTATGTCTGTTACATGGAACAGGCACTCTTTTTTTCAAGATCTTCTACAAAAATGGCTTTCCTTAAATTCACCCCTGTGAATACTGCTGCTGGGAACACCTCTACTGTGAGGTCTGCTGCTGTGAAAACCAATGCTGCTACTCCTGCTGGAACGTCATCCGCTCTGAGGATGACATCACCAACTCAGCGTCTTCAACGCTGTGTTTCTAATGCACTGGTTAAGGAGTACCGTCGCAACGGTACTATCCCAACTCTGGAGGCCGCTCGTCAAGCCCTCCAAGTTAACAATTCTACCTGGTTGTCCGGACAAAGGCGACCAGCAATCAAGAAGCAGGCGGTGCTGACTACCGTCTCCAACCGTTTCGGGTCGTTATCCCCGGAACGCAATTTCCATTCACTCCCTTACTCCGAGGAAGTGAATGAGCAGGTCCCGCAGGACCTTAATTCAAAAAGACAGGAGTCCTTCTCAAGGGCTCCCATCAACAATCGCCGCCAGACTCGTGCGGTAGTGCGCCCTCAACATGATGAGGGTACCGACTCCAGTCGTTCAGCTCAGGTTCCTCGAACCCGAGCAGGCAAGATGAATCGCCAGAGACGGAACCCGGTTAACAATAGGCAGGTTGTCATCCCTGTCATCTCCGGAGAAGTCCACCAACCTAACTTGGTGGCAAATAACGAGCAGGCATACACACCTGTTCGTTTTAATCCCTCTGTCCAGCAGACTCGTCTGGCAGCATCAAGCCGATCCCGCCAGGCAATTCCGGCGGAGTACCATAGGCAGGAACATACACCTGCTTATACATCAGCAGTTAGTCAGCAGGCTCGTCTGACTACATATGATGGATCTCGTCAACAGCATTTGGCGAAGTGTAATCAGCAGGCACATACACCTGCTAATACTAATCAATCCTACCAACAGTCTCGTTTGGTAGCGCACGGAGAAGTCAGTCGGAAAGCCCCGACGACAAACAGGAGGCAGACTAAACTCTCTGCCTCCACACTTGAGTACTGTCAGGATTCACTGACAGGAAAAGGAGGACAGGAGCAGGCACATACACCTACTCCAAGCCCGGAATGGACGTATATCCATGTTTCGGCGGCTGAAGTCACCAAACATATTTTGTCAATGGTGAAAGAGCAGAAGCAAATTCCTGCTCATATTCTGGATGCTTTCCAGGATATCATAACAGCTTCAGCATCATCTCAGGGACAGACACATAAATCTATCCCTAGCAGTGGAGTGACAC
Organism: Viscum album; assembly: GCA_963277665.1. Taxonomy (NCBI): domain Eukaryota; kingdom Viridiplantae; phylum Streptophyta; class Magnoliopsida; order Santalales; family Viscaceae; genus Viscum; species Viscum album. The sequence goes on along the minus strand of OY728141.1, from coordinate 43,835,361 downwards.
ATCAACAATTAACTCCGGAACAGACACACACATCTGTTCCAGTCCAAGAGGGTTGTGGGGCCTACTCCCCCATATCATATGGGCAACCAAGTCAGGCACATACACCTGATTTGAGCGATGATCGTCATCCTAACCTGACCATCTTTCCTGATCAGGCACATACACCTTCTCAGAGCAATCACTTTCGTCATCAAGTGATTTCTAAAGCGAGTAAGAAGGCATCTAAGAAAAAGATCTGCCCAGCACAGTCAGGAGATCAAAGGCCAATCTGAAACAAGGCCTTGCTCGATGCTGGAGTTCTTGAAGCCCTCAGACATTTATCTGTCGGAATTCAAGATTCTACTCCCTCAGTTCCCAATAATAGGAACATTAATCCCGAAGGTCTTCAACAGACACTTCCTCATGAAGACTTGCTTCATGAAAATTCGGTCAATCTTGAAGTTTCTTCTTCAGATGAGAACCACAGGAACCCTCTGTGTGGTCAGAAGACCAAGGAGCAAGAGATTTCATCTTTTGCTGTAACCCATCATGAAGGTCCTCCTCATGGTGATGAACTTCGCTGCGAAAGTCCTCTCCGCAGTAGTGATTCACATTGTCTCGAAAATTCTTCAGAAGGCAATGTAGTGACGAGAAAGCCCTCCTATCTCGAGGCACTTGCAAACGTAAAACCAGTCATGTCTGAAGTTTTACTATCGACAGGTGAAACTCTTTCTCCATCAGAAGATAGCTTGGGGTTCAGGTTATTCTCCGAACCTTCCCTGGGTCATTCATCTTCCAGCATGAATAGTGATTCCTCTACCAATCTTGTTGAATCCGATGAAGCAACAAGGAAACACCAACTCTGGTCCAAACAGGTAGAAGAATCTTCATTTAATGATAAAGAGGAAATGTTGAACATGAGGAAAAACTGGCAAAAGGTGAAGTACCAGTCATGTTTTGGCCTTTGGCTGATTCACAGTATGAAATTCCAAAGATGTTGACGGATGATGGAATCCATGATATTCGTCTTAACATATGGAAAACTCTTTGTCAATTAAAGAAGAAGGTATTATCTTACGATGAATATGAAAATCATCTTAAGATAATAGAAGGGTTACAACGCCAGATTGATTTGGCATCTCTATCAGTCTCTCGGTATCCGAAGGCTGAAAAGCAACAGAGAACACTTCAACGTTCATGCCTTGGCGCACTAAGAAGGTTGCGTCAGTTAATTTCCAATGCTCCATCTAATGTTCATATCAGAGGATGGGGTATTCACGGAGCACTACATTTCACAGTGCTTTCCGGTCAGCAAAGCCCGCCGAAAATGGTCTCATGCAATGTTATTGCCCATGGACGGCCACAGTCAATGGGCTTTGTTCATAATCAAAATCTTGCTCGAGATCAAGCTTCAACTAGTTTCTCTCAAAGTCAAGTATATAGAGAACAGGTTGTTGAATTGCTCCTACATCAAGCAGGCGAGAATATTGCGCAAGCCTCTCGTCTGGAGCAAACACGTCATCAAATGACAGAAGTTTCGGAAATCATCCAACGGTCTGTTGAACCAGGTGATAAAAGTGGATACAGGTTAATGCATCCAGCTAATTTCCGAACTAAGATTCGCAAGATCAAGAGGGATTTCAAGAAGATCTCAGACATAGCATGTCAAGAGACACCCCAGCTTTCCAGACTGGGGACTTCTCTAACCCAACCCTCAGAGTCAACAAATGGGATTCGAGGAGTTGAGCGGAAGCAGCAGGAAGATCCCCAGTCCACCGGACTGGGGACTTTTTCAAATCCTCAATCCCTCCCTCAGAGAAAGTCAGTATTCTCTCGATTAGGGAAGAAGTCTCAAGAGGAACGAAGAGCCAAGCTATCAAGAGATTCTCTCCAAGTGACGGTTTACAAAGAAATTCCTGAGGGATCAAGTCAACGGAATTCCATGTTTCATCATGGACATGGAAGAAGACAATATCACAGAAATGTTGATAGAAAGGATTCTATGAAATATGCATCCATTAATGTCATCACAGCCGTTGCTGCTGATTCACCAGATGAGGCTCAATCAGAGTGATCAGACGAAGAGGTTCCTGCTCAAGAAGTTGCGCACACAGACCTAAATGAAGAAGGTGTGCACACACGTAATCAAAGGCTTACCCAAAATCTGGGTATTCCTTCAAGTAACCCACTTCCCCCTCTCCGAAAAAGATTCAATAAGGAGAAAGGAAAGAATCAGGTTACTTCTCACCCTTCCTCTGAAGGAGGTCAATCGCTCTCATTAGAGCAAAGATTTGCACAACAGGAGGAAGAAATGAAAGAATTAAGAAGGTTGAATGCAGAGCTACTTCAGAATAGTCTTCTTCTTAAGAATGCTGAAGTCCAACAGCCGAAAGAATTCGTTGTAACTACTGAGATGAATCAGGAATATCCTCCTTTATCAGTACACCCACAGAGGTCTAATCCTACGGGTCAAACGCAACAACGGTTGGCAGCACTACCATTAGTTGCAGCACCAACCTCCACGGCTGTCCAAGCTCCATTCATTGCACCTACCCAAAACCAAGTTCAACCTGACATTTCTCAAAAGTTAATAACTACTATTGAGTCATTAACAGCTCGGTTAGAAACTATGGAAGGGAAACGGGCGCAAGTTCAACCTGAAAAGAAAGTTTACCCTGAATGGGTAGATTCAATTTCTCCTCCATCCAGTTTTGGAAACCCTATTTTCCCTACTTTTAATGGATCAGGTGACCCTGAACAACATTTGACGCATTACGTATCTTGTTGTGATCCTATGATGGGAACTCCAGAGCAACAAGAAGCAGTGAAACTCAGATGCTTCGTGCGAACCTTGCAAGGACCAGCTTTTGTCTGGTATACAAGCTTGAAATCCCGGTCAGTCATCGGATGGGAGGATCTTCGTCAAAAATTCCTTCTTCAGTTCAGCTCAACTTTGCCAAAAACGACAGTTTTCGATCTTACAAACTGCAAGCAAAGGGAGAATGAAAGAGTCTCTGATTTCATTGCTCGTTGGAAGGGATTAACGTATTCCTTGAGTTTATCACTCCCTCAGGAGGAATTATTGCCAATCTGTGTGGCAAATTTGCGTGACGAATTACGCACGCCATTGATCCCTGTGAAATACACAGGAGGGTTTCGAGACCTTACTTCAATCGCTCAACAGATTGAAGATTCCCTTATGCAGGCTAAGGTTAAATCTCGTGTAATTCCATCAGCTCCAGGAAGAAGAATGGGTAAAGCAGAAACTGCTACAGTTATTCTTAAACAGGCACCTGTACCTATTTCTACTTCAAAACCTTCATCTTCTCGAAGGGCTCCACCTCCTGAACGCCAACAACAAAGGCTGTTTCGTCCAAATGATCAAAAAGATCAACGACGAAAACAATTTGAGGATATGAAGAGTAAAACATACTCTTTCCGAAGTGAGCAAGTTCCTGGTTACTTCATTTCAGCTCTGGAAAATAATTTGGTTCAATTACCAGTGCCGAAGAGACCAAACAAGGAAGGAGATGAAGACCGTCCCAATTATTGTCCCTTTCATCAAATGTTGGGACATCCCATCCAGGAGTGTTTTGTCTTTAAAGACCTCCTACAAAAGATGGTCGACTTGGGACAAGTCAAATTGAAGGGTTCTTCAGCTCATGTAGCATGTATTACCGCTACAGATCCAGAGGAAGGAGGCGAGTGGCAGGAAGTCAAAAGCAAAACTGCGAAAAAATATGATGATTGGATGGTCAGAAAGACAATCAATCGGACCCATTCCATTTTGCGAACACAATTGAAGAAGCCAATTGTGTCTCCTACAAAAGCTGCAGTAAAGCCTCCATCAAAAGACAAATCCTCAAAAGGGCAGAATAATTCAAAGAAGAAAGAGGAATCAGAAGAAGATGAGTATGCATCAAAGCCTAAATTGTCTTTAAATCTGGCAGATTTCATGCCATCTACTTCAAAGTCACGGGCACCGTCCCACCAAACGGCACAGCCTAAACAGGCAAACTTGGCAGAGTCTTTATCAGACGAAGAATTGATCTTTGGTTCTGTTAATATGATTCAATTAACAGATTCATATTCCAGTCTTGATGAGCCTGAATTCCCTGTATCAAATAAAGGAACCCGAGGAAGTTCTAGAGGTTCAGGATATAGGGGAAGACGTGGATCTTTCCGAAGCCACTACTCTAATTCTACCCCTGCTAGCACTGTATATGCAGCAGAAACTCGTGGTAGAGCCCTTCAGCGAGCTCAAAATGAACAAGCAAGTTCTTCTGCCAATGGCCAACTCAGCTTCGGCACAGTTATTTTGGAAGACCGATTAAATGTTCCATCTTCTTTATCTCAGCAAGTAAATGGATCTAATCAGTCTAATTTTCCAAAACCAAAGATGTTGCCAACTTCAATACAAGAGGCATCAGCTTCCAAAGCATCTGCTTCCAAGATACCTGCTAAACCGCATATTCCTATTGGGAAACGCAGGCCTCTAGATCAAAAGTATGATATATTGAAACACTTGTCCCAAGTACCAGCCAAATTATCAATTTTAGATGCTTTGAATCTATCAAAAGATCTTCGGGAAGCACTCATCGAAGCTTTGTCAAGTCCTCAGGAGTTTGAAGCTGAAATTTATCACATAGAGAATAATCCTGCAGAATGCCATGCAGTGATATCTTTTACTGATAAAGATGAAGATGATGTTGTGCATGGGCACATAAAACCTTTGTACCTATCTGGAAAAGTCAATGGTATAGATGTTCGAAGAGCTTTTATTGACAATGGTTCAGGAGTCAACCTCATGCCCATTCGCACACTTCGTCGATTGGGCCTCACGGAATCTGATTTATCTCCTTCTACCATGATGTTGCAAGGATATGATAAAAATGAACAAGAACCACTGGGAGAAGTTACGCTCAGAACTCAGTTTGGAGATCTTGTTTCCAATTCAGATTTCATGATTGTTGATCAAGACTCAGCTTTCAATATCTTGCTTGGAAGACCCTGGTAACATCAGCATGCAGCTATTCCGTCATCATACCATCAATGTCTCAAATACTGTTTCGATGGTCAAGTTGGAACATTATATGGTGATAAGGCCTCGTTCAAAACATGTGAGTCTCAATACATTGAGGCGGAATTTTATCACATGAAGGGAAGAGAAAAATCTACAATGAAGGAAATTACCAAAGTTAATGCTCCATATGGTTTGGAAAAAATTCCAATAAATCCATTTTCACATGTGAGTACAGATTATGTGTTACCTATCTGTCAAATTGACAAAATAGGCCCAAATCAAAATACTCTTATGGAAAGATCCATAATGTCAATTACGGCAATCGAGCCAGACAACATGGGAGAAATTGGTAACTTACCAAGCAATGATGAAAGCATAAGTGGTGACGTTTTCATTTCATCTGCTGAAATCCAACAAGTCTATACTTCGCTAATCAGGACAGAAGAAGTTATAGCAACACCAGAGGTGAATGTTGATGTCGATTCTCAATCCATCATCTCCTCTTTATTTCCCAAAGAAGACCCTTTTTCATCAATAGGGTCGGAAATGGAAGCTTCTTCTTCAAAATGTGAAAATTTTGACATCTCTTATGATCATGAGAATTTCTTTTTTTCATCTACTTTTCAAGTAGAAACGGAAGATATAACACATGATGAAGAGGAAGAGGAAGATCTTAGAGATGCTCCTCCAGCATTTGAAGAGGGTATCTCTACCACTGTGGATGAACTCAGAGAAGTAAATCTGGGTACGGAGAAAGATCCACGCCCCACTTTAATTAGTGCGGCCATGACCCTTGAAGAACAAGAGATGTATATTTCTTTTCTAAAGCAAAATAAAGATATCTTTGCTTGGAATTATACAGAGATGCCTGGCCTTGATCCTGATGTTGCCACCCATCATTTGGGTTTGCCAAAAGAACATCGAGGATTCAATCAAGCCGTGAGAAGAACACACCCAACCTATGCTTCCAAAATCGAGGCTGAAGTGGATAAGCTTATCAAAGCTAACTTCGTCAGAGAAGTTCAATATCCCAAGTGGTTGGCTAATATTGTCCCAGTAAAGAAAAAGAATGGACAAATTAGGGTTTGCATCGATTTCAGAGATCTTAATCGGTATTGTCCCAAAGATGATTTTCCAGTTCTGATTACAGAACTCTTAATTGATGCGACGGCTGGCTATGAAGTACTTTCTTTCATGGATGGATATTCTGGATATAATCAGATCCGAATGGCCCCAGAAGATGAGGAATATACAGCCTTCAGAGCTCCTCAAGGTGTGTTTTGTTACCGGGTGATGCCCTTTGGTTTAAAGAATGCAGGTGCAACATATCAACGCGCCATGCATCGTATCTTCAAACCTTTTCTAGGGAAATTTATTGAATGCTATGTAGATGATTTGGTGGTTAAATCCAAACAACGTTTTGATCACTTGGCTGATTTGGAAATCATATTCCACAAGCTTCGACAACATAATTTGAAGATGAACCCCTTAAAATGTGCTTTTGGGGTAACCTCAGGAAAATTCCTCGGCTTTGTTGTACGCCATCGTGGTATTGAAGTCGATCCTGAGAAGACCAAATCAATCCTTGGTATGTCACCTCCTCAGAATTTGAAAGAATTAAGAGGACTTCAAGGACACTTAGCCTATATTCGGCGTTTCATCGCCAATTTGGCAGGCAAAAGTTTACCTTTTACCAAATTATTGAAGAAAGGAGTCACTTACCAGTGGACTAAAGAATGTCAAGAAGCATTTGATGTTCTCAAGAAATACCTCTTAAGTCCACCAGTACTCATGCCACCTGTTGAGGGTAGACCACTTATCCTCTATGTGACAGCTTTAGAGCGATCATTGGGTGCCTTTCTCGCTCAAAAGAATGATGCTGGGAAAGAAAATAGTCTCTACTATCTCAGTAGAACTATGCTTGAAGCAGAAACCCGGTATTCGAGTATTGAAAAATGCTACCTAGCATTAATCTTTGCAGTTCAGAAATTGAGACACTACCTGCAACATCACGAAGTCCAATTGGTATCTCGTAATAATCCACTCAAATTCATCCTTAGTCGTCCAATGCTTACAGGACGTCTGGCAAGGTGGGCGGTTATTTTACAGCAGTTCGACATCCAGTATGTGTCTCAAAAGGCAATTAAGGGCCAAGCTCTGGCTGATTTCCTGGCTGAACACCCTTCAGTGGAAGACACGTATTCAGATATCGAACTCCCTGATGAGGAAGTTTTTTATATTCAAGAGAATCCTCAAACATGGGAAATGTATTTTGATGGTGCTTCTAGAAGTCCAACAGGGAAGAAAATGGAAAATCCTAAATTCAACAAAGTTGGTTTAGGAATTGTGCTCATTTCTCCAGATAAGGCAGTGTTACCTTATTCCTTTTTGTTGTGGGAAGGTGGTACCAATAATGAAGCTGAATACCAAGCTCTCATTGCAGGCTTGGAGTTAGCGCTTCAAGCACAAGTGAATCACTTAAAGGTGAAAGGTGATTCAGACCTGGTAATCAAACAAGTCAATGGGGATTATGCCATCAGAAAAGAAGAATTAATCCCTTTGTATGATTACGTCAGAGAGTTAATGTCGGAATTCCCTTCAGAACCGACATTTTCTTATGTCCCAAGATCACAAAATTCTCAAGCTGATGCACTGGCTAATATAGCCACAGCTTTAGCAGATCCAAATCGGGACGAGACAACCATCTGTATTGCCCACCGTTGTGCAATTTCACCTTATGTTCAAGTCAGAACAGAGGAAATTAATGAAATTAGTCCCATTCCTGAACCATATGGTCATACTACAGGATGGATGTCACCTATCAGGGAATACCTTCAAAATGGAACACTTCCACCTGATAGAGCCGAGAGAGAACAAATTCGGCGACGTGTGGTCAATTTTACTCTTTATGATGGTCCAAACCACCTCGAGAAAATTCTCTACAAACGTGGTTTTGATGGAGTTCTCTTTAGATGTATTGATGGTGAAGAGACAATGGCTGTCATAAAAGAAGTGCATGCAGGAGTCTGTGGTGCCCACCAGTCTGGACATAGATTGTCTGATCAAATTCGAAGGCTTGGATACTTCTGGCCTTCAATGATACAAGATTGTGTTAATTTCACAAAGAAGTATCATTCATGCCAAGTATATGCCAATTTCATTCATCAACCTCCAGAGTTGCTTCATACAGCTAAATACTCATGGCCATTTTCCACATGGGGAATGGATGTGGTGGGACCTTACCCTTCAGCTACGGCCAAATAGTTTAAGTACATTCTTACTGCTACTGATTTCTTTTCCAAATGGGAAGAGGCAGTACCTCTCAAAGAAGTCAGTTCTAAATGCATTGTTAGCTTCATCAAGTCTAACATCATTACTAGATTTGGTGTCCCTCATACCATATTGACAGACAACGGCACCAACTTCTGTTCTTCTGAGGTAAAGAGATTGTATCAAGAATACAACATTAAGTCCAACCATTCATCTCGATATCATGCAGCGGCTAATGGTCAGATAGAGGCCTTCAACAAGACTCTTTCAAATATACTGCAAAAGATGGTGGATAAAGATAAGAGGTCATGGCCTGATAAACTCTATCATGCTTTATGGGCTTATCGGACTACCACTCGCAATGCAACGCGGTCTACTCCATATTCATTGGTATATGGAACAGAAGCAGTCTTGCCAATTGAAGTTCAATTGCCCTCACTCAGAATAGCCATTTGTGATCAGTTATCAACAGATGAGCAATCCCAAAAGCGATTGAATGAATTGGAACAGTTAGATGATAAAAGATTGTGCACTTTGCACCACTTGGAAATCTATCAGAATCGAATAGCACGAGCTTTTAACAAAAAAGTTCGTCTTCGTTAATTCATTCAGGGAGAATTGGTATTGGTTCTCAGAACACCAATGATACCAGGAAAGAAACCTCCCAAGCTTGAACCAAAATGGGAAGGGCCTTATTCAGTACATAAGGTCTATTCCAATGGAGCGTATTCTCTGATTTCAATGGATGGAGAACACATCACGACTCCAACTAATGCCAGATTTCTGAAGAAGTATTTTGTATAAACACAAAATATTGTTCCCAGAACCAAGACTCTTACAATTGGTTCATACACCAAGGTCCGGTATGACCTTAAACTACACCAAGGTCCGGTATGAACTTAAACTACACCAAGGTCCGGTATGACCTTAAACTACACAATGGTCCAGTATGACCTTAAACTACAACTTCGTCCAACATGACGTTAAACTGTGTCACCTTCAATGTCCGAGATGACATTAAACTAAATTTTGTCCCTGCAACATGACATTAAACTGTGCAGCACCAATAGTCCTAACTGCAAGACTTTAAATTGCATAGTCCCTGATTTTGTCCTGTATGACAATAAACTGTATAGAAGTTCCTATATTTTGCCCGAGATGACATTAAACTATATTTTGTCCTAGCGACATGACATTAAACTGTGTGGCACTTTCATCGTCCAGCATGACGTTAAACTGTGTTAAGTCCCTTATTGTCCTACATGACACTAAACTGTATTCTGTCCGAGATGACATTAAACTATATTGTGTCCTAGCAACATGACATTAAACTGTGTGGCACTTCCAACGTCCAGCATGACGATAAACTGTAAAAAGATCAGAACTGATATCCTCATATTGATTCACCTTAGTCTTAGCTACATGACTTTAAACTGTACAGCATCAGTTCGTCCTTTCTATATGACGCTAAAACTATACAGCAATGGTCCAGTATGACTTTAAACTGCAACTTCGTCCCACACGACATTAAAACTGTGAAAAAGTTCCATACACAAAGGTCCGGTATGACCTTAAACTACACCAAGGTCCGGTATGACCTTAAACTACACCAAGGTCCAGTATGACCTTAAACTACAACTTCGTCCAACATGACATTAAACTGTGTCACATATTCTGTCCGAGATGACATTAAACTATAATACGTCCAGCATGACGATAAACTGTACGGTCCATGCATATGACCTTAAACTATTCGCACTTATGTCCCTGCAACATGACACTAAACTATGCAGCACCAATAGTCCTAACTACAAGACTTTAAACTGCATAGTCCCTGATTTTGTCCTACATGACAATAAACTGTAGTAGAAGTTCCTATATTGTGTCCTAGCAACATGACATTAAACTGTGTGGCACTTCCAACGTCCAGCATGACGATAAACTGTAAAAAGTCCCTCACGTCCGGAAAGACGTTAAACTATATAATCATCAAAAGTCCAGCATGACATTAAAACTGCACAGTTCCCCTTTTCGTCCAATATGACGTTAAACTATATTGTCCCCATCGTCTTAACTACATGACGCTAAACTGTACAGAAAGTCCTTTTTTTGATGTCCTACATGACATTAAACTGTACATCGTTAAGGTTGTTATTACCTCTTGTTTCTCACACCGAGTATGACTCACGTGAGCTTAGAGCGAACATCAACCATAACACTCCCTTTGGGCCACTAACCATGTGTAAGTCCCAACAACATTTTTTTTAGATCATTGTCCACAAGAACAACTTGATCATTAATTCATTCTTTAATTGAACTACACAGACTTTGATCCTTGCCCTCCAGGCTGGGTATGTAGGCAACCTCCCAAAGGTTCAAGCCCAAAAACAATCTCTTCACATTGGTTCACCACCATCTCATATGATGATGATTTGTGAAACCACCCCTGGAATCAATATCTTTACATTGATTCACTTTCGTCCTTGTTATATGACGTTAAACTATACAACACTTTTGTCCAGTACGACAATAAACTACAATATTCTTTGATTTCCTCATTTGAGAAGGAACCATTATTAACATTGATTCTTTTTCAATCATGGTTTTCATTTTCAAAAAGACTACGTACATACATGGTAATGCCTAAAATTTTTATCTTAGGTTAAAACCATCATTGCACTAAAGTCCCTTTTCACCCTTCACATGTACGAACCAAATAGGTACAAAGGGTAGTTTCTAGAACTACGTGGACTTGATTCCCATCTTTATGGGATACGTAGGAACATTCGAGTGTCCCTCGAATCCAGTCCCAAGTCTTTTGGGCCTAACCCCAAATTTCACTTTCAATCCCTTGGCTGAAAAGTCCTCATGAAAACACACACTGTGTATTCATTATTATGGTCCGAATTCTTTGACCCCAAAAACTAAGATCACTCATCCTTTCGTCCTGCACGACGTTAAACTGCATTTCAAGAATTACGTATGGCTTGATTCTCATTCTTATGAGATACGTAGTGAAGTCCAAGATTCAATTCAGGACCCATCCACAACATGATTATGGTTTTCATTGACCTATGTATCTCTATATACATTGGAAAATACCCATCTTTATGTATTATAATCCTAACCTTAAATATTTTCAGATCTTCATAACCCTTTTCATGACTTATAGTCACAAAAATGTCAAACTTCTGATAATTCTTTTGCCTGACTATGCAGCACGTGCCCATAGGTGGCCTTGCATAAACAGTCCACATAACAGACTTGTCAGCCAAGAGATGCTATTTATTTGACCATGCAGCCAATGCCCATAGGTGGCCCTACATGTTTTCAACCCCCTAACGGGTTTGTTAAATAATAGTAACTTCATTCTTGGGAAGAATGCCTCTTTTGTCCTTATTTGTCTTAAACGACAGTATGTAGGGATCCGCAAAAATAGCCATCCTTAACATATTTGTCCCATATCCTTTTTCATGATCTGAAAGTATTCAAGTCTATGGTTTATTCTCCTTCCCTACGTTTGGGTCAGACCTTCGTAGGAGTGATATTCATCCAGTTCTTCGATATTCTTGTTCGGAAATATCCTTTCCATATTCAAGTACCTCTTTCCATACAACAAACTCTATGCTTTAGAAAATTTGAATCTCCATAAACTTTCACTGGCTTTTAGCACTAGGAAAGTAAATTTCTGAGAGTTCTTTTGCCTGACTATGCAGCACGTGCCCATAGGTGGCCTTGCATAAACAGTCCACATAATAGACTTGTCAGCCAAAAGATGCTATTTTATTTGACTATGCAGCCAATGCCCATAGGTGGCCCTGCATATTTCAACCCCCTAACGGGTTTTGTTAAATAATAGTAACTTCATTCTTGGAAACTACTTTTTCTAATGCCCTCTTAGCTCTTTTTCATATCTTTCCTAAGATTCAAATATTCGTAAGTCATAGTTTACATATTTTCTCTCATACTTGAGTATGGTAATTTGTTTTCAGATAAATTATCAAGGAATTGAATCCATTTTAATCCATTTTTCGGTCAAAGCTATTTCGACCTTAAACATTAGCCTCTTTTTGTCCGGCTTGCATGACTTTAAACTGCCCACACAAAAGACAGAGGAACTATGAATAAAAGTCAAAGTTCCAGCTCACTAAATATACATTTTTTGTATGATTTAGCTAATATTGAGCAATTAAAAGATTCAAAGTTTGTAGGGTTATTTGTAAATAATCCTAGTAAAAATCAAACTATGATTACTAGGCCCATTGGCTTAAGTAAATTTGAAGCAGGTAATGAAATAATGCAGGTACAAATGATTGGAGACGAAAGTGTTATCATTGATACACAAGAGTTAGAAGGACATCCACAGAATGGAGTCTCTTCTCTTTTTCAAGAATTACAAGAGGCTTTCAACATAACACTTCATTTGATTTACGGCATCCCGAGCTTCATCAGCAACCACCTGGAATTCATTCATTCAACTGGAAACAAAAAGGAGATGCAGTGATACCAGCTCTTCTTGGAACAATTGTAAAAGGATGTTCTTGAGTGCGGTTTGAGAAAATTTTCTGCTGATCAAACAGTGACTCTGTTTCTGTCCAAGAGACTTGGAAGATGGATACATGGATTTGAGAATGGAGCATTGGAAGTAAAGAGCCATTTGAAGAGAGTACTCTTTTCAGATATTGCTCTAATACCATGTTTGTCTTCTCTCCACCAACCGGTAGTGGAAAACATTTCAGCCCATGGGTTTTCCATTTTTATATCTGCAAGGAAATGGCATGCAAGGAGAATTTGAAAGTTCACACCATTGTTGTTGCTTTTAATGCACATCATAACCGAAATGAAGGAGTAGCAGCGCAGCTGCATTTCAGGTGTATAGTTGTTTGCATTTGGAACATTGACTCCTTGCAAGTGACCATGACCACATAGAGACAGGTAGATGCTCTGTGGGAAATTAAGATGATATTTCTTCAAGTACTTAGCCAAAACTGGAAGAGTGCTGTCGCAGGTGTCATAGTAATCAGGGCCAATGATGTTCATCATGTCATCAATCCGCTTGCTAGCCAGTTCATAAGTCGTTCCAATTCCCTTGGGAACCACTGAATCTGCACAAAAGATGAATAAACTAACTCTTAAATGGGTTTATTTTTCATAAATTTTGTGAAGAAATTTGAAAAAATGGCTAAGGCATTAAGGCGCGCAAGTCTACAAAATGGCGCGCAAGTGATCACGTGTCGCGCTAGTTTTCGTCGCGCAAGTATAAACCGCGCAAGTACGAATACCTTTACAGGAGCGCGACATCAAGGAAAAACAGAGCAGACTTGCGCGGCTTAGGTGACCTGCGCGGCGAGAGCTCGAGAAGGTATGAGGTCCGGAAATCCGGATACTTGTACGGAGGTGAGGCCGTATATTTATAGGCCAGGAGGCCTACCTGCGCGCCATACCAGAGGGTTTAAGGCCTGCGCGACGCAGACTTGCGCGCCTCCCTCTGCGCACTGAAGACTTGCGCGCCGCCCTTTTCCTTTAGAGGGATTCGATTTCCTCAGAGTCAAATCCTCATTTTCTCTCCGGATCCAACTCTGAGGGGGGACTTTTGTTGACGCTCCTTTCGTCACGGAATCTAAAGTTCGGAAAAGGGAATATCTGAGCTCAAAGTGATTAATCCTTTGAAGAAACATCAAAAATCGACAAAGGGATGAAAAAGGAGAACATTGCCCAGAGGTCGCGCAAGTTCCCTCTTGGTCGCGCAAGTATACTTGCGCGCCGCCTCAACACTTGCGCGACCCCTCATGGTCGTGCAAGGGACTTGCGCGACAGATCTGGTAACCGCCCAGTAACCGCCCGGGGTCTTCTTTTGCCTATAAATAGACCCTGTGGGCCCCCCATTCGAGAGGATCTCTTTCCAGAAACTCGGATCAAAGCTCCCAACGCTCATGTCTCTTCTCAAAGCTTCCGGAACACTTCTAAGGTAATTTCTTACCTAGAATGGAAGATCTAAAGAGAAGAAGGAAGGCCCAAGTGTTGAAACTTATCAAACACTTGCGCGCCAACTTAATTCCTTCAATATAACTTGCGCGTCCCTTCTCTGGAAGAACCTCAAGAGGATGGGAAAGGGTTTAATAAAGAGTCGCTCAAGTAATTCAACTCTGGTTGAAAATCGCGCAAGTATCCCTCATGTCGCGCAAGTATACTTGCGCGACCAACACATGCGCGCCGACGCAGGACTTGCGCGACCTTCAAGACTTGCGCGCCCCTAGCTTTTTGGGTGCCCATATTGCCCATTTTTACCCCTCTTAAGCCATTTCACCCTTCCTATTCAAGATTCAGTCTTCAAGATACTCTTCAAAAGCCATTTATGGCATGATTTCTTGATTTGACATCCTTATCTGAAAGGAATTCTGTGAAATACCTCTCAAACACCCAGTGATTTAAACATCTTTATGTCACCAAAGATTGAGAGTTCATTCATTTCAACCTCATCCTTTAAGATGAGAGAATCCTAACCTGGGTCTCCTTTTCAGGAATAAAGACTCAGTCATAACCTTGGGCTTCCTTTTCAGGAGTAAGCCCCAAGTCCCCTAACCTAGGCTTCCTTCTCAGGAATAAGTCCTAGTCATAAATCTTGGGCATCTTTCTTAAGAATAAGCCCCAATCAAGTCCTTTAATCTTGGGCATCCTCCTCAGGAGTAAGCCCCAAACCTTAATCCCTAACCTGGGTCTCCTTTTCAGGAATAAAGACTCAGTCATAACCTTGGGCTTCCTTTTCAGGAGTAAGCCCCAAATCCCCTAACCTAGGCTTCCTTCTCAGGAATAAGTCCTAGTCATAAATCTTGGGCATCCTTCTTAAGAGTAAGCCCCAAGTCTCTTAAAATTTCTCTTAACCAGTCACAAATTTTCTTTGATTTGGGTTTCCTTTTCAGGAATAAAACCCAATCATAAGTCCCCTCCTAACTTGGGCATCCTCCTTAGGAGTAAGCCCCAAGATTAGAGTATTCAAATCTCCATGAAGCACATATAACTTTGTGGACCCTGTTCTTGGATTTTCTCCCTAAAAGTAAATCCTAAACCTTCGCCTATCTGGGCAGTCATCTATACATAATCCCCAAAACAAAATTCTTATGATTGCATCTTTTACGGCTCAATGGTCTAAATCTTACCAATACCTCTTGTTTCTCACACCGAGCATGACTCACGTGAGCTTAGAGTGTAAAAGTAATTATGACATTCATCTTTGAGCCAGCAATCATAAAACATCATATCCCATTCCTCGAACTACGTGGGTTCTGATTCCTTTTTTCAAAAACAAAGGATACGTAGGTAGCCCATTTATGGGTTCGATCCCAACATTGAAATAATCTCTGTCCTTCTGAATGACGATAAACTTCAACTGCCCCACTGAGTGGCTTTAAAACCAGCCTGGTCATCAAAATGACCAAGAGACTTTTATATAAATGTTTTGAAGGATACCATTGACCAAGAATCTCTAAAAAAATATAGATGATTCTATATTGATGAAGAACCTCGAATACATATAAAAGATTCTCTAAATTTCTTGCATATTTAATCATTGATTGTTAAAACTAAAGGAAAGCTCATTTTATACTTGGTAATGTAATAAGGATTCACGAACTTAACTTAAATCTATAAAGAGAGTCCCGGAGTAGACAATAATTCCCCTCAAAAAGGTGTGATGAGTCCGACCTCCCATCCTCTCGACCAATGCAAATTCCTAAGCCTCATTAGCCCACAAGATAATGAGCGCCTGCCTTTGGAAAGTAGGTCCAAACGGATGTGGAATCATTGGATGTTTCCGGTTCTACGAACAAACCCGTTAGAAACCGATCGGAACGTTTGAATCTCCCGTCCAGGAGGTCATCCCCGGATTCCGTGCGAAACAATGATGTGATTAAAACTCATTATGTTTTCAGAAATAGTTTCTAATGCAATCCATTCCATGTATATAAAATAATGAAATGTATTGGCATAAAAAATAAAGAAGTAAATCAGCTCAGGTTCCTCAAAATACACTTGGATGAGCCAACCTGCTACTTCCATAGATGAAATGTCACTGAATTTTTTCCATAATGTGTATATATATGTATATATGTAAACACAAATATAATTATAAATATATAGTCACTGGAGAGTTTCCTAGGAGTAATACCAAGGAATCAACCTAATAACAACAAAATAAGCATCATACTTTAAAAAAGTACGCTGCACCCAATAATCTCAAATGAATTGATAAGAGATTCCATAATTGATATTTAGATAATTATAGAGGATTCCATTCCAAACGATCTAAACAGATTGATAAGGGACACCATGCATATTAATATCAACATGATTATAGGGGACGTCATTCCATATAATCAATAACCTAAGATAAGAGACAACATTCTATTAAATATGAATAATAATAAGTTACT
The DNA here is from genome assembly GCA_963277665.1 of Viscum album. Taxonomy (NCBI): domain Eukaryota; kingdom Viridiplantae; phylum Streptophyta; class Magnoliopsida; order Santalales; family Viscaceae; genus Viscum; species Viscum album. Next base: position 43,818,660 of record OY728141.1, on the reverse strand, counting down.
ATATTCCCAATTATCACAAATAAATAATAGGGGATGTCGTTATCAATGATAATCCATAAAAATAATGAGGGACACCATGCTAGATAATTACTAGTGAGATGATGAGGGGAACTATGCCAAATAATTACAATATATATAGGTATACATTGTAAATTTGGTTGGTCCAAAAATATTTCAATCATTTCCTATTTTATTCATAACATATAATTTTAGTTAAATAAATCAAACCCATATTCACATATGGTTTTGTCTCATAGTAATATTCAAGGGCCGTGTGATAAGTTTTCTCTATCCACATTTTAATTATTTCATTCTAACATCCTAGTTAAAATGTAATAAAACACATATCAAAGGCAATTAATTTCAAAGGGAATCATATTACTAAACCAATCAATCATGATTAAAGATTCACAGGACTTATATTGGAATTCATTCTTTCAAAAAAATCACCAATATTTTTTAACCAGTAAATCCCAATTACATTTTAATTTACACCATTATATAATTATTCAGTTATTTCCCAAACAGGGAACGTGTTGAATTTTAAATATTTAGAAGTTCATTCTATTAAATTATTATTCCTACTAATTATGAGGAAACACAACACACCTTAGAGGAAATTTATTTAAATAATTAATTATTTTTGTTCAAGGAATTTATAATAACACATTCAAAGGGGTGGATTGTGTGGATTTAGACAACCATAGATGATATAAATTGGTCCAAAGGACTTCCAATTCAACATATTTGAAATTTTATTAATTAATTTAAAATTTTGGAGGTGAATCAGATGAATTTCAATGTAGATTGCAACAATGTTTTTATAAATGGTGAAACTATGTGGGAAAATCATATAGGCCATCTACCTTATACGAAAGATGCTTCATTCATCCATTTTCTATCATCGATTCTATCTAATATGACAAAATCTATGAAATGTAAAAACACCCTAAAAATATGGAATTTGATCTCATAATAAAATAAAATCTGACATGAAATGATAAAATTAGAAATAAGGAAGTGGAATTATAGACTAACTGATGACTATTCAACATAATTGATGGAAATTGATTCTAATACCAGATGATGGAGATCCAAAATAACTTAGCATAGAGCGATGAGGTGAGAAACAATAGGTGGGGTAATATATTAGTAGAGGAATAAATTAAGAGGGATGAATAAAGGTGTAATGGGGAGAATAGTACTTTGTAACCCTTTAACAAGCCACATGTTTTGGCGTCATGGTTTTGAAAACTGTGTGGTTCTATAATGCTATGAAATTATCACCATGTGTGGTGGAAATACATGTTTAGAAAAACCATGCACCGTCTGTGTTTGTCACCCTAAGAACCTACAATATTCCAAATTATTTATTGGTAACTTCACATAGTTAAAAAAATGTTACTATATAATTAGGTGACATGGTTTTGGCCACACTATTTTACAAAACACACACCATATGTGCACACAATAATCACTCTCTTAGAACTATTTTTGTGAATATTGATGCTTTTGAAACTCATCCTAAAACCCAATACACCTCTCATGATATAAAAATAATCATAAAACCACAATTTAAAGTTTTAAAACTCTTATAACCACATTTTGATGTTCATTTTACAATTTTTCGCCTCCATAAAATGTAAATATAATTTTTTTTTGAAAATTCATCTTATCAAAAACACACATCGTTTCATATACTCTTCAAGTAGTATTATTAGTGAGGGTCCATTATGGGTTTATTTTCCCCTACTGGGTGAAATTGTTCACAATTTTTTGTTGGATACCCTTCACCCAATTCTCTTTCCAATTTTTATCAGGTATTTTCATTAGGCCATGTGGTGGGATATGCTTAGTTATATTAGATGATGAGTTTGGTTAGTCTGTTTTAAAATGTTATCTGAGACCTGTTGTTATTTTGGGAGTATTGGTATGTAAATGTTAATCTTCAAATACATGAGATTAAGGTGAGGATGTGGCTGACTATCTCTTTCTCATCTAGATGATCATGTTACCATTGGTATACTTGATTTGGGTCTTGTATTCGGATTATATTTTCAACTCTTATTTTTTTGTGGTATAATTCTATTTTGGGGTTTATAATGATTTTAAGAGTTATTGAGGAAAACTCCATTGTTTTTTGGGAGATTTTTGAAAAAATAAAGGGGTATAAGATTACAATGCAAGGTTCCCCAAAACACACAATAACTATGAACATATATATAATTGTACGTAGTAGGTTTTTCATGGTTAGTGATAAAATGGAGACCTATGTGATGAACTTGTGAAACTATAAAAAATAGGTAACATTTTATGTTTTGATTCATTATTATAAAATATATATATATATTATCATTTTGGTAACATCTTAAACTGAATCACTGAGTCCATGATGGAATTCCACATGACCTCATGTTCTTCTCCCCATGCACAATAAAGTTTGTACTAATAGAGAGCGTCTATGTATGATAGTGTGGATACTGTACCCTCCATATCATGTCATCGAGTAGGATAAAATAATAATAATTGGAAAATGAATAAATAATCAAAGTAAATGATAGAATCTAAAGATGATATACATACCATAATTGACATGAACTATGTTTGGAATGCATGTTTAGAGTTTTTAATGAAGATAAATTAAATATATAGGTTCTCTATATGTCATCATTATCCACCACTAGATCTATACTCCACAGCTCATCCATCTACCATATGGCCCTAACAATTCACTGGGTCTCTCAAAAAATATTCATGCACATAAAAATTACTTAGTATGGTGTGTGTTCATGACTTAGTAAGACACCGCCAATGAATCCATACCTTGTGTTATAAATTTTTATAATTTTATGACATGATAATATGAAATTCGAGAATCATAAATACATTTTACAATACCAAGAATTAGTGTAATAACTAGGCCTCGACCAAACCTCTAGTCTAACCTGATTCAGCTCCATGCTAGAAATAAAATCAAGGAATGTCTCAAGGAGCATGTACCAGTGCATGGAATTTTGAATCCATATATAATGGGACCCTTTCATGGAACTAGGAATCCATCTATTAGTGTCATTAAGATCACAGATTGGTATTACACATGGAAAGACATCTCTATGAAATGGTGAAGAATAATGTCATAATGTAGATCATGAATAAGAATGAAGCATCATGTCATGGGTCATGATTGCATTCTGTCACATCCCTGTGATAGCTTGGGTTAGGCCACATGGATGTCACAACCCTCGGGCCTGGCCATCTTATCATAATTCCACTAATGTTCTACCTTTGGTCATACATCCATGTTATCATTACCCTTACACTATACTCAAGTCCATCTCCATTATCATCGCTTTCTCTACACACTCTCCCCTACCAAGGGGTGTAAAATATATTATAATCTATCTATTTCAAGTACCAACACATCATCCAAGGAAATGGTAAAAAAATCAATTAGTAAATATAAATGGATGGTGTATCACATCATCAAGAGTGTACAATATCAACATAACCACGTGTGAACCTGTCAAACATGAAAATAGTACACACAAATATCACTCATGATAATAATATATCATAAAAGATATTATGGGTACACACACCCACATTCAATAACAATCAGTCACAATATAAGGAAATTCTAAAATAAATAATCCTCATGAAAACATTTATAACCCATATCCAATGTGGTATGAAACAACACACCTCATTTTCCTCGATGTAAATGGAAAGTATAAACTACCGAGTTTGGATCGATAACTAGAGTGGAAACATAAACAAATAAGAAAACCTCTTCATGGGCCTTATAATCATAGTTTTCAGAATATATAAAATGGATGTTCATAAACCATTACTTGAACAAAAAATATATATTTTATTTTTCAAATAAACAAAATACCATATGGAATGACACATTATCTCTACTAGATAATTCCAAAATTATAATTTTAGTCCAACAAATGTAATAAAAATATTCTCCCAAATAATAATTATAAAACCACATTCAATATTTTTTTTGTCAAAATTAATTCAAAACATCATTTGGTAATACATACAATTATTCTTTAATAAACCATATAATTATCCTTGAGAAACAAATATTTATCTTTTGATAATTTTTCCTAAATTATCCTTTAATAAATTTTTATAAATTACTCATTAGGTAATTGATGTAATTATCTTATGATAATACTTAATTACCTAATGATAAGTCACGTAATTATGTTTTTATAATTTTAATAATTATCATTTGATAATTAAAAAATATATAATTTGGGAATATTAATAAATTATCTCTTGATAATTCCATGTGATTGTTATTTTAAAAAAATATCATTTGATGTTTTTGTATGTAATGTAGTTTGAATAAATTGTTTTAATTCTCTGTTGATCAAAACCATATGTTATACATTAAATAATTCATTATCAAAATTTATTTTTACAATTCTAAATTTTTATCTCCCAAAAACTCATGAAAAAATAATTTGATAAATCATTGTAATTATCGCCTGAGAAGTCATTAAAATTATCTTTGATAATTTCACACAATTATTTTTTTGATTATTATGTGAAATAAAATTTTGATAATTTTGTATAAATTATCCCATTAATAATTTTAATCAATTATTCATGATAATTTAATTAAATTTTCTATTTTTAATTCATGTTTCATTAATTTTTTAAAATTCATCCATCTTTTTTCAACAATATAAAAGAGTTCGGAGAAAAAAGAAAAAAATAGCCATAATTGCACACATGGGGGTGTAGCTTGCTTTTAATAGGGAACTAAAAGAGAATAAAGAACTATTTTTCACATATTCAACCCAAATCAGTTCTATTTAGGTTTCACCAATCAATTTTAAGGGAATTTGAGTTCTGTTAACTATGTTATAATGAACCAATATGGAAAAATTTATTAATCATCTATTTCAAAAACCAAAAAAAATTGTATAAATTCAGAAATAATAAAATGACAAATATATCAACTATTTGAACTAAAAATCAAATATGAGTCATTAATTTCGCTATTTTAATTTTAATTGATAAAAATAGATCAAAATGATGTTGATTCGGTAGTTTTGGAAACCAACTGGTTGAACAAATGGGTGTTTTTTGTGTAATAGAAGATGGAATTTAAATAAAAAAGATTTAATTTAATTAAATTATATTAATTATATAAATAAATATTATAAAAGTTATCCTTGCATGTGATCTGACCAAACCTCCATTACACATAATTGTTATGTTTTTCCTCTGGTAAACCCCACTTCCAATGCCTAATAGCAATCTTAAATTTCTCATACGATGCACCATTCTAGATATAATAATTATTTTTGGGAAAATATAATAAAAAAATAAAGAAGTTATTATTGTATGTGATTTCACAAAATTCATAAAACACACAAATATTATATTATGCTTACAGTAAATCATGCATCCAAGACGTAACAATGGTCTATATTTCTCATATGAGACACCATTTGGGATATATTTAATATTTTAGAAAAAACACACCTACATAAAATTATATATATAATTTTTTTTTCATGTGTTATGAGGCTCTAAAGGCATTGGAATCTCTCACTAACTCAATATTGGGTTCAAAAAATATTCCATGAAAGATTCCACAATGTAGTTCAAGTAAAAAATAGAGCATTTTTAAAGAAAAACTAAACTTCACCTTAAAAATATAATTTATTAAAAAAAGTGGTTCTTTTATCCTAAAAAATTATAGTGTTTAACAACTCTCTCCTAAGATATAAATCTATTATGCAAGAAGTAACTCTATAGGAATCATTTGATCAATTGATGACACAGAGGTTGGACAGTAGATAGTGCATCACCGCCATCTTCCAGAGTATATCCCACAGATTACAGACAATCTGCCTCAACTCCATGAACCTATCCCATAGGTGCATGACCATTCAGAGTCATCATTTGAGTCTACTATTTATGACCATATCTAAATCCCTAGCATTATGTTCAGAATATCATGTACTCTGGTAGAACGTTTACTCTGATGCTCTATCACAAAACTGATGAATATGTCAGGTCTTAATGTATTGTGGGCATTGGGTCTATTCTACGAAACAAACCATTTGGAAGGGTTTGAACATTACATGGATGAAGTAATTAAGTCCACCTTATAAAGGAAATAAATAAGCTATAATTAAACCTTTCTAAATAACGACACTCTTATTTAAATTTCAGGTCTTATTATTCATGTCAATAGAATAGGTACTACATGTTTTAGTCGGAGCACAACTCAACTAACATCTAAAATGTAGATAGATCCCAAGAACACAACGTTATCCTATAATATGCACAATGTTTAGGACCTTCTATAACACCTATGGGTACGAATCCATATCTAATATATGGATATGCTATCTAAGTAAGGATGATGTTTGATTTTAATCTTCTCATCATTTTGGTCCTCAGAATTATCTAGAAACATCTTGAAACTAGAGAACGTTTTAAATCTTTTATAGTATGTTGAAATTGATCTGAATCACAGCTACAGATCATTGAACTCATGTTCTCAATCAATTGTCATCATGGAAAGTAAGAAATATCCAAAAAGTAAGTCCTTTATGTCTTCCCAGGTGACAGCCTCCTCAATTTAAAATTTTTATTTATAAAAACACTTTTTAGGGAAAGTGATAAACCCAAAAATATTACCAGACAAACAATGTGAAAGCATCATAAGAGATATCCATTTTATTCCATAAAATATTTAAAACAATAGAACTAATCACCCTATGTAAGCTCCCTGAAAGAGATGTTACCCTGATGTATGGATCATCTATGATGAAGTACTCAAAATTGTAGGCCACCCCATCCCAGGTCTAAATGTACACTTTGAGATTTATTTTATCCTTGTTGATTACTCATGCCAAAATAAGGTCTTTCTTGCTGATCAAATCAACTTCCTCATCATTAAGATCAACTTGAATTGGTCTATTTTACATTCAATCATCGTCATTCTTTAAAACATTAAAATCAAAATCATCATTTTCCATCTCTTCCTTGAAATATAGGACAAGTTTTAGGTCAGAATACTCCTTTCTTTCCTTCTTCTAAACACCACTAGATTCCACCAAATCATACAATCAGTCAGGATCTTCATTTTTATCACCATTAGTCTCCTCGAACTTATCACTACCAATATCCATATCACCAAGAGGTTTTTTTGGCAGATCAAGACCTTCAAAGGGAGATCGAAGATGATCCCTAAATTGAATAACCTTTCCTAATGATTGAGTATTCATATGTTATGGGTAGTATGATTAATCATTCTGAGCCTTGGTATTTCCCCCCTAATTCAATGGATAGTGTCCCACGTCAATGATATTAAACAATCCTTTGGAGAATACAGTTTTTGAGAAGCAATTAATCTTCCCATCATCCTTGTACATCCAAGGTGATTGGGGATCTCAGCTAATAGTTAGTCAATTTCTAATAGTTACTCCATGGGGGATGGATCTGTACTCTTTTCTGAAATATACCTCATCATTTTCTATCCCTCTAGTTTATATTCCCTATCTGATCTATTTTCCAAACCGGAAAAGATGATCTATAGGAGTAACTGTTGGATAACCGGTGGGAAGGAATCATATTCTTTGACTTTTTCCCAAAAAAACCAAGTACCTAACTCACTGAGGGAACCTATGGGACTACTCCAAGCTGTTGTAAAGACCCTGTAATTACCATTCCCCCTTCATTAGAAGAAGAAATGATGTCCCCAATATTGGCATCAGAAGAGGCTAGCCTAGCCCTTAGGGGTAGAGAAACCATTTCGGTGTAAGACCTCCCCCTTTCACCACTTTAAATCCCAAAAACAACAATTATGGGGGATGAAGCATGCCTAAAAACCTACTGAATTTTACCCAAATGACAAAATAAGTGTAGAAATATCTCTAATACTTAAAAAACATCTTATTTATGTAGGAATTCATGTTAGATATCAATACATACAAACTTAGTTGGAGGTTTGGAAACGTAAGTTTATACACAAATGTGAGGGGAAATCATATGGAAAAGAGATAGAGATATATTATTGAAACATAAATATACTTATACCATGTTATTAATAATAGATAGAATTGTAGGTATTGGAAAATGTAATTGAAGACCTAATAAATTGTACCAAATTAGCACACTTATAGGCTCCCATTTCAAGTGGAGGTTGAAAGACCATCATAATTGGATGAAATGAGGGTCTTTGAGTGATCTTTAACTATGGGTCTAGGCAGAAAGGAGTTCATCCTCTGTCTTGAAGTGAATGGGAAAATGGCGAGGGTCCATAATCCCTATAAAAACACGGTGAAGAAGATCCCACAAAGTTTTTATGAGGTTTTATATTTTGCAACAAAATTAAAAATAAGAACATGGAAATCATAACTAGTCTAAGATATCTCAAATGGTTTTCCAATGGAGTCTACCCTCAACCCAATGTATAACCCTTCTAATAAAAACAATGGTTTTCATCCTTATATGTTAGTCTCAGTCATCATATATATATACTAACACGAAAACATGTCTATATAAACTAATCAATGAAAATAAATATACATCACAATAACATGGAAATAGATATATCACACAAGGAGAAACTATCCAGAACCGATAGCACAAATTAAGGATTTTAATTAATGAAATATAATACCATAAAACCACAAGTGTATATTTGTGGAATTTGACCATATTTTCCATGTAAGTATTCATGAAGAAACATTAAATCTCATAAATCATATATCATCATCATTTGCATCAGCCAAGGTGAATTTAATCAACTCTAACAGCAAAACCAACATTTTCCCACTTTATGGAAACAAGGAGATACACTATGTTGTTTTTGCCAAGAAATATCACAGTTCCCTTTCCTGATATCCAACTATCTTGTCTCTTATATATTCTCTCTATTCCCATTGAAAATAGATGAAAAAGGTTGTAAAAACCCACTCTCTAATACCATTTTGTGACATCTCAAACCAAACCACTATATTTATGCTAGAATCACACATTTAATAACTTGTGTCTCCCCATACAGTAGTGGGTTCTGACTATCGATGAGGTCATATTATGATATTGGGAGACTATACCATTCAAATCAGGTCCTCAAATAGGATAATAAATAATAATAACTAGATAATGAATAAATAATTATAGCAAATGAAAAAAATAAATATTTCATACATGGTATAGATAACTAGATCCTAGTGTGGTAAGCTTGTATAGAGTATGTAGAGTTGATAAAATAAATATTATAGTTCCACCAGATCTCATACCCATACACCCTTATCTCCATGAATCATAACTTATCCATCTATCATGTGGCCATTTCCGTAAAACATGTCTCTCATGAAATGTACATGTCCATCAAAATGACTGAGTAGGGTGTGATTACAAGAATTAGTAGGACACCACTAATTCATTCATACCTTGTATTCTCAAGTATGAATAGTTTATTCCCAAATAATTATAAATGTTTCAATTGTAAACACATATTCCAAAAATTGAGTGGTTGTACAATAGTGAATCACCCACCAAAACCTTGACTGTAACATATTTAGCTCCATCAAGAATTAAAATCATGGAATGTCTCATAAAATAAGTGAAAGTTCATGGTGCTCTAAATGAATCTCTAAATGTACCATCACATGGACCTCATAATACATATTTTAATTTCAATATGTTCATGGAATAGTAAAACACGTAGAATTCAACTCTCATCAATGGTAAGGAAAAAAGTTGTAGACCAGATCATGGCTTGGAATCTAAGAAATTGTTAGGGTCCAAGCTCAAAATCTATAATATTCCTACAATGCCTTGGGTTAGGCAACTTGGACATTATGTATCTAGTGTTAGGCCCCCAAACTATCATTCCCCAAACATACTACCTTAGGTTAGGCCTTCAAGACTTCATACCCCTTATTGTGTGCTTGGTTCCATCGTCGCTATTGTTGCAAGATGGGCACAGATTCCCCCACAAATAGATGAAAACTACATGATTATTCAGCTATCTCAATTACCAACACAACCTTAATGGAAATTGTAACACATATTACAGATTATGTTGGTACCATTTTTTGTATAATGATTTTATTTATTGTCAACAGTTGTCAATACTAGTCAAAATGAAGGAGATGAAGAAGGACGCCATAGTTAATGGAGATTAGCTGATGTGAGGATGCCTGGAGAATTGTTATGCAATCATATAATTTGATTTCATGCTTGGGAAATTATCCATTATGTAAATATAGATGATTGTGGAGCTGATCCTCAGTTCAAAGCACATGTATCAAAGGTGATACATTATCTACAACAACGAAGAATGGTGATAAATCAGGCAATGCTTTGTATATTTTTATTTAAAAAAATCATAATTTAAGAAATATTATGATGAAATCATTATAAAGGAAAGGGGGATTAAAAGTGATTCTATTTTTATATTGTTTTGATTAGAAGGAAAGATACTGGTGGAAGACAAAGAAGTTATATTACTTTCAATGGAAATGTCGACATTGTTAAAGCTGATCAATCAAAGAATATATATCATGATAGTGGAGTTCAAGATGAAATCTGAAGAATGGATGATCTGGAGGTGACACAAAAAAAAATTTATAGAGGAATTATTTTCCAATGTTTTCCAAAAAATCCCTGAAAAATGGCCGATGGAGAAATCAGTTTTTGGCAAAGGATGGTGAGTGAAAGATCCGCATTGTGTGAAAAAAAATCTGGTTTTTTCATGAAATACTATTCATGCTTGAAATATTGGATTTGAGTTTTGTGCACAAAAAAGCTGAAAGATTGGTATAGGAAAACACGGAAACGTCATGACGTGCATGGAAATTGTGAAAAGTAAGTGAAAAATGAGGCTGCATGAAAGATTATTTTTGCACACAATATTGAACATGGTTTAGAATTTTTCGCACAAATGGTGTTTTGAGATTAGAATGATGAAAAATGGAAATGGATGAAAGTGCATGAAAATTTTGGCAAAGTGCACAAAAAAGTGGCGGCGCAAAATATTGGTTCTTCACACAATATGGAATGTAGTGTGTAATTTGGCGCACAATTGTTGTATCACAATTAAAATGTTGATAATTGACAAATCCACGAAGTGTGAGAAATATTATATGGTTTTTCCATAAAAGGTTTGTGCATCGCGGAAAGGGTTTTCGGACAAGGGCCAGTGACACCTATAAATAAGAGGTGAACCCCATGTATTATGTAGGCTTGACACTTAGAGAAATCTAGCGCTCTGGTTCCTTAAAAAGAGGAGTTGAATGTAAAAATAAGTTTTCTTGTAAAAAAAGATTTTTCACGTAAAATTTTACGCGACAATGTGTATTTTTGTCTGTAATAAAAGAAAATTGTGCACAATACACCCAAAAGGTTGCACGAAAAATTAGAGTCTCATAGTCCTCTAATAAGTGATATTCACTCTGGAAGTGTCTCACAAAGATGGATAATCAAACCCTTTATATGAAGAAGAAACCACAAAAATTTCAATAGTCTTCTCAAACCCTCATTGTGTTTTGTGAAAGAGATCTGGTTAGTACACAACCTATGAATACTCACCTTATATTGCTTCACAAAGATAGGTCAAGGAATCATCCCTGGTTCTGTGAATAATAATCATGTTTCCTCGACGTCAAGAAGAAGACCTATGGACCTCTCTTTTTACATGAAGGTGATCACTCTCTGGTTGCACGATTTATTTACACTATTTGCAAGGGTGTTTTTTCTTGTGTAATGTGGAGTTAGACGTATAACTAAACTCATATATACACAAATGGAGTAGAACTTATACTGTCACACACTTGTGTTGGTGTTGAGAATTGAAGAAATAGTATAAGACACTGCTACACTATTCCATATTATACTGTGTCAATCAAAATGAAGAGAAAAAGAAGAAGAGAGTGGACACTATAAAATCATTTATTCAGTCCATAACAAATATGACAATTCTATGCTGAGATAGTATTCATTTTTTGAATAATAACATTAGTGTATGTGATTCAATCCTAGAATAGGGAAGAAGTTGTAGTGCAGTTGGTTGTTGCACTAGAGAATAAGATATAAGAAGAACTAGTGTGGTTTGTTTTGCACTTGGGAAGAAAATAAAGATGGTAAAATTGCTTCTATACTTCATTGCAAGTAATCATGTGAAGGAACACTAAAGAAGATGAAAATAAGAACCTTCCTTCTAAAGAAGGAAGAAGACTATCTCAATAGGTAGTATAAAGAACCATCTATAGGCTGTAAGTTGGAATTTTCTATCACCAGTCTAGGGAAGAGGATTGTTTTCCATCACCCTATAAAGTGTAGGGACTCACAATGGCTAGAGGATTGTTTTCCTAGCCGCTCCACTATAATATCATATAACATTATAGTGGAGAATCCATGCACTAGTCAACCTCATGCATGGCAAGGATGTAGCATCTCTTATTTAGTGGTGAACCTTGTAAAAATATTATGTGCATATTTTATTTTCTTTCTATTATTTCATGCGACTGTGAAAAGAGAATAAGAGAATCAAGATTCTAACATGTCATTTGGTATAGAGATAGAATGTTGGAATTGGTTTCAAAAGTTCCCAACACTGATTCACCCCCCCCCCCCCCCCTCTTAGTGTTAGGTATATCCCAAACAGTTCCTCTCAACTGGTATCAGAAGGATGGGTTCACCACTGTTAGATTCTCTCTAGTGAATTTAATCTCTTTTGAATATGTGAGTTTATTTGTTGAGTTATCAATGAAGTGCACTATTAGAAATTATTTAGTTATCTCTGAGAAGAAGGTTTTACCTACTAAGACCATGATGAACAGGAAAAACAAGGAGAAGGGAAAGTTGAAGAAGAAGTACCTCTTATCTAAAAAAGAGGAAGCATCTGGTTAACCACATCTGACTGAAATTGAATACATATCGGACTTGGAATGTAATGAGAAGGTGGATCAAGTTCTGACCAATAATATGGAAAACCTTCCTACCTCAACTGATCAAGAGCTATGCATTATTACATTGGTAAATTATTCTCATAATGGAAATTCTAGCATAAGTGGTGATAATCAATCTTCAAAATCTAAAGAGATATCAATTGATAGATTAAGAATGATTCTATATTTTATTCCTAAAGAAAGTACATCTCAATTTTTGGAGTATTTCAATGCATCCAAGAAAATATCACTCAACTAGAAGAAGAAACATATGTTTTGGGGAAAGGATTAAAAGAAAAAAAAATTGAATGTTTAAATCTCTCCAGACAAGTTAGAGCATATGAAGTAACAAAGAGGGGATTTAAAGTAAGTTCTTTAAAGTGGCTGAAATATGTTGAAGAAAAGAAGGGATTCAACAAGACTCTAGAAAAGAAAATCCACGCACTTGAATATGAGATGAAAAATAGCAATGAATTCACGAAGGTATATTTGGAAGAAGACTCCAAGAAGATAAAAGTACTTGACTCTTTGTTACAAATAAAAGAAAGGACGCGTGAAGATAAAGTTGAATTATTAATGAAGGGATGTGAAGGTAATATGACTATGATTAAAGCACAAGAATTCATCCACAATATGAGATGTCTAGAATTGGAAGCTCAGTTGACCAATCATGAGAAGACATGTATTGAGTCTCCACTAAATATGGAAACAATAGATGTTGGAACTCAATGTTCACTAGAGGAATCTATTGTCGAAAGACCTCAAACATGTGATTTGTAGATCATCACATCACTCATTGATCTATCATAAGAAACTGAGAATGTAAATGTATCATCCATAATAACTTTTACTAATGTCTCTAAAATTTCATTTACAAAAAGTACAAGTTGTAAGAAAAATTCTAAACAAATATGGATGAAGAAAAGTGAAAAGAAACCTACCACCATGGTTAGGGTGTATAAGGAAATGAGTGTGGAAGATAGATCCTTACATAAAGAAAAATATACCAAGAATATTAATCAACAGTATTATAAAGAATATTTCAATATGTCATGGTTTGTTGGTCAATGCTGGTACTGTAATAGATTTAGGCATTGTGCACTAGATTATTGGTGCAGTCCCTAAAATGAAAAAGCCCAGAAAATAACATTCTCAAGGAGGAGAAAGCTATTAAAGAAGAAGAAACATCCATAGATCCAGAATTATATGTATACTGCAAACAGATTTGGAGTGTTAGATAACATCATTGATATATTCAATAGGATTGGTCACATGAATGGTGAATGTTCATTTCAACAGGTACCCAATGTTGGTAAGAAAATAATATCACAGAAGATACCTAAGAAATAAGATGCATCCATGGGAAGTATTCAGAATAATTTTGGGAAAGAAAACAATCCCAAGAATAATCTAAGAATGAAACTTGATAAGGCCATGGATTGTAAATCCATGAAGTTGAAGGTTTGTGCATCAAAAAGAACTACTCAGAAGGAAGATACTCAAAATAATCCATGTAGAAGTTCCAATATTGTTACCTCAATCCCTATTTATATATTGCGGGTTTGGCCAGAGGATTTGGAAATAATGAGAATGTTGAAAGATTCACAGGCTAAGGCTAGTGCTAAAAAAAGAATATTTTACATGAATACAAATAAGTTTATTGTGTGAGGTGCAACAAGGCTGGTAACACTATTAGAAGATTCTTTGAATTTACTCCAACCCAACAAGAATTCCTCAAGAAGTTGAATGTTGCACAAAGAGATTATGGTGCTTTGGAAGCCATTCAATAGAGAAGACTCACACAAAATGAAATGGAATATGTATTTTGGCCCACACAATCATAATCATCATTGAATATTAGATGTTAAAGTGTGAAGAATGGAGAATCTTGGTTGAGAAAATCATCTCAACCTTGTTGTTCACAATGATGAAGTAAGGAGGATCCACCTTATTCCCTTATATCTTTTTTTATTGTATTTGTTCTTATATTATAGGGAATGGAAGGTGAAGCATTATCTCAGGGGAAGAACCTGAGATTCTGTGATAAGAAGTGTTCCCTTGAGGCAGATACACACAAATGAAGATGCTAGAGTTATTATTCTAATTAGTTTCAACATCAGTTGATATCAAAATTCAATTACACTAAAGGTTGATTGAAGACCATTTATTTGTAAAAGGTATGTCATTTCCCAATCTCTCATCCTTGGTTTCTCAAAGTAAATATTATTTCTCAAAGGGGGATTAACTGAATTACTCAGGGACATAAGAAGAATAGAAGAGTTCCAAGGTCACGTATCCTTCCGATTACACTTGAATATTTTTGATACATTTGTTAATGTGAGTGAAGAAGTATCAGTTTGATAATATCATATCACACAGATTATCCTAATCCTAGAATGAAAGAGGAAATCCCTTGATGACTAGTACATGAGTTCTCATCTCATGAGGTATCATGATTCAGTGGATAATGGACAACTCTATTGTCCAAATTAAATCCTCTTGTTTTCTACATAGAGTACTATTCAAGTATATAGTTTGTGAAATTATTTATGGAACACTACTTATGTGTGGATTGTTACCCTCTCTACTAGGAAAATTTTATTTCTTGTCATAAGGGGGATAGAATGTTAAATAAAAGTTCGAAAGGTATGGGAGAGAGAAAGAAGTTAAGGGGATAGAAAATCCTCATCTTGACATTGACACATTCATTTGAGTTGAACATTAAGGTATTGACAAAAAATACAAGGGGTGACATTGTTGGGACCAATTTGTGTATGAAAATTGTATTTGTTGTCAACAGTTCTCAATGCTGGTCAAAATGAAGAAGGAGATTAAGAAGAACTCTAATGTTAATGGAGATTGGATGGAGTGAGGAAGCGTGGAGAATTGTTATGAAATCATAGCATTGGATATCATTCTTGGGAATTTCTCCACAAAGAAAATTTAGACAACTATTGAGCTGATCTGAAGTTCAAAACACATATATCAAAGTTGATACATTGTCTAAAACAATGAATAATGGTGATAAATCAGATGATTCTTTTCTAATTTTTATTTCACAAATATCATAAGTTAATAGAACTTATGATTCAAGCCTTATGAAGTATAGGGGGAGTAAAAGTGATACTGATAATATATAGTTCTAATTAAGAGGAAATATGATGGTGGAAGATATAGATGTTATAGTACTTTCTATGGAGATCGTACCATTGCTAAAGATGTTCTATTAAATAATATATATCATGATAATGGAGTTCTTGATTAACGCTCAAGATTGGATGATCTAGATATGGAATAATAGAACATTTTAAGGTGGTGTTGTTTTCTAGTATTTTCCAAATATTTTGGACTAAAAAATGTGAGATGGTGACATCAGTTTTTGGTAAAGGATGGTTCATGAAAGATCATCGCTGTGTGAAAAAAAATATGTTTTTGTGCAAAAGATTGTTCATGCACGCAATATTGGATTTCATTTCTATGCACAAGCAGAGTTCCAAGACTGGCATAACAAAATAGGGAAATGTCATGGAGTGCATGGAAAATTGGGAAAAGTAAGTGAAAAATGAGGTTTCACGAAAGATTTGTTTTTCGTGGAATATAGAACGCAGATTATAATTTTGCGCACAAATGGTGTTTTGAGATCAGAATGATGAAAAATGAAAAAGGCAGGGAGTGTGTTATGAATTGGGAAGAGTGCATGAAAAATAGGTTGTTCAAAAGATTGGTTTTTCATGCAAAATGGAATGCAGTGTGCAATTTTGTGAGCAATTGGTTTATTGTGATTAGAACGTGGAAAAATGACAAAGGCGTGATGTGTGTGATAAATTATATAGATTGAGCATAAACGGTTTATGCGTCGTAGAAAGGTTTTTCACGTAAGGGTCAGTGATGCCTATAAATAAGAGGTGAACACCTTGTATTATATGGGCTCGACAGTTAGATAAATCCTAAGATCTCATGCAAAAAAAGGAGGAGTTGAGGGTAAAAATAAGGTTGCGCGTAAAAAGGAGGCGTTACGCATAAAAAACAGGATTCATGTAAAAATATGTAGCGCGTAAAATTTTAAGTGCCAAAATTGGATTTTTACTCACAAGAAAATAAAATTGTGTTCAATACACACAAAATTTTGTTTGAAAAATTAGAGTCCCTTATTCCTTTAATAAGTGTTATTCACTCTTGAAGTGTCTCGCGAAGAAAGAGAACTGCACCCTCTGTGCATAGAAGAAACCACTAACAAGAGACTAGTTTTCTCAAACCCACATTGTGTTTCATGAAGGAGATCCCATGAGTAGACAACTTGTGAATACTCAATCCTATAGCGCTTCATGATGACAGGTCCACAAATCATCCCTATTTCTGTGAAAAGGAATAACACATCCTCTATGTATAGATGAAGATCCGTGGAGCTCTCTGATTGCACGAAGGTGAACAATATATGGTTGCACGATTTATATACACTATTTGCAGGGTTGTTGTTTCTTGTGTGAAGATGAGGTAGAGGTGAAACTAAACTCATATCCACAAAAATAAAGTGGGAAGTATACTGAAAAACTTTTTTTCGGTATTTAAAATTAAATAAAATTTATAAGATATTGTTTCACTATTCTATATTACACTTTATCAATATGAAGGAAGATAAGAATTAGAAGAGAGTGGCCAATATATATTCAGTTATTCAGTCCATAACAAGAGTGATAATGCTAAGGTGATCTGGTCTTCATTGCCTAAATAATCAAATTAGTGTATGTGAATCTAGACACGAAGAGAGAAGAAGTTCTAGGGTAGTTGGTTGTTGCACTAGAGAAGAAGAAATAAGAATAACTAGTGTAGTTGGTTTTTCACTAGGGAAGAAAATAAATAAGGGATAATTTCTTGCCTACTACATTTCATGTAATCAAGTGAAGATCAAGAAAAAATACCAAGATTAGAATATACCTTTTAAATAAGGAAGAAGACTATCTCTATAGGCTATATATAGAACAAACTGGAGGCTACAAGTTGGACTAGGCTATCACCAATCTAGGGAAGAGGATTATTTCCCACCCCCTATTATATGTAGGGACTCACACTGGATAGAGGATTGTTTTCCTAGCCACTCCACTGTATCAACATATCAGATTATATTGTACAATCCATGAACTTGTCATCCCGATGCATGGCAAGGACGTAGCTGCTCTTATTGAGTGGTCAACCTTGTAAAAATATTGTGTGCATATCTTTGCTGCTTTATATTTTTTAATGATACATTGGGAAACAAATAAGAGAATCAAGAACCTAATAGTTCAAGAGGTATATGTATAGAAGGTTGGAATTGGTTTAAAAAGTCCCCAACACTGATTCACTGCCCCTCTTAGTGTTCAGTATATCCCAAACTAGTCCCCTCAGAGTAAACATACAAAGAATGTGAATCACATGATCAAGAGTATATAGTAGCAACATAACATTATGTGAACACATGAAGCATGGAGTAAATCTACAAAAATATCACTCATGTAATTTTTAAATTGCATCATATATCATGACTACACAAACTCCCACATGCAATCACAATCAAGCGTGAGGAAAAGAAAATACAACAGAAATAATCTTCTTTAAAACATGCATAAACAAGATCCCAAGAGTTAAAGGACAACCTTACTCAAATTCATCAATATAAACAACATGTATCGACTGCCTAGTGTTGTTCATTATCTATAGTGGAATATGAAATACTATTGAAGACATCTTCATGGGAATTATTATTACAGTTTTCAGCATGACAATTCTTGTGGAACGTCAATGGTTTCTAGAACCAAAAAATAAAAAATTTATTGCACAAAATTACATGTAATGATACATACTATATTGTAAATAAGTCATGAAATATCTATTTGGGTAAATTAATGAAATCACAATATTCTCCTAAAGAATAATTATCAAACAACAGTCAATAATTTATATATATATCAATATTATTAGAACACATATGGTAATGCTTATAATTATTATTTAATAAAACATTATAATTATTCATTGATAATTTTTCATATGTAATACTTTTATAAATTCTAATAAATTATTGTTTGTTTTACCGATATAATTATCATTTTATGATCTTTAATTTCCCTTATATAACTCACATAATTATATTTTGATAATTTTATTAATTATCCTTCAATAATCCAATGAAATTATAATTTGTAAAATTCAATAAATTATCCTATGATCACACCATCGAATTATCATTTCTTTAATTTTTGGCTTGACATTATTTTTATATTATATCATTTGAATAAACCCGTTTAATTATCATTTGATCAAAACCATAAATTATGGATTAAGTAATTTATTCTAAAAACGAACCTGCATTATTTTAATTTATTATATTGAAAATACTCACAAAAAATAATTTAAAAATTCCGTTTAAAAAACGTTTGGTCATTCATTATAATAATATATGGTAATTTTGAACATTTATTTTTATGATGATTTTTTGAATTTTTGTTCTAATAATTATTTTTATAAATAATCCATTTAATTAATTCAATTAGTTATCCATAATAATTTGACGGAATATATCAGATTATAATAAAATTATAATTAATTTTACTTAAAATTCAAACATATTGATTTCCATAATAAAAAATATTGAGTAGAAAAAAGAAGAAGAAAAATAAACTTCTTAATTGTGCATAAGGAGGTGTAGTATTCCCTGAATAGGGAAGTATAGTGGAAGAAAAAATGGTCATTGTGAGCTGATCAAAATTGGGGTCGACTTAGGTTTTATCAATCTTGTGTAATGGAATGTGAGGTTACATAGAAACATCAGAATTCTCAATGAGAATAAAATGAGGAATTAGCTACCTAAAAAACATAGAAATTTTTATAACTTAATCAAAAACAAAACCCACAATTTAATCCACAGTTTCAAACCAAAATTAAATAGTAGTCATTAATTTCACACATTTAATATGTTACTGACTAAAATATATCAATTTTGTTTATTTGGTGGTTTTAGAAATAAATTTTGTGGAATAATGGGATTTTTTCATTCAATAATACGAAATTTAATTAAAAATGAATTTAATTAATTAAAATAATAATTATATAAATGAATATAAAAAAATTATCCTTTCATGCGATCTGACCAAACACTCATTTTCTAAAAAATTTTCATCATTCCTAGGTTAAACCCCACATACTAGGTATAATAGTGGTCTCAAATATCTCATATGATGCACTGTTTGGGAGATATTTAGTTAAATTTGGAAAAAAACATGATAAAAAGTCTAATAATTTATCCTTGAGTGTCATGTTTCTAAACACCCAATGTGAATAAATGTTATGTTTCACCTAGGGTAAATCTCATATCTTTGACCTAATTATGGTCTTATATTTCTTATATAGGATACCATTTGGGAGATTTTTATTGGAAAATGTATTCACACATAAAATAATATATTTAATATTTACAATCCATGTTTGTCGATACGGTATGATCCTTTGAATTTCACTCTATCTTAGATTCTACCTAAAAAATATTCCATTGAATATTGTAAAGTACATTGAGTCAACATTAGAAGTTGTTTTTTATTGAAAAATTAAATTCCCCCATTTAAAAATTAATAATTTATTAGTTAATAATGTTTTATTACCATTAAAAAATTTAATATGGTACATTTTATTAGTCACTTTGTTTGAATTTATTGGATTTTAATATGATATTTATTTTATTTGGATATATTTTGTAAGATACTATGTTATTGGGTGTTTATTTATTTTTTGAAAAAAAATATTGTTTTGATTTTATTTTTATTTTTATTCTTTTTTAATATAATTGTGAATAACATAACAAATGTTGTTTCTTGGTTTATTATGTCAATTTTCTAAAAATATATTTAACATTTCTCTAATTATTGGATACTTTATTCAACATATACATGATAATTTTCTCTAAGGTAATTTTATTGTTTTCTGGAAAAGGAATTATATATTCTGCAATATTTATTTTAGAGTAAATGAGGATATTCCTAGAATTATAAATATAAATTTTACTTAATTATATTTTTTTTTCTTTTAGTGCATCTGTTCTGATCTATTGGATAATTTGTAGATTAAAAGAGGGGTATTTATAATGTATCGATATAATCCATTAATGCATCGGTTTATTTTTTTTATATTTGAAAATATTGTGTTTTTGTTATGATTATAATTTTATATTTATGTTATTTATTCAAAGACACCTAAAATGATTTATTTAATATAGTAAATAATTTAACTATAATTACATTCATGGTTACGATTTATAATGACCGATGTGTAATCATTCTAGATAACAACCATTCTAATTCTCTAGATAGATTGGAAAATCAAACTCAATTCATCCTTTTGGGTATTATTGAGAGTATCATATTTAGAACCCACATATAATTCATATAAATCAAGGAACACAAGTAGAAATTGTAACGTCTCGACCCCAGATACCCAGAGTTAGTGCGTTATTGCTTAACATTGTCATGGTCACAAAAGATCAAGTCTCGAAAGACCGATTAATTTAGTAGCCTTGGAAACACTAGATAAATTCATAAAAGTTACATTACATCATAAAGTGAAAAACTGCAATAACATCATCTCCATAGTCCACACTCATATCCCCTTCTGACTAACCCTGCCGGTCACTCATAAATTACTTCTTCACATCCTGGAAAATATTTAAACATTGAAAGGGGTAAGCTCAGATGCTCAGTAAGGATAAAAATATTGTTGATTCTTTTATAAATAAACAAAAACATTTAAGGCAATGTATAACTAAAACAAAAGCCTTTTAAACATGAACTTCAACATAATATGGAAAAAGTAAAATGAGATAATGTCATTTACTTCTTCACATGGATATTCTACTGGTTGAATAATCACATTAAATATCACTAACCACTTTCATAATGATGGAATGCATAATGCCAGACTATCATAACTACGTAGCCAAGGCCTCGTGCCAAGACCACAAATAATATTTTGTCAAGGCATCGTGCCAAGACACTAGTTTGTCTCATGAGACCCGTGGATGCATCGAGGAGCTATATCGGGCTCCACTCGTCACTTATTTAGTCCAACGCATTCCTCATATGAACAGGATTAAACATATCATAAATCATAACATAATTGTATCACATAAAACATGCATAAAGGAAACATAATATTTCCACATTTCAATCACAAGATATCAATACAGCACATTGATATAATGAAAACATTATCAAAACCATTTTCAATACCAAAATAAAAGAAAAGTAATACATGGTATTTATTTTTCTTTAAAAAAAGTTATGGATTATAGAGGAAGTCGAAACTCAAATAATAGTCACGACGGTGTAGAAGTCGTTGTCTCCGCATACGTAAGAGAAAAAATTCCTTTTTCATTTAGTAAAAATGCTTTGTATAAAAAGATTCCTTTTTAATAAAAGTAAAAGTCAAAGGGGTTTATACACCGTATAAATTAAAGTTGTGTATAAAACAAAATATGCCTCAATGAAAGGAGATTGAGAGGATGTCCATACAAAGATCATTTTGAAAATAAAATAGATATATTAGGAGTATTTACTATAAGTACATATAAAGAAATTACAAATAATAGATAGGACATAATAATATCATGACATAATTTGAAAGTAGGAGATTAACCCAAAGATTGGAAATTGGGTTAATAAATTCCCTTACCTCGTTTCCGACTTGACTCGATAGTTCTTTAACCTCCTGAATAATAAACTAGAGTTAATTTATATTTGCTTAAGAACATTTTTCAAGTTCATTATTCCTTTTATATCATTTATTACCATGTTATGAACATTATGTAATTATTTATGTTAATAACGGTCATTTCATCGATCTTTGGTACTTGAGTCAAAAATAAACTTCTTATAATTACAAGTTGTTCATGTGGTGAAATATCCATTATATCCAGATTTATATTCATGATTTAGATATCATATATATCATATATATCCAGTATATACATGCATTTATAATATTACATAACATTTAGAGGTATGAAATGAAATGCACCGTTTATGGAGACGGTAAGTCGTACGTACGCATGAACACTACTTTCATTTCTATTTCGTATTTAATGGAATGAAATTATAATTATATAAAGTTATACTATAACTACAGTATAATATAATGTATAATACCATTTACTCCATCCTTTATACATCCCACATATGGCATTAACGATTCAAATCACTTTGAGTGGGCGTAGTCCGCACGTCCTAAAATGAAAATATCGTGTTTACCTATAATGGAAACCATAAAGGTATGCCATAAATGAAAAATACAGAAGATTAAGTAATACATAAACATATTATATATCATATATAAATATAGTTACATCATAATGGCCACCTTTGAAGGTGTTATATGAGGGTTGAACAATCATTGTTTCGTGAGGCAGAAATTCATCATCCACAGAAACAGTATGTTCATTAACCATTATATGTAGGTGTGTGTAAGTTTAGCTCAAATAATTATTATACCAAAATCCTAGTATATTGAGGATACTGGTTTTGTTACAAAAGAAATGAATAAAAACATTTTAGGGGGTTGGAGAAGCAAAATAAAACATAAGAACACAAGAGAAAACACTACCTTTAAAATCGGGTAACTCTTTTTGACATGAGACAAACACTTACTTTGGAAGACTTCTTCCCAAAGTGAAGCTTATAGTAGTAAGAGTGGGAAGTTGAGAGATTATTTGGTCAGAGTTTGGCCTATCCAAATGTCTTTATGGTGTGAATAAGGTGGTAGAGTTGGGGGCCTTTTATAAGAGGAGAGGAGGGCACTCTTGGAAAGTCATGAAATGTTACTTTATTATATAATGAGTTTCGGATTTTAAAAGTCCCAAACTTATATATTTCTAGTATATATTGATAATGGTTATAAATATACCCATCCAATAGGTTTCTGACATGTGTAAGTCTTAGATTTTACATTATCTTTTTATTTTATTTAAATTGTTAATTAATGAGGTAATCGCTGCATCATCATGGTGTCATAAATAATTTAATTTATTTAATGTGTAAAAATTATAAAACAATTATCATGATTTAGGAAATATTTTTAGCTTTCTAATGAATATTTATAGTAAAAAATATGACTTTTATATCCCCATTTAAAAATTGTTTTAGTAAAATAACTCATGATTGTGACATTTTTATTTTAACATTAAATAAAGTGTTTTTAATGTCATTTTCCTACCAAAGTGGCTCCATGAGGTCCCCAAGTTGACCCATGGATTTTCTTGGTCGTAAATGACTCATCCAATAGGGGTAGGACAATTGTAAAGGTATTTTCATTTTTTTATAGTATCATTTTTACCTTAAATTTCACTAATTACCTTTAATTGCGATTAATTAAACTTAAAAGTTCCTATTCACCAAAAATTATTTTAATCCCATTGAACCACATTATACTTCCTAATTACAACCATGTATGTCGGATTTTTGAAAATCAAATCACAGAAGTGGTAATGTTTCATTTAAACGAAAAAATCAGTTTTTAACTACCACTTAGTGGTTTCACTATTCATCAAAAATAGAAGTTTTTCAGAACAATGCCAAAATTTCACACTAAGCTATATTTGATATTCCAAATTAAAAAATGATGTCTATTTTACAGAATTCCAAACATATAATTTTCATTAATTAATTTTATAATTAATTCCCGCTTGTGACAACAAATAGCGTGTTTTTTGGAAACAATATATATCAAAAGATTGACAATTGTTTATGTCCAATTTCAAAGTGAAATTAATTATAATGGACACCATTGGATAAAATGATAAAAATATATTATAATTATACATTAAAACCACTTAATTGTATAATATATCACTATAGATTATTTTTATTAAAAAAGTTGTTTTTAAGTATTTTTCACTATTCATAAAAAATTGGATATTCTTAGAAAAATACCAAAAATTCAACATAGGCTAATTTCGATATTTTGAATCCAAAAACGAAGTCCATTTGGAAAGATAAAATTTATAAAATTTCAAAAATTAGGTATTACTATTCATAACGGCTACTTTGATTGGTTGTGGTGTGTGTTAGAACTCGATGTTGTATACAACACATGCTACTTTATTATTCAAAGAGAAGTGTACCATGGAAGTTTGGGGTGTTACATTCTCCCCTCCTTCAAATAATTTCGTCCTCGAAATTTCATATAATATCACTGTATAAAAAGACTCGGGTGATTCTTCATCATAGGTTCATCGGGTTCCCACGTTACCTCCTCTATCTTATGGTTTCTCCATAGAACTTTTACCAGACGTGTCGTCCGGTTTCTCAGCACTTGTTCTCTTGTATCAAAAATCCTAAGAGGCTCTTCACAATAAGACAGATCGGGTTCCAGTTCTAATTCCTCATAGGTGAGTACATGCGTTGGGTCAGGCATGTATTTTCTCAATAGTGATACGTGGAATACATCATGAACTTTGGAGAGACTTGGCGGCATTACCAAACGGTAAGCTACAACCGCAATTCGTTCTACAATTTCGAAGGGTCCAATGTACCTGGGACTCAATTTACCATTCTTACCGAAACGTATAACTCCCTTCCGTGGAGATAACTTCATGAAAACATGATCTCATACCTGAAATTACAAATCCTTCCTTCGGTTTTCGGCATAGCTCTTCTGCTAACTTTGAGCTGCTTCGATGTGGTTTTGGATTACTTTCACCTATTCCATCGTTTCATCCTACAGTTCTGGGCCTACAAGTTTTCTTTCACCAACGTCATCCCTACAGGTTGGTGTGCGACATCCCTTTCCATATAACGCTTCATATGGTGCCATCTGAATACATGAATTGAATATATTGTTATCAGAAAATTCTACCAGAGGTAAATATTGATCCCACATTCCTTGAAAGTCAAGTGAGCATGATCTCAACATGTCTTCTATGGTTTGAATAGTTCTTTCTGGTTTTCCATCTGTTTGAGGGTGGTAAGCAGTGCTCAAAATAAGTTCAGTATCCAAGGCCTTCTAAATAATTTAACATAATCTTGATGTAAAACAAGGATCACGATCCGAGACAATCGACCGGGGTACTCCATGAAGCCTCACAACTTCATTAATATATAGTCTTTCTAGAAGTTCAAGTGGTATATCTTCCCTTATATAAAGAAAATGTGCTGACTTCGTGAGACGATCAACAATGACCCATATTGCATAATTTCTTCTAGGAGTCTTTGGTAAACCCATGACAAAATACAGTGTAATATTATCCCATTTCCACTCAGGTATGGGAAGTGGTTGCAATACTCCACCAGGTAGTTGCCTTCCAGGTTTCACTTGTTGAAAAACCATACATCTTGACACAAAATCAGCAATCTCCCTCTTCATTTTGTCCCACCAAAAATGTCCCTTTAAATCTCTCTATATTTTGCTGCTCCCAGGGTGTATAGAGAAATTGGAACTATGAGAATCATCCAACAATTCCCTCTTTAAATCAGGTATATCGGGAACACAAAGTCTCCTCCCAAATTTCAAAATTCCATCTTCATACACAAAGTCCCTCAATCTCCCATCATTCCCAGATTTAAACTTCTTTTTCAACTCTTCATCATTGTCCTGAGAACACTTTTTCCTTTCTAGTAAATATGGTTTGGAAACCATTTGAATTTTTTTTTATGTTTCACCCTCCACGGTGATTCCCATATCCATCTTTACTAGATCCATGGAAATAAATACCTTTCCACACTCATCATGTTCAAAACCCCATGATCTTTTCTACTCAAAGCATTTGAAACCTTATTTTCCTTCCCTAGGTGGTAGTGTATCATGAAATCATAATCCTTGAGTAGTTCAAGTCATCGCCTTTGCCTCATGTTGAGATCTTTTTGTGAGAAAATATATTTCAAAATCTTGTGATCGGTATATATCTTACATTTTTCACCATAGAGATAATGTCTCCATATCTTCAAGGCAAAGATTACATAAGCTAACTCAAGATCATGAGTAGGACAGTTCTGCTCATGAATTTTTAGCTGTCGTGATGCATAGGCAATAACCCTATCATTCTTCATAAGGACACAACCAAGTCCTTTCATTGATGCATCACTATAAATAACGAACCCATCATTCCCTGATGGTAGAGTCAATATAGGAGCGTTTACTAATATTTCTTTAAGTTCTTCAAAACATTCTTCACACTCTTTTGTCCAGAAAAATTTAACCCCTTTATGTGTGAGATTTGTTAATGGGTTAGCCAATCGGGCAAAATTCTGGACAAAACGCCGATAATAACCTGCCAAACCAATAAAGTTGCGTACCTCATTTATACCCGTCGGTGTTGGTCATTCTTGGATTGCCTTGGTCTTAGAAGGATCAACATAAATTCCATCCTTAAAGAAAATATGGCCAAGAAAAGAAATCTCCTGAAGCCAGAATTCACACTTGCTAAACATCCCAAATAATTCATGCCTTCTAAGAGTCTTCAAGATAATGCACATGTGATTTTCATGATCTTCGCAGCTTTTGGAGTACACCAAGATGTAATCAATAAATACCACCAAAAAATCATCAAGACATTCCTTGAAAAGTGTATTCATTAGATCCATGAATACAAAGGGTGCATTAGTCAATCCAAAAGGCATTACTGTAAACTCGTTATGCCCGTACCTTGTTCGAAATGCTGTCTTCAGAATGTCTTCCTTCTTCACACACAACTGATGGTATCCAGATCGATGGTCAATCTTTCAAAAGTATTGAGCTCCATGCAATTGGTCAAATAAATCATCAATGTGAGGTGGGGGATACATGTTCTTTATTGTTATAGCATTTATCTCCATGTAGTCAATTCACAACCTCATAGATCCATCTTTCTTCTTATAAAAAAGGACAGGGGCTCCCCATGGAGAAAAACTAGGGCGAATAAATCCCTTATTACTGAATTCCTATAGTCGTTTCTTTAGTTCAGCTAATTCCATGGTGGTCATCCTATAAGGGGTCATCGATATAGTCCTTGATCCAAGAATTAAATCAATGGAAAACTCAACTTCTCGTTTTGGAGGATGTCCAGGTAAATCATCCAGAAACACATCTTCATATTCTTTCACAATAGGTATATCCTCTATTTTAACATTCCTTTACTCGCCCTTAGTCATTTCATTCTCTTCCTCCCTAATAATTGAATTTAGTTGAGCTACTAGGGGTGGATCTAAATAAGAATTAGGTGGTGACAATTCTGCTCTAAAAATAAGGTGTTCCTTATCATCATCATCAAAAATCGTAACCACCTTCTTCTTACAATAAATCATTGCATCATAGTCTGAAATCCAATCCATACTGAAAATTATATCAAACTCAATCATAGGTATGACACTGAGATCAGCGGATAAAGAACAGTTATGTGCTCTAATGGGGACTGATTCACAAAACATTGTTGTAATAATACTTCCCTTAGGAGTTTTGACTGACAATTCTCATGTTAAATAAAATTGGAAATATCTAATTTTCATTGAAAACTGGGAAGATATGAAACAATGTGATGATCCAGAATCAAATAATTCATTTGATAAAATTGAGTAAACCATTAAATTACCTGCAACCACGTCTTTCAGAGCTTCAACCTCAGCAATAGTGATAGCATAAGCTTGGCCTTGATCCCTTGGCCTCTTCTGAGGTAATTTCCCCTGACGATTATTATATTCATTTGCATAATGTCCCATATCTCTTCAATTATAGCAATCCACATTGATAGCAACTTTCTTTCCCTTGAAATCATGATCTTGGTGGCCTTTTTCACCACACTTGTAACCGACTCTCATTCCCTTCAAGCAAGTACCGGGGTGTTTCTTTCAACATTTACTGTAGGAATGATATTCCACTCTTCCCTTACTCAAATTATTTCCATTTCCATATTGATCATATGATCTCTTCTTTTCTTTCTTTTCTTTAAAGTCATAAGACTTAGTGAATTCCTTTTCCGTCTTGACAGCACACGAGACAATATCTTCGTATGACGAGAAGGTTTGTGAGACTAATTATTGACGGAGAAATGGTTTTAACCCATCAAATAAACCATCAATATTACTTCTTGGGTTATGTATATAATCTACAACATGCCTCACTAACCGTGTAAAGTT
Source organism: Viscum album (assembly GCA_963277665.1). Classification (NCBI taxonomy): domain Eukaryota; kingdom Viridiplantae; phylum Streptophyta; class Magnoliopsida; order Santalales; family Viscaceae; genus Viscum; species Viscum album. Next base: position 43,789,595 of record OY728141.1, on the reverse strand, counting down.
AAACTCATACTTTGCGACATTCTCAACCTTCTTTTGCCTCAGACTCAAAAATTTCCTTTCCATATCTACTCGATGGTCATGTGGAATGTATTTTTCTAAGAAAATATCTATAAACTCCATCCATTCCTTACATGATACTTCTTCATCTTACTTTGTGTTTTGAATCAGTGACCACCATTGATCGGCATCTCCAGTGAGGTGGTAGACTGCCAGGACCACCTTCTCCCTTTCTCTACTCCCCAAGCCATAGAATATTTTCTCTACGGATTTTATCCTTTGCTCAGCTACTAATGGATTTGTACCCCAATTAAATGTTGGTGGTTGTTGCCTCATGAAGCGGTCTAACATGGATCCTCCACGTTGCGGATCATGGTGCTCCATACAAGTAAGGTTATTATTCATAACCTGCGTGAGTTCTCCTAGTATGGTAACAAGTTGATCAGCACCAGTTGTATCTCCAGATCCACAATAATTATCTTGAGCAGGAGGGAAATCCCTACACGGAGTGCGTGCATTGATACGGTTTCCATTCCTTCCACTAGGCGCCATTTCTAAACAATGTCATAAACTAGATTAGTTTATGATTCAAAATACAAAATTCCATACTTGTAAAATACTTACCATAAATTAAACTATTTGTGGATATAATCCATAATCATAAAAAAATTTCTTTCGGGAAGTATATACTCAGAACCCTTCATAGTGGTTTGTAATGAAAATGAGAATTATCCTAAGCATATCCCTCGGGAGTTTCGTAACCAAGAGTGCAGCAAGGCCCGTTATCGTGCACCAGTTCCTGTTCGAGTCTAGCTGAAAGCGATGTTTTCGGGTTTTACCCCTAGGTACATCTTTTCCATAGCGGCCTCTACCAGCTCATATCCAAACAGGGATGTATTGCTTAGAAAACTCACAAAATCTTATAATACCAAAATTCTAGGATGTTCTTATATACTAATTCTCAAAGTTTATCTTTTGGCTATGTGCTCTAATCAGAGTTTATGTAAATCCTGCTTCCAAGGTTAGTACTAAACTGCCTCTGATGCCAACTATAACGCCCCGACCCCAGCTACCCAGAGTGAGTGCATTATTGTGTGACATTGGCATGATAAAAAAAGATCAAGTCTCGAAATACTGATTAGTTTAGTAGCCTTTGAAACACTAGACACATTCATAAATGTTACATTACATCATAAAGTGAAAAACTACAATAACATGGTCTCCATTGTCCACACTCATATCCCCTTATGACTAACCCTGCGGGTCACTCATAAATTACTTCTTCACATCCTGGAAAATATTAAAACATTGAAAGGGGTGAGCTCAGATTCTCAGTAAGGATAACATTATAGTGGAAGATTTTATAAATAAACATAAACATTTATGGCAATGTATAACTAAAACAAAAGTCTTTTAAACATGAAATTCAACATAATATAGAAAAAGTAAAATGATATAATGTCATTTACTTCTTCACATGGATATTCTACTGGTCAAATAATCATATTAAATATCAATAACCACATTCATAATGATGGAATGCATAATGGCAGACTATCATAACCACGTAGCCAAGGCCTCGTGCCAAGACCACAAATAATATTTTGTCAATGCCTCTTGTCAATACACTAGTGTGTCTCATGAGACCTGCCGATGCATCGGGGAGATATAGCGGGCTCCACCCGTCACTTATTAAGTCCAATGCATTCCTCATATGAAAAGGTTTAAACATATCATAAACCATAACATAATTGTATCACATAAAACATGCATAAAGGAAACATAAGATTTACACAATTCAATCACAAGATATCAATACAACATATTGATATAATAAAAACATTATCAAAATCATTTTCATTACCAAAATAAAAGAAAAGTAAAACATAGTATTTATATTTCTTTTAAAAAAAAGTTATGGCTTATAGAGGAATCCGAAACTCAAATAATAGTCACGACGGCAGAGAAGTCGTTGTCGCCACATACGTAAGAAAAAACATTCCTTTTTTCGTTTAGTAAAAACTCTTCATATAAAAATATTCTTTTGAATAAAAGTAAATGTCAAAGGGATTTATACACTGTATAAAAGAAAGTTGTGTATAAAACCAAATATGCCTCAATGAAAGGAGATTGAGACAAATTCCTTACAAAGATCATTTTTAAAATAAAATAGATATATTATTAGTATTTACTATACGTACACATAAAGAAAGTACAAATACAAGATAGGACATAATAATATCATGATATAATTTGAAAGTAGGATATTAACCCAATGATTGGAAATTTGGTTAAGAAATTCCCTTACCTCATCTCCGACTTGACTCGATAGTTCTTTAACCTCCTGAATAATAAACTAGAGTTAATTTAAATTTGCTTAAGAACCTTTTTCAAGTTCATTATTCCGTTTATATCACTTATTACCATGTTATGAACATTATGTAATTATTTATGTTAATAACGGTCATTTTGTCGATCTTTGGTACATGAGTCAAAAATAAGCTTCTTATAATTACAAGTTGTTCATGTGGTGAAATATAAATTATATCCAGAATTATACTCATGATGTAGATATCATATATATCATATATATCCAGTATATACATGCATTTATAATATTACATAACATTTAGAGGTAAGAAATGAAATGAACCGTTCATGGAGACAGTAAGCCATACGTACGCATGAACGCTACTTTAATTTCTATTTCGTATTTAATGGAATGAAATTATAATTATATAAAGGAATACCATAATTACAGTATAATATAATGTATAATACCATTTAATCTATCTTTTATACATCCCACATATGGAATTAATGATTCAAATCACTTTGAGGGGGCGGTAGTCTGCACTTTCTAAAATGAAAATATCGTGTTTACCCGTAATGGAAACCATAAAGGTATGACATAAATGAAAAATACAGAAGCTTAAGTAAAAAAAAATAAACCTATCATATATCATATATAAATATAGTGACATCTTAATGGCCACCTTTGAGGGTGTTATATGAGTGTTGAACAATCATCGTTTCATGAGGCAGAAATTCGCCATCCACAGAAACAGTATGTTCTTTAACCATTAGATGTAGGTGCGTGTAAGTGTAGCTTGAATACATATTATAAAATCATCCTAGTATATTGAGGATACTGGTTTTGTTACAAAGTAAATTAATAAAAAGAGTTTAGGGGGTTGGAGAAGCAAAATAAAACATAAGAACACAAGAGAAAACACTACTTTTAAAATCGGGTAACTCCTTTTGATTTGAGCCAAAGGCTTCCTTGGGATGACTTATGCCCAATGTGATGCTTATAGTAGTAAGATAGGGAAGTTGAGAGATTATTTGGGAAGAGGTTGGCCGAGCCAAATGGCATGAGGGTGTGAATAAGGTGGTAGAGGTGGGGCCTTTTATAAGAGGAGAGGAGGGGCACTCTTGGAAAGTCATGAAAAGTTACTTTATTATATAATGAGTTTCGGATTTTAAAGGTCCCAAACATAAATATTTCTAGGATAATGTGATAAGGGTTCGAAATATAATCATCCAATAGGTTTTTGACAATTTTACGTCTTAGACTTTACATTATCTTTTTATTTTATTTAAATCGTCAATTAATGAGGTAATGGTTCCATCATCATGGTGTCATAAATAATTTAATTTATATAATGTATAAAAATTATAAAAAAATTATCATGATATGGGAAATCTTTTTAGATTTATAATGAATATTTATAGTAAAAAATATGACTTGTATAACCCCATTTAAATTTTTTTAGTAAAACAACTCATGTTTGCGACATTTTTATTTTAACATGTTTTTAATGTAATTTTCCAACCAATGTGGCCTCATGGGGTCCCCAAGTTGACCCATGGATTGTCTTGGTCTGAAATGACTCATATAATAGGTTTAGGACAAGTGTAATGGTATTTTCATAATTTTATAATATCATTTTTACCTTAAATTTCACTAATTACCTTTAATCGTGATTAATTAAACATAAAAGTTATTATTCACCAAAAATTATTTTAATCCCATTGAACCACATTTACTTCCTAATGAAAACCATGTATGTCAGATTTTTGAAAATCAAATCATAGAAGTGGTAATATTTCATTTAATCGAAAATTAGTTTTTTAACTACCACTTAGTGGTTTCACTATTCATCAAAAATTGAAGTTTTTCAGAACAATGCCAAAATTTCACCCTAAGCAATAATTGATAATACGAATACAAAAATGATGTCTATTTTACAAAATTACACTTATATACGTTTAATTAATTAATTTTATAATTAATTTCCGCTTGTCACAACAAATAGCGGGTTTTTAAGAAACAATATATATCAAAAGATTGACAATTGTTTATGTCCAATTTCAAAGTGAAATTAATTATAATGACCACCATGGGATAAAATGGTAAAAATATATTATAATTTTACTTTAAAACTACTCAATAGTATAATTTATCACTATAAATTATTTTGATTAAAAAGGATGTTTTAAAGTATTTTTCACTATTCATAAAAAATTGGAAGATCTTAGAAAAATACCAAAAATTCCACATAGGATAATTTCAATATTCCGAATCCAAAAACGAAGTCCATTTGCCAAGATAAAATTTATAAAATTTAAAAAATTTGGTATTACTATTCATAACGGCTACTTTGATTGGTTGTGGTGTGTGTTAGAACTCGAAGTTGCGTACAACAGACGCTACTATATTATTCAAAGAGAATTGTACCATGGAAGCTTGGGGTGTTACAGAAATAGAGTAAATGATGATTACTACAGAGATATTGGAATCCTTGGAGGCTAATACATCCAATAAAGTGATAGTTGTTAGAGTCATATTCAAGGGATGAAATCAGAAGTGGAGGAAGAGTAACATTGAATCTATAACACTTGATAACATGATTTCAGAATATTTTATGACTACTTTTACTTAAAAATTATATCCCATGAATGTTAAAGTAGAAAAGTAAATAAAACATATGTGTCTTTAGGAATGGGTAAAAATAGAAAAGCATTACACTAAACATTTTGGAAAGCATGTATCCTTTTATCCAATTCTAGTCATTAATGACTCAAAAAAATTACAATTATTCAATAGATATATATAATCAAACCATAGATCAGAGGTGTTTAATCTTTGGTTTATATGTTTTGGGTTTTTATTTCTTCATTTTCATATTTTAAATTACAAATTAGTTGAAAAATATTTAAATTTCTAATGAATTAAGACCCACAAAAAACAATTATATGTATATATTCATTTTCAACTTCATATTCCCTTGAGTTCTTGTTATTTTTATAGAAAATGTTGAAAATTATTCATTGTTTTATAGGACTCATAGTTTAAATGTGGATTTATATACATTTAGGAAAACCATGAAGCCTAGACCTGGTCAATTCTAGTGGAATATACATTTTTATCTTATGTATTGGTAAACTATATAGCTAAACCATGCATTATTTTCAAAAAAATTGTATCCATGTTTTTTTTCTTTTTTGGGGTTTTCCAAAAACTTTTATCATGTCATTTGGGACATTATAGAGACATATAGGCTATATGTGTCCCCATTTCTCTTTAGTCCTAAGGACTTATGATCCAATATACTAGTGGAATACCATATTTAAATTCTCTTTCTATCTTCCATTCATTTTATTCTATTTATATACTTTTCTATTCTTATTTATCACTATGTTTTACAAACATGGTGGAAGAAACCATTATTATGGATGGTATAAATTGTGAGATATAGATATTTAGGTTGTGTGAAATCAATTTCCCAACCCCTACATCACTTATTTAATGATTTAATTTTATTTGAATTTGAATAAAGTCAATATCTCCAACCCATTCCTTTTGGTTTGAATTTCTCTTAGTACATGTATGTCTAATCATTTATTCGTAGAAAAATAAATACATAATAAAAAATATATAAATTTATCATCATGGAATATTAATTTTATGCTTTATTCCTCATGTTACAAAATTATTTGAACATACATAAATAGAATATATTCATTCCAAACATGTTTTAAAAAATCCCATTTATTTTATGAAATGTGAACATGTTTTTCAATTAAATGAAATGTTTTCATGATGACATTTTAGACTCATTTTAATTTTAAAGAGGATAATATCATTATTTTGAGGTTGTCTCAATGAAAATAGATTATTATTTTTATATATGATTTTATTAGGGTTTAATCTTCCTCATTTTTAATTTCGCTATGTCATGTTTGTTCATGTATTATAATTAAATAGGAAAAGTATAATTTAATTTATAATTTTATCATTGTTATATTTTTTATTATCAATTTTAATTTACTGATTTTAATTTCTTTTACAATCTAAAAAATATTTAAAAATTTTAAACGTTTTTTGAAACTATAAGTGACACCTTTGGGATAAAATTCCCTCTATTTTTAATTATTTAGTTATGGAATTTATGTTATATAAATGGATTCATACAAAATATAAATATTGAATGGGATATTTTTTTAAAAGTTGATCAAATGTGACATGTTTGTGATTTATATGATGCATTTCTTTGATACTTCAATATGATATTGTAATTTTATACCACAAATCCTATATAAATATTATGGGAATCCTTGGGTATTTAAGTGAGATCTTTATATATGGATGTTATATCTATATATATTATGCATTAGAGAGTATCCTTTATAGTGTGTTTCACTCATTCTAGTGGATTAACACTCGATGAAGCTATTGGAAAATAATTCATTGATTATTTTTATTATTGAAAAACCACATTAGATGGTTATTGTCTTTAATGAGGACAATATAAATAGTGTATCATTAGTTCATAATTTAGTATTACATGATTTTTAGTATTTTCTTTGTTTTTATTATGATATATTTTACAAGTTAATTACATTTTATATCAATTTTTTATATTTACGGGGTAATGAATATTTATTGATGATCTTTGATGTTATAAATTATTACATTCATTGGTTATCAATATATATTTAATTAATCATTATATAAATTATCACTTGAATATAATTTATTCATTAGATGTTGTTTTTATAATGTTATTTCTTTTTATATTATATTTGGTTACATCTTTAAAGAAATGTAATGATTAAAAAAAGTAAAAATAATAACAAGGGAGGTTTATTTCGAAACTCTAGTATTCTTAAATAAATAATTTGTTAATTTGTTAAAAAAATTCATAACATTCATTTATTTTTTCAAAAAATTTAATTTCCTAAGATTTTTTATATAAGTGAAATATGGTCTTGTTATACATTATATAAAGGAAAACTTTTTCGAGAAGATAAAATAGGAAGGGTTATTTGTTTTTTCTAAAATGATAGTATGAAGATTTTAAATTTATATAAATTATCTTTAAAAGCATTATTATAGAATTATATTATAAAATGAATGGATATTATTCTCAATATAATGATAATAGGTCATGGATCACACATTATATACTCACCTTGGTATAATTTTTTCCTCATATGTTATTCTTTTCTATTGGTTATCGATTTATAGTTGTCATAATTGTATTTTCATCTCATGTGGTTATAGATGTATGTTTTGGTGTTAACCTCAAACAAACTAGTGATATATTCTTTCGTCCCTTAAAAAATTTAGACTAATTTTATGTTTATATACTGGCCTTTTATATCATATACTTTATCATAATTTCATTTGTATATTTTCACTTTATATTTCATTGAGTTACATTTTATTATTAATGTCATTGTGATATATTTATACAAGTATTCACACTTATTCCTCACTAAATTTTGTTTTTATTAGAAATATATTTTTAATTTTAGCATGGATATCCATCATATAGATTGTTCAGACCGTATTTAAGATGATAATCCATAAGTATTTATTCATATTTTCATTGTGAAATAATTTTCAATTGTATGTTTCATACCCTTAGTTATGGTTTCCCACCCATTGATATTAAAAACGTGTATATGTCCATTTAGTGGTATATCCTATGTGATTTAGTGGGTTGAATAAGTATGTTTGGTTTAAAAACCCATGAATATAATGAATTTGTATGTGAAGGAGAAATATCTGATAAAAAATAGTGAAAAACATTATCATTACCTATATCTTAACATTATTGAATTCACTCAAACTCCTTATATAATCTATATAGTCATTTTAATAATATATTTTATAAAATTATTTATATTTATTATAATTTATATTAACATGTTATAGTCATTTAATATATAATTTTTTTTAAAATCATAGCTTATTTTTTTAAATGGGTGTTTGTAGTTTCAATTGTTCTATGATGGTTTTGATAATATGGTATCAATTATCATTTCATGTTAATAAGTTCCTTTTATATATAATATTAAAAAATCTATAATCAAAATTTTTAATTTATTTTTGAATTATAACTTCTATTTTATAGATGTAATAGATATGGTTCAAAACGATGACCCTTCTATTAGTAATGGTTGTGAATTTTTGTTGTTATTATAATAGGTTTTTAAATGTTAATATTACAATTTTAGAAACAAAATAACATTATAAATTATAAAAAAATAAAAAAAATATTCATTATGTATTTTATTATCCTTTTTCAATTATAATCTCAAAAATAGAGTTTCATAATTAATTTTTGTTGTTAAACAACTTATAACATGAACATACTAAAAAGGTGGTTTGATTTTAAAACCATTAAAATGTTATAATTATTTTCATGATATAAATATATTGATTTTTCTTGATTTCTATTCAGTTTTTAAGAAAATTCAATAACTGTTTGCATAATAGATCAAGGGAAATAGATTAAGAATATTATTCATGCATTAAATAGATAAATATTACATTAAGGACCTTATTTGAAAAGAATAAGTTGGAACTCTCTCTTTAGACTAGAGGAATCTAAATTTGATATGGAATTATTAGGTATGTAACTTTTGAAGATATTGGGGAGGAAACTAAAGAAAAAATAGGATTTGTTAATAATATAAGAGGGATGTCTTTATAGATGAGTTTGATGAAGAATTTGTTTATATTAATTCATTAACTGTTAAATAATATCATTTTTATTTTTAAATTGTCCCATAAGTTAAAACAATAACGTGTGGACACAATTCCATCAACTATTGATATGTATGTTGATTTTAATTAGTTATTATCCGCCAAAATAAATTATTATTCTAAAAAATTAACATTAATTGTCTTGTTAAATTTTAACATGTCTATTCTGAACTTAAAATCTATTTTACTATATTCAAACTCTAAATTTGAGAAAATAAACTTTTATATAAAAATTTATAATGCTAAAAAATAAATTTTATATTTTAATATTTTCTTATATAAAAAATTATTATAATTTAAAATATTTTAATCCCAAAATAAATTAATAATTATAAAATTTTTATTAATAATTTTAAATATATAATTTATTACAAAACATTGAAATCTATAATATATTCATATGAAAATTATAACAATTTAAATATTCACATTAGATATATTTATACTCAAAAAATATATATTTACTGAACCACTATATAGTTTCAACATTACACTATAATATTTATATTTAAATATATATATATATATATATATATATATATAATTCAATAAAAATTATTCATCAAATTTCATCTTTACATTATCAAAATTACATTTATATTTATAATTCTTTTCATTCATTCAATAGTGATACACAATGGTAAGATTTTATTTAGAGAATATTCTCTCATATACTTTTATAATTCATTCATTATATATTTTTTTGTACATGTAATTTGAATAATTTTTTTCAAATATTTATAAAAATAATGATTAATTAATTTAATATTTTAGTGATTTACTATATTAAAATAAGGCATTGATCATTTCATCTCAATATCTCATGTATTGTGTTTTTAAAACCTAAAGAACTTATTAAAGAAAAATTCATTAAAAAATCCAAAGAGTAAATTATACCCCCTTAATAAAATTTCCCCATTACATTTCATTACTGGGGTGATGAAAAATTACAACATCTTTGATTTATTTCATCATGAGGTTCCCATGTCACTTATATGTACTTACAATTTAACTATTAACTATTAACCGAATGAGTGTTATTTTCATGACCTATCCCTGCCAAACATCCTCCTAGGATGGTAGGGAATACCATATTAACCCCTGAAGCCCAAACCCAATAAAAATAGGTTAGTGACTAGCAGTGAGGGTATAAAACACATGTATTAGAGGAATTATTCTCATTAATCTCTAGAACAGATGAGAAAATAACCCAATAAAGTCTATAATATAAAATATAATCAATACCATAATTCAAGTGATATCCTATATAAGAAAATTTATATAAAATAAAAAATATATGACCATGTATTATGGTAGTGACCCTAATTCTCATCACAAACATTAAATTCTCATAGAATATTAGTTGATCACCAACATCGTCATGAAAATATATAAATAAAAATATAATACATATATAAGAGTGTGAGAATACATTTATACTCAATATGATCCTCCCCAAAACATTACATGAAAATGTAAAAGAAGAATTATTATTATTATTTTGTGAGTATACAACATAATTGTATCATCACCAAAATCATGAAATCTACAATAAAATATTTTACAGTACCATTCACCCAATATCAAAAGTATATACAGTAACATAATATAAGGATAATATATTAGAAATGTTACTACATCCTCTTCTGTAACAAATTTTTCACCACTAGTCATCAACGACATATGTCATTGTTCAATTATCACTTCCATAACCACTTATCCAAATAGCCACATGCCACATAAAATATACGATATCCACATCACAACATATACCCAATCTCATCACAGCCTCTATTCGATAATGTATGTAATCATGAAGGGAATAAACCTTGTCCCAAATTCCTTCCATATATATCCCCACTCTGTATCCACATCACATCTATATATCTAGAGATCCATAAAAAACTCTACATATGAATATACACACACTATAATGAGAATTCATTATAACTCATCAATATATATATTGTATCACTGAGCCATTATAAAATATATTTTTATTTGAAGATGGATCAAGTATGGGGTAGAAAACCACATGTTTCATTTATAACCTTAATGATAGGGGAAAATATCAAATACCAAAACAAAAAATGGGCATAAGTAAGGTTACTAGACTAAGTTGTTGGTTCGTCATAAATGAAATTATAATAAAATGATATAGTATACCAAAAATTACTATCTTATGGGATGATTCATATATGAATTTTATTTATTACTCCTACCAACAATAGTCACATTCTACCCACATCTCACATTAAAAACCATTTCTATAATAGACCACAAACAAAACTAACAGTATTTACATTGTATTGAAAACACACATCATTTGAAATAACCTATTTTATCACATCGTGAAAATTTAAAATATTTTACATGAAAATAAATATTACATTCATTATACCCCATTTATTTATTCCATTAAAATTTAAATAAGATATCCCCATTCCCAAATTTCATTATTCAATTTCCACATTTTATGATACACTAATATATTTTCCAATCTAAAATTTATCTCATTATTTATTTCATTAATTTCAAAATCATTCCATATATCTAGGAAATTATGTAATATCCCATTAAAATTAATTTCAAAAAATGCATCAACTACTATTCTTTCCCATTATAAAAATGATAAAATCAATCCTACCCTTTTCACAACATCACCCATTTCCTTCCCACATTAAACATGAAAAATGGAATCCAAAAAATATCATACTACCACTCCAATTATAATCAAATAATGTATAACCTCAAATCTGAAAAATTTTCAATAAAATTTAAAAAATTCTGGAGTGTAACATAATGGTGTAATGGGAATCTTCATGCCACTATAGTTTCTCGATCTTATGATAACTACATTATCTCTGTAGATTCCGGTTGAGGGGAAGTGGGTCAAATCCTTTTAAAGGAATAAAATTTAATATCGTCATAGTGTACCATAGTTAACCAAATTTAAATTCCTAATTACATAGGATTCAATGCCCAAACATTGGCCTAACTCACTCAAACTATACCACCCAAATAATGAAACCACAGTACATAAAATTTTTTCACTGTGAAACATATCTCATGGTGGAATATAACAAAAAAACCTCAATAATCTACACACCACAACACATTAAATCACTATGTAATGAAAAAAGATGAACTAACCTGAGGCTAACCAAAAAAACATGGTTCAAGATCTATACTAAAATTATACTATACATAAAACAAATTCTCAAAACATGACACCACATAATGAACATTGATATCTTCTCTCTACAAGATAACCAATCATGGAGAATCAAAATAGACCATAGTGTGATCTGTGTGTTCTATTGAAATTCTAGCTAACAATATAATCCTATTATAAAACATTCCTCTAAAACTATTCTGGATTCCCCTAAATCCTCAACACTAGAATGCATAGGGAATAAATATATGGGCCTTTATATTATATACCTCCCAATATATTCTCATGCTTAATATTCATTAAAATACCTAACTAAATAACTATGAAACATCAATAAGAAGCATCCCATGAGATACCTCTAATACAGGAATCATTCTACCAAAAAAGTTATAACACCATATAATAAAAATTATTAATCCATACCACAAAAAATAGTATCTCAATATCATGAAAATAAATAACTTAGTCTAAAATAGCATTAGATACTAATCAAACACTTGTGACACAAGCTCCCAGATATACTTCTCCATGTCATTGTGCCTCCATAAGACACAAACCAAAATAAATGGATTACACACAAAGAACCATCTATTGATGATCCTAAATCTCATTAGGCCACTCCATTAACATCACATCCAACTAAGTATCATACTCTACCTAGTATGTAACATAAGAGTAATAATGAAGATACTGATAATGTTGTATACATAAATACCATTATGATCCTGGTCTAATTTTTGAGGATATTCCAACCGATAATCAACATAATGAACATGCACCACCACCTCAAAGGTAATGATGAACCAATTATATGGATTATTTCCATGATTAGACATTAATTGTCCATGATAAGATGAAGTTATAGGAAGACAAGATCACCAAACTAAAAAACCATGCGTTTCCAACTCTAATTAGCATAATATTATTGATTTTCATGAACATACTTTATAGGCATACAAATCACAAAAAAATATCCTCTTTTATGTACATCACAAAATCTATAAAAAGAATAATTTACACTATTTCTATATCCTAGTATAATGGTCCTAAATAAGGACACCCATACAATGAATTTTATAGATCCACAAACATAACCATAATTCCTTATGGACATCAAAATATAATTTGTATCTTTTATACTATCACAATAGTGAAGTTTCAAATCCAAGGGGAGGTTGATGAGATATAAATTGGAAACATTTATCTATAAAATATGAAAAAATGGAAGTGTAATTATGGGAAACTTCGTGTTCATTTATTAATGAATGATGCATTGAATTCTATTTTATTTGATTAAAAATAACAGTGTCAAGGAACATATGAATGAAGATGATAATATAATAATATATTTAAAAATTATGTAATTATTTAATATTTCATGATTCCAAGAAAAGTTCCACCTCACGCACAATTTTTTTATTATAAGTGTCACAATCTCCCTCGAGATTTACAAATACTCACACGAAAATCATTTTCTTCCATAAGATTCGAGATCAATTATATTTAATTATAATAGAAAATAATTCATTGAGATTAATGAAGATATAAAAAATATAACTAGTAAACCTCAACCAATTTAGTTCATCCATTTTAATGATATACTGTTACCTGAAAAAAATAAACTATGAAAAAACAAATTGAAATGATATATCATCTTTCTCTAATTTTATTTATTTCTCCCTATTTTATCTTTGGAATCCACAAATGTTGAATCTCAATTAAATTTTAACAAAATATCATCTATAAGATTCAGAGCTACAAGATTCTCTTTGTGTTGAGTTGGTATCTCTATGTTAGCCTCAAAGTGTCTCCCAGTTGAAGAAAACTCTCTTTTTTGAATGATATCTTGCACATATAATTTTATTTGTCTCACCAGAACTCTTCACCAACATATCTCATTCATTTGTGCGTCATAGAAAATGTAACACTTCTCGCATAATTAAATCACAAATGCATGATTCATGGATAATCATTAAAATAGAATGTTCTTCTCCTATCGGAAAGTTGATAAAGAAGAGTATTCTATAAGAAAATTTCCATTCTGAACACCTCTTCTTCAACATTACTTAATGATCCATTATTACATTGCATTTTAAAAATGTTTCTCCAACTACACTTAACCCAAACATTCCACTTCAAACAAAATTAAAACATTCCACATCAGCAATCCTTAGTCACTAAGCACAATGAAACTATAAATTCCATTACATCAATTCATTATCTAGGAAGACCTTCACATTATCAACATTAAATCAATTTAGTTCCCTGAATGCCTGATGATCATGTCTAGTAATATGATAATAACCTCGTATTCATTCTTCTACCATTGATTTACATAATCATTGAATTTATACATTTGATAAAATATAATTATCATTAATTATTCTAAATTCATGAACATGAGGATATATAGAGAAATTATCTATCAGGGAATCCACTTCACAAGCATCATCCTAATGTAATATTTTTTGAACAAAAAATATAAATATCTTTGTGTATGTCACAGAAAACCTCACCTTATAAAATGTAACTTGGGTTATGACCATCACCAATATTAGGTTTAGGTAAACCAAATCACACCTTCAATGTCATAATTTGGTATTTCATCAATTAGGTGGTACGAAAACCCATTAAAAATTACAACTATGGTAATGGAATTATTGGAGGCCTACAATGACTTCCTCATTTTGGACCATCATAGAAAAAAATCTAAGGTAATTGACGAAAAATTCTCGAAAATATATCAATTATTGGTGGAAACTTTGTTGACTGAAATTTAATTATACTTTAATCCATATCCACAATCACACTTCAATTATCATCATAAATGAAAAAAATATAAGGCATCCACTTATTTAAATTCTTAAACCACAATAAAGTTCTCTATTTTTTGCCTCTTGGTTATCAAGGAAACAAAGTCATTATCTCAACTTAAAAATTCTTCAACTACAATAACCTAGTTAAATTTATTATAACATTTTAAATTATCCTTGTATTTATGCTAAACTCATATTCTATTATTCTTTTTTTTAAATCTCATGAGCTCATAAATGATATTTGGTGAAACTAACACCCTTGTTTTCATAATCTTCCAAAGGTGATGGTCTGGCTTGGATCTTTGTAAAACAATTTCCCAAAATATATCTCAAAGGAACCCCTAAAAAAGACCTTTTTTCCATAATGGATCGATATAATTTAGTTTTTTTTTGAACTATTGGTTCCATGAGGATGAATTGTGGTATAAAGTGTATAAAAAATGTTTTATGGTAGTTGAATTAGTGATAGTCCCATAAGAAAGGTTTAGATTGATGGAGTGTCACAATAGCATATATTTCATATGACAGTAGTATAAAATAGTAGCATGATCAATGTAAATGTTAGCTGAGATTCTTTGATGGTAGAAAAATAAATCATGGCAGCATATTTAGAATGGTATATGATCTATTATGGTAATATACTATACTTAATAATTAAAAATTAATATTATGAAAAATATTAAAACATTTGAAAACAAAAAATAAATAATGTAAAACTAATTTATATTAAATATTTAATACCCATATTATATTTTAAATCATAAAAAGTTAAAACTACCGAATGTTATTTTAATATTATATTCAAAATCAATAAATGAAAATTTTAATATAATTAAAATTTTATAACATTTTAATTGAAATTCAAATATATCAAAACACAAAAAAATTATATTAAATTATATTCCTATTTAATTATTTAAATAATAAAAATCCAATAAATTGAAATTATAATTTAATAAAAAATTATAAAATAGATACAAAAAATAATATGAAAAAATAAAAAATAAAATTAAAAATAAAATAAAGGATTTTTTTAAAACAAAATAAAAAAATCAAACAGAAAATTCATTAATGACAATATTTTTCAAAAAATTTACTATAGTTAAAATATTTGAAATTTAAAAAATATTTTATTAAATAAATTTTCATAATATTAATAAAATGATATGGTAAATATTTTGGGATAAAAAATACATTATCCAAGCTGTAAGATTATTAATAGTAATTTCAATTAGAAGAATTTATCAATTGTAGGTTATCATCCCATGAAACTCAAAAATCATGATCATATAAATGTAACATTTCATCCAGCTTTAGGATTGTCTAATCAGTATGACCATAAATATGATAATGGAAAGATTTTATAATACAAAGCTCATAGTCAAAACACATTTTACTAATTATATCATCTTGTGTTATACCAATGATTAAAAATTATTAAATCATCATTGAATCCACCAGTACCACTTATAGATACAGATCATACCTATAGAAATGTTACTCGTAAATATATATATTTTACATAAATGAAAACCTATAGAGATTATGTCATCAGATTAATTCCATAAAATATTGAAAACTATTGACTTTTGATATATGTAGTTTTCATCGATTGAGAAATAAAAAAAATATCTTAGAAGTCTTGAAAATTTATGCTCATTAGTAAAACTAAAATATATAGTGCTTTCATGATATCTAATTTCATAAACATGAACATGACATGCCCAAAATTACATCTGAATAATGTATTTAGAATATCATACTCCTTCACCCACTTTAGATGAGACTGAAACTCTTGATTGAACATTAAGATTAAACTAAACCACATAAATTTATATAATAGAACAATTTTTATTGGAAGAAAATAATTTTTCATTACTATTATATGGCTCGACCTTTAGTAGTCTATATTTAACCATAGACTATTGTCTGAATTCATAATGAATAACATTGGAACTCCCCAATGAAATATAGCAAGCTAGATAAACAAAATATATGATACTCTATTGATACTAATAAAAAATTCTTATAACATGGATAGTTTTATCAAATATGGTTGTATTGGAATCATAAAGGAACTATGATATATCTCTATCTAACACATGATATCATTCCTATGGTGCAGTGCCAAAACCACTCTTAGTAATATATCGATGAACTCTATAAAAATCATAAGAAACACCACTGACAAAAATTCCATTGATCCATATATCTACTCCACCGTATAGAAAGAAAAATGATCCATAAAACATCAATCCATTCAATGAACCCACTCACTAATGAACACTACTTGGTCACTTTACACATAAAAAAAATAAACCTCCTCCAAACGAAACCCATGAAAACATTATTGAATAAAAACTATAAACTTCAAGGATGACATCGTCTAATTGTATTTGAATATAATGTAATCTTCAATAGATTTTTTTTCATCATAATTTAATCATAGTATTGAAATACAAAAAGAAATGTACACTAAACTCCAATTATATAAATCAACACTATGCGATGCAATAATCCTCATATTTAATGAACTATCCAGAAACATCCCACTATTAGATGATGAACCAAATAATTAAATACCTATAGTTCATTTCCAATCACCCTGATACAGACACTAGTGTTAGGGAATTAAATTAAATATCACTAGAAAAAAATTACTAAATAATAAAACTAATTAAATAATAGAAAATAAGTTTGAATATTCCATACATAATAATTCTGCAACTAAAAAAATTAAAATAGATTAATAAAATATAGAATTTTAAAAAAATACAATTCACTACCCTTTATACATATTTCCTCTCCTATTAAAGTACCCTCCACTCACCCCTATTATACTATATTGATATCAATACTACCATAATAAGATACTGTATGGATCAATAATTTCAATGAGATAAAATAAAATAAACTAAAAAAACAAGTAATGTACCTGATGAAATATCCAATATAATTGACTGTCTTGATCCATCCAAAATTGAAACATCCATCGATCGGAAAGTAATCAGGAAATACACTTGAAACTAAGATATAAATAGGTGTAATCAAAAATATAGTGAATATACCACCCCTAACTAGTCATTTGGTTACCATTTATTATTGATATTTTATTTGAATGTTTTAAAATAAATTAAATAAATTGTTTTTTCATTTTTAATATAAAATAATTAAATTTTTTTATTAAAAGAAAATAATCACATAGAAAATAATCCATCATAATATGCCACTATTATAGAAAATTAAATTTTAAAATTCACTTTCTAAACTATTTATAAAAAACATGTAAATGATTTTGGGAATAATTTTAGTAAAAAATTAATAAATAATAATAATAATAAATATGAAGTTAGAAATAATGAGATATAATGAAATGGATAGAAATAACAATTAAATCATCCTAAAGAAGATGTATTTAAAAGTAATGAATAAAGAGAATCCCTTAGGATACTAATATTAGGCTGATAATCCCATGATCCCTACACTCATGTTGATAAACCCTACATACTATTCATGTCAATGATCTTATAGAGAGGATGAAGTTACTATAATAATGGTATCCAATTCTTCATCATTATTTTTTATATTTATTTTTTTGTTTTGACCAAAGTATAAAGGGGATGGATTTTTTCATACCTCACTTTTCATAGTTATCCCACTCAATTACTAAAATTCCCATGTGCTACTATCATTTTGAAAAATTCAAAAAAAAAACAACGATTGGACCATCATCAATTCATTCATTTTTAAAAATCACATAAGCCACTTTGAACCATTTTATCATCAAAAAAGAGGAACCAATTAAGAACTAAATATATTTATACATATATGGTGTCATTTAAAATAATTATAGAATAACGCTCATATGAAAAACACTCTTTATAATACATAAAAATAAATTTAAATAATTTCTACAAGGACATTGTAATTAATCTTCTTAATCAATATCATCATGATTTTTGAAACAATGTTTTCATATTAACTTCAAAATTATTAAAATATCCCCCCATGATTATTCCCATGTCCATGCCAACGAGCCTATACCCAAGTGGTACTTGTTCTTTCTTGGCATCTAAAAGATATAGGATCAAATCTAGGTAAGGATGCATTTCTAGGTACTATATAAAGGGTTCTTTAGTAGTACTGTAGTAGTGTCGGAACTGTAGCAGCGATGACACTGTAGTGGTGGAGGCACTATAGCAAGAATGGTAGCGGTAGCGCTACTATAGCTGGTACTGTAGCAGCCCGAGTGCTATAGCAATACTACTCACCAAAGGCCCCTTTGGGAAAAAATAGGCTTTCAAGACGTGTATTCAGGATACTTGGACTTGGACCTTTGGGATATGTAATGGGTCTTCCTCTACCCATTCAAAAAGAAGTCTTTGCTTTAATAATAAAATGAGGGTTCGACCAAATCCTTTTAAATAAATCCTATATTTATTTATACTAATGTATATATACATATTAATAAACCAATTAACATATTCTCATGTGTGTTTTTACAGACACACATAGATATATATATATATACCGATTTATATGTGTATAAACACAAAATACGTGAAAATGAATTTTGAAAAGTCTATATTTTTCAAAATAAAATCTTGTAAATATTATATTAATTCTTATAATTCCATGTAATACAAGATATTCCAAATAAAGGATAATGAAAAATTGAGAGTTTTTCGTAAATGACTAATATAAATTATTAAAATCACATGATTAATTATTTAGGGCCATATAAGAAATTTCTCAAACTTACAGTGGGAATGGTTAAGGAGAGAAAATATTAAACAAATATATAAATTTGAAGGTTATAATATTTTTATAA
This sequence comes from Viscum album, assembly GCA_963277665.1. Lineage (NCBI taxonomy): Eukaryota > Viridiplantae > Streptophyta > Magnoliopsida > Santalales > Viscaceae > Viscum > Viscum album. Next base: position 43,769,715 of record OY728141.1, on the reverse strand, counting down.
AAACATATTAAAATATAATACTTTTTTAATTCAATAAATAATCCTAATTCTATAAAAATGAAATAAAAAAATTAAATAAATATACAATCAACCAATATTTATAAAATAAATGATTTATGAATGGTAAAAATCAACCTAGAACTCACCGAAATAATGTTAAACCTTTAAAAATGAGAAACTATTGATGAATGGATGATTGAACATTACATTCAGATTAAATCCATAAAATACTATTTGCTTAACCCATTATGGTACCTTCTTCTTTCACATCATAATAAGATAAAATGAACAAAATATGATGAGGAATAAAGTGAATGAGTGGAATAAAACATAACATGTACTAGATCACACTGAAACTACCAGAGAATATGTTGCTAGAGGATGAGGTTCATGTGAGTGTGTGGGTCCTTAGTAGCATGATTTATGGAAAAAGTTGGTGTAGTGGCATTGAACTCATGTGGGTGTGGGAGAGGTGTTAGGTAATAAGGGTTTTCAATTTTATATGGGGGTATTAATTGAATTTTTTTAAAGAATATGTCACTACCCATGGTATGGCCTCATGGTTGGGGAAAAAATGTTCCACCCATAAACCCCATAATAGAGTATCTAAAACTCACTACATGGGAATAATGCATGATTAGAAAAACGTTTTTCCAAAAAATTCAATTTAACACTACAAAATTATAGACTCAGATGTACTATTGTCGCATGGTTATTACTAATTCTTCTCTAACCATGTGGCTAGGTATAAATCTGATTTTTTTTAAAATTAAACTCGATTGGCCCTAAATACATGGAAATGAACAAGAAATAATTTATGCAAAAAAAAAGGGTTGGAATGTGAAAAATTATCCCCTCCCTGAAACATTCAACAACCAAAAGACTACCGAACTCAAGGAATAATAAAAAAAATACCACAAATAAAAATTGGGAAAATAAGATAATATATTATATTAGAAAGGAACAGACACCCATAAAAAATTATCCATGTATAAAGGAATCTATATAAATATACCTTTTAAAAAACATCTCAAAACCCCCATCATCTTTTGATTCCCAATGCATAAATCCCACCTGATCAATTCTAAAAAATTATAATAAAACAGAGACTCGATTTGGGTCTCCCTTCTATTTAAGAAATTATCTATCATGTAATATCATTAAGAAAAAGGTATTACTAATGAATTACTATTAACTAACCCTAAAATCTCAAGTAAAGAGACTCAAACATGGACAGTCAATCAACCACATATCCCCAAAACAAGTTTTGATCCACTAAATGTACAAAATTCATAGAGTATTGTAAATGAATAAAACATAGATTCATTGGAATAGTAAACCCGATATAATGATAAAAAACCTCTCAATTATTCCCTCCTATCCTAGAACATAACTATGGAGTTATCAACCATGATCATAATATAGTAAACCACATGGGCTCAAAACTCATGTTAACACAAGGGAAACCTTGGAATGGATAACTAATATGCCACTCCGTCTGAAACCAAAAAACAAAATAATTAAAATTTAATATATGAATGTCAATGGTATATTGAATATCATATTAAATGAAATAACTCACCCATGGTTTTCCCATGCCCAAAGAACCTAAATGATACCTCACCATAACCATTACCACACAAAATCCTTTAAATACCCATCTACACCACAAATAACTAGTGACTCTTCAAAATTTCATGATCTGAATCAAAAATCATCTAAGATAGTAAAATTACAAAAAATGTAAAAACACTCCTCTAGGAATATCTTGAAATGAAAACCTCATATTTTAAAAACATGGATCCTAACATGGAATTACATTTTTATCCATGTATTTCCTTCAATGATAGTGTTCAAAATTTCACAAACACTTTCCCAAATTAACTAATTTGAAAAATATTTTAATAATATCAAAATTTATTTATTTTTCTTTATGTTTTGGTTCATTAAAAAAAGGGTTTTCAAAAAAACATTCACAGTGTAATTTACCATTACATAACCCCAACAATAAAATTTAGCACAATATTTAATAATTAAAATTATTTCAACGTAATTATTCCCATTTTGGAATCTTAAAACCCTACTTTAACACCATTTTAAAATTTTATCCATATATTTAAAATAAATCATTTAAAATTATTAAACATTAAACACATGTTATTTTCCCCATTTTAGTTTTCAAAGTCATGCACATACAATAAAATATTATTTCCATGATTTTGATACCCCTTTTAAATGTGAATTTATTTACAACTAAAAATAAATTATTATTTTTGAAAATAATTTATTATTTTGAAAAACAAATAATTGTTCCCCTTAAAACAGAATTCTCTTTTTCAAATAAAATTGAAAAAAACATATATATTTTGAAACTAACTCATGAAAAAAAATATCACACAATATAGGGTGTATTATCATGATAGAATTCTAGTTCTTCATGAATTTTCTATAAGGATTAGTGTACTATGTGAAAATCATGCAACCACCACTGGAAGTCATATCAAACCAAGTACTCTACCTCCACAATGTTTTCTATTCCATGCATTCTACCTAGGTAACACTAGTACACCTCTATTATCATTCCCAAAAAACATAATTAAAAATATAATCCAAATAAAAAATGAAATTAGTATAACCTATGGTTACATATGTTTTATCATGTTTGATGGTGATTAGGGACCAACCCCTGACCTACCACCTGATCCCCGATTATCGTGCTTAGATCTACCTAGAATCCTATATAATAAAGGGAGACTACTTAAACTAAACCCACTTAAGAACCCAGGTTTTGAGACAATTTTTCACTTAACAAACACAAGACTTCTCATGACATACCTAAGGACCATTATTGATCATCAAAGGAAGGAAACTACTATTAGAGAATCAAAGTAAATCCATTAGGAAAATAATCCACCAATAATCAGTTTGATTTGATAACATAAACACGGGCATGACATGTCAATATAATGGACAACCAAATTAAAAACTTGTAATGGAGAAAATTTAAAATATTTTAATAAATTAGTTTTTAATAGAAATGAAATCCATCCAATCATTCTCAATAAACCCTCTCCTACATCAACACCCTCTACTCACACCCAACTCCCTTTATAAAAATAATTTCCACTAGAACTAAATATTGTGAATCCCTACATATAAGATTAAATAAAAGAAAAAAACATAAACAAATAATGTACCTAGTCAATAATTACATTTAACCCATGGTTATTCTTTATCCAAAATTAAAGCATCAATATCTCTGAGAGTGATCATTAACTGAACCTGAACCTGAGATAAAAATTGGTATGAGCATAAAAATTCTTAATACAATATCACTTTTGTTTTTACATGATTTATCTTTAATTAATGATTAAATTTCATGCTAGTTTAATTAAAAATGTAATTAATAGGCTTCTCATTTTCTTTATAAAAAAATTATTTTCCTTTTCCCTTTAGATGAAAATAATAACTTGGGGAAAAATTAAACGAACTAAACAACTATTATTGGAATTACCAATTGGAAAACAGCTTCTGAAAATTTTATAAAAAAATTATTTATTGATTTTTTGAAACAATATGAGTGAGAAATAATGTACTGAGAACAATAATATATAAAATTAGAGCAGGAATGAGATAAAATTAGTGCAATGAAAAAACTATTTCATCACAACATAATAGAGGCATATACGAGTAAGAATCATGGGAACCCCTAAAGAAATAAATTTTTTGGATGTACATACTAGGATCCTCATAATATTAATGGTCAAAGCACACCTACTGGATATTTTTCTTGAGGAACTAGAGATGAAGAATACATAGTTTCATTGGTAACCATATCATGGTTCTCATGTTCTTTTTTTAGTCTTGTATCATAGAGAAAAGACTAGAGATATTAGAACATTGACTATTATACTATTCCTAGTCATTCCAATAATGTAATAAGGTTCCAATGTGTTATTACCATTTTAAACAATTAAAAATTTTAAATGAGGGGATCTTTGTAAATCCATTCAATTTTCAAAATAACACATGCCTCTTTATGTCATTTTCTCATAAAAACAAATGAATAATTTGAGAGAAACCATAATATATAAGTATAATTTCTTATTTAAAAATATAATGGAATAGCATTAATAATGAATAAACTCTTTATAAGACAAAAAAATTGTAAATCATTATAACATAAACATTATAATTTATTTTAGAAATCCAATTAAACACTTATTTTAAAATAATTATTGAGTATGAACTTCAAATTCTTGATGTTTTCTTTCATCATTATTCCTATATATAATTATAATGATATATATATATATATATATAAATGAAAAAATTCACACATTTTCATGTTAATTTTCACATATATATACATATACCCATATATATGTATAAATAATAAATTCATAAAAATGTATTTTTTAAAAAATTAATTTTATTCAAAACCAAATCTTGAAATTTTTTATAAATACTCATAATTTTATTTATTAATTGAGATGCAATGTAAAACCTAAGTATCAATTAATAAATAAATTTAAAATACCAAACAACATTTTTAAAATCACATCATTCATTTTTGAGGTTTATACATGCAATTTTTCAATCATATGTTGAGTATAGTTAGCAATAACAAATATTTTAAAAAACCTTAAATATGAAGGGTCAATATTTTTAATAAAAACCATGATGAAATATAATTTTCCCTTTTCAAAATATATAATAAATTACGATATAATTATTAGGAATCATAATCAATAATTTCATATTCAATCAATCTAAATTTCAATTATGACGAATTAAATAATGGGGAAAACTAGCATGTAACAAGCAAAGTTGCAAAAAACCTTAAAAATAAGGAATAAAAGATGAATTTTTTAAAATATATGCCTTTATGAAAAAGCCTCAAAAAATTTTAGGTCAAAACAATCTGAGGTCTGGCCTATGTCATGCCATAATAAGGGAATCTGTAGAAAATATGACTAAAATGATGAGAAAGGAGATAAAGGAGAGGAAGGAAACCTAATTTGGATTAAATCACATTAAAATCCTAATAGGATATAATGGTAGAGGGAGAGGTTCATGCGAGATGGTGGAGTTTCAGTCACATTATTCATCACATAAGGTAGAAGGGGGAGGAGGTGATGGTTTCACATTATAGTGGGAGGGTGAGGTAATAGTTGATTTTAATTTTATTATGGTGTATATGTGGAAAAACAATTTTTAAAGGATCAAGTAATACACATTGTTTATCGACATGGTTGGTCAAATATAAATTATCTAGCCCCAACTAGAGTTCCTGAGATACACCACATGGGTAGGATACATGGGAGGAAAAACTAAATGTCTTCCATATAATTCAACTTTATCAAATTACATTCAGAGATAAATTTTTTTCTTACGGTTTCTACTAATCATTTTCTAATTATTATATGTAGATGAAATTATAAAAATTATCAAAACATTATTCAGGATCAACCTAAAACACAAGGAAAATATAATAATATATTTATGAAATAAATTAATTTATAAAAAGGGTCATGTTATGACACTCCACCTTGGGTACTAGAGATCAAACCAAGGAAGAATTAAGGAATGGAGTATGATGAACCTATAAAAAATAATTAAAAATCCATATAAAATTAAAAAAAATGTAAACTAGCTAATTTATTAAACTCATCTTTATGGTAAATCTACATTATAAGACTTATATCACAATTCTCATGTGTTTCTCTAGCCCCGATAATGTCCAACTCCTCAACCACTCTCAGCATTGTGACTCTAAGGACAAGGAAAATAATGAGGTTTTATTCTACCTACATTACCTACCATTTGTATAAAAAATTATTAATATCTCTATGGATAAAAATAATATGAAATGGACCAACCCATATAGTCCCCATCAAGGCCAATAGTGTGCCATTTGCACACCCCTGGTATATCACTATGTTTAAAGATCCTAGTGACCATCAACATGAAGAAATAAATCTTAATTTGAAGGCACTAGACTATACAGCCTGTGAATGTATATATATAACCAACCAACTAAAAAATCACATCCATGTTTGAATGCATAAATATTTGAAGTATAAAATGCATTCAAACTAACCATACATATAAATGGTATATTGTTAAATTTCAATTATAAAATAGAAAAATAATGAAGTCACCATTAACACAAATACAAATGACCTCAAATGAATAGGATAAAGGGAATCTCGATGTCACAAAACACTTAACTCAAGTATTGATGGCCCTGAGACCTAGTGGGACCCACGAAGATCTATCCCCATTAGATCCACACCCATATAAATCAACACCAACCTATAATATATATACATGAAGACATAAAGTGTTGGTTTAAGTCTTTTCCATGGTGGAGGATAATAAAAATAGATAATTGGACCCCCTGAAGACATAAATTTCATCAATATTTAATAAATCTCACAACCAAGTGAAAAACAGTATAGACACCCTACTTCAGAAAATGGATTATAATGCATATAAAAGAAGAAAATATAGTTTTGACTCCTATAAGTCCCTCAACCCAAACTCACATGGGAAAAAAATTCTTGATATCCTACTCACCTCATAGAATGAGGAAACCACAAATACAACTCAACCCAAGGGGAAAAACCTCCCTCTCCAATAGCATTATGTTAAAAACATTAACCTAAACTACCATAAGGTAAAACCATTTATATAGGTCCACATAGTGGGTAAAAATTGAAAATAACATGTTTTAACCATAGGGATATGATTGTAAATTTCCCAACCCAAAAAAGCCCACCAACTATGTCCCTCTCAACATTCACCAATATCACTGCTCTCATGTCACACTGACGAAAAATAAAACTCACCAGAGAAATTATAGTTTCTATAATTTCATATGCCATAAAATCTGATCAAAACACCAATAACTCGTTGTCCATAACTGATATTTTGACCATAGTAGATAACCCACACCCTCGAGGCTGATATGATACCTGAGGGAATACTAACCCCACAAGTGAGTGACCCACACCACATTCCACCCAATAAGATGTAAATAACACCTCTTAAACCACGGTAGGAACCATGAAACTCTCACAGTCTATGAAAACAAAAATGCAATATGATTAAACAGTCATTATGCGGTTCCTCATCTACTCAACCCCTTTTATATTAGAGAGGCATAGTGAATTGGAACCTAGATACCAAATGCATCATTGTCCCAAAGTACATGAACCCATCCTTGGAATGTGAACAACACCACTATAATATCACTAATCTAATACAGCCATCTGGGGTTTTATACCTCAATAAGGTACATAAACTATCCAAGAGGGATTACCAACCCCAATAATCTAAGAATCATCTACTGCTTGATAAAAATAAACATCATGTCACCACACATAATCGAATAAGGTAACTCACATATATTCTATGAACAAAATATGGACAAGGTATTACATAAATCCCATCTCCATATTTCATATTAATAATTGTTATTATAATTGATAGTATGATTATATTTCCATAATGATATTTCATTGTCACTACACTCCACCTTCCATTGTCACACCCTAAAGAAAACATGTGAGAGGGAAAGCATTATCTATATGTAATACAGTATAACCAAATATTCTTATAAAAAAATGTAGAAAACACCCAACTCATTATACATTAAAATACATGTTAATAATAGAATATATTCATCAATTATACCTATAAAAATGTTCTTTCAAGATACATATATTTATAAAGGGAATTACTGAATACTAACTCAAACTCTAATATTAGTTACATAGAGTTATATTAAAAAAAAAATATATCATAATGTGAATATCATTTCTTGACCAGGTAGAAAATAACATCATGATCTAAATTAAAAAAGACACACAATAAGATATTTATTTTACCAACATGGATATTTGGTGATGAAATTATGAAAATCACCCCATAATGAAAACATGATCCAAGTGGAAACCCATCAACTCAATACATAGAGCACTAGATGAGGGTATGGTTTACAAATTTTTGTGTTTCTTTCACATATTTCCTTTAGTAGATCTGGGATTTATTGTACCAAGTTGTTTCTATAACATATGAAGGCATCTTTTGAGCCATGTACTCATGATCTCCTTTTCTAGTACATCCTTGATGGTTAAACCCCACCACATGAATCGGGGAGGGCTATGCTTGAGTGACCCATTCCCACCACATAGATTGTAGGATAAAATAACTAGGGGAAACCATAGTGTTTATACCACCAAACCTTCCCTAGTGTTAGAGAATCCCACAAGACACTACCCATTTATTTTTAGTAGGCCATTACATGGTTTCTTTTCCCCCATCATTTTCATCCATCATTGCAATCGTTCCTTCGAATGTCGATGTTCATGTACTAACTTTTACAAAACATTCCTAATCCTCCCTCTGAACCCATATTTTTCCACCACTTTCCCACAATGTAGAATTCCCTAAACCAATCCTACACCACTATTGTACTGTGAAAACCTATGAACATGACATTCAAAACCTAATATGAACTCGGCATCATATTCTCTGATTATATTACCATTATCCCCTACACCACCGATCAATGAACAAAATAATGAACAAATTTTCATCATGGTATTACAAACCCTAGATAATAAAATTTTAATAATTAGAAAAAAGATAAATATTTTTCCCAACCTTGATAGTGGATCTCTCTAACATCAATCTCCTACATAAATCTGGTGAAGTAATGAATTCATAGATTTAGGTTCTTACAAGGCCTCATATTTTCCCTTGTCATCCCATGATATGTTTGGCATACATAACCCTAAATGAATAATTTATAGATTATTTAATATAGGTAGATTTGGGATTCAAAATTAATATATTAGATAATTATTTAAATTGAGTATTCTTCCCATGATAACTGATCTCGAGGTTCTTGGTGTGCATGAAATATACACCTACTCTACTGTAAAAAATCAATTCTAGATGCAACTACATTCTTGAATTTTCTATGTAAGTGGATTTTTTATAGTAAAATATAATTTATCATAAATCATTTTCAATGCTAAAATTATTATTTTTTGTACTTGATAAATTTTCATTGATGCCTCATCACAAGTATAATTTCATGTCACATCTCTCTAGGGTGAACACCAGATCACAGATTCGAAGGAAACATCATATCATTTTTTCAGGGTTATTTTCTCAGATAAATTTACTCTTTTACAACGTATAAGTTTTTGGTGCTTTGGGGATCTAAATAAAGAAAATTATTACACATAATAAAATCAAGGTCACTACATCTTTTCCAACTATGAAACATTTCATAGAAAAATGTAAAAAACTAAAATTACACTCAAAAAATAGAAAAACCCATCCTAAAATGGGAATATAAGATTCCAACTAATGAGATAATCCATGTTCTAATGGTCCATATATCCACAGGGACCCAAAATGAATCTCATAATATGAAACACATCGCCATTCTATCACTAAAATCTAGGAAAACACATCTGAGAATATCATTCAATTATGAATTCCGAAGATAATTAATCGTCCCCATGGGAGGCACCAGAAATAATATTCACTTAGATTTTTCAATTTTCATTATGAATTTTCCCCAAAACCTTTTCCCTCTAACCATGGAACACCCATCAATTGAAACACAATTTTATGCCATTAACTATCTGTATTTCTTAGATATGGTTCGTCTACCATGAAATTTCTTATTGAGACATTATGATAACCACCCAAAAAATATTGAACTCAAAGATTTTAATATTGAAAATATATAAACTCATTTCAATCTATAATTTTTTGCCTCAATAAGAGCACTATACATCCCTTTATAGACCTACTACCACTCCACGTTATCCTTTAAAAAGGATATACAATGTTATTTTCCATCTTAGTGCATGTTGGGAAATGTAAATACTCAAATATTTATTTTATTTGAAAATATTATAAATAACATAAATGAACTACTTACCTCAGTTTTATTCTATTCGATTATATTTGACCTAATTTTCTTACCTGTGATGCAAGTTTAAAATCTACCCAAACCCAACATTCACAACCACCATCCCATGTAAGAACCCACCTCAGCTAACATCTTAAGAGACCCAAAGGGATTCCCTTAGACCCCCACACTAGGAAACTAATGTTTCCATATATTCAATACCATTAACACCATCCATTCATATACATGAAATAGCTGGAATCATGTTATATAGAATATTTATCCCTTTAATCTTATCTAGGCCTAATTATAAGTATATCATAGTGAACAATTCACGTAGTTCTATCCACAATAAAATAATGACTCGGACTAGATGTCAATATCTACATAATATTATTTTAAACCACATGAAAAGAATATTTCTACAAACACATCCTATATATCCTTAATATCACCTTATACATATCATAAATAAAAAACAATCCCCTTCTCTATAACTATAGAGTTGGATCTATAAAATACCATAGAGAAATAAGTTAAGGTTTAAGAAATTAGAAGATCAGATCGTACATTTCTTAGGTTTCTCCTACTACTCAATTGGATCACACCTCCTAATAAAATTGACTTAGTGTTCTATGATCTATCCTAAAAAAATACAAGGACATTCATCCACCTGAACTCAAGAAATATGTAATTACCCATCACTCTATTATTTTCAACGGAACTCACACAGATAATGTTTTATCAATCCTGTGATAAAAATGAGGTTAATGGGTGGCCTCCAGTTGCAATATGTTGTTTTGGATAGTAGGTTTAAAGTATCTAATGAAATACCTGGGTCCCTATTCAATAAAATAACCAATGGTGAAAAAACACACAAGTGGTAATGAACAAAGGTTCCAAGGTATAGTGACTATAGATCCGCATTGGGACAAGTGAAGCTCTACTTGATCAAATCCATCCACATTGCACACCAAGATGAAATCATCACATAGGTTATCACCCATTATTTTTATACCACTCAAGGTAATATCTCTATAAAAAATATACCTCACATATATGAGGAGGAAGATACCTTCTAGAAAAGGCTCACAAGTCTGAATACAACCTAATCAAACTTATAAATAGTGTTTTGAAAAAGAATGATATTATACAAAAACCACTATCAATGAGTCATCCAAGAGATGTGATCTGAACAAGGATTTCGTGGTCAATTATTGAACAACTGATAAAATCCTACCAATAACATAAACATCATGAAGGAACCACAACACAATGAGTGACCCTAAATGGGTCAAGGGAGTGACTGACCTCATCAGTGGTGATTCCACACTAAATAGTTCTCTAAAGTAGGAGTACATATACACTATATTTTATGAGAGTATCTTTATTTTGAATGAAGGTAACCTCATCAGAGCTAAAGTAGTACTAATATCAGTCCTAAATTGAATTCACATCAGGAGATGGTGGACTTACCCCTCCCATAAAGGACCTACACCCCAACCCTTTGGGGGTACTTACCCACATGTCCAAAAGAGATATGAAGTCACCTCATCATGAAAACCAACTTCTATAATGGTTGTCTCACATCTGATCTAATAGGGGAGGACCAGACCCTAATATAGTATGCAAGACCCATAAATTATCAATATTTAGGGACTATCAAACTCTATTCCCTAATAAAGGATTCATTACTCAAAAATTTTAGTTTTCTCCCACATATTAGTGATGGAGCACCAAAATTCACACTCTTATAGTGGGGACCCTCACAATTAATTGAAGATACCCTATACTAGGGATTACCATCACCAACCAAATGAAATATCACAAATCATTAATATCTCATTTCTATACCATGATCATTCCAAAAAAAACCTCTAGGAACTAGTGCACTAGGACATTGAGAAAGAATTACGTGGGGATATCACACATCTATGAGTGGTCTCATCATTCCAATAATTTTTATATTGTTCAAATTCACCTATAAAAAATAATTTCCATAATGTAAAACAAAATATATGTTGTAATGAAAAATCATACAAGGGATAACTATTATTATGAGAAATAAAAAAAGAATAGACTAATATATTATTCATTGTCTTAATCAACTATACCATAAATATAATTTCCTAAATACTCAATTTTGTGAATTGAATTGTATTTTTGTTGTCTAAGAATGAATCAGTCACTATATCCTAGATAGTTTCATTGGTTTATCAACCATACCTAATCTCCATCACACAAGTTCTCTCCATGTGCAATAAATCAATCTTATGAGAAAAATATAACTACAGTATATCACTAGAGACACATAATTTGATACTAATGTTACATGGCCTAAACCACTAAGTCCCTCCCAAGACATAATTGGGCTATTTATGCCACCCTAATCCTACCACCAATAGTCCAAGGGTTTGTGACTAGAAACAAGAAGACATAAATCTTATTTGGGAGGTTAGACTATATAACATTCACACATCTATATCACCAAAAAACCATATCATCACATCCTCACAAGAATAAAAAACTGTGTGAAATTAAAAATTCATGGAAACTCAATATACATTCCGAAGGAATATGACACAAATTCTAGTGGAAAATATGCAAAATAATACAAATACAAATAAAGAAAAATGAAACTATCCACAAGTTATTGGGAAGAAGGGAATCACCATGTCACACAATCTCTAATTTAATGCACTAGATTCTATTTTCCCTACATGGAAATACTAATAAAATTCCCTTCTGCATTCTTTCCCATTTAAATAATCAAAAATAAGTACTATATCTACACATATAGAACATCTGTCGGCAAAAAAAAATTATTGGGATGTGTATCAAAGAGGTATCAAATAGGACACCCTAAAAACATAAAAGGTCATAGATTGAAGGTTGAATACCTAATTATTTCCAAAAATTTACATCTTCCCAAAATGAGATAAAAAGGGGAATAACACTTGCTAGGGAATAATTTGTATCTTTGACTACCAACATGACCATAACTCAATATCAATGAGGAATAAAGGATGTTCTGATTTTGTAGTTGGTACTTGGAATGATGAATCTATAAACAACCCTCATAAATTATAGAAAAACATATCTTCCCATTTTAATTAGTGGAAATCCCTCCTTCCTTAATTGAGTCAAGGGATACCCCTTTATATAGGTATGGATGGAGGAAAACACAATCCGAAACCACATGATAGATCTATAGATATTTAATGAAAAATATCCTTAGAAAAAAATTCTTATCAACCATGATTCAGTCCACACTCTCCAACATCACCACCAACTCGTCATTCTCATGAACGAACAATCTATTCCGATAAATAGTAGTTCCCAAAACACATTATGATATAAAGGCCCATCGGAACACATTTCACTTGATGTCTGGAATCTATAATATAATTAGTGGGGAACCCACACCATAAATAATAAAATGACATATGAGGGATTATAGATTCCAAAAGTGGTTGACTCACACCCCTTTCCATTCTAAAATTGTGATAAAAACACTCCTATACCACTATATTACTTGAGAAGATATCATGGCCGAAGGAAACTACTAATTATGAGGATCATATAACCTTTAGGCGGATCCTTTTCTATTTAAACAAGCATTGTGGGAGTGATATAACAATGGAGATTCTAGATAAGCTATGAATAATGGTCCTTAATAAACCAAAACCTTACAATAAATCTTAAAACCAACCCCAAAATGTAATAGATCCACTAACTCCATCTATATTTCTCTAAATTTTGGCTCTTAAAAACATTTCATATAAGGAGAAAAAGATATCCTGAATTTGTAAATACATAAAATTTTGGGAAAAAAAATTTCTCAAGGGATAAAAGTCATAATGTAAGGATTGGTTCCATGTAGTAAATTACATTATACATAACACTTATCTTCATGGATTCCCATTACTCTGCATGGATTCCAACAAATGATAAATAATTTGTGGGCAGAGGCTGTGTTTACCATTCCCGGATAATGAAAACTTTTCTCTTGGTGAGGATAGTGATTTATAACCCCCACAAATGTAAATAGCATTTTCAAGAACAGGTGTTAATTACCACCCCCAAAAAACAAAAAATTCTTTCTTAGGATCAAATCATGATTTCGACCCCCCCCCCCCCCACAAATAGACAAAAGACCCTTTTGCGTTCCCAAATAGGTATTTTTATCCCCTGTAAAAAATAATCATGGTCAACAACAAATAATGGCCATACTGGTGGGTGGTTACCCCCATTCTTCTATAAAAACACTACATGGGAGCCAAAAAATATAGGGCGATAGGAAACGTCAATTAAAAAATTAATAATTTTGTGAGATACATTTATTTCCAACATGTAATTTTATTGAATAACACAAAGGTAGAATGTGACCTCACTTTCCCATACATACACCCAAAACACTTTTATAACACAATTACATAAATATTATGTGTATGAACTTTTTATGGTTGATATCCTTACATATTTTATAGTTACATGAATTATACCAACCCCATATAGGAAGATGATATGTGATACGAAATTTGGCCCTCGTAGAAAAGTACTATGTGGATAAAACTTTTACCCATGTTGCAAAACACTACATGGTCTGAACCCACCCTCGTGTAGAAAAATGATATGCGGATGACACCCAATCTCTCATTGAATTATGCTATGTGTGGGAACACCATACCATTTAGAAAAATGGTATATGGAATGGGTTATCTTTTAATTATTTTATTTCCTTCACTCATTACCATATGATGTAGTGTACGGTCCCACATTAGCCCCTCTTTGAACATCCCTAATGGACATCTTCATGAAAACTTTTTGTGTGAATTTTTATTCCCTATGTGTTCCCACATGTAATAAATCAATCTAAGGCCTCTACCAAAACTGTCAGATATGTATGATCATATTATTTGATACACTAGTGTGTCCTCCCATGTATACATACCCATAGTAAATGAGGTACCATTAGAATCCTCTTTAAAAGGGGGGATCCTCAAAATGTTTTATATAATATATTTCCATGGTAATGAGGGTCCCAGCCTCATAATCACTCTTGCACACATATTTTATATAAATATTTTGGGGAATGACTCACATTTCTCTTCTATGGGGTCTAGAGAACGATCATTCTCTTATCCTCTATAAAATCGGGAACATGGAATCCCTCTTGGAATAATCCCGTAGCCTATATTGAAATAGGATTCACTCCTCCTCTTCATCTAACTATGATATTAAAACAATATAGGAGACAAGAACCCGAGACCTCTCTTTCAATCTCCCTATAGGCCCAGGACTCTTCTACTAGTGGACAATGTAGGTTGTGTGGTTTCCAGATCTATTATGTCCTCTTATTTCTAACACCGAGCATGACTCACATGGGATTAGAGTATACTACAGATCATAGAATATGTAGGATCCCACAAATATATAAATCCAATTGAGTTTTGGACCTATCCAAACATCAAAATAACTATGAGTCGATAAATTTGTCAGGGATCCAAAAGTAGGGTCATCCTATTTGGTATAATCCCAAAAACCATGTTACTATCCTATCAAAGGGCCATATTCCCCATGGAAAAAACCTTCAATGATCCATATTACTGGTGGAGAAACTATGGGACACCACTATATGTGTTATCCCTAACCCTATTGAACTAAGTTGTATTTGATTCCCAAATATTGGGATACACTGGATGCCTCCCTGAAGTCTAAACCCAACACCCAAATTCACCATAATTCTCTATGGGCTACATCCTTGGTAGTGACATATCCAACTCTGATCTCCATACTTACTCTCGGTCCCTTTCATTTTTATACTTATTTGGTCCATACTCTTAATTAGATCACACCCCTCTAGGGATACCACGTATATTTTAGGTACCTTGGGATGCTTTGGTGTAATCCCCCCCCCCAAACTATGACTTTGCACCTTCCACATAAATGTCCATGTTGCATGACATTAAACTATATGGTTTGGCCCCCTTCACAGACCTTAAAATTAGATGTGTCCCATTAAGTAGAACCAAACTAAGTGGGTCTTAATTCCTTTCATGGGGATATATAAGAAGCCAATCTTATGGGAATTATCCCAATATCAAAACAACACCCATATCCCTGAATGATGATAAATTTTAGATTTCCCATTACATGTCATAAAACCTTATTTATAAGGATATAAAATATATGAATATATAATCTATATATATAAATGTTTCATTCATGGAGAACCCGAGATACATACAAATATTTTAGTCAATGGGGTACCTCGAATACATACAAATGTTTCTAAAACCAATCATGCTAATAAATGATCATTCATTCATGGGTGTCCCATGTTATGCTTGTGAATGAAACTCATGGACATGTCTTAAATCATTAATAGAGTCCTAAAATGGGAA
This sequence comes from Viscum album, assembly GCA_963277665.1. Lineage (NCBI taxonomy): Eukaryota > Viridiplantae > Streptophyta > Magnoliopsida > Santalales > Viscaceae > Viscum > Viscum album. The sequence continues at coordinate 43,753,368 of OY728141.1, read as the reverse complement.
TTAATTTCCCCCAAAAGGGGGTGATGATCTCAACCGCACATCCTCTCGAATAATGTGAGTCCCTATGAATTTTTGGTCCATTTCTCAACAACCACAAACTATTGGAATGTATGTTCATGAAACATCTTAAATAAGGGAATCATTGGGTGCTTCAGGATCCATGAACAACCCATTGGATCCCACTAATAAATAGTGAACCTAATGTAATTAATTTTGGAACCATATTCAACCCCACAATAAACCATCATAATTTCATGATTCTTAACATAAACACAAATTGTGAACCTTATGTGAAATAATTATACAGTGAAATCTCCTTAACATTTAAAAAAAATATACATATTATTTCTCATCATAAAAATTTGTTCATACCAAGGCGTGCCACTATATTTTCAATGGAAACCAAAATAGTGAACCTACTTTGATTCCTTGACCACGTTGTAGGTGTCACCAATTCATAGGGAACATTCTCCTTAAAAATTAAAATTGTACAAAAATTTATTGATGACTCATGTGTACATTTAGGGATATAGTAATATAATGGGGTATTATTGTGTGTTTTTTTCACATATATTGTAGGAATCTTTCACTAGAACACTCTTCAATCCACATGTTATCTCATAATATCGCGCAGACATGTGCATCAGTCAAGACAAAAGCATAGTCACTGACCAAATAGAAGATGCCATATCCCTCCCAAAATCTGCAACATTGTGTTTCAAATGGATTGGTCTTATTGTAACACAAAAATGGTATTCCCACAACCGTTGAGGCATCTCTATGTGCCCTCCAACTTTTGAGGCCCCGCCAGCCATTTTCTCAATGACAGTCGAAGGTATAGAACCAAATGACACCAATAGTCATCTCAAACAATTTCAGGATTCTATCTTAGAAAAACAATAATGAGTTCCTTCACTGCCTTATGGAGGTTTCTGAGGTGGTCACTGATGAATCCATCCTCTCGACATAGGGGTCCCACCCAGAGTCTCATGCCAGCATTCATTGCCTCCACCATCGTGTGGCCCAACATCATCTACATGAATAGGACACCACTAGAGGTGCCCCAACCGAAGTCAAGTGGATTTGGTATCCCAGTGGGGTAATTGAACAACTAGGAAAAGGACATAATTATTGTTCCTAATGGATAAGCCTTCCATTCAAATATTTAAAAAACTATGAGCATATACAAATCCTTTATAACTCATATCAAGCATGTTTGTCAAATGTAGTGGAAAACCGTGGGAAGATGAATATCCCCACTCATGAATATCAAGAATTCCATGAAAATATGATGGAAAACCAGGAGAAGGTACAAATCCCTTCTCACGCATATCAATCCCACCAGGAAATTATGATTTAAACCTAAAAGCATATGAAAATCCATGCTCGCATATATCAATCTCTTTAGTACAATATAGTTGTAAAACATGAGTAGATGAAAATCCCTATTCATTTATATCAAACCCTCATTTCAAATATGGTGGACACTAATGATAATATAAAAAACCCAACTCTCACATATCATGGCCACCATGAAAATGAGGTGGTAAATGAATAATGTAGTTGACACACCTCAGCTATGAACCAGGGTTGGACACATATTCCTACTCGAACATCAGAATGTGTGTATATCATATTTCCTACTATGGTTATTTCTCAGCATGCCCTGGAAATGATGGATGATCATACCTCATTTCCTGACCACATCTTATATACATTCCAAAACATATTCATGTGAACAACAATTGAAAGAAATCAATCCCATCACCCCACCTCCTCAAATAAGTTGACTCATTCATAAAACAGGATGTTCACTCTATAGTGGAATTATATCCCTACTTCTATCTAGAAGGGTAATCATCAATATTATTTAATAAATTCAAAATATGATGAGGCACCAATACTTATTCCAGTTGGGGATTACTGGCCCGTTTTGGAGTCTTTTCCAGGGTGACCATTTATCCATATTGAAATTCTAAAAACTCATTAGCATAGTTAAATAACAATAAAAAATTCTCCCAAACGCACTACCATATATTGGGAATTCCATTCACAACACGTGGTTTGGGATTCCCATTATAGAGAATCAAATAAGAATTCTTGCCCAAGGAATTTTGATGTTCCTAAGCATAATTTCAATCATATCCTATTAAATGATAGAGTTCTTGAGGCAATCAAATATCTATTAGTGGTGGAACCTGATCTTATAGACCCATCACTAAATTATGGATGTGGAAGTATTAGTCACAAAGGTTCTCCCCATAGAACTACTACCATCATTTTTGGATGTCCTCACCATAATGATTACCATGAAAGATTTTCATATGGCCACAATTTGATCAATCGTGAGAGTGCATACCTTGATGAGTTCCACGACAACCCACATCAAGTCCATGAGATCAATCATGAATAAGATCACCCCTTTCATTATCAGGTAAAAAAAATCCCTCATATTCTTACACACTAGGAAATATGGGGGCCATTTATTACCAATAACATATCCATGAAATGTTATTGTTCTCCTCAATTAGAAGATGTTATAAGGCAATTTTTATCTATCGAATGACATACCTATCATGCTTTGGTCCCCAAAAACTTCTCATTTCAATATTTTAGTGGTATTATTAGATGAGTGTGTCTGAAACTTATGTCTAAATATTTGGAAAAATCTCTACCACCTGAAATCATACTTATTTACATTCAATGGGTATAGATTCTATGATATTGTTTGGACAGATATTCATTGTTAAATAAATATAGAAGAACATATATCTGTGTGATACAAACAATAAGAGAAGTGGATAAAATATATTCAATTGGCATTCCTTAATTCATTTCATGAATTATTCTATCTAATAATCAATTCCTTGGCTAGTGATTATATCCACGGATTAAGGGAACATGTAGCTTTTCAATTGGCCTCTAATTCCGGACAATAATTACCTGCATAATTAACATCATAAAATGTCATTACTCAAAGGAGACTATCAAAAAAGACTGATTCTCAGAAAATATGACACGATCAGTATAAATTGGCCACAAAAAAGTCTCAGAACCATCATGAAAAATCATAGAAGGATATCAAAAAACTCTTGAACCCGGAAATTGATAACGTTAAGAAGGCTTCTTGCTTAAGGGAATCAAATGATCATGTACAATTGATGTCCTCAGAAGCATGTGGTTTTCATGTAGAAAATTCATTTCACCCAGCACATACTTGAACAAGTATGCATAAGATAAAGAGCATGGTGGTGGTAGTATTAGATACTATAGTATGGTATATGTCCCAACCCATAGGGTTGCATGAATGTTAAACATAATGTTCCACTATAATTCCAAAAAATTATCCCTGAGGAAAAATAATGAAAGAGTGGAAGTATCCAAATCACCCATGGATGGGGGAATTTTTATATCAACCTCCCCATTAATAAAAACGGTCTTCTATTATTTGTGGGGTATAGAATGAAATGGGGTATTATAGATCATCCCATCTCATGACCTATTTCTCAGGAAGGGACACATACTACAAGGTTGTTTTGTGTCTCTCTTTGCATCCATATTCACCAAAAATATCAAAGCGGATCTCATAAAAGAATTCATATTTCAGTAATGTGATAAAAACCATCCTCTAATTGTTCAATGGTCAATATGGCACCTACAATGCATTATAAATTGGTGAAAATCATGGGAATTAATCTTGTGGATGATGCCAAAGATGAAACCAACACATAAGAGTATGGAATAGATGCTTCCATTTTGAATTTGACCCAAACATAGATAATTAATTGATGTGTACATACCTAGAGCCAAATACTCACTTATAATCTTGGTATTCCCTCAACCAATCCTTCACTAACTCTATAGAGAATGTAGACAAAATATAATTGTAAAGGGTGGGCTATATAAAACCTCCCTCCAAAATATATTGAACCATCCACACTAGAGGGACGAGTCTCTATATAGGAAAACGAAATGAAAAAAATTATTGAGACTCAATGATGAATTTATTATAGGTATTATTCAATCCAAAAATGTTCTAGGAGAATAACCTAAGCATGAACTTCAAATATAAGCACCCCAACAATGAGGGATTACCCAAATGATTGAAATGAGTCTAGGAAATATGTCCAACCTTGTACTAGGCAATCAATTAATTTAGACTTTCTCAAGAATATATATCAATATTTTACTCCACTAGGGAAAAATCATAACTTTATTCTAGAGATCCTTCAAAATATTTCCTCTATTGTATGTCATCTACAAATATTGGCTGAGAAAGCTTGTTTTTTCTTACCTATTGCTTACCATTTTCATATTCCTATTTAACCAAATATTCATCCAGGGCATATTGAAACCATTGAATCATTGGAAGCATGATTGGAATATCTTGAAGAATGGCGTGCACTACTAAAGATGAAAGATAAACTCACCCTGAATGGGTTACTGAAATTCCACCCTTGTTGAATTTTAGGAGTCCTATGTTTCTATTTTTCAATGTATATGGAGATTAAGAAAAAAAATGACACACTTTATGCCCCATTTAGATCCCATTATGGGATCCTCTGTGTATTAAGAATCAGTTAAACATGGATTCTTCATTAAAACCTTGTAAGGAAAGACCTTCGTATAGTACACCACTTTTAGAGATCGGTCATTCACAGGATCAGATAACCTCAATTGAAAGTTTCCCTTTTATTTTTGCTTTTAACGTCAAAATAAATCAATCCATGAAATCTCTAATTAGAAACAACAGTAAAATGAGAGGGTCTCATTTTTCTTTTTTATATGGAAGAGGCTCAACTACACCCAATTCCTACTACTCCCACAATATTATTTTATTTCTCTTTACATAGAGAACCTCTATGACGGGTTGTGAATACCACTCATCCCAGTGAAATATTCATGTGATTTTTTAGAAAAAGAATTATTTTTTCGATGAATTGAAGATTATAAATAAAAATAAAGATAATTTCCCAAATTATTCCATAAATACTAGGGAAATGATCAAGAAAGTTAGAGGTTGCATCCATCATACTTAATATATCCTTTGTATAGAATTTAGTACCAATACCACCAACATATCAAGAGGAACCCCCTCAGTGTCAACAATAAAACACCACCTCATCAGGATGAGTGGAGAGGACCATGAAAAATAAATTTTAGGAGTCAAATTAAAATTTTAACTCATTTCATGATGAGAAAGTCCATGACTAATTTATAGAAGTTATGGAAAATAATTTACATCACCTACCATAGCCCAATAGGCCTGACTATGTGGGTCTTGGAGACAATCAAAATTATTTCTCCTCCCATATGATATTTTGTAATGCCAGTAAAGAGTTATTATTCTTCAAGGACATTCCTCAAAAAATGGCGGACTATGGGCAAGTGAAATTTGGAAAACTTCACCAGAAGTAGCATATGTTTCCACCAATGCCCCTAAGAAAGAAGATGAGTGGAAAAAAGTTGATAGTAAAGGGGAAGAAAATTTGAAAATTGGATGATATGAAAGGTAATAAAATGAACTCATGGTATCTTAAAAACATATTTGATGCAAAAACATTATGTCTATAGCTACTTACCCTATGATATAGTTGACCCAATCGACATCACATTCCTCCAAAAACCAGTCTCTAAAAAAAGACATGGATGGAATGAAAGGGATAAAATATAAGAAGATGAACCTACCCTGATGAAAAAATATTCATTTACCCTCTTGGAATTTATGATTAATGGTCTGATGAATCTAGAATCATTCATCACAACAATACCCCCAAAAATTGTTAGTTAGTTAAAATTCTCATCAGAAGAGGAATTATTTTTAGTTCCATTAATGTAATCAAGTCAATAGACCACTTCACTAATGATGAATATGAATATGAACTTGAGCTCCTTGTGTCCTATTAGGGAACCATATGATGAGGCCATAAGAGATGAAGAAACAAGTGAAGATGAAATTAGAGCTAAAACCGTATTTCTATCTACAAACCTACCCAAATTATCAATCCTTTGAAAACATGTGGAAGATCTCTTCAATGGTTACAAAAGGATCAGGGATATCCCAAATCATATTCAAAAATACACTTTAACTCATCATTTTGGAATATCAATCATTATGGGTACATGTTTCTGATCACCCTTAGAAGGCTGGTAGACAAGTTCGGCTTAACCCCTCAAGGAAAGAATCATCTTCAACTCTTTTTTTTTTCCTGATACTTATAGGTATAACAATCTATCCCCTAAGGAACCTATGAATGTTAATCACCATAAAGGTTATAAAAGGTATTTAACCCAAAATTTTGACATCTTTTAATAATTCTCCTTGGTAATGACCACAATATTGATCCATGATGCCTTGGTTTTATCAAAAGATATCAGGGAGGAAAACATATATGCTTTAATAAACCCCTAATAGTTTGAAGTTAAATTTTCCATTATTGAGGTATATGAGACAAAGTATGATCATGCAGAATGTCATGCGGTTATCTCTTTTAATGATCAATATAATGGATCCATTAAAAAAGACACATCAGACAGTTATAAGTGCCTGGTAGGATAAATTGTATCAATGTATGATGGTATTTAATTTACAATAGATCATGAGTTAATCTCATTAAAGTATGAAGACTTAACCAATTTGGCTATACTGAGACTAGCCTAGAACCTTCTAATCAAACATTACATGGTTATGAATAAAGCAAGAAAATTTCTAAGGGAAAATAATACTTCGGGATCCGTTTCAGGTCCTTTTATATGACATAAAATTTCTATTTGTCTGATAGGATTTGTCCTTTAATGATCTTCTAGGAAGGCTCTAGTTGCATCAACAAATGGAAATCCCCTCATCATACCATCAATGACCTAAATATTGCATTAATTCGGAAACTAGGATGTTTCATGATAATAAGTACCTTCTTGAATCTTATGAGTCACATTATATAAATGTAGGATTCTATAATGGGAAGGGAAATAACCCATGGTTGAAAGAATCACTTGGTTCACTACTCTAAATATTTTAGAAATGACCATGTCTGACCCCTTCAAATTGATCAGTGAAGAGTATGTATTACCCATAAATTAGTTCATGAAAATGTGTCAAAATTCAGAGGAATATTTTAAAGTCTTCATTATATCAATAATTGAAATTGATACCAATAGTTATGAAATGACCATCATTTATTTAGAATGTGGTAAAATATCAGACGAAAATTCCCTCATTCCATCCCCTATGTTTCAATAGATCAATGCTTCATCAGGAAAACTCTCTTATCACCAAGATAAATCGAGGATAGTCATTATAATTCCTTATCCTCTCCCCCATAACTCCAAATTTACCTCACTACATTAGTGGGGTCATAGGAAGTCACTTCATCTTCTAGATGAAAAAATATCAACTCCTCTCTAGATTATGATGAATTTCATTTACACCTACTCCCCTAATCATGGAAAGGAAAATTTTGAGGATGACGAAGTAGAGGAAGAAGTGAAAGAGGAGGATGACCTAAGAGATTCTCCTCTGGCATTTCAGGAAGGTGTCTCTACCACCATTAATGGAATCATGGATATAGTTATGGGTACATAAGAGGAACCATGACCCACTTTGATTAGTATGAAAACATATTATGAATAAAAAGGGGTATATACCACTTTTATGAATTTTTATTGGGACTTGTTCAACTATAATTATATAGAAATTTCAGTCCTCGAACCCAAGGTGGCCAATAACCACCTGGGATTTCTAGGGGAAAACTGAGGCTATAAGTAGGTAACCAGAAGCATACATCTGACACACACTACAAAAAAGGAAGCTAAACATGAGAAGATCATAAGTAAAGACATCATTATTAATGTCTAATATCCAATGTGGTTGTCCAATATAGTCCCTTTCAACAAGAATAATTATAAAATCAGCATCTTCATCACTTCCTAGGATCTAAATCAATACTTTCCAAAGTATGATTTCCTAGTATCAATAATATAACTATTAATTGATAAAATATATAGATATAAAGACCTCTCCTTCTTGGGTGGATATTATGTATAAATAAAATACAAATGGCCCAAAAATATTTATAATCCACGGCTTTTAGGGCCACTCGAGGAGTATTTTTCTATCGGGTAATGCCATTTTTTCTTGAATAATTTTGATGCCACAAACCAAAATGGCATGAATCGCATATTCAATCCCTTCCCAATGAAGTTTTTCAAATTCTACATTGAAAATTTGGTGGGTAAATATCATCATAATTCTAACCACTCATCTGATCTTGAAACTATCTTCAACAAACTATAGAATCACAACCTAAAAATGAACCCCCTAATGTGTGATTTTGGTGTTAGCATAGGAAAATTTTTTAACTTCCTAATATGCTATTGCGGTATTGAATCCAAAACCAAATAAGGAAAAATATATCCCTAGCATGTCACCTTATTTTAAAATAAATTATTTTAGAGTACTTTTGGGATACTTGGACTACATATTAATATTTTTATCCAACCTTATAGGAAATATTTTTCACAACTAGGATGATGAAAATGGGTTACATATCAGTGGATTGATGATTGATAGGTAAAATTAGATAGTATTATAAATATATCTTGATATCTCCAGTGATGATGCCATATATCAAAGAAATACCACTTAGTTTGTAAGTGATATCCTTATAATGATCAATTCGTGTTGTCTTTATGAAAATAAATCATGTCGGTAGTGAAAATGATGTTTATTACATAAGATGAACTATGCTCGATAGTGAGACTCATTATTCATATATTGATAATAATTGTTTGGTGATAATATTTGTAGTCCAGAAACTGAGAAACTACCTATAGAATCACTACGTATTCTTGAATGCTTGTATAAATCCTCTAAAATGTTTTTTCATTCATCAAATGTTGACTGCATGTTTATTGTGGTGGGAAGTCATAATGTAGTAGTTTGACATCCAGTTTGTGCCCCATAAATTGGGGAAATTACATGTATTAACATAATTAATGGTAATCCTCACTCAGTAAAAATAACATCACTCAATACTAAATTACACAATGAAGTTATCTTCCCTATTCAAGAGTTCCACCAGGTAGGGAATATTTATGTTTACGGATTCTCTAGATTCCTTAAAAGGAAAAGGATTGAAGTCCCCCAGCTCAACAAAGATTTGTTGGGAGTCGTGCTCATTTCCCATGCAAAGGAAATCATACTTTACTTCTTATTTATTTATTAAGGGTTCACAAACAATGAGTAATAATTTTAGGCTATCATTTTAATTCTATATCTCACACCTTAAGAAAAAATAATTCACTCAAAGATAAAGAATTATTTGGTATTGGTCATGAATTAGGTCAATGGAAAATATGAAATTAAAAAGGAAGATCTAATTCCCATGATATTCCACATCTGAGGAATAATTGTGGATTTCCCTTTGGAACTGATATAAAATCATGTCTCGTGCATGAAAAATTTCTAAGAAGACACCATAGAAAATATATCCAAGCCTCTAGTAGATCATGACTGGGATTGAATAGTCATTAGAATTTCGTACCACTAAATTTCGTCACCATTTGATTAAATCAGCATGGAAGAGATCAATAATTATAATATGGTCCCCAAAACATATAGTCCAACCACATGCTATATGATACTCACTATAGACTACCATTAAAGTGGATAACTCCCATCAAGTAGAACTAGGAAATAGAAAATCTGACAATGAGCAGTAAAATTGTTTCTATATGATGAAAAAATTCATCAAAATGTCTTTTATAGTTACGGCCTTAATGGGGTTCTTTATAGGATCATTGATTGATAAGATATCACTGATCTCTTGAAAGAAGAGAACAATGGAGTTTTCATGACTCGCCAATCAAGGATCATGATTTATCATCAAATCTGGAGGCTTGGGTACTACCTTCCCACTATAACACATGATTTCACAAAATTTTACAAAATGTATCATTAATTAATGGTTCACACTGACTTGATTTACCAACCCCTAGAGTTACTGCACACATCCAAATACTCATGTACATTCTATATATGGGGAATGGACAGCATTGGACCATATCCTCCTACCACATCCAAGTATTTCAAATACCTTCTCACCAGAACCATATTCCATTCCAAGTGGTCTGAATTTTTACCCATCAAAGATGTCCGAACAAGAAATATCATCAACATCATAAAATACAACATCATTTCAATATTCTTTGTCCCTCATACAATACTAATGGATGATGACACCAATTTCATTTTTGTTGATTTGGAGAAGCTATATCAAAAGTACAGTATGAAACCCCAGTGTTTGTCTATCAATCATGAAAAGGCTAATGGGATGATGGGGAACTTCAACAAGAACTTTTGAAATATACTCCAAAAGATGTTAGATAAGGATAAAAGTTCCTCTCTAGAAATGATCATTTATAACTTGTGGTATTACCAGAATAAAACATGCACTTCCACATAGGTGACTTCATACTCAACGGTATTCAAGATATAGGCGGTCCTACCCATTGAGGTTTAATTACTCTCTCTCTCTCTCTTTATTTGCATATGTTTTCATATATCCATAGATGACAATTCCAAAATATATCTATAGCAATTGGAGTGACTAGATGATAATATATTTCATAGCTTTCAAAATTTTGATGTCCAGCAAAATCATATTGTGAAATCCCTTAGGAAACTTGTTCTCCTTCAGTCATTCCTTAAGGGAGAGATAGTGTTAGACCTCTGCAATCTGATGACACCAAGAAATAAACCCCCATTTATGGGTACAAATTTGGAGGGACGTTATGAAATACATGAATTCTTCTTCAATGGAGCTTATTCATTGTTCTTTATGGACGGACAACATATAACATCACCCACCAATGTATGGTTTGTGAATAAATATTTAATTTAATCACACAAACATAATCCATGTCACAAGAAGATAAACAATATGACACCAACATCCTCATTTTATGATGTTAAACTATATATTGTTATCATCCTTAATTTAGGATATTAAAATTCAGGGTTTCATTTATCATTACTGCATGATGTTAAATTGTGTAGCATTATGGGTCCTGGATGAATGATCTTAAATAACACCGTATAATCTGTGTCACAATATTATAATCATCATTACACGAACATCATCATTGAATGAAATTAAACTTCATAGAATCATCATCCTTACTATATGATGTCAAAATATTTGGTTTCATTTTTCATTGTTGCGTGATATTGAAATATTTAGCATTATGGGTTCTTTCTATATGAACTTAAAAAAACCAAATCATCCATGTTTAATTATGATAGATTGGGTGATGCCAATTTTCTCACTGTATGATGTTAAACTAAATATCTTCATCATCCTTATTAAATGATGATAAATTACATGGTTTCCATCATATTTTCTACACGACATTAAATTATGTAGAATTATGGGTCCTACATGAATGAACATAAAAGACAACATATCATCCACGTCATAAGATGATAGATGATGTCACACCCATATCCCTGTTGTAAGAAGTAAAACTGGATAGCTTCAACCTCTTTACCATGTGACATTAAACTACATGGCTTATTTTGTCCAAATTATATGATGTTAAACTATTGGAAAAATATACTCAACACATTATAATGGACTATATCCTTCCCTATGTAATAAACATGGGATGCCTCATGTCACAAATGAAGGATATTTAAATTTCTTCAACTAATACGGAACTACGCCCAACAAACTATCCTTGACCATGTCATATTTCAATAAATATGTGTGGATTGATTCCTATTATAAAATGATATGTAGTGATTCCTAGATCTCTAGTCTCAAGGCCAACCATAATAATCAATGGGAAAAATTATTCCCTTTGCATGTAGATTATACCTATTTTATTGATTTTTCTATTCATAACTATGAAATATATTATTCCTATTCTCATGGGATATGTAGAAATTCTTAGGTACCTTTTATTATGTCCATCCCCAACATCAACTCATCAGAAATTCATTCCCCTTCAAGATCATTCCAGTGTCCCTATGCAAGTTGTATTGAGTGTTTGTGTGGAAAATTATCCCATTGGCCCTTATTTTTTGTTGGTTCAACACTTATAAGACAATTTAGACTTGTTAAGACATTTTCCCCTATTATGGTCAAAGATTTGAAATTATAAACTATTACATCACCTCATGAAATACTCAGGATTCCTCATGTGACCAAGTATGAGAGTAATAAATGAAAACATCATCATTACATGATGATAAATGATAAACATAACAACTCCCATAAATAATGGATTACTCATGAAAGAAGTGGGATTCCTCAATATATTCACTAGAGATGACACCCCCATTTATGGCATTTATTTTCTACTATTCTATCCTTTAGAAATATGTGTGGATTGATTTTTTTCTATAAAGGATATATACTAATGCCTAGATAGTTTATCCTAGTCTTTTAACATCCTAGAAAAAAAATCCATTGAAGGTATCAGACATGTAGTAGAAGCCCTAAATATTAATATTTTAAAAAATTTACAATGATGATTGACATTAATATGTCGTCATCAGGGAAACACTGAACCATTACCTCTTGAGGATATAACGTGGTAAATATTAAGAAAAAAATTAACAAACCCAAATACATTTTTAGATCTGAATCCATTCTTGATGTATGTTCATTGTTTTTTATCACTTCTCAAATAAATTGAAGATGAATGCTTCTAGTTATCTAATACGCACATCATGAAATTGTAGGAGTTCCAATAGCCAAATTTTAAGTGTTGGTGTAGAGATTTGATGATGCCTTTGAAGTCCCAATGAACAACACATTTCCATTCTTGACATTCAGGAGGGGGTGATCATTCAGAATCACCGAGATCAAGAGATTCTTTCTCTAGAAAGCGTGAGAGGATAGATAATATTTCAAGAGATCTCTATTAATAGTTCATTGGTGGTGGATTCTCCTACTATTTATAGTTTGTTATGGAAATTAACTAGAATGGCTCCTCAACCCCTGAAAAAATAAAAGAATATATAAATGAAACTGTTACTATTATACTAATTATTAAATATCATTTATATTATTATCATAATCTTGTAATATAATAAATACATTATGTGATAATACATTACCCATTAACTCAACTTGTTGTTCCCAAAAATATTAAATGAATCATGAATATTTTAAAGTAATATTCATTGAAAGAAAATTTTTCATGTATTAACTTCAAAACATTTAAATACATATAATAAATAAATTCAATAAAAAAATTTCTTAACATGAATAATGTGAATTTCACTATTTATTTTGGGATCATATATCATTGGAAAAAACTCAGACCCCAATAGTGGGTCCCACAATTTCTTATATACATACTCAACTAAATATGGAAGATTCTTGAATATGCTATTTTGTGCAACCCTCTAAAACACTATCTCGATAGTAGTGAATAATATTCATAGACCAATAGTGGGATCTAGAAACCCATCATGGCCCCATAATAGATAAGGATATTATTAGAAACACCAACCAACCTCCACACACAATGCATATGTTTCCCTCGAAATTTTTGGATGACCTCCTTGATTGATGGTTCAAACATTCCAATCGGCTTCTAATAGGTTTGTTCATAGAACTGGAAATATCCAATGATTCCACATCCATTTGGACCTAATTTTCAAAGGTAGGCGCTCATTAGATTCTGGACTGATGAGGCATAGGAATTTTCATTGGTTGAGGGGATGGGAGGTCAGACTCATCACAATTTTTTGAGGGTAATTATTGTCTACTCCGAGACTCTCTTTATATATTTAAGTTATGTTCATGAATCCTTATTAAATTACCAAGTATAAAATCATCTTTCCATCAGATCTGAAAATCAATGATTAAATATGTAGGAAATTTATAGAATATTTTATATGTATTCGAGGTTCTTCATCAATAGAGAATCATCTATATTTGTTAGAGATTCTTGGTCAATGTTATCCTTCGACACATTTCTATAGAAGTCTCTAGGTCATTATGATGACCATGCTGGTTTTAAAGCCACTCAGTGGGGCACATGAAGTTTATTTTCATTCAGAAGGACATGGATTATTTCAGAGTTGGGATCGAACCCGAAGATGGGCTACCTACGTATCCATTGTTTAGAAAAGGAATCAGAACCCACGTAGTTCAAGTAAGGGGGTATGATGTTTATGATTGATGGCTCAAAGTAGGATGTCATAATTACTTTTACACTCTAAGCTTACGTGAGTCATGCTCGGTGTAAGAATCAAGAGGTATTGGTAAAAACGAGGCAATTGTGCCATGAAATATGAAATCATAAGAAATAATGTGGGGATTATATATGTACGACATCCCATATAAATGAATATTTGGATTTACTTCAGGGAAGATATCCAGGAACATGGTCCATAAAGGTATATGTGCTTCATGGAGATTTGAATACTCTAACATGGAGCTTACTCTTGAAAAGGAGGCCCAAATTAGGAGAGGACTTATGATTGGGTTTTACTCTTAAGAAGGAATCCCAAATCAAAGTTAAATTAGGACTTGTTAAGAGAAATTAAGACTGGGGATTACTCGTGAGAAGGAGGCCCAGGTTAAGGGATTTAAAACATTAAGGGATGTAGGGCTCACTCCTGAATAGGATGCCCATATTTGAGAATTATGACTGGGGCTTATTCCTGAAAAGGAGGCCCAGGTTAAGAATTATGACTGGGGATTATTGCTGAAAAGGAGGCCCAGGTTAATGAGTTATCTCAGGTTAAGAATTATGACTAGTGATTATTCCTGAAAAGGAGGCCCATATTTGAGACTTATCGTTGGGGCATACTCCTAAAGAGGATTCCAATATTTGAGACTAGGGCTTACTCCTGAAAATAAGACCCAAGATATGATAATTATTGTTGGGGATTAATCCTAAGAAAGATGCCCATATTTGAGACTGGGGATTATTCTTGAAAAGGAGGCCCAGGATAAGAGAATTATAGTTGGGGCTTACTCTTAAGGAGGATTCCCATATTTGATACGGGGGCTTACTCCTGAAAATGAGGCCCATGATAAGAGAATTATGGTTGGGGATTACTCCTAAAGAGGATGTCCATATTTGAGACTGGGGCTTACTCCTGAAAAAGAGGCCCAGATTAAGAGAATTATTTTTTAGGATTACTCCTAAGGAGGATGCCCATATTTGAGACTGGGGCTTACACCTGAAAAGGAGGCCCAGGTTAAGAGAATTGTGATTGGGGATTACTCTTAAAGAGGATTCCCATATTTGAGACTCGGGATTACTCCTGAAAAGGAGGCCCAGGTTAAGATAATTATGGTTGGGGCTTACTCCAAATTAGGATGCCCATATTTGAGACTTGGGATTACACCTGAAAAGGAGGTCCGGGTTAAGAGAATTGTGGTTGGGGCTTACTTCAAAAGTGGATTCCCATATTTGAGACTCGGGATTACTCATGAAAAGGAGGCCCGGGTTAAGAGAATTATGGTTGGGGTTTAATCTTAAGGAGGATGTCCATATTTGAGACTAGGGATTACTCCTGAAAAGGAGGCACATATTAAGAGAATTATGGTTGGGGCTTACTCCTAAAAAGGATTCCCATAATTGAGACTGGGACTTACACCTAAAAAGGAGGCCCAGGTTAAGATAATTGTGGTTGGGGTTACTCTTAAAGAGGATTACCATATTTGAAACTCAGGCTTACTCCTGAAAAGGAGGCCTAGGATTAGAGAATTATGTTTAGGGCTTACTCCTATGGAGGATTCCCAGATTTGAGACTGGGGCTTACTCCTGAAAAGGAGGCCCAGGTTAAGAGAATTATGGTGGGGGCTTTATCATAAGGTGGATGCCCATATTTGAGACTGGGGATTACTCTTGAAAGGGAGGTCCAGTTTAAGGATTCTCTTATCTTAATGGATGAGTTTGAATGAATGAAATCTCAACCTTTAGTGACATAAAGATCTGTAAATCACTAGATTTTGAGAGATGTTCCACGGAGTACCTTTCAGGAAGGGAATCCAAATCAATAAATAATGCCATAAATGGCTTTGGAGAGTGTCTTGAAGACTGAATCATGAATAGTAGAGGTGGAATGACATAAGTGGGGTGAAATGGGAAGGAAAGGCACCCAAAAAAGGTAGGGGCACGCAAGTCCTGGCAGGCGCGGAGGTACTGCGTGGGCATGCATGTACTGGTCGCGCAGGTATACCTGCGCAAAACATGGGTACTTGCGCAAGTTTTAGTCTTTTATGTAATACTTGTAAGATACTTGGCTCAAACCCTTGGAATTATCCCTAGAGGCTTTCCAGAAGATGACACGCAAGTTATGATGAAGAAGTAGGGTAGCGCGCGAGTGTATTTATTTCCTTTAATGGTAAAACATTTAGGCATGCAAGTGTTAGTGAATTCTAAAACATAGACCTTACTCCTCCTCTGTAGACCTTCCATTATAGGTATTGAATTACCTTAGAAGTTTTAGGAAGACCTGATGAAGAGACTTGGGCGTTCAGAGCTCTGTCTGGGAATTCTGAAAAAAAAAATCCTTTTCAAATAGGGGGCCCACCGGGGGTATTTTTAGGCTGGAAGAAGCCCCCGGGCGGTTATCACCTACGGTACGTAGGTGACTTGTGTGACCAACTTCATCGCATAGGTGTACATTTGTGACCATTACAGCACGCAAGTGTACTTGTGAGACCATTGTAGAAATTGCACGGCCCTTGTGCAATGTTCTTCTTATCCATTCCATTGACAATTTTTGATATTTTTCAAAAGGTTGAATCACTTGGAGCTCAAGTATTCCCCTTTTCCAATCTTTTTTTTCTCTGTGATGAGAGGAGCGTCAACAAAAGTCCCCCCTCAGAGTTGGATTCAGAGAGAATAAAGGATTTGACTCTGAGGTAAAGAAGAAAAAGAAGAATAGTTTGATTTTTACTGGGATTACAATCAATAACCCAACAAACATTGAATCTTTTAATTGCTCAATATTACCTAAATCATACAAAATGTATGTTTAGTGAGCTGTAACTTGACTTTTATTCAGAGTTCCTTGGTCTTTTGTGGGTAGTTTAATGTCATGCATGTCGAACATAAATAGGCTAATGTTTACGGTTGAAATAGATTTGACTGAATGGATTAGAATTGACTCAATTCATTGACAATTTATCTAAAAACATATTACCATACACAAGTATGAGGGAAAAAAAATATGTAAACAATGACTTAAGAATATTTGAATCTGAGGAATGATATGAAAAAGAACTAAAAGTCATTATAAGAAGTAGTTTCCAAGAATGAAGTTACCATTATTTAACAAATCCGTTAGGGGGTTGATTTATGTAGTGCCATCTAAGGGCATTGGCTACATAGTCAAATAAATAGCATCTTTTGGATAACAAGTCTATTATGTAAACTGTTTATGTAAGGCCACCTAAGGGAACATGCTGGATAGTCAGGCAAAAGAACTCTAAAAAATTTACATTCCTAGTGATAAAAAGCCAGTGAATGTTTATGAAGATTCAAATTATTGAAAGTAAAGAGTTTGTTGTATGGAAATAGGTACTTGAATATGGAGAAGATATTTCCAAACAAGATTATCGAAGAACTAGATGGATATCACTCCTACGAAGGTTTCACCCAAATGTAGGGAAGGAGAATATAAACCATAGACATGAATACTTTCAGATCATGAAAAAGGATATGGGACAAATATGTTATGGATGGCTATTTTTGCGGATCCCTACATACTATCATTTAATACCAATAAGGACAAAAGATGCATTCTTCCCAAGAATGAAGTAACCAGTATCTGACAAACCTGTTAGGGGGTTGAATTATGCAGGGCCACCTATGGACATTGGTTTCATAGTCAGATAATAGTATATTTTGGCTGACAAATCTATTATGGAGAATGTTTATGCAAGGCCACCTAAAGACACGTATTGTATAGTCAGGTAAATGAACTCTCAGAAATTTGACATTTTTTATTAAACTTCAAGAGAAAAGGGTTATGGAGATCTGAAAATATTTAATGTTAGGATTATGACACATAAATATGGGTATTGTCCAATGTATACAGAGATACACAGATCAAAGCTAACCATAATCATGTTGTGGATGGCTCTAGAATGGAAATGTTGGACTTCACTACGTATCCCATAAGGATGGTAATCAAGCCATACATATTTCTTAAACTACAGTTTAACGTCATGTGGGACAAAAGGTTTAGAGATATTAGTTTAGGTTCCTTGAGCATGGACCATTATAAGAAATACATAGTGTGTGTTTTCATGGGGACTTTTCAGCCAGGGGACTGAAAGTGGAATTTGGGGTTAGGCCCAAAAGACTTGGGGGTGGATTTGAGGGATACTCGAATGTTCCTACATATCCCATAATGATGGGAATCAAGCCCACATAGTTCTATAAATACCCTCGGTACAAATTTGGTTCGTACATGTGAAGGGTGACAGTGGAATTTAGTACAATGATGGTTTAACCCAATATAACAGTTTTGGTCATTTCCATGTATGCAAGTAGTCTTTGAAATGAAACATGATTGAAAAATCAATGTAAATAATGGTTCCCTCTTAGGTGAGGGTATCAATGAATATTTTTGTTTATTGTCATACTGGACAAAAGTGTATTATAGATTAATGTCATATAACATGGACGAAAGTGAACCAATGTAAAGATATTGATTCTAGTGGTGGTTTCACGAATCAACATCGTATAGGATAGATGTGAACAGATGTGAAGAGATTGGTTTTAGGCTTGAACCATGGGAGGTTTCCTACGTACCCAGCCTGAAAGGAAAGGATCAAAGTCCGCGTAGTTCAATTAAAGAATGATTTAATGATGAATTCATTCTTTAGGAAAACGGCCTAAAAATTGATGCTGAGACTTATGCATGGTTAGTGGCCTAGAGAAGGGGTTATGGTTGAAGTTTTTTCTAACTCACGTGAGTCATACTCGGTGTGAGAAACAAGGGGTATCACCAACCCTAACAATGCACAGTTTAATGACATGTACGACATATAAAGGGACTATTCAGTTTTAAGGTCTTGCAATTAGGACTATTGGTGCTGCACAGTTTAATGTCATGTAGCAGGGACAAAGTACAGTTTAATGTCGTGTAGGACGTATTAAAGGATTTTTGTACAGTTTAGCATCATGTAGTTAGGACGATTGGGAAAATACAGTTTAACATCTTGTTGGACAAAAGGGACTTCTATATAGTTTAACGTCATATAGCAAGAATGATTAAGGGGGACACAGTTTAACTTCATGTTAGAAGTATTAGGGACTTTTTCACAGTTTAACGTCATGTTGGATGAAAGCGCGAATAGTTTAAAGTCAAATGCATGGACCGTGGATGGTGCAGTTTAACATCACGCTGGACGGAAGGGAGACTGTGCGGTTTAATGTCATGTAGTGAGGACAAATTAGGAAAATTTTTTTCCACAGTTTAACATCGTGTGGGACAAAATTAATAAAAATAGTTTAAGGTCATATGTATGGACCCTGGATGGTGTAGTTTAATGTCATGCTCGACGGAAGGGGGACTAGGTAGTTTAATGTCATTCAGTGAGGAAAAATTAGTGAAATTTCTTTTCCCACAGTTTAACGTCATGTGGGACAAAATTAATACAAATAGTTTAAATTCATATATATGGAACATGGATGATACATTTTAACATCTTGCTTGACGTAAGGGACTTGAAAATAGTTTAGGGTCATATGCATGGACCGTTGATGATGCAGTTTAATGTATTGCTGGACGGTGGTGCAGTTTAAGGTGATACAGGACCATGATAATATATTTTGTGTTTATACAAAATACTTCTTCAAAAATCTATCATTGGTTGCAGTAGTGATGAGTTCTCCATTCATTGGGATTAATAAATAATCTCCATTGGAGTAGACCCAATGTATTGAGTAAGGTCCTTCCCATTTTGGTTCATGCTTGGGAGGTTTCTTTCCTGGAATCATTGGAGTTCTGAGAACTAATACCAATTCTCCCTAAGTGAATGAATGAAGAAGAACTTTTTTGTTAAAAGCTCATGCTATTCTATTCTGATAGACATCCAAGTGGTGAAAAGTACAAAATCTTTTCTCATCTAACTATTCCAATTCATTCAATCACTTTTGAGATTGTTCATCGGTAGATGATTGATCACAAATGGAATCTCTGAGCAAGGGTAGTTAAACATCAATTGGAAATACTACTTCCGTTCCATATACCAATGAATACGGAGTTGACCACGTTCTAGTGCGTGTGGTAGTCTGATAATCCCATAAAGCATGAAAGAGTTTATCAGGCCATGACTTCTTATCTTTATCCACCATCTTTTGCAGTATATTTGAAAGAGTCTTGTTGAATGCTTCTATCTGGCCATTGGCCACTTCATGATACTGAGATGAATGGTTGGATTTTTTGTTGTATTCTTGATACAACTTCTTCACCTCGGATGAAAAGAAGTTGGTGCCATTTTCCGTCAATATGGTATGAGAGACACCAAATCTTGTAATGATGATGGTCTTGTTGAAGCTAACAACGCATTTAGAACTGACTTCCTTGAGAGGTATTGCCTCTTCCCATTTGGAAAAGAAGTCAGTAGCACTAAGAATGTACTTAAACTACTTGGTTGTAGCCGAAGGGTAAGGTCCCACCACATCCATTCTCCATGTGGAAAATGGAAATAAGTATTTAGCTATATGAAGCAACTCTAGAGGTTGATGAATGAATTTGGAATGTACATTGAATGAATGATAGTTCATTGTGAAATCAACACAATTATGTATCATTGAAGGCCAAAAAGTATCCAAGCCTTTGAATCTGATCAGACAGTCTATGTCCAGACTGGTGGGAACCACAGACTCTTGAATGCACTTCTTTCTTGACAACCATTGTCTCCTCACCATCAATGCATCTAAAGAGAACTCCATCAAAACCACGCTTGTAGAAAAAATATTCTAGGTGATCTGGGCTATAATAGAGTGTAAAATTGACCACACGGTGCCGGATTTGTTCTTTCTCAGCTCTATCAGGTGGAAGTGTTCCATTTTGAAGGTATTCCCTTATAGGTGACATCCATCCTGTAGTATGACCATACAGTTTAGTAATGGGAATAATTTCAATAATTTCCTATGTTCTTGATTCAAACATAAGGTGAAATTGAACGATGGTGGGAAATACTGATGGTTGTCTCGTCCCGATTTGGATCTTCCAGAGCTGTGGCTATATTAGCTAGTGCATCAGCATGAGTATTTTTTGATCTTGGGACATAAGAAAATGTCGGTTCCAAAGCGAATTCCGCCATTAACACTCCAACATAATCATACAAAGGTATTAGTTCTTCTTTTCTAATGGCATAATCCCCATTGACTTGTTTTATTACCATGTATGAATCACCTTTTACCTTTAAGTGATTCACTTGTCCTTGAAGCGCTAATTCCAAGCCTATGATGAGAGCTTGGTATTCTACTTTATTATCGGTACCACCTTCCCACAATAAGAAGGAATAAGGTAACACTGCCTTTTCTGGAGAAATAAGCTCAATTCCTAAGCCAACTTTATTGAATTTAGGATTTTTCATTTTCCTCCCTATTGGACTTCTAGAAGAACCATCAAAATAAATTTCCCATGCTTGAGGAATTTCTTGAAAAGAGAAGACTTCCTCATCAGGGAGTTCAATATCTGAAGATGTGTCTTCCACTGAAGGGTGTTAATCTAGGAAATCAGCCAAAGCTTGGCCCTTTATCGCCTTTTGAGACACATACTGAATGTCGAATTGCTACAAAATAATTGCGCACCTTGCCAGACGTCCTATAAGCATTGGACGACTGAGGATGAATTTGAGAGGGTTAGTGTAAGATACCAATTGGACCTCGTGATGTTGTAGGTAGTGTCTCAACTTCTGAACTACAAAGATTAATTCCAGGTAGCACTTTTCATTACTTTAATACCGGGTTTATGCTTCAACCATAGTTTGACTGCGATAGTAGAGGTTGTTTTCATTCCCAGCATCATTCTTTTGAGCAAGAAAGGCACCCAATCATCGTTCTTGAGCTATGACGTAGAGGATAAGTGTTCATCCTTCAATAGCTGTCATGGGTACCGGTGGACTCAAGAGGTATTTCTTGAGAATATCAAATTCTTCTTGACATTCTTCAGTCCACTGGAATGTGACTCCCTTCTTCATCAATTTGATGAAGGGTAAACTTTTTCCTGCCAAATTGGTGATTAAACGCCAAATATAGGCTAAGTGTCCTTTAAGTCCTTTTAATTATTTAAAATTTTGAGGAGGTGACATACCAAGGATTGACTTGGTCTTCTATGGATCGACTTCAATACCACGATGGCGTACAACAAAGCTGAGAAATTTACCTATGGTTACCCCAAAAGCACATTTTAAGGGGTTCATCTTCAAATTATGTTATCAAAGCTTGTAGAATATGACTTCCAAATCAATCAAGTGATTAGAATGTTGTTTGGATTTAACCAAAAAATCATCTACATAGCATTC
The DNA here is from genome assembly GCA_963277665.1 of Viscum album. NCBI lineage: Eukaryota > Viridiplantae > Streptophyta > Magnoliopsida > Santalales > Viscaceae > Viscum > Viscum album. The sequence goes on along the minus strand of OY728141.1, from coordinate 43,730,845 downwards.
AACAAACATCCCTAAGAAGGGTTTGAAGATACGATGCATGGCATGCTGATATGTTGCACCTGTATTCTTATGCCAAAGGGCATTACCCGGTAGAAAAACACACCCTGAGGGGCTCTGAAGGCTGTGGATTCCTCATCTTATAGGGACACTCAGATCTGATTATATCCAAAATATCCATCCATTAAGGAAAGTGCTTCATAGCCAGCTATTGCATTAATTAAAAGTTCTGTAATCGGAACTGGGAAATCATCCTTAGGATAATGCCGATTAAGATCTCTGAAATCGATGGAAACTCTAAATTGTCTGTTCTTCTTCTTTACATGGACAATATTAGAAACCACTTTGGATATTGAACTTCTCTGATGAAGTTATCTTTGATAAGCTTATCCACTTCAACCTCAATTTTGGAATCATAAGTTGGGTGTGTTCTTCTCGCGGCTTTCTTAAATCCTCGATGTTCTTCTGGTAAACCCAAATGATGAGTAGAAATATCAGGATCAAGCTCGGGCATTTCTGTATAAGCAAATATATCTCTATTTTGCTGTAGTAAAGAAATATACATTTCTTCCTCTTCAAGAGTCATGTTCGTACTGATTAAAGAGGGGCGTGGATCTTCTTTTGCACCCAGATTTATTTCTCTGAGTTCATCCACAGTGGTAGAGATACCCTCTTCAAATGCTGGAGGAGCATCTCTGAGATCTTCCTCTTCTTCTTCTTCATGTGTTATTTCTTCCGTTTCTACTTGCATAGTAGATGATAACACAAAATTTTCAGGATCAGAAGAGATGTCAAAATTTTAAAATCATGAAGAAGAAGATTCCATTTCCGACCTGATTAATGATGAAGGGTTTACATTGGGTAATAAAGAGGAGATTATGGATTAAGAATCGACATCATTGTTCACCTCCGATGTTGATGTAACTTCTTTTGGCCTAACTGGAGAAGTATAGACTTTTTTGGATTTCAGCAGATGAAATGAAGATGTCACCATTTGTATTTTCTACATGGCTTGGTGGGTTACCAATTTCTCCCATGTTGTCTGGCTCGATTGTTGTAATTGACATTATGGATCTTTCCATAAGAGTATTTTGATTTGGGTTTATCTTGTCAATTTGAATTATAGGACACACATAATCTATACTCACATGTGTAAATGGATTTACTGGAATCTTCTCCAAACCATATGGAGCATTAACTTTGGTAATCTCCTTTGTCATGGATTTCTCCCTTCCCTCCATGTGATAGAATTCCACCTCAATGTATTGAGACTCACATGTCTTGAATGGGGCATTATCACCATAAAATGTCCCAACATGACCATCGAAACAATATTTGAGACATTGATGGTATGATGAATGGATAGCCACATGTTGATGTAGCAAGGGTCTTCCAAGAAAGATGTTGAAAGCTGAGTCTTGATCAAAAACCATGAAATCCAAATTGGATACAAGATATCCAAACTGAGTTCTGAGTGTAACTTCGCCCAATGGTTCTTGTTCATTTTTATCATATCCATGTAACATCATGGTTGAAGGAGACAAATCAGATTCTGTGAGGCCCAATCGACGAAGTGTACGAATGGGCCTAAGGTTGACTCCAGAGCCATTGTCAATGAATGCTCCTTGGTCATCTATGCCATTGACCTTGCCAGATAAGTACAAAAGTCTAATATTCCCATGCATAACATCATCTTCATCATCATCAGTAAAATATATTATTGCATGGCATTCTGCAGGATTATTCTCTATGTGATAGACTTCAGCTACAACAATTTTAGTTTCAATTTCTTGAGGACATGAAAAATCCTCGACGAGTGCTTTCCAAATATCTTTTGACAGATTCAAAGCATCAATAATTGATAACTTGGCTGGTACTTGGGACAAGTGTTTCAAAACATCATACTTTTGATCTAGAGGTCAGCGTTTCCCAATAAGAATATATGGTTTAGTAGGTACCTTGGATGGAGATTCTTTGGAAGTTGATGCATCTTATATTGTGATAGGAGTTGGAAATATTATTGGTTTTAAAAGATTAGACAGATTAGATCCATTTAATTTCTGGGAGGATGAAGATGGAACCTTCAACCGGTCTTCCAAAATAACTGTGCCAAGACTGAATTTTATATTGGTAGAAGAACATTCTTGTTCATGCTGAGCACACTGAAGGGCTCTACCACGAGTTTCTGCAGCGTACACAGTTCTAGAAGGGGTAGAATTGGAATAGTGGCTTCTTAAAGATCCACATCATCCCCTGTATCCTAAGCCTCTGGAACTTCCTCTGATTCCCCTGTTTGATAAAGGGAATTCAGGTTCATCGAAATCGAAATTGTGACGGGCATATGGATTTGTTAATTGAATCATATTAACAGAACTGAAGATTAACTCTTTGTCTGATGAAGACTCTGCCTGATTAGCCTATTTAGGTTGTGCCGTTTGGTGGGGCGGTGCCTGTGTCTTTGAAGTAGATGGCATGAAGTCTGCCAGAGTCAAAGACAACTTAGGCTTTGACACACACTCATAGTCTTCTGATTCGTTTTCTTTCTTTCAATCATGCCATTTCTTTGAGGACCTTCCCTTTGATGAAGAGGTTTTTGCCGCAACATTCATGGAAAAAGACACAATCGGTTTCTTTAATTGTGTTCGCAAAATAGCATGAGTTTGGTTGATTGTATTTCTGACAATCCAATCATCATACTTTTTTGTATTTTTACTTTTGACTTCCATCCTTTTTTCTTACTCTGGAACTGTAGTAGTAAAACATGCCACCTGAGCTAAAGAACCTTTCAGTTTGACTTGTCCCGAGTCAACCATCTTTTTCCGGAGGTCTTTGAAGACAAAACACTCATGTAGGGGATGCCACAACATGTGATGAGAAGGGAAACAATTGGGACGGTCTTCATCTCCTTCCTTGTTTGACCTCTTAGGCCTTGGAAATTGAACACGATTAGTTTCCAGAGCCAAAATAAAGTAACCAGAAAAGTGTTCATTTCCGAAAGAGTATGTTTTTCTATTTAGATCCTCAAATTGTTTTTGTCTTTGATCTCTTTGATCATCTAGACGAAACGAACATTGTTGTAGGTTCTCAAGAGGTTGAGACCTTTGAGAAGATGAATATATTGATGTAGAAACTGGTACAACTGCTTGTTTAAGAATAACTGTAGTTGTTTCTTCATTACCCATTCTCCTTCCTGGAGCTGATTGAATTACTTAAGTTTTATCCTTAGCCGGTATAAGGGAATCTTCAATCTGCTTAGTGATTGATGTAAGTTCTCGAAACCCTCTTGTGTATTTCACAGGGATCAATAGCGTGCGTAATTCGTCACGTAGATTTTCCACATAGATTGGAAACAATTCCTCTTGAGGGAGTCCTAAGCTTAGTGAATTTGTTAATCCCTTCCAGCGAGAAATGAAATCTGAGACCCTTTCATTCTCTCTTTACTTACAGTTTGTATGATCGAAAACTATTGTCTTTGGAAAAGTTGAGCTGAACTGAAGAAGGAATTTTTGGCGAGGATCCTCCCATCCGGTAATTGACCTGGATTGAAATCTTGTATACCAAAAAAAGCCTGGTCCATGCAAGGTCCATACGAAGCATCTGAGTTTTACTCCTTCTTGCTGCTCCAGAGATCCCATCATAGGATCATAATAAGAGACATAATGCGTCAAATTCGGTTTAGGGTTTCCTGATGCATTGAAAATTGGGAATATATGGCTTCCAAAATTAAATGGAGGAGATATTGAATCTACCAATTTAGGGTAAACATTATTTTCTGGTTGAACCTATGCATGTTTCCTTTAAATTGTTTCTAACCGAGCTGTTAATGACTCAATGGTAGTTATTAACTTTTGAGAAACATCTGGTTGAAATAGGATGTGGGTAGGTGAAATGACATGAGCTTGGACATATGTGGTGGTTGGTGATGCATTTAATGGTAGCACTACCAACTGTTGTTGCACTTGCCCTGTAGGATTAAACTTATGAGAGTGTGCTGATAGAGGAGGATATTCTTTATCCATATCAGTAGATATAACAAATTCCCTTGGATGAATGACTCTAGCATGCTTAAGAAGAAGACTACCCTGAAGTAGTTCTACATTCAACCTGCTTAATTCCTTCATTTCTCCCTCCTATTGTGAAAACATTTTCTCTAGTGAGATCGATTGGCCTTCTCCAGAGGACGGATATGTAACATAATTCTTTCCCCTCCCTTTTTTGGATCCTTTTTGGAGAGGGGGAAGTGGGTTTCTTGAAGGATTACCTAGGTTTTGAGTAATCCTTTGATTTCATATACGCACACCTTCTATATTTGTGTCGGTGCATACATCTTCTTGAGAAAGAACCTCTTCATCTGAGACCCCTGAGTGAGTCTCATCTGGTGGATAAACAACAATGGAATTGATGACATTGATTGATGCATAACACATCGCATCCCTTATATCAGCATTTCTGTGATATTGTCATCTCCCTTGTCTTTGATGAGACATTGCCTTTTGTTGATTTGATCCCTCATAAACTTCTTGACGAATCGTAATTTGGAGGGAATCTCCTGGTAAATTGGATCTTCGTTCCTCTTTAGACTTCTTTCCCAATTGAAAAAAGGCCCACTTTCTATGAGGAGGGGATTGAAGATTTGAAAAATTCTCCAGTCCGGTGGACTGGGGCTGTTCCTACTATTCCCACTCAACTCCTCGAATACTATTTGTTGATTCCAAGGGTTGGTTTAAAAGAGTCCCCAGAACGGAAAGCTGGAGTGGATCTTGACATGATATGTCTGAGACATTCTTAAAAGCTCTCCTGATCTTGCAAACCTTAGTCAGGAAAATAGCTGGATGCATTAACCTATATCCAGTTGTATCACCTGCTTCAAAAGACCATTGGATGATTTCAGACACTTCTGTCACTTGATGATGTTCTTGCTCCATATGAGAGGCATGTTCAATATTCTTGTTTGATTGATGCAGGATTAATTCAACAACTTGTTCTCTGTATTCTTGATTCTGAGACGAACTAGTTGAAGCATATTCTTGGGCAAGCTTTTGATTACAAAAAAAATCCCATTGACTTTGGCCGGGCAAGGGAAATAACATTGCACGAGACCATTTTCGGCGGGCTTTGCTGACTGGAGAGCACAATGAAATGTAGTTCTCCATGAATACACCATCTACTGACCTAAATACGAGATGGGGAATTAGAAATTAACTGACACAATCTTTATAGTGCGCCAAGGCATGAATATTGAAGGGCTCTCTTCTACTTTTCATCATTTGGATATCGAGAGACTGATAGAGATGCGAAATCAATCTGACATTGTAACCCTTCTATTATCTTAAGATGATTTTCATATTCATCATAAGATAATACTTTCTTCTTCAACTAACAAAGTGTTTTCCATATGTTGATACAATTATCATGAATTCCATCTTCCATCAACATCTTTGGAATGTCATACTGAGAGTCAGCCAGAGGCCAAAACATGACTGGTACATCACCTTTTTCCAGTTATTTTCTCATGTTCATCATTTCCTCTTTATCTTTAAATGAATATTCTTCTACCTAATTTGACCAGAGATTGTGCTTCCTTGTTACTTCATCGGATTCAACAAGATTAGAAGAGAGATCACTGATTAAACTAGAAGATGCATGACTTAGGGGTCATTCGTATAATGAACTACACCCTGGGATATCTTCTGATTGAGAAAGTATTTCACATACTAGAGAGGAAGCATTAGACATGACTGGTTTCACATTTGCATGTGCCTCAAGATAAGAGGTATTTCTCAGCACTACAATGTCAACTGGAGCATTTTTCGGGCAATGTGCATCACTACTACAGAGAGGACATTCGCAGCGAAATTCATCATCATGGAGAGGACCACCATGGTGTGTTATAACAAAAGATGAGATATCATGCTCCTTGGTCTTCTGGCCACACAGAGGGTTCTTGTAGCACTCATCTGAAGTTGAAACTTTGAGATCGACCGAATTTTCATGAAGAAAGCCTTCATGAGGAAGTGTCTATTGAAGACCTTCAGAATTAATGTTTCCACTATTGGGAAATGAGTGAGTAGAATCTTGGATTCCAACAGATAATTGTCTTAGGTCTTCAAGAACTCCAGTATCAAGCAAGGCCTTGTTAAAGATTGGATTTTGATATTTTGACTGTGTTGGGTTGGTCTTCTTCTTGGACGCCTTCTTACTCACCTTGGAACCCACTTGTTAACAAAAGTGGCTACTCTGTGCAGGTGTATGTGCCTGATCAGGAGAGATGGCTATGTTAGGCTGACGATATCCACTCAAATCAGGTGTATGTGCCTGACTTGGTTGTCCGTATGATATGGGGGAGTATGCCCCACAACCCTTTTGGACTGGAACAGATGTGTGTATCTGTTCCAGAGTGAACTGTTGATGTGATACTCCACTCGTAGGGATAGATTTATGTGTCTTTCCCTGAGATGCCACTAACGTTGTTATAATATCTAGGCAGGCATCCAGAATATGAACAGGGATTTGCTTCTTCTCTTTCACCATTAATAGAATATGGTTGATGACTTCAGAAGCCGGAAGAGGGATATATGTCAATTCCGTGTTTGGAGAAAGTGTATGTGCCTGCTCTTGTCCTCCTTTTCCTGTCAGTGAATCCTAACAGTACTCAGGTGTGGGGAAAAATGTTGTGTCTACCTCCTGTTTGTTGCTGGGGATTTCCGACTAACTTTTCCAAATAAAACCATGCAATACTGTTGGTAGTATTGATTAATACAAGCAGTTGTATGTGCCTGCTGATTTCACTTCTCCAAACGTGGTTGACAAGATCCATAATATGTAGTTAGGTGAGCCTGCTGACCAGATGATGATGTATAAATAGGTGTATGTTCCTGCCTATAGTACTCCACCGGAATTTCCTGGCGGGATTGGCGTGATGCTACCAGACGAGTCTGCTGGATAGTGGAATTAAAATGGGCAGGTGTCTGTGCCCGCACATTTCTTGCCACCATGTTTGGTTGGTGGACTTCTTCGGAGATGGAAGAGATGATAACATGCTTACTGTTAACCGAATTTCGCCTCTGGTGATTCATCTTGCCTACTCGGGTTTGAGGAACCTAAGCCGAACTCCTGGAGTCGACACCCTCATCATGTTGAGGGTGCATTGGTGCACGATTCTAGTGGTGATTGTTGATGGGAGCCCTCGGGAAGGACTCATGCTTCCTTGAATTAAGGCCCTGAGGGACCTGCTCATTCACCACCCTGGAATATGGTAGTGAATGGTGATTGCGTTCTAGGGATAACGACCCGAAAAGGTTGGAGACGGTGGTTAGCACCACCTTCTTCTTGATCACTGGTCATCGTTGTTAGGATAACAGGTGTGAGTTGTTCACTTGGAGGGCTTGTCGGGCAGCCTCCAGAGTTGGGATTGTACCGTGTTGACGGTACTCCTTAACCAACACTTTTGACAACCAGCGTTGATGATGCTGAGTAGGTGATGTCATCCTTAGAGTGGATGATGATCTAGAAGGAGTAGCAGTAGTGGTATTTGTAGCAGTTGTATCCACAGGTGTGAACTTGAGAGCAGCCATTCTTGAAATGCCGAAGATCTCGGAAAAGAGTGACTGTTTGATATAACAGATGTAATCAAGATAACATCCTCCACTACATATTTTGGATGATCACATATGTCAATGATTGTTTTTGTTGGCCCTCTCATTGAGTTTCAAATAGGGGCATAACAAATATGAAAAAAAAAATCATTTTATCATGGTTAAATATTCACATCAGGTTCACCATTTTTTGTTTCCCTCTAAATTTGGGGATGACCTCCTTGATTGAATGTTCAAACATTCCAATCAGTTTCTAATGGGTTTTTTCATATAACCAGAAACATCCAATGATTCCACATCCATTTGGACCTATTTTCTAAAGGTAGGTGGTCATTAGTTTGTGCACTGATGAGGCTTAAGAATTTACATTGGTCGAGAGGATGGGAGGTCGGACTTATCACACATTTTTTAGGGGAATTATTGTATACTTCAGGACTCTCTTTATAGATTTATGTTATCATTGTGAATCCTTATTACATTACCAATTATAAAATGATATTTCCTTCAGATCTGACAATCAATGATTAAATATGTATGAAATGTTGAGAATCTTTTATATGTATTCGAGGTTCTTCATCGATAGAGAATCATCTGTATTTATTTGAGATTCTCATTCAACGGTATCATTCGACGCATTTATATTGTATTTTCTTGGTCATTATGATAACCATGCTGGTTTTAAATCCACTCAGTGGGGTACTTGAAGTTTATTGTCATTTATAAGGACATGGATTATTTTAAAGTAGTGATATAACCCGCAGATGGGCTACCTACGTATCCTTTGATTAGAAAAGGAATCAGAACCCACGTAGTTCAAGTAATGGATTATGATGTTTATGATTGATGGCTTAATGAAGGATGCCATAATTACTTTTACACTCTAAGATTACGTGAGTCATGATCGGTGTAAGAAACAAGAGGTATTAATAAAAACCAGACAATTGTGCCATGATAGATGCAATCATAAGAAATAATGTGGGGCTTATGTATGTATGACTGCCTAGATAAATGAATATTTGGATTTACTTTAGGGAAGAAATCCAGGAACAGGGTCCATAAAGGTATATGTGCTTTATGGAGATTTGAATACCCAAACATGGCACTTACTCTTGAAAAGGAGGCCCAAATTAAAAGAGGACTTATGATTGGGTTTTACTCCTAAGAAGGAATCCTAGATCAAAGGTAAATTACGACTTGTTAAGAGAAATTAAGACTGGGGATTACTACTGATAAGGAGGCCCAGGTTAATGGATTTGAAAAATTAAGGGACTTGGGGCGTACTCCTAAAGAGGGTGCCCATATTTGAGAATTATGACTGGGTCTTATTCCTAAAAAGGTGGCCCAGGGTAAGAATTATGACTGGGGATTATTCCTGAAAAGGAGGCCCAGGTTAATGAGTTCTCGCAGGTTAAGAATTTTGACTAGGGATTATTCCTGAAAAGGTGACCCATTTTTGAGACTAATGGTTGGGGCATACTCCTAAGGAGGATGCCCATATTTGAGACGGGGGATTACTCCTGAAAAAGTGGCCCAGTTTAAGAGAATTATGGTCGGGGCTTACTCCAAAGGAGGATGCCGATATTTGAGACTGTGGCTTACTCCTGAAAAAAGAGGCCCATGTTAAGATAATTATGGTTGGGTCTTAATATTATGGAAGATTCCCATATTTGATATTGGGGATTACTGATGAAAAGGAGGCCCATGTTAAGAGAATTATGGTTGGGACTTACTCTTAAGGAGGATGCCCATATTTGAGACTGGGGCTTACTCCTGAAAATAAGGCCCGAGTTAAGGGAATTATGGTTGCGACTTACTCATAAGGAGGACGCCCATATTTGAGACTGGGGCTTACTCATGAAAAGGAGGCCCAAGTTAAGAGAATTATGGTTGGGGATTACTCCAAAGGAGGATGCCCATATTTGAGACTGGAGCTTACGTCTGAAAAAGAGGCCCAGGTTAGGAGAATTATGGTTGGGGCTTACTCCTAAGCAGGATGCTCATATTTGAGATTGGGGCGTAGTCCTGAAAAGGAGGCCCAGGTTAAGAGAATTATGATTGTGGCATAATCCTAAGGAGGATGCCCATATTTCAGACTAGGGATTACCCTTGAAAAGGAGGCCCAGGTTAAGAGAATTACTGTTGGGGGTTACACTAATGGAGGATGCTCATATTTGAGACTAGGGACTACTCCTGAAAAGGAGGCCCATGTTAAGGATTCTATCATCTTAAAGGATGAGGTTGAATGAATGAAATCTCAATCTTTAGTGAAATAAAGATCTATAAATCACTATATTTTGAGAGATCTTCCATGAAGTTCCTTTCAGGTAAGGAAGCCAAATCAAGAAATCATTCCATAAATGGATTTGAAGAGTGTCTTGAAGACTGAATCTTTAATAGGAGAGGTGTAATGACATAAGAGCGGTGAAATGGGTAGAAAATGCACCCAAAAAGGTAGGGGCGCGCTAGTCCTGGCAGGCGTGCAGGTACAGCGTGGGCGCGCAAGTACTGGTCGCGCAGGTATACCTGTGTGACACATGGGTGCTTGTGTGATTTTCAGTCTTTTAGTAATACTTGGGCGAGACTTGGCTCAAACCCTTGGAATTATCCCTAGAGGCTTTCCAGAAGATGGCGCACAAGTTCTGATGAAGAAGTAGGGCGGCGCCCAAGTGTATTTATTTCCCTTAAGGGTAAAACATTTAGCTGCGCAAGTGTTATTGAATTCTAACACTTAGACCTCACTCCTCTTGTTTAGACCTTCCATTCTAGGTAAATAATTACCTTATAAGTGTTCGGAGGACCTGAGGAAGAGACTTGGTCATTCAAAGCTCTGACTGTGATTTCTGGGAAAAATAATTTCAAAATGAGGGGCCCACTAGGGGTATTTATAGGCTGGAGAAGACCTCAGGCGGTTATCACATATGGCTCGCAGGTGACTTGCGTGACCATTTTCGGCTCGCAGGTGTATGTGCGCGACCATGGAGTCACGCATGTGTACTTTCGCGACCATTGTAGAACTTGTGCGACCCTTGTTAAATGTTTTTCTTATCCATTCCTTTGTCATTTTTTGATATTTGTCCAAATGTTGAATTACTTTGACCTCATATATTCCCCTTTTCCAATCTTTAGACTCTGTGATGAAAGGAGCATCAACAACGTAATATAATCTCTTTATCATTAATATCTCATTTAGCAGGACACAAACCCACTTCATGACCCATTATTTATTTACTGTTTGTTCGTATAGCTAGATGGATTAACCCTTGACTACCATGGCTATGTTCTGATGAAGGTACTACAATTCCAATCAATAAGAACTAAGATATATTCATTCCTTTACCTATAAGTGACAAATCCTTTCCTGACCATTCAACCAATTCCATACCAACAATGAAGCACCCAAAACAAGATACCACACCACCATTTCATTATCATGGTTTTTTCCTTGCATAAAATTATATTATCAAATGAAACACAATGGTAATGATCTCATGCTAGGATAACATTACACATGTCGGTAGGTAGGAACATCTAATGACCTCCAAAACAGGTGGTATTCCAATTGGAAGAACTCTCCTCATGATCTCACTACTAGAGATCACTGAGTGAAAACATCAATTGAAGTTGTCTTAATGATTATGATCCCACAAAACCTTGTACACATGATATGGTAATCAAATTTACTATATAGTTGGGTCTAGGTAACCCACTATTAAAACACTCCCACTTTTAATAGACACAGTGTCTAATCAACCTTGTTATCTCTCACATGATCAAAATCATGTTTTTGGTGATTTGTGGCTTTAGTTGTTTCGTCTACCATGTTACTGCCCCAAGGATATTCTAATTTATGCAACCTCTTCAATTTGAGATAATCTTCTCGAGAGATGGTAATCCTTAATATATCGCGTTATTCCACTTTCATATCTTGATAATATTTTCTAAATATGGTAATAGAATTATCATAATGATAAAACATTAAATACTAGGTGTGATTCTATGATCTAGAACAACTCAATGAATTTAACTACTTCTTAGATTCCACTGAAGCTACGACGTAATCAGTATTTGTATGTATGGATACCACTTGAGTTTAAGAGCACATCTCTCTTATCACCATAGACTAACTGAAATATTATATTACATGGATATAATGAATACTAGATTGTGTCCCTCGAATAGTATTATCGTTTTTTATCCCCTTACTCCGAACATATCCTTTATACATTCTCATGTAAAAAGGATAGTTCTGACTGATACCCTTGATGTTTTCCTAAATATATCTTATATTTTCCATGGAAATTGTATATCTTTTCAATATCAATTATTTTACATATCATGACTTATGTGATTGATCCATATTTAAGCATACGGAATTCAAATAACTAAAATGATATCCTCTCATGTCCCATACATGTCTACATGGAGAGATTTATGCCATGTGATATTGGAAATAGTTTTTCTCTTGAATTGGTCCAATATTTATTTTTCAATACTATGTCCTTATATTTATTATGGACTAGGTCCAAGAAACCATTTAATCTACCATAGTTGACCCAGTTCCCTAGAACATAGGATTCTACATTAATTAAAACACTAGATTATTTATTTTATCCAATTACTAACTAACCATAAGAACATCAAGTGTATCCCATATGTTACCGAACATATTTTACATTGAAAAAATGGTTCTCCAAATAATTTATGGTAGAAAAAATCATATCATTCAATCAAAATGAATATTCTATGATCAACAAGATTACATTAATCCTAAAATGTATTTATGTAAGATTCACCCTTATTGGAATTTTTTAATATCACCAACTCTTTCTGGTTGTGTCACATATAAAACTTTCATGAAAGATGGTATTGACATCCAACTATCAATATAATGATCATAGAAAGTAGTTATGAAAAGTAAAATTCTAATTGATTTAGGAATAATTAATTTGTATAACCAGTAGATCATTATTGGTACCACTATTGTACCGTCCATTTATCATCTCTCTTGAATACCCATGGAAATATTCAAATAATAAGACCCTTTTAAATTTGGAACATGGAATCCACTATTGATTTTTAATTGTTATTTTAAATATTATCTAATCTCCATAAACTCTATATTATATGAATTTTTATTTCCAATAAATAATTTATCACTGTATGCTGTGAATTAAAAACCATCAACATGGTTTTATCCTTCCTACGTTGTATGTGTCTCTAAATCATTCCTTTTCCACATATAATTGTGGAACTATTTCTAATGCCACCTATATGTTCATCTCAATCATTAACTAAAATTGAGTCAATATGGCTCCCACTATCTCTAATATAGATGTGTATCTTCTTATAGAAACATAGATGTTCACTTGAATGTGTATTTTCTTTATATCATAGGTATTTCTATAATATCCTAAGAAACATTTAGGATATTTACATTAGATTTATTTTGTGTTTCTACTTGATGCATAATTTTTTATATCCTAATAAAATCCATGCATCCAAACACATATCTTTAGGAAATAATGGAATTTTACCACACTATTACTCATAAGATATCCATTTTCATTATATTTGGAAAATGGTTATGTGATATCACAATTATTTGCAAATAACATCATGAAATATAATAAATGTTTTTGTAAGTTGCAGAATTTATACTCATAACATCACATATCTGATGCATAATATTTGTATTTAGAAATTTCTACACACAAATTTTTATTGATAAATGATAACTTGTAAGACTTCACCATAAATCCTCATAATTAACATTAATTTTGTTATGTATACATGATAATGTGCATTTAGAAATTACACTATTCTACATTATCATGATCAATGAATGCTTGATTAAGATATTCTTCAGCATGTGTGACTGAAGAAACTCACAACTTTTAACAATGAATATATAGTACTTTAATTTCAAATTTCATAAGAACAGGAAAAAATTTTATGATGTATATTTACCTCTAGCTTCCCCGTGGAATATTTCACACTGTATTTTTAAACTAATTTGAATATATTTTTTGGATTACAATTATTTATAAAGGAATATTTGTCCAAAACAATGTTTAATTTTCAATAATCCCAAATATTTTTATCTAAACTATTTCAAAAAATGATACAAGGTATATATTTCGTTTCTAAATTTAGATTTAACTAAAAAAGAGTTATCTTCCAAATCTAGGTAAATTAGTCTTACATTTTATATTTATGACATATTTTCTATGATTCAAGCGTCTCTTGAATATTGATTGAATATAATACACCACAAAAAAATCATTTATTTTCATGGATTAATGTTTACATTTATTTAAAAGGGAACATGAGAAACATGTTTTGGTTGTACTAAATAAAAGTTCTAATTGAATCAATACCTTGGGAATAAAGTGGTCATGTATTTCTCAGCATTGACATAGGAACCACCCTTTATCAGCTACATGGATAATACACCATACATCTTCAAATGTTTGTATAATTACTTGGATACTGTATTTCGATACACATATGTGAAAAAACTATTGTATGTAATTCCGATGAATTAAAACTAAAACATTGATTTTGATGACAAATATTCATTGAAGAAGAAGTGATTACTTACTTATTCATTTCAATTCATTGTATTTAACTTCCATATAATTAATTTCTTATCATGCGATGAAAATAACCTATTGTTAAAACAAATTTCTTTGATGTACATTGTGAATGTTCCCTTGGTGCACCACATTCCATTTACCTTTTTTCACAGTCATTCAATTTTTCTCCTATAATAATTATAAACAATTCATTCCTTATCTTCTTATTTAAATTATAGAACATTCACTTTATTGGTAACGAAGAATAAACTCAATACTGTTCATTTTGTAACATAAAATTAGAATATATTAAATATGTGAAAATAATATGGGAAAGGGATATGTTGAGTTATTGTGATCCATATTTCAATTTATACATGTTTTGTTTAATCTTCATCTTATTTGTATCTTCCTTCAATTTCCCCTTCAAAAGTTCTCAAATATGAGACTACATATTATATCTCCCAAGTCATGATGTAGTGATAGAATCTAACATTGGATGTTGATGATAAAATTTTGACATAACTATCATATAATACATAAATGAGTCCTGTATAATAATTTTTACACCCTTCCTTCCCAAGGTAGCTTAACAGATATTGGAGACAGTTTCACATGGATTTTTATATATTGTAGTATTTTTAACAATCATCTGTGATACACATGGGAACTCATGGTAGTGTGTAAATTTAACTTTACATTATTTGTTGTAGTAATTTCTATGGTATTACTTTCCATTTTCTATAAAAATAATATACTAGAAGAATTTTACTTTTTATCCTGATTACCATTTTAGATATTTTTTATTCATTATGTCATTAATGGTATCTGACTATTTTATCAAATTATAGGAACTCTCTATACTAGAATCTGGATACCCTGTCACATGATTATTCTAGTTTAATGGATCATTGATATTACCCCCATACTCTATAAAATATTTATGTGCTACTACTTATGGGGTTCATGGTTGGAATTTGTCTCGCCAACTACATTAACTGGTGGTTCCGTGACCTGTTGAGTGAATTCTTGTATTCCAAATTTATCACATGATTTTCACAACACATTCCTGTAAAGATATATAAATTTATATATTGATAGTCCTTACTACCATTTTGGTTATGTCAATCTATCATTCTCATAAAAACTCTCCAGGTGTAAGAGGAACTCTTGTTTATGGATGACCGAACACCCCTAAACACATGTTTGTATTAAAATTCTTATGATGGAATCTGTTATGACATAATATTTCATTGTGGGTTTTATTATTTTTATGTGATTAATTGAAATAATTTTTTATATATGCACATATTAAGTGATCTCAGCCATAACAGACCATAAAATAAATAGAAAATATTCATCGTGTCACTTGTTCATTTTATCAGAGCATACTTGTTTATTATTCTTTGTGAACACACATAAAGTACACATAAAAAAATAATAAACCATGGAAAAAATGATTACATGATAATGAGATGATACTAATGGTTGATTTGTTGAGTGAATAATGGATCAACCTAGACCCTAGGGGTAATGCATTAAGAGGTGATGCTTCTGATGTGATTTGTAGCACATACCCATACATTGTGTCAAAATCATGTCTTGTGTGGATCCATAAAATTGAAAAAATTACATCATAACTCATCTTCATCATTATATAACAATATTCACATGCAGACGAGGGGGTGTCAGGAGTTCCAAAATATTACTCATAAAATGGACATGAACACCCTTATACATATAATCATGATTAGATGACTCACATATTCCCTTATAATATACTAATTATTAAAATCCATCATTTAAATAAATAAATAAATAAAAAATCATACATGAATTGGTCAATATTGGCATCATGAATAGTCTTATATACATTAAACTCACACATTTGAAATTAAATATAGAAATAATAATTAAACTTGCATTAATTAATTCTTTTGAGGGAAATTTATTAAATTATAAATTTACTCTTATTTTTTATTCAAATGCCTTCAGCTTTTAGTCCCATTAATTAATTTAGTTTTAATTACAAAAATAAAATTAAATGATTATTTTAATTTAACGCATAAATTATATGAATGTAAACCAAAATTTTAAAAATGAATTTTAAATCAAAAATCAATATCTTATTATTTTATTTTAAAACCAAATGTAAATAAATTAATATAATTATTATTTGATTATTTAAAACTACCCCATCCCAAAACACCACACAAGCATGTGCGGTTCTTGTTGAACCAACATATTCCCATTCATAGATGTTCATATCCCAGGCTGGGGTATTCTATGTCGATTTTTCCCTCTTCGACCTGTTCCAGATTGGGAAGACCCGTCAACTCCTATTTCAGGGCAACTAAAACCAAAGAACTAGGACAGTGTGATTAGATAATCCTTCTAGGAGTTATCTGATGACAACTGTGAATGACGTATGAAGGACAAAGTGGTAGTTGGGGTCAGATGTAGCATGTCTAGATGAGATAGGACACACCAGTGGTAACGAGTCTTGCTGCCTCTGGAGGCGGCATCTGAAACTACTATTGGAGATCACCCGCACATGATAAAGATGTGAGGGTGATCGACCGCATCTTGAAAGGGTGGAATTCACAGATGATGGTGGATAATGCGGCTTGGAATAGGTCGCTAAGGCAGGAAAGCAGTGAGGAGTGGTCGGGCCTCTGAGATCTGAATGAATGTGTGATAGTTCGGTCACTGAGCGGTGACAGTCATGAGGGAGGCACTAACTGGGTCAACTGTCACTGGATGCGTGATCAGCTACCACATAGGGGCAGTGGCAGGGATCATCTTGGTAGAAGGTCTCAGTGGAAGCAGATTTGGTAGGCATCGAGTGGACTGATCGGACTGGCTCAGAGAGAATCCCACTAAGGGTGGCGATGATTGGCACAATCTGTTGATCATGATTCCAACTATTTCTTGAATGTGTTTCAAAAATCATTATTTCTTAATTAAATCCTAAATTTTATTGAATAAAAATAAAATGAGGGTATCAAAACCAACTAACCCATTATTTGAACATGGTGGTGTCCTCTATTTTTTCTCTAAATTTGTTGATGTTTTATATAATTTGAATGACATGTTTTTTCAAATTCATAAATGGTTTCATTATTATCCATTTTCACAAATCAAACCTATCACACTTTTTATAGATTGTATTTTTTTTACATAAACAAGTGCTTCATGGATATTCTATATATTACCCTAAATGTCCTTTTTATTAATTACATGCAGAGTATAAGGAGAAATTATAACATATGTCAGTACGTATTGATAAAGCGACGACACAACGTCCTGTTGATAGTACACAAGTGGTTCCATTGGTAAAAAACAATATAAATCATACTCATATTGAATTTTATTGATATGACTAAGATATATAATATCTATATATTATCGGCTCCAAATATTATTGGTGGACATTGTAGTGAGATTAGACATCTAGATGAGGATGAACCTCATGCATGAGGTATTAACATTTTGAAATCATATATAAATTAATAATTAATAATTAATCCAGAACCTTTAGTTCTAATTACACATCTTTGTGTTTTATTGTTTTAGTTCCTTGTTATTTAATTCATTCTTTTAAATTTTACATGATTGTTAATCATGATATATTACATAACACATCAATTTATTAATATATATATATATATTTATGTTTAATTTTCCAGTTTCTATATTTTGGTCTCATGTGATTTTATAGAAATATCATATAGTCAGTTAAGTAAGAATAAAAATTTAGTCATATGGGTTGTGAGGTAGGGGAATTGGCTAGGGGGGATGTTGCAGGGGGTGGGGGAGGCTGTTGTGTGGGGTGGGGGTGAATTTTTAGGTTGGAGGGGAGGCTGGGGAAAGGTAGTGTAGGGGGAGACTAGGGCTGGGGGTGAAGTGGAGGTCGAGGCAAGTTGGTGGGGGGGGGGTCGTTGTAGTGGGGAGGCTGCTGTAGGGGGGAGGGGAGGCTGGGGGGTGTTGATGTAGGGGGTGGGGTCTGGCGAGGCTATTGTAGGAGGGATGCGGGATGGGAAGGGAGGTCGTTGCAGGGGGAATGGGGATGTTGTATGGGGGCTACTATTGGGGGTGAGAGGGGAGGCTGGGGAAGGATGTGGAAGGTGGGATTGCTATAAGGGGTGGGAGTGGCTGCTGCAGGTGGCTAGGGGAGGGGGGAGGCTGGGGTAGTGCAGGGGGGTGGCTACTGTAGGGGACAGGGGGTATGATGGGGCAGTACAGTGGGGAGGCTAGTGTAGGGGGAAGTGGAATGCTACATGGGGGAATGGGCTGATGTAGGGGGTTTTGTAGAGGGGGGGATACCCCCCCACCATTAAAATTTGATCCTTTTAAAACAAAGAGGATGTATTCCTGAAGTAAATGTAACACTAGTGAGAATTATATCTTTAATGATGGTCATTTTCTACTCTGTGCTTGACCTCAATTTCATTGTTGGTCTCATATTGTATCATATGCAAGAAATTCAAATATGTGGTTCATGCATCCCATATAACCTGGTGTCCCACACAAGTGTTGCACATTGTTTGGGTGTGCCTATACACAATGGGTGTGCATAAATAGTTTTGCGGCTATGTAATGTTGGGCCTAAATAGTGTTGTGGATGAACATTGTCTGGGTGTGCCTAAACAATGATCTCACAATGTTTCTTCTCCCACATTCTTCTTCCTCCTCCATGTATCTTCTCCTACTATTCTACACACAAATTAGCCAGTAATTTTTTTCACTATCAGAGGTTTTGAATGATCCTACCACCATGGTGAGACTTTTGATGTTTTCCAACACTTCCATTACACAAACTCAAGTTGAACCAACTATTCCAATATAAATGCATTGTGGTATTTGTTCCATAGTAGGCCACATCAATGACCAATTCCCCTAATTCTATGATTCACACGATACTTGCAATGGAATATTTTTGGCGGGGCCTTGCCAACCAAACAACCAATCTTGACCATACCAATCAAATCATAACCTTAATCAAGGCGGGAACAATCAGTATATTGATAGTACTAGGAAAACTGAATAAACATGGATATTTTATCAAAGCCAACAATATAACCAACAACCTATATACTAGTAAGAGTATGCTGATACACATGTTGGGAAATTCCAACCAAACCAAGAGCAAAATCATCAACCCATGAGAAAATTCTAGCCCACTCAAAAACTAAATTTTTTTGGAATAAACATGAGGAAATTGTCAAACAGCAACAAGAAACGTCCAAAATACAACAAATATTCCTAAAGAAAATGTTAACACAAATGGGAAAAATGAATACTAAAATTAGTATCTTGAAAAACCAAAGGAGTGGAAATTTAAATTCCAAGAGGGAAAAATAATGTGAATTCAAATAATATTAGGGGTGGAACTTGAATCCATAACCTATAGGATGTGGCTACTAAACTAGAACCATTGCAGAGCAGTGTCATGCACGAAATTAAAAATTTAGAGCATATTAAATGATCACCTATTTAAATTGCTTAACCTGATATTTTAAATAATCCAACTGTTGGGAAAAAATTTCTAAATTAATACATTATATTTGAATGAACTCATAGGGAATTTAAAAAATTAATAGGGCCCTTAAATGAAAAAAAAATTCTTAAAATGACATGAAGGATCCCAAAAATCCACTACCTTATCCTCAAGTCAGTCCTCCAACCAAGAAAAATGAGAAACTGAAAAGAACCGAGATCATAGAAACTTTTAGGAAGGCTCAAGAATATATTCATTCATTAGATACTATGGAAAAAATAAATTTATTTTAAAATATACTGATGGAAATGTATACCCAAAAGAAGAAGTTGAATGGAAAAGAGAAGGTAAACCTTGGGAGGATTTTATCTTCAATGATTCAACATGCTCTATTTGTTAAGTACAAGGATCCAGGGATTTTTTTCAATTCCATATGTAATAGGGGTGTATGAGTTCCATGATGCAATGATAGACTTAGTAGCTACCATTAATGTGATACCTCACCATGTTTACTTAACACTACATGTTGGAGAACTCAAAAACGTTGGGGTTGTGATCCTGTTCGCTAATCGAAGTATAACTAGACTTATTAGTGTAATAAAATATGTGCTGGTGAGAGTGAAGGATATGAAATTCCCTATTGATTTATATGTTTTTAATATAGAGGATGATAGTTTCAATAAACCTGAACCTTTAATTTTAGGAAATCCTTTTCTAAAAACTATTAAATCTATCATCAATGTATATAAAGGCACACTTTCACTTGAATTTCTCTGCCAAGTTGTTTAATTAATATTTTTTAGTTTATGAAGTATCTAATAGAAAGTCATTATTCACACCAATTCAATATTATTGATTGGTTTTCCACTGAATTATCTCTTCATTTTTCATGTAGTGAACTATAATTAAATTATATTGAAAATGATCTTTTATTTGATGTTAAAACTGCTTTGAATGTTGGTTTTTCTATATACCTATTGTGATGTTGATTTGAAATCTAAACATACTGATTTTAAATCACCTTCTATTAGTTTTAAAATTTTTGATTATTTAGCAAGTGAAACCTCTGAAATATTCTATTAATGTACTCTTCAAATAGATGAAATCATGTCTAAAACTTTTTCAATTTCTGAATTTGTTATATATATTGATTTTTCTTCTAAAAACACTACTAAATGGGTTGAAATAAATTCTAAAACTATTGATCATGATGTTTTTTCACAATATTCTGATTTTGTTAATGAAAATTCATGTGAACCCAATGTCATGAGCTTAAAAACTACTGAAAATAATTTTTGAATCATCTTTTGACTACTTTTATGAGTCTAAATTGTTTGATGAAGTTGACACATACACTCTTCTTGATGAAATAATGTTTATTACACTTTTTCAAGTGTGGATATGCCACTTTCACTATAACTCAATCATTTTCCTAAAATCCTCACGTATTCCTACTTGGAGTAGCATGATCAATACCTATAATCTTTGCAAAGGGGTTGCCCACAAAACAAGAAACCAAACTTTTAGGAGCATTAAGAAGAATAAGATAGACATAGGCTAGTCCATGGATGATTTAAGTATAATTATCCCTCAATAT
The DNA here is from genome assembly GCA_963277665.1 of Viscum album. Lineage (NCBI taxonomy): Eukaryota > Viridiplantae > Streptophyta > Magnoliopsida > Santalales > Viscaceae > Viscum > Viscum album. The sequence goes on along the minus strand of OY728141.1, from coordinate 43,709,581 downwards.
ACATGTGTTGGATACATTCAAAGGAAATATATAAACTTTTTATGTTTTGTCCATGGAGATTGAATCCTACACTTCTGGAGGTGGTTAAAAAGAAGGTTACTACCTAATTGTTGGTATAATCTTCCAAATTTCAAATAACTAATGGATTAGTTTAGTCCAAATTGTGTCTAAAAAGTGTGTTTTCACTATGGTTAGGGGATAATTTTAGTGTGTCTATACAAAATCGTATAGTGAATTGTGAAATGGTCCATCAGAGAGAATGCCAATTGGAGGTTTCATTTGCCCAAGATGACCAAAAACACACATTTAGTGTCATAAAACATAAAAATGCTTGTTTAATGGTTAGATCCATATAAAATGACCAATAAATGAATTGAAATCATAGGAAAAAGATATTATTATTATTTTTGTTGTTTATGTTCTAATATAACATCAATCAGACGTGCGGGCTGGCCAAAACTGCCAGATATGTGGGTTTTAAAGGTTTGACTCCCTTTAGAAAGGTATGTCTGGGGGTTAAAACTAACCAAACTACAACTGAATGCTATGAAATTAGAAAAAAACAATCATATAGTAAATTTTAAAATTGGCGAGTAGATAGAACATCAATCAGAGCTGTTGTTTTCCTAAGATGACCGAAAACACACTTTTAGTATCATAAACCACCAAAACACACATTTAACAGCTAGATCCAAATATAATGAACTCAAAATGACTTGAAATAATAGGAAAAACATATTATTTATATTAGTGATACATACAGTTAGATAATACGTCAATCAGATGTGTGGTCTGGAAAAAACTACCAAAAACATGGGTTTTAATGTTTTGACACCCTTTAGAAAGGTGCATCTGGGGGGTCAAAACTAAACAAACATCATCTGAATTCCATGAAATCGTAAAAAAAAATCGTAGAGTGAATTTTTAAATGGGTGAGCATACATAATGTCAATCAGAGGTGCTGTTTTCCCAGTATTACTGAAAACACACTTTTAGTGTCATAAAACAGCAAAACGTGCGTTTAACGGTAATATCCAAAGAAAACAATCTTTGAATAACATGAAATCAAAGTAAAACAATCTTATTATTATTCTTGATCTGTATGAGTAGACGAAACATCAACTTGATGTGCAGACTGGTCAGAAGTACCGAATATGTAGGTTTTAAAGGTTTGATGACCTTTAAAACGATGAGTTCAGTGGTAAAAACCAATTTAATGACATCTAAATGCAATTAAATCAGACAATAAAAACTATAGAGTGAATTTTGAAATAGAAGAGTAGATAAAATGTTAATCAGAAGTGAATTTTTCCCAAAATGACCGAAAACAGACTTTTATTGACAGAAAACACCAAAACACATGTTTAATGATCATATCCATATCTTACAACCATCAAATTACTTAAAATCACAGGACAAGAATATAATTATTATTTGTGGTGTGTATGAGTAGATGTTACATTGGTTAGATGTGCGGTCTTCTTGGAAATACCAAATATTCATTTTTATGGTTTGATGCCCTTTAAAGAGGTGTGGTAGCAAAAACCAACCAAATGACAATTGAATTATATGAAATTAGATGAAAATAATCATATAGTGAATTGTGAAATTGGAGAGCATACAAAATGTCAATTAGAGGTACTGTTTTCTTGGGATGATCGAAAACATGCTTTTAGTGTCATCAAAACACAAATACATAGGTTTAACTATCATATCCAAAAAATATGACCTTTGAATGACTGGAAATCACTAGAAAACCATCTTATTATTATCTCTAATGTGTAATAGGAAACAGAACGTCAATCGGATGTTCGGTCTGCCCAAAACTAATTAATATGCGAGTTTTAAAGGTATTACAACCTTTAAAAAGGTGTGTTTGAGGGTTAAAACCATCCAAACAACATCCAAATTCCCTAAATTAGATGACAATAATTGAAGTTTGAATTGTGAAATGGGAGAGCAGACAAAACATCAATTGGAGGTTCTGTTTTCCCAGGATGATCGAAAACGGACTTTCAGTGTCATACCACACAAAAACATGTGTTTAGCGATCATATACATTGAAAAAACCTCTAAATGACTTGAAATCACAAGGAACATTATTATTATTATCCTTGACATGTACAAGAAAACTAAATTTCAATCGTATGTGCGGTCTGGCTAGAATTATCGAATATGTGGGTCTTAAAGGTTTAACGCCCTTTAGAAAGGTGCGTCCGAGGGTAAAAACAAACCAAATGGTATTTTAATGTCGTTAAATCATATGAAAATAGTCATAGAGTGAATTTTAAAATGGTCGATTAGGAACATGTCATTCGAAAGTTTCGTTTTCTCAGGATGATCGAAAACCCCCTTTTATTGTCATAAAACACCAAAACATACATTTAATGGTCAGATCCATAGCTAATGGCCTCAAAATGACCTAAAATCATAGGACCATCGTGTTATTATTATTCATGATGTGCAAGAGAAGACAGAACATTGATTGGATGTATGGTTTTCCAGGAACTGCTGAATATGCGGTTTTTAAAGGATTGACGCCCATTAAAGAGGTGTGTATAGTGGTCAAAATCATCTTGACGACATCCAAATATAGTGAAATTAGAATAATACCACTATAGAGTGAATTTTAAAATGTTCTAGCATAAAGAACATCAATAGGAGGTGCATTTTTCTTAGGATAACTGAAAACGCATTTTTAGTGTCATAAAACTCCAAAACGCGCATTTAATGGTCAGATTCATAGAAAACCACTTTAGAATGACTTGAAATCACAAAAAATCATATTATTAATTATTTTTATTTGTACAAGTAAACGAAATGTCAATTGGATGTGTGGTCTGGAAAAAACTGTTGAATATGTGGGCTTTAAAGGTTTTTTGACCTTTAAAAGATTTCGTCTAGTGGTCAAAACTTTTCAAACGACATATGAATGATGAAAAATTATTTGGAATCAATCATAGAGTGAATTTTAAAATGGGTGAGTACAAAAAACATTAATCAGAGGCGTAGTTTTCCCAAGATGAATGAAAGCACACTTTTAGTGTCATAGAACACCAAAACACATGTTTAATGGTTGGATCCTTAGAAAATAACCTCTAAATGACTTTAAATCCTAAGAAAACCTTATTATTATTTTTATTATTGATATGTATGAGTTGATATAATGTCAATCATATGTGAGGTCTGGTTGGAACTACTGATAATGTCGATTTTAATGGTTTGGATCCCTTCAGAAAGATGCCTCCGGGGGTCTAAACAAATCGACAAACATCTTAATGCTGTAAAATCAGATGATATAATCCTAGAATGAATTGTAAAATGGTATACTAGATGAAATTCCAATGGAAGGAGTCGTTTTCCTAGGATGACTGAAAACATACTTTTAGTGTCATAAAAACACCAAAATACATGTTTAACAGTGAGATCCATAGAAATCAACATTCAAATGACATGAAATCAAAGGAGAACCATATTATTGTCATTATTATTATTATTATTGATGTGTAAGAGTAGACAAAAATTAAATCAAATGTGCGGTCTTCTCAAAACTACTGATTATGCGGATTTTAAAGGATTGACGTCCTTTTAAAAAGGGGTGTATGGGGGTCAAAACCATCTAAAGAACATCTGAATTCCATGAAATCAGACAATAATAATTTTAAAGAGATTTTTGAAATGGGAGAGTAGATAGAAAGTCAATTAGAGGTGATGTTTTCCCAAGATGAAAAAAAAGAACTTTTAGTGTCACAAAGCACCAAAATGCGTGTTTAACAGTCATACCTATAGAAAAGACATCCAAATGAATTAAAATAATAGTAAAACCAATTTATTATTATTGATTTTATTTACACTAGTTAAAAAACCATTTTTTACGTCGGTTTTTTTTCTTTTTAAAGTCAGTTTTTAGGCGACATTATTGCGAGCGACGTTAAAAATATGATTTTTTATGTCGGTTATTTAATAACCGGCATAAAAAATGGGTTAATATAGTTTTTAACGTTGGTTTTTAAAAAACCTATGTGAAATACATTCTGGAAATGGCAATAAGAAGCTATTTTTAACGTCGGTTTTTTCAAAAAACGACGTTATAAGTCATTTATTACATCGGTTATTTAATAACTGACGTTAAATGTTATTTTTAACGTCGGTTATTTAATAACCGATGTAAAAAATGTTTACTATCTTTTATAAAATTTTCTATGCTTTCATTTGACAGGTCATAGAGATCAAACGGATTTACGGATCAAAAGTTATGACCATCAGACGTTTGATATTTTTTTCGGGGAAAGATTGAATGAGCCAACCGTAGCTTCATATTAGATAAAAAATTTAATCCATAGGAGGATTTGTAGTTTTATCATTATATAAATAATCATCCATCATTATAATAAATTAACAATCATTAAATGGTATATCAATTAAGAAAACTACTCCTAGAAAATATAAATCATGGGAAAATAATTACAAATACCTTGATGAAGTTGTGGAAATAAGAAATTTTTGATTCACGTTGAAGGTAAAACAAGTTGATTCAGGGGAACGATAATGGTTGAATGAAATGATCATAAAATGGTATGTCAATTAAGAAAACAAATCATAAAAACCATAAACCATGGATGTATGATTAAATATACCTTAATGAGATTGCGGAAAGAAGAAATAATTGATTCGTGTTTGAGAGAAAAAGAGTCAATTTGGTGGAATGATAATGGTTGAAATAATTTATCCTAAAATTAAGATGGTTGTATAATGCAAACATATAATTGAGATTCTTTGAGAAAACACAGTATTAAAAATTTTAGGCGGCAATTCAAAATTTTGATGTCGCGATGTAAAAAAATTGAAATTTCGCGTTCGCGGGATATTAAAATTTTCATTCACGTCGGTTTTATGATAACCGACGTGAAAAGATATTAAAATTTTCATTTATTTTTCAAGTCGATTATTATAAAACCGACGTGAAAAATCAATCTTCGTCACTCTTTCACGTCGGTTATTAAATAACCGACGTGAAAAATCGATTTTCCTGACTTTTTCACGTTGTTTATTTAATAATAGACGTCAAAAATGTTTACAAAAATGTAGTTCATAATAAGAGCTTTTATTTGACATGTCACGGAGCTCAAACGGAGTTACGGATTAAAAGTTATGGCCTGCAGAAGTTGGACATCCTTAAGGCATCGTTTAGAGATGATCAACTTCTGAAAGCCATAACTTTTAATCCGTAACTCCGTTTGAGCTCCATGACCTGTCAAATTAAAGCTTTAGAAATGAACTACATTTTCATTAACATTTTTCTCGTCGGTTATGAAATACCTGACGTGAAAAATGCCTTTTAACGTCGGTTATGAAATAACTGACGTCAAAAATACCTTTTAACGTCGGTTATTAAATAACCGACGTGAAAAAGTCACGAATATTGCTTTTTCACGTCGGTTATTTAATAACCGACGAGAAAAATAAGTAAAAATTTTAATATATTTTCCTGGAAAAGGATTTTTCATGTCGGTTATTTAATAACTGACGTGGAAAAGTGATGAACATTGATTTTTCACGTCTGTTATATAATAACCGACGTGAAAAATCAAATAAATTGGATTTTTAACATCGGTTCATATATAACCGACGTGAAAAATCGATTTTTATATATTTTCACGTCGGTTCTAAAAAACCGATGTGAAAAATGGTGACGTAAAATTTTTTTTTTACTAGTGTTATGATCAAAATAAACGCCAATCGGATGTGCGGTCTGGCCAAAACTACTGAATATGTGGGTTTTAATGGTTTGATGCCCTTTAGAAAGATAAGTTTGAGGGTAAAAACCAAATTAATAACATCCGTATTTTATAAAAATAAGACAAAAACAATAATAGAGTGAATTTTGAAATGGTCGAGCATATAGAACATCAATCAGAGGTGTCATTTTCGTGAGATGACTGAAAACACACTTTTTGTGTCAAAAAACACCAAAACATGGGTTTACTGTTAGATCCATAGCTAACGTCCTAAAAATTACTTGAAATAATAGGAAAAAATATTATTATTATTATTTTTCGTGATGTTTAAGAGAATATTTAATGGTAAAAAAATGTGTGGTCTTCCTAGAACTACGGAATATGCAGTTCTTTAACGTTTGATGCCCTTTAAAAAGGGGTGTTTGGGTGTAAAACCGAACTAAACTACATCCAAATGCTATGAAATGAGACAAAACAAATTAGAGTTAATTTTGAAATTGTTGAGCATACGGAATGTAGATCAGAGGTTTCATTTTCCCTTAATGGAAAAAATCTCACTTTGAGTGTCATAAAACAACAAAATGCACGTTTAATAGTTAGATCAACTGCTAATATACTTGGAATGACTTGAAATCCTAGAAAAACCATCTTATTATTATTACTGATTTTTACAAGTATAAGATACATCAATAAGATGTGTGATCTACCCGAAATGACCGAATATGTGGTTTTAAAAGGACAAAAAGCCTTTAAAAAGGTGCATTTGGGGGTAAAAACAACTAGAAGACATCCAAATGCCATAAAATCAGATGAAAACAATTATAGAGTGAATTTTGAAATGATTGAGTATACAGAATGTCAATAGAAGGTGTCGTTAGTCTAGGATGACAAAAAACACACATTGAGTGTCATAAAACAACAAAACATGCATTTAACAGTCAGATTCGTAGCTAATAACCTTAGAATGACTTTAAATCACAATACGAGTAATTTTATTTTATTTTTGATGTGTGCTAGTAGTTGACATATCAATTGGATGTTTATTATTGTCAGAACGAAAAAATAAGGGGTTTTATGTTTTTTAAATAATGATTATAAATAATTAATATATTTTCAAAATAAAATAATTGTGATTTGTTGTACGATTATTTAATTGAATTTTTTTTTCAATTATTAGGTGAGATAATTATTTTTTATGAACTGATTTTTCTTTTTAATTTTTTTAATGTTTTTTTATTCAAATATGGTTGCAGATCATGGAAGATGATGATACAAATATTTTCATGGTTATAGATACTTTGGAAATATTTTTTTTATTTTTGAAACAGTAGTTGTTTAAATGTTTCTATAATATATATTTTTTAAAATAATAAAAACTATAGCGGCTACCATTTGGCGGCTGCTATAGGTCCTGCCTTATTGATCAATGATGAAAACCATTTGGAAATCTCTATATTCCATATTGGGATGGGCTATAGCGACTTCCTAATGGTAGTTTCTATAGGAAATTCCCTATTGATCTATAGTGACTACTAAATGGCAGTCGGTATAGGCAATACAGGGTGGGATATAGTGTCCACCAAATGGAAGATGCTATAGGGAACAATAATGAGCCTAAAGCATCTGTCATTTGGAGAATGTTGGGAAACCACTATAGGGTTTTATTGATGACTTTTTGTGGTCACTAAAAGCCTATTTTCGACTTGTTATGTAACAAATAATTTCAATATGATTAAAAACATCAGATAGTCATAACATTTCCATTTGATGTTAGATCTATTAATCATCTATGGCGTTAGGACCAGAATGACGCCCTCCTTTAGAATTTATGTAAATTTAATATTTTTTAACTCAAATTATTCATGTGTTCTTATGTTACCAATTTAAGCTACTAGACATGTATCGGATGCCCCAAAAGTGTTATTTTTTTAAAACAATGACGGCTGACCTCCATGAAAACGTCATCATCAAAAAAATGCTTCTTGATTACCTATCGAGGACCTCATGTGTGGAATTTTAAGAAATAAATAATAAAAAAAATAACTGGATAGTTATGAATCCACTATGAATATCTACCCATTTTCAGGGATCACTACTTGAAGAATCTAGAGATGAATTCCTCAAGATCATCCACAAGTGCTTCAAGAAACTATAGGAGTGCTTGTCGTCGAATTCTAGGGTGCTATCAGAGAAATCGATGATGTTTCCAATTCTCAAACAATTACCACATCACTATTCTTATGATGCTTGATGGGGACCATGATCATAATCACATGGATCGAATGTTTCTCTCTAGAATGCAGAAGAGGAGTGATAATTTCTCAAGATCACCCCATTAAAAAAATTTGGTGAGAGCTTCACCTGTAATTTATAGCATGCTAAGATAATTACATGGAAATTCTCCCCGGTCCATGAATAATTAATACATAATAAAAATGATATTATGCCAATTATACTGAGTCATAAATATAATTTATATTTTTATAACCTTCATATAATATAATGACTATATTATGTGATAATATCCAAGCTATTAAATCGTCTCCAAATTATCATAAATATTAAATTAACCATGAATATTTTAAACTAATATTTTTTCAAATAATTTTTTCCATTTATTTACATTAAAACATTTAAATATATATAATAAATAATTTCATTACCAATTATTCTTAAATTGAATAATATGAATTTATTTCTTTCTTTGGTGATTGTATATCCTCGGACAAAACCCAAACCCCAATAGTGGGGCCCAATATATCTTATATACCTATTCAATTGAATAAATAATATTCCTGAATATGCTATTATGTGTGACACACTAGGTCATTATCTCAATCACTGTGAATTATATTCATATATAAAGAGTGGGATCTAAAAAGCCATCATGGACCCTAAAGAGATATAGATAATCATAACAACAACATCCAACCAACAATCACACATTGTGTAATATAATCTCATTTTCATTAATATCACATAAATTAGGATACACACCCATGTCAATGCCCTTTATTTCTTTATTGATGATGATCTAAGTAGACAAAATTTCCCTCAACTTCAATGGACATAGTATTATACAGGTAGTACCATCCTGATAAAAATGCATGAGATATTTTAATTTATTTACTAGGAAGTAGAAAAACAATTCTTGGACATTCAACCAATGTCATACCACTAATTCTGAACCCAACACTAACTACCATGCCATGATTTCATTATCATGTTTTTTTCATTGCATCAGTATATGCGATCAAACCGAACACATTGGTAATGATCCAAAGTCCAGAGACCATTAAACATGTCCATAGATAGAAACATCCTAAGACTCCCAAAACACGTGGTGTTCCTATTGGAGGGTTTGTCCTCTTGATCTAAGTAGTATATATCACTACGTGAGATCTTCATGAGAAGAGGTATTAAATTATATGATCCCCCAAATCCTTATACTCATACATATACTATGTCCAATGTGTAAGATGTATCTAGAACATATGACCTTTGATTAAGATTAATTTCATTGTATCTTGAGGTTCTCATTTTATCATGGGATCTTCTACACCCTTTTTATATGAAAATTAATCTATGAGCATTACCATTTAAACAATGCATTCATAAAAGTTTACACAATAATGGTAAGAATACAACATGTAGATATATCTATACACGTGATTTTTTATTCAGATGTACATCATATTTGGGTCTATGTAACCCACTATAAAAACATCCCCTTCCATATATATGATCCTAATATATGTAGGGAATTCCACAATTTATGGGAAATGTCAGTTTTAATGATTCTCAAGTACTCAGATCCATTCCTTCCTTCAATCATGCACTTTATCATAGGCAATTTCAAATATCCAGAATCCTTTCTTGTTCATCTATAATATGTTGTCAGTTTTTTAGGACACCTTTATTTGACTATGAATAATATGCCCTAGTTAGATCTATATAAACCATCCACAAAAGGGCCTATCAATAGAAGTGAAATTCCTTATGAAGAAAGATTTCTTTGATCCTCATAGCCCCTGAAAACATCATGCTAGGAACAACTTTAGAAATTTTTTCATTTTCATTTCTTGTTTTTTTGTCCCATATCATTTCTGATGAACTCATAAATCCCTAGAATTATGGTTGAATGTTTTCCCTCTTCATCTATGAGGAATTTTGGAATAACTATTTTTCTATGATCCTTTTATTACTCTTGTTTCCTATAAAATATCTTCCTTATTGCATGATACTAAACTTCATGGTTAACATCAATCTTATTTTTTGTTAGAAATCAAGGACTACTTTTAGATAAATTTCATCCTTCACAAGAAACAATTTCAAATTTTGATCTCTATCATTGATTCAATCCATTGGGTTTACATTCTCACAATGAGTCACATATATAGATATAAAATGATTTGAAACTCTTTGCTTGGTGTCCTCATTACATGACACTAAATTTTATGATTACATAGAACTATACACAGCATGAATCTCACCCCTATGAGATAAGTGTTGACACATGAATCCTATATCTTGGTCTAGCCACTAAAAAATAAAAAATGTCCATGTCCAGCATTGTTATCTCATTTGTGTGTTTAAATAATCACATTCCACTACTTGTTTCCCACACCGATCATAGCACACATGGGATTAGGAATTTTGTTAATAGCTTTCTCACACGATAAGTGAATATCAGTTCATATTGGGGTTACATTGGTCTTGGTATAAGGATCTTATAAGTAAAAATCAAATTTTCTTATTTAAATATGTTAAAATGAATAGTTAATGTTGCTTGTATTTCATAAATCCAAGAACTACTTCTTTCTTGATTCCTGCTATCATAGGATACATAGTGATTCCCATATCCCAAATATTGGGGCCATCCACAACAAAATAATACTCCCCCTTACCCATTTATGTGTCATACCCACATTGGGGACATTAAAATAGGAACGTTTCATGACTTGATTCTCTCTTTGATGGTATACCTAGTGACACCCTAGTCCTACATCATGATCCATCCATAACCAAAAAATACACCAACTCTCATGAGTAATAGAACAATCTATAAAGTATGGTTATTTCAGGTCACTGAAAGCTCATGGGCCTGTATTAAAAAACATTTCCCCTATGAACATAATAATTTAGTCAATGTTGGGAATCATTCCCAGAAATATGTATCATTTGAATCTCACTTTTATGAGATACTTAGTAATACCTAGAGCTAATTTCTCAATCCCAGCTGGAAAAAGAAATAACCCCTTAGTATATATGTTAGACCAATATGGGGAAAATATTTATTCCAATTCTTGAAGAAATTTTACATGAAATAGTCCTTCTATATTTAGGATATTTCAATACACAAATAAAACATACTGTATGGGGATGTTTAAATATCAACAATTATTCCTTGGCCATCGTAAATGGTAAGGCAATTTTTTGAGGACACATTTGTTTTCCATTGAAATATATTCCCATGTTTTTCATTGTATTAATTTTCCATAAAAATACCTACCAACCAATGGGATATTCTTCCATAGGAGAGAGATTCTCTATGTACATAAGACTAAATCATTTCTTAATCCCATATTATTTCTCTGATTTGGGAACCCCCATATTTCAAGTTACATCCCTTCACCTTGATGCATAAATATGATAAATTTTATTTGGAAAATTTTACCATGGAAATGTAAAATTGGTAATATTTCAATCAAATACATGTGACCTTAAATTATATTCAAAAAACATCTTTTTGTATGACATTAAACTACACAGATTATTTCCTTACAATCTGAAATTTATCTAAACAATGATTAAACCCTCCTTTACATATTAAAAACTCTTATAGGATTGGTTTTTTATTCATTTATATTTTTGATAAAAATTATATCCTGTATTTCATACATCATTATCATTACAAGCCTCCCTTTATGGTCTTGAGAATTAAAAATTTTACGAAAATTTCAATACTCATCTATAATAGGATGTCAGATTATTATGGAAACATTATTTTGAATATGAATTTTATTCCCCAATGGTATCTACATAAATATCACACAAAAAGTAATATAATCCAAAGCCAAATTCATTATTTGAATATACTTCTACAATCTCTATAATCACAAGCAACATTGAGTTGGAAAAATATTTTTTGAATATAGTCTGTGTAAGCTCCTTGAATGTATGTCCCATATTGTACCATAGATTTTGAATCATGAAACCATGCCCTAAAAGTACTCTATTATATTTATGAATAATATTGGGACATTCTTGTATAGAAATAACTACTAGGCACATCAATTTATAACTCATGATCATTATTGTTCACCTTAAAACACCAATAGTATTATTCAGGCTTGAGAGACTCTAAAAGGCATATAAGAAGAGACATTGTACTCACCAAGATGAAAACCCAAAATATGTGGCACCCTGAATATAATTTTAGTCTCTTCTAACTAGGAATACACCACACATAGTTGAGATTTAAATTGATCAATTAAATGAAAAATTCACAAATCTTGTTGCATGAAAACCCAAAAAGGGTGGACACAGAAAAATTAATGTTATTCCTTCTACGTTTTCACCACTGTGGAATTAGGAAAACATGTGTGTGGTAAAAAAAATATTTAGGGTTTTCCATGTAACATTATTTACAATCAAATCTATACTCACTGAGTCATTTGGATTATGAAACAAACTATGTCATTACATTATATTTCATCTAAATGAGTTGACTCTAGATTCATTATGATAGTAATTATGTTATTACCATCCATGAGAAATTATATATAATAGATAATATCAATATGATTATAAAAGGATACTATATATATTTATATATAGTGATAAAATCATTAAGGTTACCTAAGAGATTATCTATCAAAATAGTGGAAGTTATGATTGATTGGAAATGTAGGCTAAGATAAAGGATAAGTTATGGAGCATGAACAAGTTTTTATTAATTCTTTTAATAATGAAAAAGGAGTCAAATACATATCCTGGTAAAGCAACCTAACATTGTTGGAAAATAAGAAACAATTATTTCACAATAGTGGAATGTGAACATAATTGATTATCATATCGACTACGACCTGATATGAACCCTTAATGGCCTAACCCAGATTGGATCTCTTCCCAAATATAGATTTAGCCAATAGAACAATATTTTTAAAAATATACCTTTCCACATGACATTATTGTTTTAAGGATTCAATTCTTTCATTTGATGATAACAATTTCACCTTTTTCCTAGCTATGCAAGCCTTATATTCTTGCAGATCTATAGTCCCTACAACCACCTGATCATAAAACCAGATTTCTTTGATAACCACGTGTTCTATTAAGTAGTGATATACTTTTAGGTATTCTGCATAATTATTGAAAATATTAAACTTGATAACATTTCATTTACAAGCATCCAACTCATGTAGAGCAGTGAGGACTTGATGAGTAATGGAATGAAAGTTCTAGTAATCAAACCAGCTTACACCTAAGTCGAGGAAAAGTTTACGGAGGCTTTCGATTTTATTTTCAATATTTTCTAATGGAGTCTCCATGATGATTGTGTAAATTTGGTGTCAAGCCCATCTTTCAATATCCTAATGATCAATGGAAACACTAGGATCCCCACACTTTTCACCCACTTCTATGAGTATATAAATTGGGATATCATTTATAACAGATATGATCATTTAAAATTGTGACACAAAAGTGAAACAATCCTCCATCTCTTCTTCCTATTTAACCATAGGAATAAAGATGATAAGATTTTCATGATTTTTAGGAATTCCCAGTGTTGTCACACTAGGATTAACCTCAGTAGGGATTCCAATGGTGCCTATTAGAAGAGTGGGTTCTTCAACACTCTTAATAAGAGGATAATATGGGGATGAAACTCCATATGAATTCTTTTATGATTGAGGAAAATGTAGTTCCCTTCCAGTAGCTGGTAAAGTTAGTGTGATAGGAAGTAGGCAAATAGTGTCCTTTTAAATATGTACGCATCAAACTATATTACCCAACACCCCATTATGATAGTATTCCACCCAAAATTTTCCTTTCCTCGTGATAGGTTTTTTGGATATCTCATGGGAGATAAATAAATTTTTATTCCATAATATTCATCCATCATCATCAACCATAATTAAATAAGGATAACTGGATTTGATTCACTTATAATCATGATATAGTGAAAATATAAAAACTATTGAAGGCATACAAATTGTTATGAAAACCTATAGTGATTACAAGGTTTGAAAATAGTTACCCTAGCTACCCGAGTAGTCAGAATCCCCTCTTGCAATGAGATGATGTATGATCATTATTCTAGAAAACCTCTACTATTTTCTACCACCACTATATAGGGTTCTAGAAAAGTAGTGAAAGAAAATTGGGTGAATCCATTTAACAACTCAACGACATCATTGATACCCATGGATTCTAAGTGAATGATAGTAATATTATGCAATTCCGGGAAAAAGGTGGAATACAGGATTTTTACAGAATATTGATATACGTATCATTAAAAGGGTTCTGCCACCCATCCATATAAAAACTAAAATGACCCACAAAGATGATGTGGGGATCTACCGTTATGTATATGTCCTGAAAAATCATAAGAGTGACTAAGAGTCATAATATCAAGGTTTATGGGTAGTTAGTTAAACAATGTGGTTTCCATCATTAAGGTACATTCCTTGACACTAGAGTAGTAACTAAAGGATTGTTAAATCCATCCAATCATTATTGTGGAAAAAATACCACTAAATCAAATTCTAGGGATATGGCTAGCCAAACTATGTAACCCCATGACGTCAGTTTGTATTCCTAAAGAGTGGACCAGTATGAACCTACAATACCTTGTGATTATATTTTTTGGTGTATTTTGGTGGTTAAAACATCCATACTTGGACCAACAGCTTGCATAAATTTATTTATCCAAACATCGATTGGAATGAGTGAAAGATTATTAAGAGGATGAACTAGATATTTCTCTCTCATAATATGTGAATTTCATAAAAATGGGGAAACATCTTCATTATTTTCCCAATACGTAGAAGTAATAAGTAATTCAACAAATATATTTCATTGAAAATGAATTCCTCCTAAATGATAAATATTTCACAGGACGATCTTGATGTCCCCGTGTGTTATGTAAAATGTTTTGGTGCTTGGAAAACATTTACCCTTCTTTTTGTGTAATAATTATATTAAGGAATATACAACAACTTGATAACTAAATACTACTTGGTACAACTTTATGATCTCCAATAATTTTAAGAATTCTGTGCAATTATGGAGTACTCATAATTCCAAGTCCCTTTCATCATAGAAGCTTCCACCACATTATAAATCCCATATATAACTCTATCCACCACTGTGACCATATCTTGAGAGATTAATAATGGATTGGTAATCATGAATGGAAGACCAAAAATATATACCATCATTAAGTGGGTTTATTTGGGTCTACATGGATCCATTTTGAACACATAACTATTATTTACCTGATTTGAAAATGATCTTCCCCACCACATAGATGTTCATATGAACACAATATAATTAAATGTGAAACCAAGTGGATGGAATATTCTCATTATCCGATGGAATGTGTCAACCCTATTGAATACCATAGTTGAATAACGATATTATGTGGGACAATGGTTAATTCAAAATCTTTGGTGAAAGGGGATTCATTAGAATAAAAAATTGGGTGACGATGTGATGTTGAAGATATTCTTCAATGTTCTTGGAAATGGAATCTCTTCTCATATTCACAGTCATGGAAGTTTATCCCATGGTTTGGTCAATAAGATACATTTTACCCCTATGTAATGATAAGAAAAAAAATATTCATTGTAAAATATGGAAAAATATGTTGAAACAAAGGCGGTCATCGTTCACTGTAGTGAAGTGAACATACTGTACAAACAGTAGATCATCTTCTCCATTTTTTAGACCATTTTGGGGCTAAGGTTACTACTAAAAAACTCTGTATTTGTGCTCTTAATATAGTGAATTTTTCTACCTCATTGTGGATGTAGGGATTATTTCCAAAAAAATTAAATCGTTTTGTTCTTGTTTTTTTTCTTTCATCTTTATTTATTTTTATTTCTTGTTTCTATCGTTGCGACTCCTGAAAATTCTGCAACAGATCATTCTCAATTTGGGATGTTGTGAAAAAGGAAACAAATTCATTGTAATCTATTACATGATGTGATATATAGGCCAATTTTTTTCTCTAATTAAACACATGAGATACAAATTAATATATATATATGGAATTTACATTAAGAATAAAAGATATACACATGGTATATAAATTCATTGATGGTTTTATAAAAGTATTACCTAGTCACCCGCCTAATTATGAGGTAGAGTTCTCCAATAAAATAATTCCAAAGTCAAGAACTATATCTAAAACAACATATAGAAAGAAAAAAATAAAGATGGTTGAGATTAAGAAACAAATTTAGGAGTTTTGTGATATGAGATTTATATTCCCTAGTGTTTTATTGTAGTGATCCCCAATTTAATTTGTGAATAATTAATATGACATTGTGAGATTTAACATCTATTATAGAAAAGTCAGTCAAATTAAAATGAAAAATAATTATCCTTTAAAATGAAATAATGAAATATTTAATGAACTTCATGGAACCTAATTAATTTCAAACATCCGTCATCACTATAGTGATCATTAGCTATGGGTGATGAAAAATGATATACCAAAGATGACATTTTGAGAAAGGTATGGACATTATTTTTTAAAAGTATTATCATTCAGATTGAAATATTCATATTATATCATTATGAAAATGATTAATAGGACATTTGATGAATTAATGTTTCAAAAAAATATTTATAAAAATTGAAAATGGATTTTATGGTTTTTAATAATTTCCCCATGTAATAAATTGTTTTATTAAAATATGTTTGACTTACATATTATGAATTAATTTTGAAAAAATGTAATATAATGTTTAATTTTAAAGGGTTATTTTTATTATAAAAATTTATTTGAAATATTGTTAATTGTTTGATATTATTTTGTTAAACAAATTATCCAACACAATGTCCAACTATTAACCCCTAATGAAATTCACACAACTAGACTTAAGGGATAGGAAATGTAACACCCCAAGATTTCACAGTATGCTTCTCATTGAATAATACAATAGTGTGTGTTATACGCAACTTCGAGTTCTAACACACCACAACCAATCATACTAGCCGTTAATCTGTTAAAAATAGTAATACAAACTTGTTGAAATTTTATACATTTTATCTTTTAAAATGAACATCATTTTGGATTCTTAATATCGAAATTAGATTAGGATGAAATTTTGGTACTTTTCAGATAACTTTCATATTTTGATAAATAGTGAAAATTACTAAATTTTAATTAAAAACAACTTTTTTAATCGAAATAATTAATAATGAAAAATTATTAATTTGAGTGGTTTTAAAGAATATTTTGAATATATTTTTACCATTTAATACAATTTTGGTCATTTTACATAATTTCACATTTAAACTGGACATAAGTAAGTGTTAATCTTTTGAAAGATATTGTTTCCTAAAAACACGCTATTTGTTTTGACAACGGGAATAAATTTAAATTAATTAATACAACTTATATGTTTTGAATTTTGTAAAATAGATATAATTTTTGAATTCATTATATCAAATATAGCTTAGGGTGAATTTGTGGTTTTTTTCTGAAAACTTTCAATTTTTGATAAATAGTCAAAACACTGAGTTATTATTTAAAACCATCTTTTTAATTAAATAATAATTTTTTTGTGTTTAAATTAATTTTAGGTCAAAATAGATTCATAATACCTATATAAATTTAATTTAATTCATTAGAGTTAGTTTATAATAATTTTAGATATATATAAAAAAATTTATTGAACTTTTAACCCTCTTTTACCCACCTCCTAGGAGCATTTGCAAATTCACATAAAACATAATTTTACCGCTTCTGTGTGCTGAATTTCACAAATCCGAGAGACATGGTTGATATCAAGGAGTAAAATGTAGTTCAATGAGATGAAAATAATTTTTTGGTCAATAGTAACTTTTTACTTTTAATTACCACGGTTAAAAGTAAATAGGGTAATTAAGGGTAAAAATTATATTAATATTACCCTCACACATGTCCTAATTCTATTGGACTAGTTTATCTCGACCAAAAAAACCTTAGGAATAAAATATTAACTTTTTGGTCCACTTGGATTAGATTAGGACATTTATTATTATTTAATAAAATAAGATTAGAAGAGTTAAAATCAAAGTCTAATAAGTAAAACATTTTTAATATATGTTTTTACATAAGATAACTTCGATTATAAATATTAATTAGAAATATAAAATGATTTCCTACATAATGGTGTTTTATTTATAATTTTTAGATATTATATAAATAAATTTATATACGACACAATGATATTGCAGTAATTACCTTATTCATAAAAGAATCAAATAAATTGTATTATAAATATTAAAATAAATATAATTTGAAAGTTTTTATGACATACACGAATTTTATAGGTGAATATGAAATGTTATTATTGATTCAATGTATTTTTTTTTGAATTAATCTTGTAATTATTTTAACAAATACCAAATACCAAATAGTGTCAAAATTGACATAAAATAGTTTTTAAAACACATAATATATTATTAAATAATATGATGGTCCTAAAAATATTTTGTTAGGACAAAAGACTTATATAATAATATATATTACATTATGGAACCAATTGGGGTTCGATTGGTAGAATATAGTATGTTTATTAACCATATAGTGTAAGAATACAAGAAGACATGGTAAAAGTTAAATTATTTAACTTGGAGTTAAATCTAAATGATAAGATTTAAATGGTAACCTAAACTTGTCTAAAACCTATTGGTTGAGTTTTTTTAGACCTATCCCCACCTTAGACATTAAATAATATACTTTTTATCCATTAAAAATCGATTATGAATTTATTATAAAATAATATTTTATGTTTTTTCCTAAGGTGCCCCTCTCCCCTCTTATAAAAGGGCACTCTCTCTTATCTCTAATTAAAACCTTATAAACAATTTGGATCGGCCAAACCTGGACCAAATACCCAATCAACTATCCTCCCTTCAACCTAGATGCCTTAGTTGGATCATAAAGCCAACCTATTGAGCCCTTTTGATCAAATCAAAAGGAAGAACCCAGAGAAGAGGTAATGATTTCACCACCATTTTTCAAGTTCCTTTCTACTTCCACTTCCTTTTTATTTGTTGTTTCAATTATAAAATAATAACTCCAGTGTATTCTATATACTCTGATGTTATTATAATTATGGTACAACCAAATTCATTATTCTATCCACCCTTTGAATGACATGTCACCATACGTGCGTATGTACGACTTACCGTCTCCACGTCGTGGTGTAATTGTTATTCAATACATTATTATTTGGAGGGGTATAATAATAATGTTTATTTGATGTAACTAGTAAAAATAACATGATATGGATTCTTTATATATTATATATCATCCAATTATATATTATATTAATATCAAAATAATGATATTTTCACTCTTGCGTACGTACGGATTACCGTCTCCACGACGCGATGAGATTCATTTCCAAGTTCAACATTCATCGACGATTATAAATATATATATTACTAATATGTATATAATATATGACATAATAATTCTACTAGAGATATACATATTTATATATGTATGTATTTAGGTACTTACGTATATCTTATTCACTTACTTCTGTTCAATACTATATGAAAACAGAAACAACATTTATGCATACGTACGGACTACTGTCTCCATAAACGGTGTTTTCCATTACATATATACGTCTATTATAAATTTTTATATTCTAAATATATATGGTAAATAAATCATGTTTTGTATTCTGGAAGTATTTAAATCATGATCTAAGTGATACAATCATGAGTAACAAATTAAACATGTACGATAAAGAAAGCGATTATTACACGAAATATTAATCTAACATGAAAATTATTATTAAATGGGTAGTATAAAGTCATAAATAAATAATGTATGATATCATAAATATTAATATTGTTCTGGTATAATTTAATAACATTCTATAGTCTTCATACAGGAGGCTAAACATACCTTCGACTAAAGGAAAGTGTAAGGTAAGGGGTTTTCATCTCACTCCTTATTCACGTGAGATTCATGCCATATTGCCACTATTACATTTTTTGTGGTGTATGTACTGCCCATAATTGTATTATTTGTGTAATACCCTTTAATTTATGTTTATTTTCATATTCATTTTATGATACCTCTTTCATGGGTTGTATGTTTTGTAAGTTACCAAATTGGAAAGGGTTAATTTCACAATCTCTTGATTATCCGAGGTTATTTTTACGTAAGTATCTACTGGGACATATTTATTATCCATTCACATGTTTTATGAAAGAGTTTTAGAAGGTATTATTTTAAGGTAATTTTTTACTAAAACATCATTTAAAATGTTTTAAATATTTATTCTCTTAAATATTTCTCATTAATTTCCATGTCTTTAAAATGGTTTTAAGGATTTATTTATATGGACATGAATGTTCTTAAAATGATAATTTCCTTCAAAAGTTTCAAATTGGTATGGGACACTTTGATTAAAAAATGTCTTTAAATGACCTCTTTTCTAAATTGTGTGACTTTTAAATGTTTTCATGAAAATGGGGGTATTTCTCTCAATGAGTTTTACAAATAATTTTCATCTATGTCAACATCCTTTGATAAATTTTACACTTATTTGAAGTTGATTTATTATGATACAAATCATACATATTGTATTTATAGTTTTTTGATATGTTTGACTATGGATGAGTTATCTTTATTCCATTAATGTTTTATGGTTAATGTTTTGGCATCCCGTGTGCTAGTTTTAATACGAATGTTTATGTTATATTTCTTCCTCTTCTTAAGATGAATGTGTTGGACTAGTATGTTCTGGGTTGGGGTCTGGTTAAAGCAGACCCGCCATGTTGGTTTCCAGTTAGTAGAGGCACATTGGGTTGGTGTCTGGTTATTATAGTTACTCCAGGATGGTGTTTGGTTATTAGAGGCACTCTGGGTTGGTGTCTGGTTATTAGAGGCACTCTGGGTTGGTGTCCGTTTATTAGAGGCACTCTGAGCCATGTTCCAGTTCCAGTTATCCATTAGGTCATGGAATAAGGCCTTGATACAGAAATTAATGTTTGGTATTATGCATTCCATCATTATGAAAGTGGTTAGTGATATTTCATGTGATTATTCAACTAGTATAATATCCATGTGAATAAGTAAATTTCATTACATCGTTTTATTTTTTCCATATTATACTAATGTTCAAGTTTAAAAGGCTTTTGTTTTAGTTATACATTTCATTAAATTTTTATGCTTATTTATGAAAGTTTTTTCTGTATTTTAATCCTTACTGAGCATCGGAGCTCACCTCATTCTATATTTTATTTTTCCCAGGATTCCAAGAAGTGTATTGTGATTGATATGCGGGGTTAAGCCAAGAGAATAATGAAATTCGTGAAGGATTATTTATGTTGTTTTGTATGTTATGAAGATTAATGTAACATTCATGTATGAAATCTATTTTCCAAGACTTCTAAACTGATCGGTCTTTCTGGACGTGATTCCTTGTAATCATGCCAATGTATTAAAATAATGCATCGACTCTGGGTAACTGGGGTCGGGGCGTTACGGTTGGTATCATAGGAAGTTTAGAAATAACCATGGAAACTATATTTATATAAAATTTGATTAGACCAAATATCCCTAAGATAGAATTTGAGTATTAGTATAGATGAACTTCCTAGAATTTTGGTATTGTAGAGATTTTGTAAGTTTTCTGAGAAATACATCCCTGTCTAGATACGAGCTGGTAGAGGCGGCTCTGGCACAGATGTACCTAAGTGTAAAACTCAAAAACACCCGCTTTGATCTAGACTCGAATAGTAACTGGTGCACGACAATGGGCCTTGTTGCACTATTGGTTATGACACTCTCGGGGGATATGCTTAGGATAATTCTCATTTTCTTTACAAACCGATATGAAGGGTTTATGAGTATATACATCCTAAAAGAAAACCTTTTTGTGATAATTGATTATATCCATTAACTATTATATTTTTGTTACGTATTTTACCTGTTTGGAATTTTGAATTGTGAATCATAAACTGACCTTCTGTATGCCATTGTTTAGAAATGGCGCCCAGTAGAAGGAATGAGAACTCCAGTAATACGTATGATCCAAAGAGTAAGAAGGTTCATATGATTCTTGGTATTAATCCAACACTTAGAAAGGAAATAGTATCCTATATATTATCATCATATGAATAAATAGTATCATAAGATCAGTATATAATTCTCTGAATCCTATGTCTTTGAAGAGAATCAAGTGAAGAAAAGGATGGAAGAATGATAGATGGATAAAGGGAATAAGGGAAAGATAGATTTTCCAATATGTGATAAATGTGGAATGAATCACCTTAGTAAATACATGAAGGTAATGGGAGTTTTTTATAAGTGTGGAGAAAAAGGACACCAAGTACGTGATTGCAAGCGTAATAAAAAATTTTCAAATGTATAATGTTTCATCTGCAAGGAGTTGAGACACTATACGAAACAATGTCCAAATTATAAGAGTATACCAAAAATGATGTTATTGGATTATAATCATGTTATGATACTACCTTATATGAATAGGAATGACTAGTGTTCTAATGTTGTAATTTAATTTGAGTGTTGTATCAACAGTATAATGGTTACATAAATTATGGAGAAAAATATGGATTGTACAGCAGTACTATTTTATTGAGGATTAGAGATTATATGGTTCTATGAAAAGTGAATTAATAGTAAGCTACTCTTTTTTGAAAATACATGGTTGAAGGAAATGTAATCATTAATATGTTCTTGATAATGAGGTAGTGTTTTTTGAAAAAGAAAATGTTGATTTTGGTAATTTAGGATGTTGTGGTGTTGTAATAGAATACATGATGAAGGTGTTCACATTTTACTACCTGGAAAAAGGATCCTTATTATGTTTAACTTCCTTATAAATTTTAGAATGAGAGTTAGATATATGTATTTTGGATAATTCTAAAGGATGGAATGGATTATGTTTGAAATTGGAAACTATTGTTAAGGTTATTTTTGGATTTCCATAAAAAGGACAACCCAGAGGTCGGGCGACAACTTGTCACGTCTTGCAAGGCCATGAGACATGAACCCGAAACCGAAAGAGACAACGGTGTATCACCTATCACTGACCCATGTGATGTCCTGGATTGAATAATGTTGATTTTTAAAGGGTATGGTAGATGAATTATGAATTAATTTTTTTAACTCTATATGAATAAGATAAATAGAATATATTTTTTAAATTCTATTATCTTTTAGAGTGAAAGATGAGTTTTTGGTAGGAATTAGTTAAAGGATGGAACCCTACTTATCAAGTATATATTTTTCATCTTCTCTTATTCTATTAAGAAATTAATTCTTATACATTAGTGAAGGGATATTAAAACAAAATAATGTGTTATCCTAAAACCATATGATTTTTGGACTCGATGGTATTTTAAATCATCATAGATTGATGAATTTAATGCCCTCAATGTTACACTTGTTTGTGATTGATGAACTCAATCACTACATATAAATATTTATGTTATTTCTCAAATTATATGTCTCTAATTACCACTAATTTTCTCCTAATCGAGATCATAATTTTATAGTGACCCTTTCATTTCCCTTTTCCTCTTATAAAGACTAAATTTTATTAACCTAATTTCTGATGTGGGTTTTCCCAAAGGGATTTTCTATTTTCAACATTTTATTTTTGAAAAATAATTTCAAATTGTGAGGACGCAATTTATTGAATTATGGGAGAATGTAAAACCCCAACCATTCATGGTACGCTTCTCTTTGAATAATACAATAGTGTGTGTTATATGCAACTTCGAGTTCAAACACACCGCAACCAATCATACTAGCCATTAAAAACAATAATACCCACATTTTGAAATTTTATACATTTTATCATTCAAAATGAACTTCATTTTTGGATTCGGAATATTGAAATTATCTTAGGATGAAATTTTGGTACTTTTTGGATCACTTTCATATTTTGATGAATAGTTAAAATTACTAAATTTTCATTATTTTTTTAATAGAAATAATTAGTAGTGATAAATTATGAATTTTAGTGGTTTTAAAGTATATTTATAATATATTTTTACCATTTAATACAATGTTGGTCATTGGACATAATTTCACACTTAAACTGGACATAAGTAAGTGTCAATCTTTTTTAAGATATTATTTCTTAAAAACACACTATTTGTTTGGAGAACGGGATTTAATTTATAATAATTAATGCAACTTATTTGTTTTGAAATTCGTAAAATGGATATCAATTTTGAATTCATAATATCAAATATAGATTAGTGTGAATTTTTGGTATTTTTTCTGAAAACTTTTATTTTTTGATGAATAGTGACAAACATTGAGTTATTATTTAAAACCGTCTTTTTATTTAAATTTTAATTTAATTTGTTTAAATTAATTTTATGTCAAAACAGATACATAATACCTTATTAATTCAATTTAATTCATTGGAGTAAGTTTATAATAATTATAGATATATAAAAGTTTTATCGAACTTTTTACCATCTTTTACCCAACTCCTAGGAGCTTTTGCAAATTCACATGAAACTTAATTTTACTGCTTCTGTGAGCTGAATTTTGAAAATCTAAGAGACACGGTTGATATAAATGAGTAAAATTTGGTTCAATGAGATGAAAATAATTTTCAATGAATAGTAACTTTTTACTTTTATATACCACAGTTAAAAGTACATAGGGTAATTAAGGGTAAAATTGATATTAATATTACCCTCACACATGTCCTAATTATATTGGACAAGTTTATATCGATCAAAAACAACCTTAGGAATAAAATATTCTAATTTAGGTCCACTTGGATTAGAATAGGACATTTATTAATATTTAATTCAAAGAAGAGTTAAAAGTGTTAAAATCAATGTTTAATAATTAAAACATTTCTAATATCAGGTTTTACATAAGATAAATTATATTATAAATATTCATTAGAAAGCTAAAACGATTTCCTACATCATGGTATTTTTATTTATAATTTTTAAAAATTAAATAAACAAATTTATTTGTGACATAATTATGATGGAATAATTACTTTATTCATTAAAGAATCAAATAAATGGTATTATAAATTTTAAAAAAATATAATTTCAAATTTTTTATGACATACACGAATTTTTTAGGTGAATATGACATGTTAATATTGATTCAATCTATTATTTTCGAAGTAATCATGTTGTTATTATTTTAACAAAAAACAAATACCAAATAGTGTCAAAATGGACATAAAATAGTTTTTAAAACAATTATTATATTATTAATTGATATAATGGTCCAAAAAATCTAAGGTTCGGCCAAAAGACTTATATAATAATATATATGACATTAATGAAAAATAAGGGTTTGATTAGTAGTATATAGTATGTTTATTAACTATATTGTGTGAGAAAATAAGAAGACACGATAAAAGTTAAATTATTTAACTTGGAGTTAAATCTAAATGATAAGGTTAATATGGTAACAAAAACTTGTCTAAAACATATTGGTTGAGTTTATTCGACCTATCCCCACCTTATAATTTAAATAATAAAATTTTTAGCCATTATAAACTGAATATTAATTTATTATAAAATGATATTTTATGTTTTTCCTAAGGTTCCCCTCACCCCTATTATAAAAGGGCACTCCCCCTTCTCTCCAATTAACACCTTATAATCCATTTGACTATGCCAAACCCTGCCAAAATACCCTCTCAACTATCCTCCTTTCAACCTAGAGGACATATTTTGATTCAAAATCCAACCTAAGGAACCCTTTTGATCAAATCAAAAGGAAGAACCCGAAGAAGATGTTATGATTTCACCACCCCTTTTCATGTTCCTCTCTTCATCCACTTCCTTTTTCTTTGTTTTTTCCATTACAAAATAATAAATCCAGTATATTCTATATACTTTTATGTTATTATGATTTTGGTACAACCAAATTCATTATTCTATCCACCCTTTGACTGACATGTCACCATACGTGTGTACGTATGGCTTACCGTCTCCACGGCGTGGTGTAATTGTTATTCAATAAATTATTATTTGGATAGGTATAATAATGATGTGTATTTGATGTAAATAATAAATGTAACATGATAATGATTCCGTATATATTATATACCATCCAATTATATATTATATTAACATCAACAGAATGATATTTTCACTAATGCGTACATACGGATTACCGTCTCCAGGACGCCATGAGATTCATTTCCATGTTCTCCAATCATCGATGATTATAAAAATATATATTACTAATAAGTAAGTAATATATGAAATAATAACGTTACTAGAGATATATATATTTATATATATAAGTATTTATTGACATACATATATCTTATTCACTTACTTATGTTCAACACTATATGAAAACAGAAACAACGTTTATGCATATGTACGGACTACCATCTCCATAAATGGTGTTTTACATTTCAAATATAAATCTATTATTAATTTTTATATTAAAAATATATATGATAAATA
Organism: Viscum album; assembly: GCA_963277665.1. Taxonomy (NCBI): domain Eukaryota; kingdom Viridiplantae; phylum Streptophyta; class Magnoliopsida; order Santalales; family Viscaceae; genus Viscum; species Viscum album. The sequence continues at coordinate 43,683,158 of OY728141.1, read as the reverse complement.
TATCATTTTTTATATTATGGAAATATTTAAATCATGATCTAAGTTATACAATCATGATTAACAAGTTAAAACATGTATGATAAAGTAAGTGATTATTACCCGAAATATTAATATAAGATGGAAGTTATTTTTAAATGCATAGTATAAAATCATAAATGAATAATGTACTATATAATAAATATTAATAAGGTTATTTTAAAATTTAATAACATACTATATTCTTCATACAGGAATCTAAATGTACCCTCGACTAAAGGAAAGAGCAAGGTAATGGGTTTTCATCACACTCTTTATTCCCGTGAGATTCATGACATATTGTCACTTTTACCTTTTGTGTGGTGTATGTACTACCCATAATTATATTCTTTGTGTAATAAACTTTAATTTATTTGTATTTACATATTCATTGTATGATACCTATTTCATGGGTTATATGTTTCGTAAGATACAAAATTGGTAAGGGTTAATATCATAATCTCATTATTATCTGAGGTTGTTTTTACGTAAGTATCTACTGGGAAATATTTATTATCCATGTCCATGTTTTATGAAAGTGTTTTCAAAGGGATTATTTTAAGATTCTTTTTTACTAAAACATCATTTTAAATGTTTTAAATATTTATTATTCTAAATCTTTCTCATTAATGTCCATGTCTTCAAAATGGTTTTTAAGGGTATATTTATATGGACATGAATGTTTTTAAAATGTTAAATTATTTTAAAAGTTTCAAAGTGGTATGGGAAACATTTATTAAAAAATATCTTTAAATGACAACTTTTCTAAATTGTGTGTCTTTTTAATGTTTTCATTAAAATGGGGGTATTTCTCTCAAAGAGTTTTACAAATCATTTTCATCTATTTCAACATTATTTGATAAATTTTACACTTGTTTGAAGTTGATTTAATATGATACAAATCATCCATATTGTATTTATTTTTCTGTGATATGTTTGACTACAGATGAGTTATTTGTATGCTATTAATGGTTTATGATTAATGTTTTGGAATCCCGTATGCTAGTTTTAGTACGAATGTTTATGTTATAATTCATCTTATTCTTAAGATGAATGTGTTGGACTAGTATGTTCTGGGTTGAAATCCTGTTAAAGCAGACCCTATGGGTTGGTGTCCGATTATTAGAGGCATTCCAGGCTGGTGTCCGGTTATTAGAGGAACTCTGGGTTGTTCTCCGGTTATTAGAGGCACTCTGGGTTGGTCTCTGGTTATTTGAGGCACTCTAGGTTGGTGTCCGGTTATTAAAGGCACTCCGGGTTGGTGTCCAGTTATTAGAGGCACTCTGGGTTGGGTTTTGGTTATAGTTATCCCTTAGGACTTGGCACGAGGACTTGATACAGAAATTTATGTTTGGAATTATGTATTCCATTATTATGAAAGTGGTTAGTGATATTGCATGTGATTATTCGACTAGTAGAATATCCATGTGAATATGTAAATGGAATTACTTCATTTTATTTTGTTCCCATATTATGATGAAGTTCATGTTTAAAAGGATTTTGTTTTAGTTATACATGGACATAAATGTTTATGCTTATTTATGAATTTTTTTTCTATATTGTTATCCTTACTGAGCATCTAAGATCACCCCTTTCTATGTTTTATTTTTCCCAGGATTCAAAGAAGTTTATAGTGATTGATATGAAGGGTTAAGCCAAGGGAATATTGGCATTCGTGAAGGGTTATTTATGTTGTTCTGTATGTTATGAAGTGTAATGTAACATTCATGTATGTAATCTATTTTCCAAGACTACTAAACTGATCTGTCTTTCAGGACTTGATTCCTTATAATCATGCCAATGTATAAAAATAATGCACCGACTCTGGGTAACTAGGGTTGGAGCGTTATAGGAAACAAAGCTAGAGGGGATGGACAAATAAATTGTGAAAGGATAAGGAATAGGTCTTGAAAAAATGTGCATGTAGGTGTATTGATTGGTACAATTGTATATGTGAAATTGGTGTGGTGGTGAAATGAGAGGATCACCGATAGGAAGTATCTTAGGGGGGTAGTTTGGTTCCTACAAATCTCATATGACTTCACCAGACAACTTCAAACATGGGAAGAATTATATGGTTATTGAATCCGTTGTTTATATTTAATGAGGGGTGATGTGAGATATAATTAATGTTTATTTTAACATATGTGAAATCATTTTACACTCAGACAAGTGATCCTCCATGCTTCAAAACACCCTCAACACCACCAGTACAGCCTACCACCTTATAAATCACTTGAACACCATTGTAGATTTCTGGAGAACATGATGGACACCATTATTAGATAATGATATTAATTCAAAATCCCAATCTTGAATATGGTATCCACCATCGAGAATATTTTGATCATAGGATAACCACATTAATTCTAATAAAAGAGGAAAAATCCAATAATCTTAAGATTATCTTGATCTGTTCACCGTGAATAAAAATTAAATTGATGAAGAAAAAAGGGAAGATATTTTGTGGCCACCACTACTATATCATTGGGTCACCAGAGAATAATATGAGAGAGTAAAAATCAACCTAGGGATTTTTCACCCACTACTCCACATGCTTCACTAGTGCATCATAGCGGTCATAGATCCAGAATGAAGAGAGGATCTCACATTGTTGACTAAGTTTCTATACTGAATTCATATATGGAATTATTTTAGGGAAATAAATTTTCATCTTATGGTATATATGAAACTATACATTTTTTAATATTTTCATGGATCATAAATTTTATGAAAAATTGATCTAGAGACATCATACTAACCACTACACAATGAGAATATAAGGAATAAAATTATTATGTTGGTTCTCTTGTAGGTATCTAAATTTCACTCACTATAGAGGTTCCCATTATGGAATAGAAATTTTTTTGGTGGAAGGATCTTGTACCATGGGATTATTGCCTTTTCCATATCCATTTTGAAGTAAAACATAAAGGAAAGAGACTTATCCCTAGTATTCATATCCTCTCTCCATAGTGTTTTTACATGGAAATTTAAAAACAAATATCCTCATGATATCCACACTATATGAGATAAATAATAGGTAAAATTAAGGTAACATACTAGTAGGACCAGAATATAAATATTATATAATCTTGAGATAAGTTAATAATTTGACATTAATTCACTACGATGATCTTTTTAGTTTTAGATCGTTAGAGAATTATTTCATAACTAATAAAAAACAACATAAATATTATAAGTAGAAACTTCTACTCACAATCCATTTTTTTCATAAAACCAAATCATTTAAAAAGAAACATGGTTTTGTTTCATGTTTAAACAACATAAACTTTCCATGATCCCATCATTGACTCTATTATTCTTTAAGTCGTCTGAAAACTATTTCAAAACATGGGATGAACATAAAAATATATATTAAGTTATACATAAAGATGAAGAGTTGTATGTCTTGTGAAAACATTTAAAACATGATTACTTTATCATAATGTAATACATTTCACCTTTATGAATTAGTAAATACTCATTTATGAATATAATATCATTTCTTACCCATATTTTAATAAAAATGCTACCATAAGACTCATATAAATCACATATAACATATAAAGGTAAATTAAGACAAAATAATACTTAATTAAACTAAATATACGACTGACATTGACACATATCACTGAACGGAATAGCCATACGGCCAACTTCCATAACCAATAAATTGGAGGTTATAATGTAACCACTCATCCTTGGTTTTTCAATGGCCACCCATGTTTTGTTTATCACTTAACCACCTATATTTGGTTTATCCTGTGACAACCCATCAAATGTCAAAGTATCATTATATAATAATAACACATAAAATATCATTATTTTTAACATTTCACTCATAAATTTTCATTTACAAATCAAATGAAATCTTTTCAAGATATTGAAATATTAAAATCAATTTTTAAAACCATTTAAAACATTTAATAAAGATATGTTTTAATCAAAGTGTCCCTTCCCACTTTGAAACTTTTTAATGAAATTGAAAAATTAAAATATTTATGTCCAAGTAAATAAAGTCATGAAAACTATTTTGAAAACATGAACATGAAATATAAAGTTTTAAAAGAATAAATCATTAAAAATTTTAAAATGATGTTTTAGATAAATAATCCATTACCACTAGAGAAACACTTAAATAAAAATAATTAAGTAATAAAATTAAATAAAACATTAAATTCAACCTAATTAAACTAATTCTTGATATAACATATAGAATGGGTTTTATATACACCTTACATGATAATAGAGGTCAAAAACATCAAGTCATGCCTCAATGAAAAGAGATTGAGACAATGTCCCTTACAAAGATTGAATCATTAGATTAAAGAAAAATCAATGACATAATTATGTGTTCAAAATATATATAAAATTAAGTGTTTATTTAGTGTAAAACAACTATAGGTAATTCACACATATTCTTGAAAAAATAAAACAAGTGACATGGATATTTAACCCATTGAATGAAAATTGAGTTAAAATTTATCTTACTTTGAGTCTCAATTGTCTCACACGTTCTATATTATCCTAAATAATAAAAATAGGAAATTTTATTCTTTCATGAAAAAAATTTCATGTTTATTATTCAATTTATTGCAATTATTACCATGGTATATAAATTACAAAACTTTTATGTTCATATTAGACGTTTTGTCGATATTCCGCACTTGAGTAAAAAATTAACTTTTTAATTTAAATTATACTTGTGGTGAAAATACCTTCATATGAAGAATATTATTAATTATTTAAATATAATATATATCCAGTATATATGTACTTAGAATAATCTATAATATTTGGAGAAAATAAATGAAATTCACTGTTCATGGAGATGGTAGGTCGTATGTATGAATGAATGCTACTTTCATTTCATTGCCATATTAAAAGAATAATAATTGAATTATATAAATTATATTATAATAAAATTATTATATTAATTTCATATATGTCTAATACTTTCAATAAAACCAACCTTTATACATTCCATGTATAGTGGGAATGAGTCATATCTCTTTGAGTGGGTAATAGTTCACACATCCTCAAATTAAAATATCATATTTACACAACATGGAATGAATAAGGGTATGTTCTAAACAAGAAATTATAGAATCATAGAGAAAATATAAATATAATATATATTAAATATTAAAATAGTATCTAATATAATTTCCACAATGAGATGTGGTAGAGGATAATTGAAAAATCATGGTTTTGTGAGGTAGTTGTTCACCATATAGAGAAACAATATGTTTGTTACCCATTAAACAGAGGTATTTGTATGTTTAGATAAATAACTTTTCATAAAAAATTAATATTATATTTAGGATATTTTTTTATTATATAATCATAGATTAAGAATATTATAGGGAGTTGATAATGAAAATGATACTAAATGTATGAGGGAAGGAGTTACCACTTAATCAGGTTACATTTTTGATTATACCAAAAAGTTTTTTTGGGAGGCTTTATGCCCTAATGGAGGAATCTATGATGAGGTTATAGATTATATTATGATTTTTGGTCATGTTTTTACCAATCCAAGGGGTAATTTTATTATAATTATTAGATAAGAGAGAGTACCTTTTATAGGAGAGGGAAGGGGCACCCTTAAATTAATTAAAATTAATTTCTTAATTAAAAGGATCAAACATGATATTTGTCAAAGATAACATGATTATAGTTCTAAATCCTATCATCCAATAATTTTTATTCATTTATTTATTTTATTTTAAACGATATCGTTTTGATTGAATGTTTTTTATTATCTTTTAATTTTAATTGTTGTAACAACATTTTAATTATTAATAGGCTATTAATTTTACTTATATGAGACAAATTTCCAATAATTTGAAACGTAATAAAATTTTAGAAATTATAATATTAAATTTTTTATTTTTAATGATTTTTAGGATTTTCAAATAATTTAATAATTTAATTTTTTTTATAAAACATCTATTATGTCTATTTTTACACTATTCATTATATTGAATTTAAATAATATGTAAAAAGAGATAAATTCAAAATACCATTTAATAGTAATATAACATGTCATATGAACCTTAAAAAATGTTTAATGACAAAAATTATTTCAAATAATATTTATTTTAATATTTATAATATCATTTATTTCATACCTTCATTATAAAGAAATCACTACATTATCATTGTGTCATAAATAGATTTCATTATATAATGTCTAAAAATTATAAATAAAATAAAATTATGTAGAAAATATTTTATATTTAAAATTAATATTTATAGTAGAATATATCACTTATATAGACCCATATTAAAAAATTTTAGTTAGAAGACATATGTTTATAACATATTTTTCATTACTTTAAAATAAAAGCTATAAGTGTCACATTCACACCCAAGTGGCTTACAGAGGAAAACTTTCTATCCCAATGGTTGTATTGGTCATAAATATCTCATAAAATCGTATTATAACAAATTTTAGGGTGTTTTTATATTATTATAATATTATTTTTACCCTTATTTACATGATTTACCCTTTAACCATGTTAAATAAAAGTAATTACTAAAGTTACCATTCATAATCTCCAAAAATAAAATGGACATATTTAAATAATTTGGACGTTATAATTAAAAATATAAAATCCATTTTTACAAATTAAAAACATAAAATTTGTTGTAATTAATTAAAAATTAATCAACGTTGTAAAAATGAGAAAACGAGTTTTAAAAAAGTAGAAACCATTAAAATATTGATATGCGTTTATATCTAATTTCAGTGTGAAATTACTTCTAATGAACACTTTTTTTAAATTTTAAAAAATTAATTTATTTATATTTAAAAAAAATTAAAAATAAAATCAAACAATATAAATAACTAAGATAAGAAAATTTGTTTTTGAATTAAAATACAATGTTTTTAAATATTCATTAAAAATTGAATTTTATTATAAAAATACCAAAATTTCAATAAAAGTAAAATATTATGTCCCAAATCCAAATAATAAGTTTATTCTGAGAAATATAAATTATAAAAGTTTCTAAAAATATATTTAAAATGGGTACTCCTTCAAAAGGCGATAAAAAATGTGTTTTAAGACGTACCTTTTTTATTCTAAAAATTGATTCGGTTCTTATATCTTTTCTAGAAAACATATAATATGAATTAAAAAATAAAATTTATATTTCATTAATTAATTCAACTAGATTGATATAATTCTATAGACCAAATTATTTTCATTAAAATATTTTTTCATAGAAACACATCCTTTATATTTAATTGGTTTATATTTCCATTACTAATAAATTTGGTAGACAATGAATTATTATATAAACATGTATAAACCATATCTTTATAATTTACTTAATATTTTTCTTTATTTACATTCCAATGGCTATGTTATAATTTTCAAATTTAATAATATTTAGTTGATCATTTAAGCTTGATGTAGTGTATCATGAATGATACTAAACATAGTGTTTCATTCTAAAACTTCAATATGTAAAATTCTACCCCCTTTAATAAATTTTTTCCTCACAATTTGAATTTGGGGTTGGTATTTAGGGTTTTATTTTAAAAAAAACTTTATTACAATCCCACATCAAAAAAAGGGTTAATAAAACTACGACATTAAAAGAAATTTACAAACGTACAAAGGTCACCTGAGATAACACGTACTATGATTCCATGTAGGAAAACATGGATATGGAATAAATACTAAGTGTAAAGTTATAATGGAGAGTAATAGAAGACATGATAAGGAGAATGTTAAATATCATATAACCAGAAACATCTGATGGGTTAAACAGTCTTTGATTTCACAAAAGGAAAAGTAAAGGAAAAACATTTTTGTTTTAAGATAATTTTCATAAAATGACGGAATTTATTATTGAGATTGACTAAGAACATAACTAAACATACTTAATTGTAAAGTTGTGTCTCATTATTTAATAAATTTCATACGAAATATCATATTTTCTCTAAATTATGAGTATTGAAGATGACTTGGTCACACCTAATGCACTAGAATCAACTTCTAAAGAATCAAATAATATATTAAGGATTAACTATCTATTAATCTTGTCTTGAAATATTAACCAAAACGAAAAATTCCAGGATAAAATTAGATAATTTTTCCAAAATAATAAAATATTTTATTAAGAAAAAGTACATTTAATCTCCAAAATTCAATAGTAATATCCAAAGTTAAATAAATTCCATTTGATAAATAATTATCTTCAATTTTTTTAAAAATAATTCAAAATAACATTGAAACCCCTAAATTATAAATATTTAATAACTTACTCTTCCAAGTAAAATTTTAACATTTATCTCCAAATAACAAAAACACTCTTATGTCTCATACCAAAAATTATTTATCGTAATAAAAGTTTCTCCAATATAGGTTAATCACATCCATAAATAACCCGAATAACAATATTTCCTCCATAAATACTTATATTTTTCCAAAATAAAATTCAACCATTACTCCTCAAATAAAATATAATAGTATTCTATTTTCTTTAGGCATATAGGGATCCTAAACCAACGAATGTCTTCCAAAATAACATGTATCACTCAATCCTCATGTCATTTTCCAATACCAAAGCTATCCATTTGATAAAACGTATGTTCCCAAGATCAACATCGTCATATTCTATAAACTTCTTTAAATAAAAAGAACATTATTACTAACCAGGGACATCACATAGGCTAGTGTAGGTGAGTCACCCTTGTCACCCATCAATTGTGGGTTTGATTCCGATAGACTTATCGGATGCAACAGGTTGTCACCCATACAATGAGTTATCGTTTTTTCCATAACTATATAATTCATATAATATTCTAGAAAAATTATAAAGACCTAAAAAACCATAACATGTTTCAAATATAAATGGTTATTTCATACATCACATTTTTCTTCCCAAAAACTAATAACCCATAATTTCCTAAAAGGTGAATGTCTCCAAAAATACCATTTTCACATTAATATTTCAGATCATAAATCTATTCAAGGGGTTTCTATGACATTGAACTTATAATCAACCAAAAAATTATAAACCCATGATGATATCCATAACTCTTAAGAAAATATCATAATCACCCATTTTTTCTAAACCATCGTCTAAAACCAACTATAAGGACCCATCCTTAAACATTACACAATCTTACGACAAGTCAATAATTTGACTTTAATTCACATCAAGGATATTTTCATGTTTAGAGATTTAGATAATTATTTCATAACACATACATAACAACTTAAATAATAAAATTAGACACTTGTAATCACTATCCATTTTTATAATTTATTTTAAATAAGAATGGTTTCATTTCATGTTTATATAGTTTAACTTTTCCATGATCCGATCCTTGAATCTATAATTCATTACATCTTGTGAAAAAAAATTTCAAAACATTGTATGAGCATAAAAATCTCAGTAAGTAATACACAATGAAGGAAAACTGTTAGTCTTGGGAAAATATATAACTCATGAATACTTTATCATAAAGTAATACTTTTCTCCTTTATAAAGTTTTAAATATTCTTCACTGAATATAAGATTGTTCATTACCCTTTTTGAAATCAAAATATTGTCATAAAACTCATATATATAACATATAATGGTTAATTTGTAAATAATCATAAATAAATAGAATAACCAAACAGTCAACATCCACAAATATCATGAAATGTAAACATCATACAACCAACTTCCATACCCAATACATTAAAGGTTATAATATGACCACCCATTAATGGTTTATAAAGAAATTACTTATCTTTGGTTTATCACATAACTAACTACCTTTTTTATCACATAAAAGCCCTTAAAATATCTATGTACCATTGTACAATCATAACACATAAAATATTTCAATTTTCCACATTTAACATGACAAATTTCATTTGTAATCACAAAAATATTTTCAAGATATTGAAACATTCAATATATTTACAAAACCATTTAAAAAATTTAGTAAAGAGACTTTTGAGTCAATGTGTCTCATACCAAATTGAAACTTTTGAAAAATAAAATTGACATTTTAAAGCATTCATGTAACGACCCGAATTCGGAGCCCCTCTACTGGTTCCCCATACCTGATTCGCCACCTTACCTTAAGCGTGTTTCCACAAACGCCAAAGGCTTCCAACTAGAAACGAGGGCCTTTGTGAGTCTCTGGGGAAACTATGCCGTCATTCGGTATGGTATACAATGGAAAAACAACCAAACACGATAGCAGAAACAATCAACAACATACAACAATTGAAGTAAACTGTGGAAGCAATGGATACATAATAATAATGATGAAACATGGTACATATGTCAATGGAAAGCAGTAAACAACCCAACGTGGTGAAGTAAAACTGAAAAAAAAGTGAAAAGAAAAAAAAGTAAACTCCTCAGCATCGCAAGCCTCAGCTCGGTCACATGCTCTCCAGCTCTAGTGGATCAAGAACCCGAAGTATAAGGGAGCTTTCCCTTATCTATACTTGCAGCAACATAGTCTGCTTTGGCCCAAAAGCATGGACCAAATAGGGTGTGAGATACAATCCCACTAGGTAATCAACCAAATATATGTGCCTAACAGTTAATGAATACATGGTAGTAATAAAACAAGAAGCAGTAAATAGAAACACAAGCAACTACAATCTATAGTTCTAAAAAAAGAGTGCACAAGTAAAAAACCAGCAACAAAGGAAAAAGGTAACCCTCTTGGTAGCTCTCACAGCCTAACCCCTATGGTTCAACCTATAAGTAATAGCAACCCTCTAGGTGGAACACATAGTCTCACCCCTTGGGTTTAGTTATGAAATTTAATAGACTCTTTGGGGAAGCACTCACCGTCAATTCCATCTATAGTCTCGTATCGTACTAAAGGCTCTCTAGAGAATCACTCAACGCCAATTCCCCCGGGGGCCCACGTCGAGGAACTACAGACTCATTGAAGAAGCACTCATCGTCAATTCCCCCTGTTGTCTCGGCTCTTATTTAATGACTCTCTGGAGAATACTTTACGTCAATTCTCCCTTTGGTCTACTACTCTAGGTTCTCACTGTCCCAAGTTAAAATAAACATGAACAGTACGCGTATATTGTCCAAGTAAACCTCAAGAACTACATGGCTATCATTCTAATGCTCAACAACAATAAAGTAGTAGTCCCACTATCCTGCGTCTAGGCATGACAACTAGAAAAACTCCAAACCTGCTGAACAAACATTGAAAAGCATCCAGAGCACAATATAAATTACTCTACATACAAGCATAAACCTATACTACAACAATCAACCTAAGAAGGCAAACAATAGGGGAAAAATAGGAAACCCACAATTCCCTGCCCAAGGGAATTTGTGGAATTTACACAAAATACTCATCGAATTTCAACAAAAATGAACAAACCACCTACCTCGATACTAGAAGATCGATAGATGTGACTCATGATGGTTGATTCCCCTTAGAACATCATAGATCTGATAAAACACACAAAACGCTCAACCCACAATAACTCGGAAATGAAGAGGAATCATAAAATGAAGCTCAAGCATAAGGAGTATCTTACCGCTGCGATTCCAATGCAATAGACCGTGATCAAATCAGAGAACAGACAATGGGGTGGTAGCTCGTCGACGATTCAGCCTTACGGGTCGCTTTCAGATCGAAAAACTGGAGAAGAAGGTGTATCTGTGCGTTAGGAGCGACCCCAATCCGTTTATTGAAAAATGAAAAGTACACTGTGTGTACTTCTAGAGTACACGGTGTGTACTAGGTTTTTCCGTACTCTTCCATAATTGGCCTCCACGTCACCCCTACACACCGTGTGGGTGGCCCAGACATGGTCAGTACATGACTTTGAGCGAGAGAAGAGTACACCGCGAGTACTCAAAAAGTACACGACGTGTACTTTGAAAAATTCTCGAAAGTTCATCATTCTTCAAAACACCAAAATAAGGAAAACATACTAGAAAAGAAGATCCGAGTTCATAAAACTTCCCCCCTTAAATAAATTCATCCTCGAATTTCCCTAGTGAGGCATAGAAGAAGAAACCCCAAACAGCTCTGGCCACTGCGATCGTTCATCGGCCTCTCTCTCCCATGTTTCGTCCTATACTCGCCCATGCTGCCATAGCACCCGTACAAGAGGGATAAACCGCCCACGGAGAACCTTCGTACTACAATCAACAATCCTAATAGGATTCTCCTCAAACGACACATCCACTTCATGTTCAACCTCCTCAGGCTGAAGGACATGAGATGGGTCCGAAAAGTAACGTCGGAGCTAGGAGATGTGGAAGACGTCGTGCATGGCTCGGTACCTCTGGGGTAGCTGCAACTGATAGGTGAACGGACCAACTCTCTCCAAAACCTCAAACGGCCTGACGTACTGCGGTGAAAGCTTACATTGTCTCTGATTCCTTTTGTGTCCCAACCACGGTGTGACACGCAGGAAAACCTGATCCCGGACCTCAAACTCCAGAGGTCATCTCCACTGATCAGCATAAGACTTCTGCTGAGACTGTGCTTCAGCCATAATCTTCTGAATCAGCTCTGTCTACTCTGAAGTCTCCTAAATGAGACGAGGTCCCAACAAAGTGGTCTCTCCTGCCTCCAGCCAGCATAAGGGTGATCAGCATGGCCTACATTACAAAGCCTTGTAAGGTTCCATCTGAATGGTCGCCTAGAAATTGTTTTTGTAGGCAAACTCCACCAGAGGATTATGCCTCTCCTAAGAACTGCCAATGTCTAGAATGCAGGATCAGAGCATATCCTCAAGCACCTAGATCGTGCACTCAGACTGGCCATCATTCTGGGGATGGTATTTTGTACTCCAAAGTACCTATGTGCTCAAGGCCTTTTAAAGTCTCTTCCAGAACTGAGAGGTGAAACGTGCATCCCTATCTGAAACAATAGAGTTTGTAACTCCAAGAAGATGAATGATATCTATGTTGTAAAGTCGTCCCATATCATCAACAATGAAGGTCTCCTTCATCGGCAAGAAGTGAGCAACCTTCGTGAGCCTGTCGACGACAACCCAAATAGTATCGTTTCCCCGAGGCATCCTTGGCAATCTGGTCATGAAGTCCATTGCAACATCATTCCACATCAACTCTGGAATGGGTAACTGTTGTAAAAGGCCTGGTGGTTGCTGATTCTCTACTTTTACCTGCGGACAAGTAGAACATCTAATGACAAAACCATCAACGTCTTTCTTCATACCTGGACACTAGTACTGGCGATGAAGATCCTGATACATCTTGGTGACACCAGGATGAACTTCCCAAACAGAAGAATGAAAATCCCACATCAACTCCTCGCGTATTTCTGATGGCACCCATATGCAACCCTGGAAACGAAAGATCTCATCCTCGCCCACTGTTCATCCAGGAAGAGGGTCATCACCTAACACACCCTCCTGCATGACTAATCCTTTTGAGTCTGATATATACCTCATTTGTACACGATTGAGAAGTGTAGAGTTAATAGATATAGACGATAGGAAAGTTTGTCCTTGTCTATCATGCACCTCTAGATGCATCTCAGAGAACAGGGCCATGAGATGCCACTCACTGCTGGATTCCTGAACTGCCTAAATCTGAGTTCTCATACTCAACGCGTCTGCCACTATGTTGCCCTTTCAAGGAGTATAAGTAAGCTCGAAATCAAAAGACTGAAGATACTCAGCCCACTTGCACTATCTTAGATTTAGATCACACTGAGTGAAGATGTACTTGAGACTCTTGTGGTCGATGAAGACCACAAAGTGCTCTCCCAGCAGATAGTGTCTCCAACATCACAAGGCATGAACAACATCTTCCAACTCCAGATTGTGCGTAGGGTAGGTTCTCTCATGTGGCCGCAAATACCGAGACCCGTATGCAACAACTCCATCTCCCTACATAAGCACGGATCCTAGCCCGATAGCTGAAGCATCACAGTAAATAGTGTAACTCTTTCTTGGATCTGGCAAGACTAGTATCGGTGCTGACGTCAACCTTCCTTTCAGCTCCTTAAAGGATGACTTGTAAGAATCTGACAATAAGAACTTCGAACCCTTCTTGGTCAGACCTGTCAAAGGTGCTTCTAGATGTGAAAAGTCCTGAATGAAGTGTCTGTAGAATCCAGCCAGCCCTAGAAAACTCTGTACCTTAGAGATGTTCTTTGGAAGCTCCCAGGAAACTACAGCTATCACTTTCTCTGGGAACACAGATACTTCTGCCTATAGAATGACGTGACCCAAAATGATAATCTGATCCATCCAAAAGTGGCACTTCGATAGTTTAGCATAAATTCGATGCTCTCTTAGTGTACTCAAAATGATCTCATGATGTGTGGCATGGTCATGTCAAGTGTGAGAGTACACCAAGATATCGTCCATGAAGACCCTGATGAAAGAGTCCATGAAAGGATAGAACACCCAGTTCATCAGTTCCATGAAAACTACAGGCTCGTTCGTGAGACTGAACGAAATAATTGTATACTCGTATAGACCATAAATACTCATGAAGGCTGTTAGAGGTATATGTGATGGTCTAATGCGCAACTGATGATAGCCAGACCTCAAACCAATCTTCAAGAACACTCAGGCTCCTCAAAGCTGATTGAAAAGGTCATCTATCCTCGTCAATGTATGTTGGTTCTTAACCGTCAACTGGTTTAGCTTCCGATAATCCACAGAAAGCTGAAGGGTACCGTCTTCCTTCCTTGAAAATAGGATACACGAACCCCAAGGAGAAGTACTGGGTCAGATAAAACCTATTGCCTGCAACTCCTACAACTACTTCTTGAGCTCCTGCAACTCAGGTGTAACCATCCTATAAGGAGGAATAGACACCGGTACCGCTCCTTGCACGAGCTCAATCGAGAAGTCTGCCTCATGCTCCGAAGGTAAACCTGAAAATTCCTCTAGAAAGACATCCCTGAAGTGATCCACCACTGGGGGGAAAGTCCAGATGTGGAGTCCCCTAATCATCTAGATAAAGAATATAAATCTGGGCTATCACCCTTCTTAGACCATGATGCTCGATTCCTGGTCAACTCGCCTAAACATACCATTTTACTCTATGAAGAAAAGATTCACCCTCTGGTGAAATAGAACTCACTCTGTGGCGATAACAGTCGACAACTGCTTGGAAGGGAATCAACCAGTCCATCCCGAGGATGAAATCATAGCTTGTCATCTCTAGGACATAGAGATCCCATAAGAAAAGATACCATGTAACCTTGAGAGGGAACTCTCTACACTAGCGTACACTAGATATCCTCATCCCTAAAGGTGTGTCTAGGGTCAATGAGTCCGCAGAAGAAAAGATGCAGAGCCCAATGCTCTCCACAACAGCAACAGAGATAAAACAATGCATATAACTAGTATCGAAAAGGGCTAAAGATTAAACTGAGGCTACTAAAATTGTACCTCAAACTGTAGAAGTGTCAGGATCATTCTTTTAATAGGTCTGCTCCACAGTAAAAGATTGGCCCGCACCGCAGCCCTATGCCCCTAACTGACCACTCTGGGCTGATATTCCCTACTGGTGCTGAGGGACTGGTGGCTGACCGCCACGACCTCGACCTCCACCTCAGCGTGAACAGCTAGAAGAACTCCAGTTTCCTGACTGGAGAGAGACTGGCGGGGATACTCCTAAACGAGGATTCATGGAAGAACCCCGGTCACCAGCTTCTAGTGAGAAAACCTGGTAGAAATGCTGAAGGTGACCCATCTTGCCGAAAGATCGGCACTCCATGGGGTCCCTCTATCATTGCGGCCTCATGTGCCCTGACCGACCACACTGGCAGCCTGTCACCTAGCTGCATGATGACGCATCACGCTTCCTCGGGTCACCACGCATAGGCTCTCTATGGATCTTCTTGCTATCATTTGGAGGAAGAATAGTTCTGGAAGCAGAACCGCCCTGGTTTGCATGTCTAGAGTCTCTCAGATTTTGCTCCACAATCTGTGCCTGGTTAGCGATGGAAGTGATGGAAGTCATATTGAAGATGTTCACTTGTGAGCGGATCTCCCTCCTGAAGCCATCCTCAAACTTCCTTGATAAGAACACCCCACTTCCATCACTGAGGGGTGTGAAACGCTGCAGCTCAGTGAAGTGAGAGGAATACTCCATGAAAGAAAGAGTGCCCTGATCTATGCTCATGAACTCCCGGGCTCGATCGGCCCTCAGGGTCTCTGGGTAGAAGTAGTCATAGAACATGCGCCAGAACTCCTCCCAAGCCATAGCCTGCTGTTGACCTTCCTGTGAGATCACATCCCAACATCTCATGGCGGAGTCTCGTAGCATGTAGGTGGGGAGCTTGACCCACCTCTCTAGAGGTGTCTCTAGATGTTCAAAAATAGTCACCATGGCTTCCAGCCATGACTCTGCAGCCTGAGGTCCTCCTTCCCCCAAGAACGTGGGAGGATGCTGCTTCTAAAAACTTGTGTTAAGTGTAAAGACCCGTAAATTTCAAGGAAACTTTTTCTCTTAATTTTTTTTTGGGATTTTACGAGTACGTAGATTCTGACGATGCTTGATTCTGAGTCCTACTGTGCCCGGAATCATTTTCCAAAGATAGGCTCGGGTACGTTTAGTGAACGAACGAGCATATTTTCCTAACTTTTGAACCGGTGCTCGAAACCAAAATCTGAGGGCACAGATGAAACTGAAGTGCTGGTAATAGATTAGGAATACCTTTTCTGAAGGTTCTTTTTCTCAGGAAGAGTTGTTAAAAGAAAGTGAAGAATAAAAATATAGTTGTTTTACAATTATATTTTTATTACACCACTGATGGTTTAAGTGTTATTGGAAGGGATGTTGTGAGGAAGTTGGGGTGGGGCCCAGATGAGCCCCCACCTCCATCAATTTCCCTAACTCCCCATTAAACTGCCCCTCTAGCATTTATTATGTAACTCACCCACTTCCCATCTTTAAGGCATTCCAATTGAACACCCAATTAATTTGACAATGCACGTTAATTAATTTGGTGAATTCAATTTGAATTTTGAAAATGTTGGAATAAGTAATAAAATAAGGCAAATCCTTATTTTATTATTGTCGTTTGTTGTTTTGAGGATTTTGAGAGAGGGAGCGTTCTTTTCATTGAAGAAGTTCATCATCCTCCTTGACGAATGAGAAGAAAATCGATGCGCCTTCCTTCATTTTCCATCCTGTGTCAAAGGAAGGAAGACGCCGCTCCTCCTCAGACGTTCTTCGTCATACACATACAGATCTTTACCTTGCGATAGGCTTTCCAGCGACGATCCTCATTTGACAAATTCTTTGAGGTAGGGGTTTTTTTTATGTCCCTGACTTATTTTGGCATTCATTTTTAATTTTATTAGCCTCCTTTTATCGAATTAACAGGAGGAGGATGGACCACACAAACACGGATGACCATCCTCCCCTTGTTGTTGTTGTGCTTTGTTGTGGTATGGAATGTGGCAGCGTGGTGCAAAGGCACAACGTGACAATGAGGAAAATGCGGGGACGGTGCACAACACTGTCACGCCACACCGATGAAGCCGCAGCCAAGGGCGGGCCACGGTAGAGGGGTGCGGCGTTGTCGCGCCGCACTGGTTGGACCAAGGCCATGGCCAAAGGCCGCGGTGGTGCAGGGGAGGGTGGCAAGAACCGCTGGCCGCTGGTGCTCACAAGGCGGGACTAGCTAATCCCGCACTGTACAATCGATTGGCCGTTACAGCCATCCGGATCCGGGAAAACCGGGGTTTCGAACCCCCAGCCAGCGCAGTAGGGAAGACCCCTTGCGGGTCGGCCGTTCGGTTCAAAGGGGGTAGCGACTCCCCCCCCCCCCCCCCCTTCCGCATCCGCTCAGCAGGCGGGCGCCTGGACCCCCACGCCGGGTCCATCTGGGCCGCGCCAGCCTGACCCGGCTACGCCCAACTGGGATAGACCCGGACCCGGGTCGGGTCGACCTGGTTTGGGCGGACCCAAGGGTGTATTGGTCTGGGTCGGACCGGGCCCAAACCCCCTATTTTCGGACAGATCTGTTCAAACGCACATAACATGGGCTCCAGACCTCTAATCGATGCACCATCAGGTTTGATGCGATACTTGGATCGAGACGGTCGTTTCGGTATATTACACCAAAAGTTTCGAAAAACTTTGTGTATGGCCGAGATGGTTTGAACACAAAACCAACCGGGAAATTGGAGCAGAAATCCTTATAACTTGAGTTCCGGAAGTCTGATTTATGTGCTATCGACTTTGTTAGATTCCTCCTAGTGAGAAGGATATATTGGCTTACTAATATCAAGGTTTGGACATAGTTGGAGTATGGTAGGGTTGGTTTTGACATAAAAACCAACCGGGCCCCTAGAACGAAAAGGCCAGTAACTCTCAGACCAGGCGTCCGATTGACGCGCCATCTGTCACGTTGAGTTCGTATTGTCGAGATGGAAATTTGGGATACAGATACTCCATACTACATGTCCGTTGATGTATTGATCCCCTGGATCATGGAGCGGACCCTCCCGGAATCGAGCATGCTGTGTACGGGAACACTAGAGCTGGTTGCGACTACGACGACGATGACGACTGTTCTGGGATCCTCAGTGTGTTCAGCAGTAACGAAGACTATACTGAAATCCTTCAGGGGTTCGATGGTGATTACTACTATTCTTGTATCCTGTGTGGGTCTGGCAGTACTACTGTTCTTGTATCCTATGTGGGTCTGGCAATATTTGACTCTGTACTTGTATCCTACATGGGTCCGACAGAGTAGCTGGTCTTGTATCCTTTGTGTGTCTAACAGCATATATGGTCTTGTATCCTATGTGGGTCTGACAGCTTAGATGAATCAGTGGCTACATATGATCATCTCTATCGTCTTACGAAGAAGTATACTAGTGTGAGCTGAGTCTTTATTTTCATTCGTTATCTTCGATATGATTGTTTGATATCCTGTGTTGATTGGGTTGTATTATCCTGTGTGGATTGGATTGTGATATCATGTGTGGACTAGATCGAACATGGGCTCGGATGTTGGAGCCGAACTGGAAATGATTACTTAGGTATATGTATGGGCATATACCTAAGTAGAGTTGGTAGTTACTTCATGATTGTTTCTTTGCTTTTTGGATTATCCTTCGTGGATTCAGGGAGACCTTCGGGGGTCTCAGGGTCCCTACTGAGTAGTGTATACTCACCCCTACATGGGATATGGCCGCACTACGTTGTGTTGGATCGAGACAACAGATAGTGCTGATTGAGGTAGGAGCTCGTGGAGCTGGACAGTACCTGGAGGTGGATCCCTGGATGAGACATACACTGAGCGGACGGCTAGAGCCGAGGAGTGGAGGAGACTATCTGTACCCAACTTTTTTGTGGGATTTCCAAAGGACGACTTTGTGTTCCTGCATTAATTTTCTACTGTTGTACTCTCTTTTCAGTTGTACTTTACTTTCAGTTGGGTTTGTATTTTGGCCAATTTACTTTCCAACACTTACCTTTGTACTCAGTTTATACTTAGTGTTTACTTTTAATTGCTTACTCTATTGTGTTTGTTATCTTACTTAAAGGAAATTCATTCCCATATATCAATATTTACACCTTTGGTGCTAGTCGCCAGCCCCTGTCCTATGGGAGGCGGGCTTGGGGTAGTCACAACATGGGTTCTAAGGACGGGTAGTGACAAATTTGTTTCAGATGAGTTCATTTCTACCGCAGATCTCAAGACTCCAATCTTTCTTCTTTGTGAAGCAATAATGGTAAGGGTATTGGGTGTGGTTATTAGTCTAGAGAGTCTAGTGTTGGTGCGGCAGCCGACGTATCCATACACCAGGAACCTGACTTCTGATTTCTGACTCAGTGGACGAAAACATTGAATGCATATGTGTTTCAAAAGTTTTCATTGTGATTACCTTGTGTCAGCTCATCAGGAATACTGTATTGACCATGGCGCACCTGTTTCTTTTCAGGATGGCCCCGTAATGGTAGCCAGCTAGGGTTCCAAGCTTTGTGCGAGACGATAGCCCACCGAACGACGAGGCCTTGGTACATGGCCATGTTACAGCGAAGGCACCAGCGGTACCTCTACCTGCCGAGACTCTGATGCCACCAGCCCCAGCCGCTGAGAGTGCATGTCGCCATAGTGCACAACACAAGTTTCAGTGTCAGAGACTACCCAGGTTCCATGGGAAGAAGGACCCTCAGGCAGCTGAGGATTGGCTGGAGGCTACTGTACGAGTTTTCAGGTTAGTGCGGACACCAGCTGACCTCATGGTGATTCTTGCAGCGAGTCTCCTACACACGGTAGCAGGAAGATGGTGGAGCCTGATGCTCCAAGTGCACGGCAAGGTGTCTCTCCATTGGTCAGACTTTGAGAGCCTCTTTAACTTATAGTTATTCCCATCCACCCTCCATGCGGTGTGCATTCAGGAGCTACTACAGCTTTGGCAGGGCAGCATGCTGGTAGCCCAGTACTCGGTGTGATTTACCGATCTCTCGCACTATTTGACGGACACGGTATGGGACCCATTCTATTGGGCCCTAACCTTCGAGCAGGGACTGAGACATGAGATCAGGGCATCGATGATCTCTCTCAGCATTCTGACACAGGAAAGAGTACTAAAGTGATACCTTCTCGTAGAAGGATTTCTTGCTGAGCCTACACCAGTAGCGAGACCAAACGCAGGGCCGCACGTAGAAGAGTCTTCTGCAGCTGGTAGTCGACGACTGTCACAGGGGTACAGGCGGACCAGACCATCAGGTGGATGACCCTAGGATACTGGCTCAGAGGTGCGGGGCACACATAGTAGAGCCAGCCTTTCGAGGATAAGATAGTGTTATGCATGCGGCGGGTAGGGCCACATGGCTCGTGACTGCCCAGCTTGCCGTGCAGAAGAGCATCAGACGGTTGAGGTACTACCCAGGTAGAGGCATAGGTTCGAGTGTGGAAGTCTACAGGGAGCAGGCGGATGAGGCAGGGGAGCCGGCCGAGAAGCAGGTGGTGGGAAATTCTTTGAGTCTATACCACCACCACCACCAGGAGGTCCACCCCGACCATAGGGAGCTGGTGGGCAGAGGCAGACTCAGCTTCAGGCAGCGGATGCCTACAACCACGATGCACCAGAGATGATTTTAGGTACTATCTGTGTTTAATATACCCTTGTTGTAGTTATTATTGACACAGGACTGAGTCATTCTTTCATTTCCACTTCCCTTATTTGGAACTTGGAGATTCCGACAGAGCTGTGGGCTCGATCCTTATGGTTAGATACTCCTATGGGATAATAATCGATTAACACGCACTGGTGTCGGCAGTGTGAACTTACTCTAGGAGGAGAGAGCTTCGGCTGGGATCTTCTTGTAGCGGCGTCAACGCCTTACGATGTCATCTTGGTCATGGATTGGTTATCTACAGTCCATGGTCAGATCGACTGTATTAGGCTCAAGGTGCGGTGTGTCCGCACCGATGGGAGCAGGTTCACCTTCACTGGTGAGAAGGGATCATTTGCAGCACAGGATGGACTAACGTAGAGGAGAGGACATCTGACCACTCATCAGTTGGATAGCCTCATCCTAGGAGTAGTTGACGTGCAAAGTCCGAGTTTTCTTGTTGGGGTGGATAAGTATGGGGACTTTATTCTTGAAAATGTTCCAGGACTACCTCCTCGCAGAGAGGTAGAAATCTATATTGACTTGTACATCGGGACAATACCGATATCCACTCCAGTATATCGGATGTCTCCCGCCAAGCTTCTAGATCTATGGATAATGCTGGAGGACTCATAGGGTAGGGGAATCATCTGACCTAGTGTTTCATCCTCGGCTTCCCCAATTTTGATAGCTAAGAAGACGAACTAGAGATTGCGACAATGTGTCGATTACTGTTGCCTGAACTAGGTGACCGTGAGAAACAAGTATTTTATATGGAGGATTGAATACCTCTTCGATCAGCTAAAGGGAGCACGGTGGTTGTCGAAGATAGACCTTCGGTGAAGCTATAATCATCTCAGAGTTCGAGATGAGGATGTGCAGATGACGGCCTTTAGATGTCAGTATAGCCACTACGAGTTCTTGGTTATGATATTAGGTGTAACCAATGATCCATAAGTGTTCATGAGTCTCATGAACTGGATCTTCCAGCCTTACCTCGATCGACTTGTAGTGGTATTCATCGATGACATATTGATATACTCGACTACTAAGGAGGAGCACGCCTACCACTTGCGGGATGTACCGGGCACACTCATAGGGAACCATCTTTATGGTAAGCTCTTGAAGTGTCATTTTAGGATACATGAGTTCGACTTCTTGGGGCACCTCATCTCTGAGGCGGGAGTTGCGGTGGACCCTGCAAGGATTGAGGCAGTGCTAGCTTGGGATCCACCTAGGAGCGTGACAGAAGTGCGAAGTTTCTTGGGTCTAGCTGGGTACTACCGGTGATTTGTGGCAGACTTCTCTAGAGTTGCGGCACCGCTTTCAGCTTTGACTATGAAGGCGAAACTCTTTGTCTGGTCAGATAGATGTCACCAGAGCTTCCAGAAGCTGATATATAGATTGACGAGCACATATTTCTTGAGGCTACCGGAGGACGGAGTAGGGCACATAGTCTATTGTGATGCATCTGGGACCAGAAATGGGTGTGTCGTGATGCATGAGCGTGAATTGATCACCTATGGATCACGACAGTTGAGGCATCATGAGAAGAACTATGATACCCATGACTCGGAGATACCAGTAGTGGTATTCGCTCTGAAGATGTGGTGGCACTATCTGATGGGTGAGCGCTTTACAGTCTATTCTGACTACCAAAGTCTCAGGTACATCTTCCCATAGAAGGACCTGTACCTGAGATAGTATCGATGGATCAAGTTCCTCCAGGACTATGACTTTGAGATAGTCTATACTCCTGCCAAGGGGAACATAGTAGCTGATGCTCTCATTAGGAGGACGTGCATTCAGATACATGGAGAGGCGGCAAAGTAGCTAGCCACTTTGGAGATATCCTTCGTGGATAGAGATGGGGCAGCCTTTCTTCAGTCACTCATAGTCACACCTCCACATCTTCAGCGGGTCATAGAGGCACAACGTGGGGACATTGACTGGGAGACGCGGCGTGCACAGATTTCCACTAGACATGCACCTGATAGTTTCTCTATAGGAGTAGAGAATGTCGTCCTTTTGAGAGGACGTACCATGGTACCAACTGCTTTACAGGAGGAGGTGATGAGAGAGTTTCACACTTCCCCTTTAGTGGTATATCCATGGGTAGTGAAGATGTACAAGGATCTCGGACAACAGCACTAGTGGCCGGGTATGACGAAGGCTATGACAGAGTTTGTTTCTCGATGTCTCACCTGCCAGCAAGTGAAGGCGGAGCACCAAGTACCCGCAGGCTTGGTAGAGCCCTTGGAGGTCCCGGAGTGGAAGTGGGATGATATATATGTAGATTTTGTGACTGGACTTCCACGTTATTCCAGAGGTCATGACTCCATTTGGGTGATTGTGGACCGACTCACCATGTCGGCCCACTTCTAACCCATCAGAGGGTAGGGCTCAATGGAGTGCTTGGGATGTCTCTACGTTCAGGAGATTGTATGACTTCATGGTGTGCCATCATCTATCGTCTCTGATCGAGATACTCACATTACTTCCCAGATTTGGAAGGAGTTGAAGGAGGCATTCGGGACGCAGCTACGTCTGAGCACCGCCTTTCACCCTCAGACCGATGGTCAGATAGAGAGAACCGTTCAGACCCTCGAGGACATGATCCGTGAATGTCTCCTCGACTTTGGTCATAGCTAGGAGGATCACCTAACATTGGTGGAGTTTGAGTACAACAACAGATACCACTCCACCATCGGGATGGCACCATACAGGGCATTATATGGCCGAACCTTCAAATCACCTCTGTGGTGGATAGACCCTGGGAAGTCAGCATTTGTGGGACTAGAGATGGTCCTCGCCATGACAGAAAAGGTCCAGGTCATCCAGGAGTGGATGAGGACAACTCAAATCCAATAGAATTCTTATGCTGACAAGAGCCAGACACCACTCGAGTTCGAGGATGGTGACCACTTTTTCTAACGGGTCTCACCTCGATGTGGATTACGGAGATTTGGCTGGGGTGGAATGTTATCTCCATGCTTCATCAGACTATTCCAGGTTCTCAGCAGGATAGGCGAGGGCTCTTATCACCTAGCTCTACCACCTCAGTTGCACCAGGTGCACGGCGTCTTCTATGTATCTCAGCTGAGGAGATACATGCACGATCCGACACATATCATCAACCATGGTTATCTAGACATTGATGATAGGTTGACTTTTGTGGATGTCCAAGTGGAGATCGAGGATCAATAGGAGTGGGTCCTACCTGGGTGGTTTATTCATCTAGTGTGCATCAGGTGGCAGCACGGGAACCTCCAGAAGAGCACTTGGGAGCGGGAGGCTCAGATGCATGCTCAGTACCCTCATTTGTTCCCTTAGTTTGTGATGTATCTTTATGGGGACGTAAATCCCTGAGGTGGGAGTAATGTAAAGACCTGTAAATTTCTAGGAAAATTTTTCTCTTATTTTCTTTGGGATTTTATGAGTACCCAGATTCTGACGGCACCTCATTCCGAGGCCCGATGTGCTCGAAATCCTTTTTCCGAAGATAGGCTCAGGTACGTTCAGTGAATGAATGAGCGGGTTTTCATAACTTTTGAACCGGTGCTCGGAATCAAAATCTGAGGGCACCGATGAAACCGCAGTGCTGGTAATTTCTTAAGAAACCATTTTCTGAAGGTGTGTTTTCTCTGGAGGAGTTGTCAAAAAATGTGAAGAATAAAAATATAGTTGTTTTACAATTATATTTTTATTACACCGCTGATGGTATAAGTGTTATGGGAAGGGATGTTGTGAGGAAGTTGGGGTGGGGCCCACACAAGCCCCCACCTCCTTAAATTTCCCCAAATCCCCTTTTAAACCCCCCTCTAGTATATATTATGTAACTCACCCACTTCCCCTCTTTAATGCATAAAAATTAAATACCCAATTAATTTGACAACGCATGTTAATTAATTTTGTGAATTTAATTTGAATTTTGAAAATTTTGGCATGAGTAATAAAATAAGGCAAAGCCTTATTTTATTATTTTCTTTTGTTTTATTGAGTATTTTGAGAGGGGGATCGTTCTTTTCTCAGAAGAAGATCATCATACTCCTTGAAGAACAAGAAGAACACTGACGCGCCTTCCCCCGTTCTTCATCCCGCGTCAAAGGAAGGGAGACGCCGCTCCTCCTCAGATGTTCTCCCGTCAAACAAATACAGAGCTTTATCTCGTGACGCCGTTTCCAGCGATGATCCTCATTCGACAACATCTTCGATGTAGGGGTTTGTATTTATGATTGTGACTTATTTTGGCATTCATTGTTAATTTTCCTAGTCGATTGTTATCGAATTAATGGGAGAAGGTTGTACCGCACAAACATGGCTCACCCTCATCCCTTGTTGTTATTGTGCTACGTTGTGGTTTGGAATGCGGCAGCGCGGTGCAACAGCACCGCGCAATAATGAGGAAAACTCGATGAAGGTGTGCAACACCATCGCGCTATGCCGACAAAGCCAAAGGAAGCCGCGGCCAAGGTTGGGCCGCAGCGGTATAGGGGAGGGTGGCCGGAATAGCCGGCCACCAGAGCTCGGGAGGCGGGACCAGCTGGTCCCTTATGGCACAACCTGCCGACCGTTACGGCTGGATGGATCTAGGAAAACCGAGGGTTTGAACTCCCGGCCAGCGAAGCAGGGCGGACCCCCACGCGGGTCCGCCGTTCGGTTCGAAGGGGGCGATGACTCCCCCCCCCTTCCACGTCTGCTCAGCACACAACCACCCAGACCGGGCCGGACCCTCACGCCAAGTCGGGCGACCCACGCTGGGAAGGACCCCCGCGCTGGGCCGGGCCGGGTCGTGCTAGCCGGGTCGGGCCGTGCTCAATCAGGCCGGGCCACACCCAACTGGGCCGGACCCAGACCCGGGTCGGGTCGACCTAGTTCGGGCCAACCTAGGGGAGTATTGGGCCGGGTCGGACAGGGCCCAAACCCCATGTTTTCAAACAGATCTATTCAAATGCCCATAACATGGGATACAGACCTCCAATCGACGCACCGTCAGTTGCGATGCGATCCTTGGATCGACACGGTCATTTCTTAATATTACACTCATGGTTTCATAGAACTTTGGGTACAACCGGGTTGGTCCAAACACAAAACCAACCGGGCCTTCGGAGCGGAAACGCTTATAACTTGATCTCCAAATGTCCGATTGACGTGTCGTTGACTTTGTTGGATTCCTCTTAGTGAGATGGTTTATTTGGCTTACACCTCTCATGGTTTGGATGCATTTGGAGTATGGTCGGGTTGGTTTTGACTTAAAAATCAACCATGCCCCTGGAATTAAAAGGCTAATAACTCTCAGACCAGGCATCCAATTGATGCATTTTCTATCACGATGAGTTCCTATTTTCGAGACGGAACATTGGGATACATCAACTCCAGTCTATGTGTCAGTTGATGTATCGACACCCTTGGCTCGTGGAATGGACCCTCCCAGAATCGAGCATGCTGTGTGCGGGAACACTAGAGATGGCTGTGACTGCAACGACGATAACGACTGTACTGGGATCCTCCATGGGTTCGGCAGTGACGACGACCATACTAAAATCCTTTGTGGGTTCGACGGTGATTACTACTATTCTTGTATCCTATGTGGGTCTGACAGTACTACTGTTATGGGGTCCTATGTGGGTCTGGCAGTATCTGACTCTGTACTTGTATCTGACGTCGGTCCGGTAGAGTAGCTGGTCTTGTATCCTTTGTGGGTCTGACAGCTTAGCTGGTCTTGTATCATGTGTGGTTCCGACAGATTAGTTGAATAAGTGGCTACATGTGATCATTTCTATCGTCATACGAAGAAGTATACATGTGTGAGCTGAGTCTTGACTTTTAGTTGTTATCTTCGATATGATTGTTTGCTATACTGTGTGGATTGGGTTGTATTATTCTGTGTGGCTTGGATTGTGCTATCCTGTGTGGACTAGATCAAACTTGGGCTCGGATGTTGGGGGTGAACTAGAAATGATGAATTTGGTATATGTATGGGTATATACTTAATTATAGTTGGTTGTTACTTCATGATTGTATCTTTCATTTGTGAATTATCCTTTGTGGATTCTGGGAGGCCTTCGGGGGTCTCGGGGTCCCTACTGAGTAGCGTATACTCACCCCTGCACGGGCTATGCCAGCACTACATTGTGTTGGATGTAGATAATGGACAATGTTGATTGAGTAGGAGCTCGTGGAGCTGGACAGTACCTGGAGGAGGATCACTGGATGAGAATAACATGGAGCGAACGACTGGAGATGAGGAGAAGATGAGACTATATGTACCCACCCTTCAGGTAGGATTTCCAGACGATGGCTCGGTGTTGTTGCTTTACTTTTCTGCTATTGTACTATCTTTTTAGTTGTACACTACTTTCAGTTGGGTTTTTATTCTGGCCCATTTACTTTCCAGCACTTACCTTTGTACTCAGTTTATACTTAGTGTTTACTTCTGCTTGCTTACTCTGAGGTGTTTTTTATCTTACATAAAGGAAATTCCTTCCCTTATATCAGGATTTACGCTTTTGGTGCTAGTATCCAACCCCTGGACTATGGGAGGTGGGCTTGGGGTAGTCATAGCATGGGTTCCGAGAACAGGTCAGGACATCAGTTCTTCCATAGTCGTGGAAGGAGGTGATGCTCCCTGGAAGGCCTGCATCATCCTCATGAAAGCTTACCTGAACTGTGCATCAGCACCTGCAACTGGTATAACAGCCAGTGCCAAGAGTAGCCCTACTGGAGGATCGGCAGGAAGTCCCTGATCAGCCCTATCAAGCCTCTGATCCCTGCCTAATGACAGACGTATGACCGAAGGATGTCTCAGAGGCATAGCTATGTAAGATCAAAAGTACACCTTAGATCAGGAAAACAAGGACATAGAACAGAAGAGTACAAAACGGAAACAGGGGACGGAAAACACACAAGTTTAAAAAACATGACTACATGGCATGTATAAAAACTAAATGGCGTGTTTTCTAAAACCACTGACATGGGTGTGTACTCCTACCCTACTAGTCATGTACACCTCAAACTACACGGCGTGTGGCAACCACATACGACGTGTACTTGGAAACGGTTCCCCTGCCTGAGTCACTTTACATGGCTGACCCACATGGTTTTCTTAAACAGATACTACACGGCGTGTTCCCTATGGACACAGTGTGTAGTGGAAAAGGCTTCGACGGCCCGTGTTGTTAAACACACGGCTGTCTACACGATTGAACCTTACACGGCGTGTTCCGAACTAACATGGCGTGTATAGGCAATGTGACATCGTCCCCTGTTATTCGTGACATGGTAGGGTACCTGACATGACTACACGGCGTGCCCCAAGAGCAACACGGCGTGTTTGAAAGAAGGTCATGCCGACCCGTGTTGTTCGTGACACGTTCAGGTACCAGGAAGGGACTACATGGCGTGTTCTGTACGGACACAGCGTGTACTACTCGAGCTTCCCTGACCTGTGTTGTTACTGATAAGACCTAGTACACGATTCATTACTACATGGAGTGTAACTTCCACACATGGCGTGTTCCTAATGTTATTTCATGACACCGTTTATGCTCATACGGTCAGTAACACAGCCTGAAAACTAAACAACGTGTATCCAAAAAGCACACACCGTGTATTCTGGGTTTTTCTGGGCAGTAGCTCAGAAACTGCATAGAACACCAGAAACACTAAATAGAAGGAAAATAGGTTCCAAATTCTGATTCATGAGGGCCTATACTCCCTTCGAATCAAAGATTAACATCTCTTATAGTCACATACAATGGAAAACAACAGCTCTCTAACATAACAACAGGGATTCTATCAAGTATCTATCACAACAGCATGCATAATCTATACAAATCCTATCGCAACAGCATCCAATCGCTAATGCACCCTAGATGGAATGGCAGAAATGCATGGCGTGTGATTTATAGAAGTGCCTATATGTTGTATGAGATGACATACCCTCATTTCATCAGGTTGCGACAGAAATAGAACCGAAATATCTAAACAATAACTGCACAAGTCATGCGAATCACCCTAGGTGAAAACATATCAACCACAAAAACTCAAAACCAACAAACTACAATTAACGAGGTAGTATGGATTTTCTCTATACATAGGTTAGTTACTCCCGATCATAGCTTAATACCAAGTATCGATTTCATCCTATTCTTGGATAATGTCTCCAAATAGTAAAGCAAAAGAAAAGAACTCCTCCGATACCACTTTGTAACAACCTACATTCAGAGCCCCTCCACTGGTGCCCCGTACCCGGTTTTCCTCATGACCTCAAGCATGTTTCCCCAAACGCCAGAGGCTGGTGACCAGCAGTGAGGGCCTTGGTGAGTCGGTGGTGAAACTATTCCCTCATTCGGTACGGTATACAATGGAAAAACAACTAGACACGATTGCAGAAACAATCAATAGCATACAACAATTGACATAAACAGTGGAAGCAATGAATACATAATAATAATGATACAACATGGTACATATGTCAATGTAATGAAGTAAACAACCCAATGTGCTGATGTACAACTGAAAACAAAGTGCAACGAAAACAAAGTAAACTCCTCAGCATCGCAAGCCTCGGCTCGGTCCCATGATCTCTAGCTCTAGTGAATCAAGAACCCCAAGTAGAAGGGTGCTTTCCCTTATCTATACCTTCAGTAACATAGTCTTCTTGGGCCCAAAAGCATGGCCCAAATAGGCTGTGATATAAAATCCTAGTAGGCAATCGCCGAAAGATCTATGCTTAACATTCAATGAATACATAGAAGTAATAAAACAAGAAGTAGTAAATGGAAACACAAGTAGCTAAAATCTATAGTTCTAACAAAAGAGTGCACACATAAACAACCAGAAACAAAGGAAAAAGGAAACCCCCTAGGTAGCTCTCACAGCCTAACCCCTATGGTTCAACCTATAAGTACTAGCAACCCTGTATGTGGCACACACAGTCTCACCCCTCTAATTCAGTTATGATACTTAATAGACTATCTGGAAAGAAATCACTATCAATTCCCCCTATAGTCTCGTATCGTACTAAAGGATCTCTGGGGAAGTACTCAACGTGAATTCCCTATATGGCCCGTGTCGAGGAACTACAGACTCTCTGAGTAAGCACTTATCGTCAATTCCTCTTGTGCCCTATCATCGTATTTAAGGACACTATGGAGAATCCCTTACCTGAATTATCTCTTTGGTCTACTACTCTAGGTTCTCACAGTCCTGAGTGAAAATAAACATGCTCAGTGTGCATGTATCGTCCAAGTAAACCTCAATAACTACTTGGCTATCATTCTAAGGCTCAACAGTAATAAAGTAGCAGTCCCACTATCCTACGACAAGGCATGGCAACTGGAAAAACACCAAACAGGCAGAACAAACATGTAAAAGCATCCTGAGAAAAAAATAAATTACTCTACATACAAGAATAAACCTCTACTACATCAATCAAGAAAAACAGTCAAACGATAGGGGAAAAACAGGAAACCCACAATTCCCCATCCAATGGAATTTTGGGAATTTGCACAAAATACTCCTTGACATTCAACAGAAAGGCACAAACTGCCTACCTCAATCCTAGGGGATCGATATATGTGACTCACGATGGTTGATTCTCCTTAGAAAATTATATATATGAGAAAACACACAAAACACTCAACCCAAGATAACTTGGAAACGAAGAGGAATTAGAAAACGAAGTTCAAGCAGAAGGAATATCTTACCGCTACGATTCCAACGCAATCGACCATGCTCTAATCAGATAATGGATGAAGGTGAGGGAGCTCATCAAATATTCAACAATACGGGTAGCTCTCGGATGAAAAACCTAGAGAAAAGGTCTTTCTGTGCATTAGGCATGACCCCGGTCCATTTAGTGAAAAAATAAAAGTACACAATGTGTACTTCTAAAGTACATGGAATGTACTAGGTTTTTCTTTACTCTTCCATAATTAGACTCCACATCACCCCTACACACCGTGTGTGTGGCCCAGACATGTCCAATACATGGCTTCGAGCTGTAAAAGAGTATACGGAGTGTACTCAGAAAGTACACAGTGTGTACTATGAAAATTTCCAGAATGTTCATTTTTCATAATAACTACAGAAAAATGAAAACATACCTGAAAAGAAGATCCAGGTTCTTACAATTCAGGTCCTTATAAATAAATTCATTTTTTAAAACATGGACATGAAATACATGGTTTTAGAAGAATAAATCTATAAAATATTTAAAATGATGTTTTCGTTGAAGAGTATATTACCACTAGAGAAACACTTGAATAAAAATAATTAAGGAATAACATTAAATAAAATATGAAATATCATGATAATATATTAATTCATTATATAACATTGAAAAAAGGTTTTCATATACAACATATAGGATAATAAAGTTATAAAACATCAAGATATGCCACATTGAAAGGAGATTGAGATGACGTCTCTTACAAAGATTATATCATTAGATCAGGGATAAATAATTGACATAATTATGTGTGAGAAATATAATTAAAATTAATATATGTGGATATTCAGTGTAAAACAATAATAGGAAAATCACTTATATTCTTGAAAAAAACCCAATGACATGGATATTAAACTCAATGAATGGAAATTGAGATAAGATTTTCCTTCCCGCGAATCTAACTAGTCTCGCACGTTATTTATTTCCCCAAAAAATAAAATTAGGTTAATTTATAATTTCATGGGAATATTTTTGAAGTTTATTATTCCTCTTACATCCTTTATTACCATGTTATAAAAATTACATAACTATTTATGTTCATCTCAGATATTTTGTCGATATTCGGCAACATCAGTCAAAAATGAAGTTGTTTTGAAGTAAATTTTCCATGTGGTAAAAATTATATCACCTCTAGAATATTTTTCATGATTTAAAAATTATATATATCCAGTAAATATTTATTTAGAAAAATCAATAATATTTGGAGATAATAAATGGAATGCACCATTCATGGAGACAATAGGTCAGACATGCACATGAATGCTACTTTCATTTCATTGTTATATTAAAAGAATAATAATAATTAAAATATATAAATTAATATTATTTAAAATATTATATTAATGTGATATATCTATCATATTTTTAATAAAACCATCATTTATATGTTTCATGTATAGCGGGAATGAGTCATATGGATTTGAGGGGGTAGTAGTCCACACTTCCCCAAAAAAATATTATTGTATTTATACATCATGGAAAGAAAAAAGGATTGTTAAAAATAAAAATTACAGAAGAATAGAGGAAATATAAATATAATATATATCATATTTAAAAATAGTTTCCATTATAATGGTTAATATGAGAGGTGGTATGGGAAAATTGAACAATCAATGTTTTGTGAGGGAGTAGTTCTCCATACACTGAAATAGTATGTTTGTTACCCATTAAATGGAGGTGTCTGTAACTGTAGATAGAAACCTTATCATAAAAACATCTTATTACTTTTATAAAACAGGTTTTATGATGTAACAATATAATAATGAATGTTTAGGAAGTGGATAAAGGAAATGATATTAAAAAATCATGAGAGAAGGTGTTACCTCTTAATTGGGTAAATTCATTTGGTTTATACCAAAATGATTCCTTGGGAGGATTTATTTCCTAATAGTGGATTACAGAATGATTTTATGGATTATATTATAATTTTTTGGTAGCTATTCATTATAAAAAATGTTTCTTGGAGTGTGAGTAGTAGAGAAGAGATGATACCTTTTTATAGAAGAGGAAAGCGACACCCTTGGAAACTCTTAAATTAATAAATTAATATAAATTAAATTTTTAAATAAAAAGAGTTTAAATTGAGACATGTCAAAGATATGATGAGGATAGTTCTAAATACTCTCATAAAATAATTATTATACATGTATTGATTTATTTTTAATCCTTATCATTTTAGTTTACACTTAATTATCTTCTTTTAATTTTAATTTTAGTGACACCATTTTACTTATTAAGAGGTTATTAATATAACATAAATGGAGTAAATATCACATAAATGGACAATTAATTAAATTTTAGACATTATAATAGTCACTTATTTTATTTTATAATATTTTTAGTATTTAGAAATAATTTAATAAATTACTATTTTTATAAAACCGCAATTATGTCTATTTTTACAATATTCATTTTATTATATTTAAATAAAATATAAAAATAGAGATAATTTCCTGCCAAAACATTTAATAGTTTTATAAAATGTCATATTAAGTTATAAAAATATTTTATAACTTAATTATTTCTAATAATATTTAATTTAATATTCATGATATTATTTATTTGATTTATTCATTAATAATGCAATCAATGTATCATCATTGTGGCAAAATTAAATTAAATTTTTTAATGTATAAAATTTATAAATAGAATACAATGTTTTATGAAATATTTTATTTTATTTATAATAAAAATTTATAGTCAATGATATCACTTATATAAACCCATATTAATATTTTTAGTAAGACGATATATTTTTATAAAATATTTTCCTTTATTTTAAATTAATAGTTATAAGATTCATAAACACAAAAATGATGCTTCCTTAGGAAAACATTTAGTCCCAAGGGATTTATTGGTCAGCCATATCTCATAAAATATTATGAAGAAAAAACTGTTACGGCTGTTTCAAATTATTATAATATTATTTTCACCCTTATTTACTTGATTTACACTTTTACCCTGATAAATAAACATAATTACTACAGTTACTATTCTTAATGTCCAAAAAAAAGAAGATTATTTATATAATTTAGACCATAAAATTTAAAATATAGAATTTATTTTTATAAATACAAAACAAATAAGTTACATAAATTAATTTAAATGTAATCCCCACCGTCAAAACGAGAAAAAAAGTTTTTAAGAAGTAAAATCTACAATAAAATCGTTGTGGGTTTATATATAATTTTAATGTAAATTTACTTCCAATGAAAAAAATATGATTAAATGATAAAAAATTAATCTAACAATAATTTTAAACCAATTAAATAAGAAATCTAACAATAAAAATAAATTAGATGAAAAACAATTTTGAATTAAAATTTAGTGTTTTTCACCATTCATTAAAATCTAAATTTAATCGAAAAAATACCAAAATTTATACCAAAGTAAATTTTTATGTCCTAAGTCTAAAGAGAAAGTTTATTATGTAAAATAAAACTTTTAAAAGTGTCAAAAACTAGATTAAATATTAGTTCTTCCTTAAAAAGTGAAAAAATTTGGTTTTTTTGAAAAAATTATAATTTTATATTTAAAATTGATTATATTCTTATATATTTTCTAGAAAATGTATAATATAAATTTTAAACATCTCATTTATATTTAATTAATATAACACAACAATAGTTTTATTATTTTTTAAACACAATTATTCTCATTTAAATAGGTTTTTATAGAAACACATCCTTTATATTCAATTGTTTTTTTCTCATTTCTAATAAATTTGGTAACTAATGAATCATTATATAAACATGTGTAAACCATATTTTCATAATTATATTAATTATATTGAATACTTTTATTCCAATTTCTATATTATAATGGTAACATTTAAATAATAATATTTAGTTTTTCATTTATGCTCGATGTTGTGTATCATGAACACTATTGAAGATAATATTTCTTTCTCAAAACATGGGATGTTACACATATACATATAGGCCCTTGCACAAAATACATAGAGAAAAAATCACTGCTAAAAATTAATAATCCATAGATCTATTTACATTTTGTAAAAAAGATATATATTAATAAGGAAATATAATGACGATATAAGAGGATTTGAAAATGATGCATATAGATTTAAAGGCACACCATTGGATGATCTATTCCCATTAATAGAAGTGAAATTCTCTAGGAAATTAGGATAACTAAAAATTTTGAATAGGTGGATATGTATTTATTAGATGATCAAATTATTATTTCTTTATATTTCCCCACTTTTATAATCTATTTTTATATTAACATTACTAATACCCACATAAATATATTATTTATTCATTAATGGAGGGGATAAAACATGTAGTGTTTGGGGAAGGAGAGGAGACCCATTTTTTATGATGGAGTCTAGAGACTGAGTTTTAAAATATTTTTATAATTTATTTATTTATGGTTTTTTATTTTTAATTTCTAAATTCAATTACATTTGGATTGTTTTTTATTATAGATAGTAATTTTTTATCACCTTGATTAAGGAATGTTTCACCCCAAATAATTGGTTTTAAGCTATATCAATTGATATAAATAGTGTCATGTTGAGAGTCTTCGTTGATTTATAAACACATTAGGATGAGTCAATGATCAAACATTGTATCTTGATAAAAATAATACATGATTGGGTATTTTAAAAATATACCAAGGGATAATAAATATAGATTACACATATAGAAAAGACTATAGTGAAATGTTGAGAAATTATTTGGAATATTATCATCATTATCAAACATTATAAAGGGTGAAAAAGGAATGTGATTGTGAAACCAATAATCAAATCAATTGATAAAGAAATGATATTTATTTTTGAATAGACTATGATACCATTATAAATGGGATTCCAAACCTGGACCTGATTACACATCTATCATCTTAAATTTAAATTCAAATTTTATTTACATGAAATTGTTATAAATAAAAATATTTTCACTATTCATTTATACCAAAAACAACTAAATTAAAGAAATAAACCATTGAGATGACTTAGTTCAATCCAACAATTACATCCCTTATATAAATTATTTAGTCTTTTCCACTAACTAAAAAAACGTTTATATTAAAAATATATCACCTAAGATCGAGTGAGTTCCAATGTTCCTTAGATTTTTCATAACAAAAACCTCTAACATGAATTCTTTCCCTTTTGATATTGGAATACATATCACTTATCGAACTATAGGTTAGTAATTTAAATTATTTAATAACATTGAATAAATTAGCCTTGAGGACTTCAGTGATATATCTAGTATTAACAACAGAAGTAAAAAATATGGAAATAAACTCAAACTAGACATTAAGGGAACATTTTTCCCCTGATTCAGTAGTCAAAAATATCTGTTAGCTATTTCTTCATTGGAAAAAGAATTTGAAATACTTCTTACTACTATTCCTATTATACCTAAATTACATGGTCTTATATGAGATGATCCAAATAGGACTATTCAAGAATTCATATTTGTATTTCCAAGAATCAAATGAGGGGATGTTATAAATTACTAATTAAAGTTGATGGAATTCCATTTTTCACATGATAGAGATTCTAAGGAGTGGTTGTATATTAAAAAACCTAGATAGATCAATGATTGATTCTACCTCATAATGAAATTAATAAAAATATTAATTCGAACCTCTATAGGAACAATGATAATTAATGGGATCCACTATATATGATAAGTTATTATTCTATATCTCTATTAGTATTAGGAAAGATTAAAGAGGCCTTGTGCTACTTTATACCATCCATCTCTAAAAGAACATCACTTCCTACTTTTCATCTATCATGGCCTATTGAAAAATGAAATAAACATCTTAGATGGACCATATACAGGTTTCTTATTGATATATCAAAAAAAATATAGGAAATAATTAATATGATAGCATAAAATTCCATGTAACTAAAAATAAGATTTATATGTACGAGATAGATAAATGAGGTAAGAACTTTTAAGTCATAACCATTATTTGAATCCTAATATAAATAAATAACATGTTTATCAAGAAATATAGAATCAAATAAAATGATTAAATAGTAGGTCCCACCTCAGGTATATATTTTTTGTTCTTCAACGAATATCTTTTCTGATAAATGTGTTAATTAAAAGTGTTTAATATTTTCGTTCTAACATTCCAATTGTTTAATGTATATGAAAATATAAAATTGAATAATAATTCAAAAGATTAACCTAGATTTGGTGAAAAAGATTATATTGTACCTTTATATCTAAACCAATACCCAAATCATCCCTCATTTTAATACTAATACTAGAACCCACCAATATTCCATCAACCTTACATACATCCATATAATTAGTATACTTATCGACCAACCAATTTTCAATAAAATCATTTTCATTATCCCTCAAATGGTTAACCACTATTAGAGAATTATTAATTATGTTCCAAGGATTATGGGATAGAATATAGGATGGATAAGATAAAAAATAGTTCAAAAATTTTATGTAAATTATAAAAAAAACCGCTGTGAATTTTCATTTTAAATATTCATTATTAGAAAGGATAGTGTAAGAATTATTAAAAAAAATGATCGATAGAGATTTAACCATGTGAAACCAAGGATGTTCAAGACAAACCTTGATATAAAAATGATGGGAATCCAAAATAGATTTTTGATGATCAAACCAAACAACAAAGGGAATATGAATTTAATAAATATATGTAAGGACATATTTTAGGTTGGAATGATCTAAAACACCCATAAAACAGAAACATACAAAAAAAAGGAAATACCCCCAAATTAACATCTTGAATTACTTAGTTAATTAATATAGATGAAGAGAAATGATTATTATAGATTAAAAAACAATTCAAAAGGTTTAAATCTATGTCCCACATTTGGAAGGAATGCAAAAAATTCCGAAATATGCATAATTTATCAAGGATATTTTTAATAAAAGGATAAGACATGATAGGATTGAGAGAATACGATTTAGTGGAAGTGTATTAGCTATTATCAAAACACTATGAAAAAAATATCAAGATCTAATGTCATTATCTATTCCTCATACTATCAATTATTTAAATTTATTTTATTATTTATGTAATCTTGGTGATTATATAAATTTCATGACTGACTATGTGATTTCATTTTAACAAATAAGAGAATTTTAATCCCTTAATATTTTTTGTTATACTAGAAAATGAAACTTCTTTTTTCCAATTGATGTATTTAATGAACATATAGATAGAGTGAGAGGGATGTGTTTTACATACAACATTTTTTATAACTATAGAGGAAGAAAAATCACCATTATATTCATCAGTCATTTAGTGAAGGTAGTTTCTAAAGATATTTAAGATAATTGTAAATTTACATTAAGGATGCATTACAATGGATCGTGGAGATTTCTCTATGAACTTTAACATTTTGGACTCCATAATGAAAACTTCAAGAAACATTCTTTTAATGAACATTCCAATGAAAAAGATTAGGAATATATTGAATATCCATGTATTATCTTTGAATTATAATACTTCTAAGATCACATTCTCATTGAAAATACCATGAAATGTTTGGGTTCCCTAAATTTATGAAATTTATATTTCATTTAATAATATTAGAAAACAATTTATTTTTTTGATAAATTATTAGATGATAATGAAAATATTTTGACTTCTTCTACATATGAGATTCATTATATGGAAGGGTTAACTTAAATTCCATCTCATATCTTTAAAAACACCAATATCTTGAATTAAATCATCTCTTATGTTGATTAATGTTGGTATACCTCATTCAAGGAGATATATTTCATGTAATAAATATATAAAACACATCCAAAACCTTTGAAAATACATTGATTGATCTCCTAAAAAAACATATGACCCATAGGGTGGAAATTATGATATATCCCTTGAATTGACCCAAAAACATACTCATATAGAATATTTATAATGGTGGGTTATAGATCTATTTGGTTGAAAAAAGATATTATAAAATTCATATTCATATAGATAATAAATAAAGGGATATAGAATTTTTTTAGGTAATATCATATACTAAATTTTTTTAATCATTATGGGTCATCCATATACATTTTGATTTGATGAAAACTAGTTTATCAATTTTTTAAAATTATCATTATTAATTGATTCCTATGATAGTTTAGAATAGTTTTATAGTGACAATTTATTATAGGAAGGAAAAATAAGTCAGTAGAAAAGAAAATTTCCCAATCTACTCATCGACCAAATGGCATATAGGTTATTCGGAAGAGCACATTATTATTTTGTAGTATATTTTTTAGGATATTATCATGTATTTATTACTCAGATGATAAAGACAAGACAACCTTTATATGAAATTTTGGTACACTTTCCTAATAGATGATTCCTTTTATTTTATTTATTTCCTAATGATAATTTTAATTGTTCTTGGTAAGTATTTTTTAGATCATATTGCGGATTTATTAAAGGTATTTCTCGATGAATTTTCTATTTTTGGTTATTCATATAATCATTGAATGGAAAATATCGAAAATTTTATAAAAACATGAATTATAAATAATATTGATTTGAATTTTAAAAAGTTCCACTAAATTGAAAAGGTTTAGAACACATCATTTAACAAGAACACATCTAGGATGATAAATCTAATGTTAGTGTGATAAAAAATTTTCTAACCACCACTTTTGTGAATAATCATAGATTTCTAAGCCCTGTGCGGTTCTATAGAATATTCATCAATTATTTTAGTGATATTTATCTTACGTTTTTCAAGAATAATTATAAAATAACATAAATTTTAATTTAATGATGATTTCAGTGTTTCATTTAATGAGATAATTAAAAGGAATATTACTAAACAAATAATGAAACCCCAATATTGGGAAAATTATTTGAGCAACATTACAATACATAATACTTTTCTTTGGGAGAATATCCCTCTTAGAGTTTAAAGGAAAAACACATTCCATAGATTATACCTCAAAGAGGTTAGATTCTATTAAATTCAACTAAAAAAATCCTTAAAATAAGTTCCCTAGAGTTATTTATCTCATTAGAAAAATTCAAATATTACCTTTTGGAACTAATGTAGTTGTTATTTCTAAAAATTCTTCCCTTAGGTACTTAATGAATAATAGAGATTCCAAGAAACGTCTTGTAGTGGGGAAGATACACTTTTAATTGATAAACTTGGAAATCGTGGAAAAATAAGGGAACTAAAAATCATGTGGTAGTTCAGCTTCATATACTTACCAATACTACATAAGTGAAGTTTCCAAATCAGAACACACTAAATGATCATCTATTCAGATAATCACTCTAAATTATAGAAGGAAAAGTACCACTATTTTCTGAGATAATGAATTATTTTCTCACATTTGAAGTATCTTTATATTGACCCATACATTTCTTACATAAATTTTACAAATGTTTAGATAAATATTGGATATATAACATTACGATCTACTCCCAAAACCTAATGGATTTATGTATTTGGATACTAGATGCATAAGTAACAAATTTCTGTATAGTATTTTTTATTTCCCATATTTTAATTTCCACATTTCAATCTCTTTGAAATAACCAAAAAATAGTCTTGATATCCTTGGGAAATAGAAAACAAGAAAGGGTGTTCCTAGATAATCAATAAGGGTAAAAATGAGAGATATTAATAAATTAACATAAGAAATAATAACATAAGAATTATAGTATGTGTTAATTATCATAATTAAGAAATTTCATTCCACATATTTCATAGATCATAGTCATGCGTTATGTTATAAAACATTATCATTTAAAAATTCATGCATTATAAGAGTGACGAGTCATAAAAAATCAATCATGAACCATAGGTTCATGTAACAAATGTGTGACACCTTCATAAGTATAAAAACAATTTCATATATAGTAGTTATGTACTGACACCATCCAATAATAGTGTATTGGTAATAAAAACCTTTTTTTTCTTATCATAATGGATGAGAAATCATCACTTGTTTCCTAGAGTGGATCAATAATATCAACTTGGTTCCCATAATATATCAATCACATTTACATTTTCCTTTACTGCATCAATCACATCAACTCATTTCCCATTATTTTATCATGTTATATAGAACAGTACCTAAGGAATTCAATGTATATATAATTCCAACCCTACATATCACATAATTATCATGATACATATATGTTCCACTTGATCAAAAGATACAAATCATATCATCAAATACTAACACATAAAAAATAAATATGATTTATAAACATTTAATAAATTTATCATAGCATAACCCATCGAAAATAAATCGGTTTCATAAAAATATAATTATCATAATAATTAGGCAAATCGAGAAATAATAATGATGGTAAAACTGGATCACATACCATTTAAAACATAGTTAGAATCCAATAATCTTATCAAAGATGAAAATTAATTTTAAAGAATCATTGGAATATTTCATGAGGAATATACCCTTTAAATTTTGAAATCAATTATTTAAAATATAGAAAATTTTAAAATCTTATGAAAATATTGCTTTTAAAGGAGCCTTGAAAAAATGTAAATTAATTTTATTTTCATTGATATATTATGAAATTGTGAAACGTTATTTGTGTCATATGATTTAATAGACAATATTTCACTCATAATTTTGTATAAATTCAAAAAGAACTTTGTTTGGAAAAAGATTAAGTGAATAATTTTATATATTTTTATATAAAATAGAATATTGTTAAAAATAAATTTAAATAAGAAACTATTGAATAATGAAACATGTTTTTAATCATTTTAGAGAAATCATTGACATGGATAAATTTGTTTTTACCAAATAGTAAAACACATATTTTTTCCCTTACAAAAATTCTTTAAATATTTTGATCACATAAATTAAGGAAAATTAAAGGAAAGAATTTATTCTCATGAAATATTTAGAGGTTAATAATAAGAAATTTATTTATCTGATAATAATTATAAATTCTCTTCAATTAAGATTCTTGCATAAACAATCCTGATTAAAATATAAATCAAACAAAAATCCCTCACAATTTTGGTAACTTTTGAATTGCATGAAACATGAATGAATAAAATGAAATGAAACATTAAATAAAATTAAAATGAATATATTCGTGATATAATTTGTCAATGTGGATAAATATATACATCGTAAAATAAGATTGATGAATAACATAAAAAATATCCAAAAGAAGACGATTTGAGACAATACACCCTTAACTCCCGTTCGAATTGATTTTAATGTTCCTTAAAATCATATATAATAAATTTAAATTTGATAATATTATATTAAATTATCATATATATACTTATAATATCATATAAGACCCACTTATAACATTTATACAAACATTTATTTATTTTTACTTACTAAAAAAATCTTTTTTGGGTGTTAATTATTTTATTTTTCATGAGAATTTAAGTTTCGTAGTAAAAATCCATGACGTTTGATCATTATTCCAGAGTATATATTATTTAGGTCCCAATATAAATATAATATATATTCATTATATATAACTTATGAGTAATCAATAAAATATATTTATAGGAATATTAATTTCACCATTCAGGGAGACATTTTTTCATAGATACGCATGAACACTTTTTTCATTTATTGATTTATGGAACAAAATAAAATTCAATAATAATTCACCTTTATAGGATAATTTATATTCCACACACACACAAAGAGATATATATATTATATTCATTAAATCTATCATTATTACAATCTTGTGAAATCATAAATGAAACATGAATCATAATCCATCATGGAGGAAGTCGTCCACACTTATGCACGTGTGATGTTATAATTTCACAATTGGTTGGTAGGTAAAAATGTAGATATGATATTATTTTCAAATAATAATAGTAAATATTTTAAAAATAATATATATATATATATATATATTAAAACCATCATAATGACCATCCATGAAATATGGAGTTGGAAAAATAATTGTATCTCCATTAGTAGACGGATTTCCATTCAAATGCACGAGAAATAATTTCACTTCACATTTGATAGAAATGTGGTTGAATAAATTTTGTTTTATTGTCATAATAAAATTTTATGACATTTAGTATACTTAACATATTAATTAATTCATTAAGTCGTTGATTTATAAGAAGTAGAATTATAAACAAATTGAAAGAGGTCAACTAAGATGATTACCTCTTCTTTGGTAGGCCTCCTTTAAATCATTCTTTATAGACCCTTATAGTAGTATTATAAATAGGTAAAAACAATTAATTCATGTATAAGTACATTTATAATATAGTTTGTTACATATTGGTTGAGATATAATAAAAAATATTGTGTAAAGATTAGAAACAATGGGTTCCCTTATATTAGTGATTGTAGGAGTACTCTTCGAATTTCATAAATGATTAAAATATAATAAATTAATTATCTAGAATAATTATTCCATTTTTTAAGATAATATAATTTAATGATATAAAACTTATTAATATCCTATAATAAAATAATTTTTTTATAGGCTTATGTGTGGTTTTAAACCCTATCATTTGGTTTAACCCCTTTGTTAATCAAAATTATCCTTAATAGTGGTAACAACTTTTTCACTCTTAACGAGTTATAATTTTAGATATTAGGTATAAATATGATCATAAATGGAAAAGGGTTAATTTCAAGACCATATAATATACCGTTTTTCTATTCTAAAATTTTTTTGACTATAAAATAATTTTATAAAATTTTATTTTTATATATTTTA
Source organism: Viscum album (assembly GCA_963277665.1). Classification (NCBI taxonomy): domain Eukaryota; kingdom Viridiplantae; phylum Streptophyta; class Magnoliopsida; order Santalales; family Viscaceae; genus Viscum; species Viscum album. The sequence goes on along the minus strand of OY728141.1, from coordinate 43,639,621 downwards.
ATTACTTCCATTTTTTTAGACATTTAATTTAATTTGACATTAAATAAATAAATGAAAATATTGAATTAAAATATAATTTATTAACACATCACTAATACATTATATTGATCTATAAAATTCATTTAACACTATAAATCACTCAAATTATGAAAATTTTAATATTTTTAAAATCATTTATTTTATTTTCCTTATAATTAATGAAATATTTTTTTGATGTTGCATAAGAATTTAAGGTAATTATATGGTCCCTAAAAATTAAAAATAAACTAAAAGCCTTAAAATTTATTCATTTATATAAAAAAAATTAATATTCTTTTATATCATTCATTTATTCTTATATGAACATGTAAGAGATATTTAAAAGAAATAGTGACATTTTTTAATTTTTCTTTACTTTAAATATTTTATAAATCATTTAAAAGGTCATTTTTCACATAAATGATTAAATTTAGTGTCTTAGGTTATAAGGATAAAATTACAATAATCAAATTAATATTAAGTTTAAACATTTTGTCCTTAACACTTAGTTTTGTCCCTAATTATCTAATTCCACATTTATTGTGGTAATAATAAGTTACTTATGGTTACTATTCATATTTAACAAAAATAAAAGGAACCTATTTTAAAAAATTGGGACATGATATTTAAAAATATATATATTTTTCTATATTTTATATTTTTATAAGTTACAAAAATAAATATTACACTGAAATAAAAAACACAAAGAAAAAAAATTCAGATAAATGAATTTTTATGTTAAAAAATATTATTATTCCAAATTCAACAATAAATTTTATGAAAATGAAAATAATTAGATAAATAATAATATAATATAAATAATTTTACATTCAGATAACTATAAATCAAAACTATACATTTTATATTCTTGAGAAAAGTATAGTTATCAATTAAAATCATTATTTTTCCATATTAATAAAAAATTACCATTTCATAAAAATTTAAAAAATACATCTTATGATAATTTTGATTTGATGTATTTAAAAAAAGTAAGTTTATTTCTTAAAATATATATTTTATAAGTAGAAAAAATTAAATATAATTTTTTCAGAAAAAATATAATAAATCCTATTTTTGAAAGAAATGTATTACTGAAGAATAATTTATCTTTACTAAAAATATGATTTTTATTTCATAATAATTAATCAATACATTGGTATTGAGTAATACCTTTATATATATTCCATAATTATTCAATTCCAATTCAAAACTTCTAATTATATGAATTGGTTTAATAATTTATAAATAAATTATTATATTTCATGGTTGTCTAAGCTTAGTGTTGATTGCCTTATACAATATCGAACATTATGTTATTCATTAAAGTCTCATGGTTTTAGATTCTCCAACAATTTAATAATTTTTTTCATCCTAATTTTATATTATTATTCATAATAAATGGTTTAAAATTTTAGGATTCTTTTTTTTATAAAACGATATCAGTAAAAGTCTTAATAAAACGTCATCTTAAAAAGAGGGAAAAGAAAATACACAAGTTAATATGGAATAAAACATAGTTGGGATTGAAAAATGAAGAATGTTAGTGGTATGTAAAAATATTGATAGGTATTGAATGTAATTTCAAAATTATTTTTCTGAGAACAATGATCATTGATCATAAAAATTGAATGAACATAAGAATTTCAATGAGGACAAATTATAAAACCAAAATAGTGTTAAAAGACCATGAATTTATCATAAATGAATATAATAGGATAATATATTTATCTAAATATCCTTTTCTAGATGTTATTAATTCCATTAAAATCAAAAATATGAACATATTTATATATACTTACTAGAAAAGAATAATTTGAGACAATAAACAATTTACACTATAATTTCATCTAGTTATCCATATAATGAGTATTCAAGATTAATTAATGATGAACAAACCACTAAAATAAATTTATAACATATCCCATGAATCTATGAAAATGATATCAATATATTCCTCTTATATTTAATCATTAACCAAAAAAATTCTTAGCACAAGTTATGATAATTAGAAAATAAATAAACCATGAAATTATACATTTAAATCCAAAATATTTATACAAACAACAAATGTTCCACTTAGAACATTTTAAATATAACCCTTCATACTCAATAAAATCTATATTATAGTTTTTTTACCTCAATGGTGATATCATAAATTTTATCAAACATCACCTAAAACGTACCCTCTTTCATCCTAATTAATCATTCATGTGAAATCACATGTTAAACCTATAGGTTAAAAATAACTCAACCCAATGAAGACTTTGAAAATATTTTTAATCATCTAGATGAGTATTATAATGTAGATAATTTCACCCAAAAATAATCAATCAAAATTTGAAAAAAAATGAATGGAATGTTAAAAATTGACCATAAATATATCCTGTAATATTATATTATTTATTAATCACTTTTAATCTACCAAGATTATCCATATCCCACAACCCAATATAACATAATTAACTTAACATAAAATTGTATACTAACCCTTTGTGTTTTTAAAAACTAAATAGAGGATTTATCCTAAAATTCTGAAATATTTTAAAATCACATCACATAAAGCATCTAAAGGGTTTTCTATTATTTGGAACATATAATCATCCTTCAAAATATGGACCCATAATGGTATTCATAAATCCTAAGAGTCCCTCACATAAAAACATTGATTCTTCCAAAAAAGTAACACAACCCTTATTCCTAATCAAAAATCATATATTATCGAATATATAACATAAATCCAAAAATAATATAAACTCTATAAAATATAACATAAAACCACTTCTTACCAAATTACTAATTATTTTCAAGGTCACCAATACTATCCCATTTTCTTCATCAATTTCAATCATTTCTGATGCTAACTATAAATTATAACATTACCACTAAATCACTTTTCTTGATTTTTTGTATTATTAATAATATTTTTCCAAATCCTAAAATACACTATACTATGTATAAATACATATATATATCATGATTATTATATCCTGAATATCATTTATATAACACATCTACAAAAAAAAACTTCAAACCCTGATATACAATAATTTCAACACTTTCACATAATTGAATATAATAAAAATCCTCATCATTGGTCTAGGAGTTAACCATTAGATTTGGGCATTGGCTTGGATAATTACCATATTAACCCCATATAAGACATCAAAATTAAAATGGAACTGTATGACAAAATTAATTTCCCACAATTGAATTCTAAAATTTTCCTTATAAATTACATAATCTATGAGCTTTATTTCCTCATTGAAAAAATATTCTCATTCATTTGAGACATTACTATGGAGGATTTTTTTTTATATTTTGTACATGTAGGAAAATTAATCATTTCTCTTCCACATTCATAATGAAACTCCATTTTTCTCTTATTAAGTGTTTCAAGAAACTCAACCATGTTGAGATTGTTATCTATAAAATATGATAGATAATTAGGTAGAGTCATATGATTTTTATTTCAAGTTTTTATTTCATTTCTTTTCTCATTAGGAAAATAATATCATTTATCATTACATTCTAAAATAGCATGAATCATCCAAGATCCAACCACTGAATAAAATTATAACCTCATTCCTTGACTCACTAAAATACCAGTATCCATAATTGTTCTCAATAAAACCTTAAACATGGATCCCTATATGGTTGATACTTCCCAATAAAAACAAATATTTGATTTGTATTAGGGTGAAACTATAACACCTATATCATAGTTATTAATAGAAAATAAATAACTAAATTTTAACCACAAAATCATGTAATCAGAGTACCCAGAAATAAATAAAAATGAAAAAATAATACAAGAAATATGTAAAAGGCCTGAAAAACCATGTTATATGTATAAATACCTCCCACTAGTCTAGTTACACATATAAAAAATTCATGAAAATAAAAAAAAGGATCAATTTCATGTCTAATCCAAACCTCATTAAATATAATAATAAAAAATTATCTATTATACTCAACCATTCTATCATGAGATTCATCCTATCATGTTCCATCAACCAAAATAAATTCTTCTTTGGTACCCATGTGTTGTGGAAATTTGAGTATGGAATTTGAATATAACTCAGTGGGTAATCACCAAAATGATCCAATAATAAAAATTATATATAGTGATATGTGCATGTGGCATTCCAATATGAGAAATAAAGGTTAAATCCAAATAAAAAATTACAACCAGTCTATAGGACCTGACCCTGAATAGAGATACCTACCTCAGAATAATGAAATATTATGTCTACACATGTAATGATGAATATGCCTCACTTGTATTATTGTGGGTTCCAAATCTATGGAAACCCTATGAGGTCATCATGCCTGCACGCATTTATCGCATTGAATGTCAATCAAATTCCTCAAATATAGGGCTACAAAGTCCACCAATAGTCTTATCATATCAAGAGTTTATCATGTCTCCAGGTATGAATCCATGTATGTATAATAATATTCCATTTCTCCTAGGATACAAACATCCTATCAGGATTCCTATCATATAAAGAGGTCTTTGTGAATCTAGATATTCACCATATGGATTTCTAATCAGATTCCTCGGTATCAGGTATAACACCCCGGTTAAATAAAGAATATGTCATTTTCACATTTATCCATATTTTTGAATAAAATATTAATATTACTTTAAAGGGGATTCTATTCTCGATGGCGTACCCAATATGCAACAACGAGTTTCTTGGGATTCTTACGTTGCACTCTAATAATAAAATAATATTATTTTAAATGGTAGTAAATGCCTAGCCGTTTTAATGACGAGAATGAATAGAACTAACTATAAAATGATTATATATGTTTGTCAAATATTTTTAGTCTTTACAATAAATGATAGAGGATTAAAAATGGGAATGAATCCAATTTTAAGCATAAACATTCTAATATTCTTTAAAAGGCCGATTAACCGCCTTTTGATGGAGATCCACTTTTAAATCCACTTATTGAAAATTTTATGTGTCATATTTGACAAAATAAAATTCTTATTTATAATTGGGACATCAAAATTTACTTTCTGTAAATTTTTGGTATCTTTCCGATAAAGTTCATTTTTTAATGAATAATGAAAAATGTTGTATTTTAATTCAAAACCTCTTTTTAATCTAATTTATTTATATGATTAGATTATCTTTTGAATTTTTTTTAAAGTAAAATTAGAATATCTTTTTACCATTTAATCCAATAGTGGTCGTTGTAATTAATTTCACTTGGAAATTGGACTTAAACTAGTGTCAATCTTTTGATACTTATTGTTTCATCGAAACACGCTATTTGCTCTGACAATGGGAATTAATTATTAAAATAATTAATGTAACTTATATGTTTTTAATTTTTTAAAATAGACATCATTTTTTAATTTGGAATATCAAATATTGCTTAGGGTGAAGTTTTGATATTTTTCTGGAAAACATCAATTTTTGATAAATAGTGAAACCACTAAGTGGTACTTAAAAAAATGATTTTTCTTTTAAATGAAATTTTACCACCTCTGTGTTTTGAATTTCAGAAATACGACATACATGGTTATAATTAAGAAGTAAAATGTGGTTCAATGGGATTAAAATAATTTTTTTGTGAATAGTAACTTATTAAGTTTTTAATTGCCATTAGAGGTAATTAGTACAATTTAAGGCAAAAATGATATTATAATAAAATGAAAATACCTATACACATGTCCTACCCATATTGGATGTGTCATGGCTGACCCAGACAATCCATGGGTAAACTTGGGGACCCCATGGAGCCACTTAAGTCGGAATATGACATTATTATCTTTTTCATTAATGTTAAAATTAAAATGACACAAACATGAGTTGTTTTACTAAAAAAAATTTTAAATGGGGTTATAGAAGTCAGATTTTTAACTATAAATAGTCATTGGAAATCTAAAACGATTTTATAATTATAGTATTTTTTATAATTTTTAGACATTAAATAAATTAAATTATTTATGACATCATGATGATGCAGCGGTTACCTCATTATTTAACGATTTAAATAAAATGAAAAGATAATGTAAAATATAAGACCTACACATGTCAAAAACCTATTGGATGGGTATATTTCGAACCCTTATCACCTTATACTCAAATTATATCAATGTGGGACATTTTGAATCTGAAACTCATTTTAAAATAAAGTAACACTTATTTACATTCCAAGAGTGCCCCTCCTCTCCTCTTATAAAAGACCCCCACATCTACCACCCTACACACACCTCTCAAGCCTTTGGCTCCGCCAACCCCTACCCAATTCATCTTTCCACATCCCTCTCTGCATAATTGAAGCCTCACATGGGGCAGAATTTTTCCCAAGGAAGCCTTTGAGTTTAAATCAAAGAGAGTTACCCGTTTTAAAGGTAGCGTTTTCTCTTGTCTTCTTATGTTTTGTTTTGCTTCTCCAACACCCTAAAATCTTTTTATTAATTTATTTTGTAACAAAACCAGTATATTAAATATACTAGGATGTTGTTATGTGATTTATTCTAGCTAAACTTACACACACCTTCGTCTAATGGTTAAACAGCATATGGTCTCTATGGTTGGTGATTTTCTGCCTCACGAAAGATGATTGTTCAATATTCTTTTAACACCTTTAAAGTTGGCCATTATGATGTCACTATATTTTATATATGATATATAAAGTATTTCTGTTTACTATATGCTTATGTATTTTATGTTTAAAACACACCTTTACTCTTTTCATGTTGTGCAAATGCGATAATTTTATATGAGGAAGTGTGGACTACCACCCCCTCAAGTGATGTGACTCGTACATGAAATACATCAAATGTATAAAGAATGAAATTAATAAACATATGTGAAAAATATAACATATATATTATACTGTAATTATAATATATATATATATATATAATTTAATTTTAATTCCATTAATATGAAAAAAAATGAAAGTATTGGTCATGCGTACATACTGCCTACCGTCTCCATGAACGGTGCTTTTCATTTTTTATCTCCAAATGATATGGAATAGTATAAAATGAATGTGTACTAGATATATATGATATTTTAATCATTAATACTATTCTTGATGTTATTTACTTATAACTACATGGGAAATCATTTTTCAAACAAGTTCATTTTTGACTCATGTACCAAACATCGTCAAAAACGTCTGATATGAACTAACATTATTAAACAATTGTTATAACATTATAATATGTTATATGAACTGAATAATATTCTTTAAAGGAGGTCCCAAGGAAATTATAAATTGACCAATGTTTATTATTCAAGAATATAATGAAACGAATAAGACAAGTCAGACTTGAGGTAAGGGATCCAACTCCTCTCTTCCTTTTTAAGTACTCTCTTTTATGTCATTTCTTTAAGCTCATATTTCTTATGTTTGGGAATGTTATATTATATTCTTCATTCTGTAATTTTTATGTTCATATTTTGAGAGACCCTATTTGATCTCATCAATCCATTTTTGGATGTTTTAAGTGGCGTTGTTAGGCTGCCGAGTTTTCATAGGGGATTTTTTCATCTCACTTTTATTCCCGAAAGATTTATGCTAAATTTTCAACCATTTCTGTTGAGTGGTGTATATACTTCCCATTATTATAATCTTGTGTAACATACTTTACTTTATGAGTATTTACATCAATGATTTATTTTACTTCTTTCATGTGGTGTATGTTTCGAAAGATACCCAAGTCGGTAAGGGAACCTTTCACCCTCTTCTTTTTAAAAGACTTCTTTTGTTGGGTCTTTTAATTTACATATTGTTATGTTGGGATATGTTCTTCTATATCTTTATTGATGTAAATTTTATGTCCAAGTGATGAGATACCCTTTTATCTCTCATCAACTCATTTTGATGTGATGTCGTTAGGCTATCAAGGGAACTTCTTAACCCAATTATGATTTCTTTGGGTTCAACATGTAGTTATTGAATATGTCATCCTTTGAATATGTGTGAATGAACTTTGAATATTTTACAATTAATATACACTTATATTGGGTGTATTTATATTTGTCTCACATAATTATGAGACTGATTTATCCTTAATTTTATAATACCATCTTTATAATGGATTTCATCTCAATTTACATTTCTATTGAGACTTCATTGTTTTTATGCACCAATTCACAATTATATGGTATATATACTATCATTTGGAATATTATATCAAGAATAACTTTATTATCAAGATATTATAAAGTTTTTATTAAATTTTATTCCTCAATTATTGTATTCATGTGTCTCTCATTTTGTTAAAAACCCTTTAACTAAAATATCATTTTAAATGTTTTAATTATTTAATCTTATAAATATTTCTTATTAATATCCAGGTTTTCAAAATGGTTTTAAGGATTTATTTATATGGATATTAATGGTTTAAAATTTTAAAAGATTCAATTTTGTATGTTAAACATTGATTCAAAAATCTCTTTATTAAATGTTCTAAATGGTTTTGAAAATGGTTTTGAGAATGGATTCATTATTTCAATATCATAAAATGTTATATTGTTATTTCAATGTGGGAATTTTATCTATCTTTTATGCTTAAGATATGTGCTATGATTATGTTATGGTTCTTGGGAATTGTTATGAAGATTAGTGGTTCTGTGATAATCTAAGGGCGGGTGCGCCTGATATAGCTCTCCAATGCATTGGGTTACGCGAAGGGGTTAAACGTTAAGGTTTCTCCGAAGAGATTTAGGGAATATACTGTGATGGGTATTCCAAACGTAACCAAGAGGGTTACTCCCTATATAAGAATGTTATGAATTCCTCAATTTACCTTTATGTATTATGATTTATATGATTTATTCATGATTTTATGAGGTATGTTAAAGTGATTATGTTTTATGGGTAAAGTATGATTTCATTCATATGTATATGTGTACTCATGTTTCCTTTCCATAATTTTTATAACCCTTACTGATCTTTTTATGCCCATCCCACGTTTTTGAAATGTTTTTCACAAGTTAAGGGGAAAGGTACATGATATAATGATAGTGTCAAGGATGTGTCAAGAAAGAATCCATGTTTTATTTTAAATATGTTTCCATTGATTGTAAAAATGAATACTATATTTTATGTATCCACTTTTTTTAAATGTGGAATGTAATGAATGTTTTATGATCTAATTCTCTAAAACTATAAACCTGAAAAGATCCTTAATTTATAATCTTGTAATAACTCAAGATTAAGTAAGGTTTATGTCTGGGGCCTTATAGTTGGTATCAGAGGTCAGTTTAGATATCTTTAGAAGTTAGGGTATTCTCTAAGCATAAGTGACATTACAATATTGTCTAGGATTTTAGAAGGAGTCATAGTTTTTAGATAAAGTTAACGAGTAAGTATATCTTAGTGTTTATCTTCCTCATTAGTACATGACGATTTTGTTGATATATGCACACTGACATTTCTGTTTTTAGTAAATGGATGGATCTAGCAGGCACCAAAGTGACAATGGGTTTGAAGGAAACTGTGGTGGTTCTCTGATTAAGAGACTAGATGAAATGGGGGATTCAATGAAGAATCTCTTGGTTGTTCTAAACAAAATATCAAGGAGTCATGATCAACCACTTCAACCTTGGTGAGCTCTCTAATACATCATGTACGAGATGGCCAACTCGATGTGGATGTTCAGGTAATAATTATTAAGGTAACTATTAGGGTTTATATGATCCTTACTTTTGAGGTAATTATGGGTTACTCTATGATATGATGGAAAATGAAAGGAATGAGATAAACTTGAGGATAAAATATGTTATGATCATTTTTGAATATTTTATATCATTTTGGGGAATGTTTTAAGAATTATGTAGTTTTGGAAAAAGGACAACACGCAGACCGTGTGACAACCCGTCGCGTCGGACAAAGCTACGGGAATCGAACCCAAAACCAAAGTGTGACTGGTATTTATCACCTACCACTGGACTACGTGAAGTCCCTGGTTAGTTTGACTGATTTTTTTAGTCAGATGATTTTATGAATCATGAGTTTGTTGATTTTGGGTTATCTATGGAAATTTATTAACCTATCATGAAGGATATGTGATTAGGTTAATTACTTTTCAATACAAGACTTTAAGAGCAACTGATGTTGTTTGAAGATTAATGTTATGATTTAACTTGGAAGACTATGTGACTAAATCCTTAACATATTTGGGTTTCAATCTTCATTTGGTTTACTTTGATGAATTTTATGGACAAATTGTTTATCAAATGGTCCTCATTGAACATTGGGTTTTGTTGGACAAATTTTGGAGATTAAGAATAGATTTTCTTTTTATAAAGGGTTATCCTTTTCTGGATTATCTGATCTTGTACTAACCTTTTTGGTTTTGGTATTGGTAAGGGTCTAAAGACATGTAAAATATATAGTTCTCTTTTTTGGATTAGGTTATTCTCTAGATGTTGATTATTGTACTCTTAATGTGAAAAAGTCTTCCTAAATACTCATCATTTGTGGAAAGTATGAGTTTGTGTAAGAAATATAGTAAAAGTTGAAAGTCAACATGACAAGTAAGTATGTTTCCATAAGATCAAAAATAAATTCCTCAACTATAATTAACTTAAAATAAAAATGTTGTCTATTAACTTTTCCTACTCGGGAATCGAATATTGTTTAACCCATCACATGTTTGTGATTTTCTTATAGTTAACTTTCTCTTAGACGTGTTTACTATCACTCTCCCTCAGAACATGACCCTTTGTTTTTTCCTCCATATCCATGTTTTCCTACATGGAATCCTAGTATGGGTTAACTCAGGTGACCTTTGTACTTATCTTTCTTTATTTTAATGTGATTGTTTTACTGACTCTTGTTCCGATGTGGGATTTTCAATGAAGTTTCCAAGGCCAATTTTAAAATTGAGGGGACACAATTCCCAAAAGGGGGGAAGGATGTAACACCCTGGGTAAATAAAGAATATGACATTTTCACATTTATCTATATTTGGGAATAAAATATTAATATTACTTTAAAGGGGATTCTATGCTCGATGTCGTTCCCAATACGCAACAACGAGTTTCTTGGGAATCTTACGTTGCACTCTAATAAAAAAATATTATTATTTTAAATGGTAGTTAACGTCGAACAATTGTAATGGAGAGAATGAATAGAACTAACTACAAAATTATTATATATATTTTTCAAATATATTTACTCTTTACAATAAATGTTAGAGGATTAAAAATGCTAATGAATCCAATTTTAAGCGTAAACATTTTAATATTCTTTAAAAGGTCGATTAACTGCCTTTTGATGGAGAACCTCTTTTAAATCCACTTTTTGAAAATTTTATGTGTTATATTTTTCAAAAAAAAAATTGTATTTAGAATCACGACATCAAAATTTACTTTGTGTAAATTTTTGGTATCTTTCTGATAAAGTTCATTTTTAATGAATAGTTAAAAATTTTGTATTTTAATTCAAAAACTATTTTTAATCTAATTTATTTATATGATTATATTTTATTTTGAATTATTTTTAAAGTAAAATTAGAATATATTTTTACCATTAAATCCAATAGTGGTCATTTCAATTAATTTCACTTCGAAATTGGACTTAAACTACTGTCATTCTTTTGATACTTATTGTTTCATAAAAACACGCTATTTGCTCTGACAGTGGGAATTAATTATTAAAATAATTAATGTAACTTATATGTTTTGAATTTTTTAAAATAGACATCATTTTTGAATTCGGAATATCAAATATAGCTTAGGGTGAAGTTTTCGTATTTTTCTGAAGAACTTCAATTTTTGATGAATAGTGAAACCACTAAGTGGTACATAAGAAACTGATTTTTCATTTAAATGAAATTTTACCACCTCTGTGTTTTGAATTTCAAAAATCCGACATACATGGTTTTCATTAAGAAGTAAAATTTGGTTCAATAGGATTAAAATATTTTTTTTTGAATAGTAACTTATTAAGTTTTTAATCGCGATTAGAGGTAATTAGTACAATTTAAGGGAAAAATGATATTAAAATAAAATGAAAATACCTAGACACATGTCCTACCCTTATTTGATGTGTCATGGACGACCAAGACAAGCCATGGGTCAACTTGGGGACCCCATGGAGCCACATTGGTTGGAAAATGACATTATTATCTTTTTATTTAATGTTAAAATTAAAATGACACAAACATGAGTTGTTTTACTAAAAAAACATTAAATGGGGTTATACAAGTCAGATTTTTGACTATAAATAATCATTGGAAATCTAACACGATTTTATACATCATATTAGTTTTTTATAATTTTTATACATTAAATAAATTAAATTATTTATGACATCATGATGATGCATCGATTACCTCATAATTTAAGGATTTAAATAAAATGAAAAGATAATGTAAAATCTAAGACCTACACTTGTCAAAAACCTATTGGATGGGTATATTTATAAACCTTACCACCTTATACTCGAATTATATCAATGTGGGACCTTTTTAATCTGAAACTCATTTTAAAATGAAGTAACATTTCTTTACTTTCCAAGAGTGCCCCTCCTCTCCACTTTTAAAAGGCCCCCACCTATACAACCTTACACACACATCTCAAGGCTTTGGCTCAGCCAACCCCTACCCAATTGATCTCTCCACAACCCTCTCTTCATCATTGAATCCTCACTTTTGTCAGAATCCTTTCCAAGGAAGCCTTTGAGCTTAAATCAAAGAGAGTTACCTGTTTTAAAGGTAGTGTTTTCTCTTGTGTTCTTATGTTTTATTTTGCTTCTCCAACCCCATAAACTCTTTTTATTATTTTTATTTGTAACAGAAACAGTAACTTCAATATACTAGGATGTTGTTATGTGATTTATTCTAGCTACACTTACACACACCTTCGTCTAATGGTTAAAGAACATAATGTTTCTGTGGTTGACGATTTTCTGCCTCACGAAACGATGATTGTTCAATGTTCTTTTAACACATTTAAAGGTGGCCATTATGATGTAACTGTATTTTATATATGATATATATTGTATTTATGTTTACTATATGCTTCATTATTTTATATTTAAAACATACCTTTACTCTTTTCATGTTGTGCAAATGCGATAATTTCATATGAGGAAGTGTGGACTACCGCCCCCTCAAGTGATGTGAATTGTACATGCCAAACATGGAATATATAAAGACTGAAATTAATGAACATATGTGACCTATATAACATATATATTATACTTGAATTATAATATATATTTATATATATATCATTTATTTTTAATTCCATTAATATGACAAAAAAATGAAAGTAGCGTCCATGCGTACGTACGGCCTACCGTCTCCATGAACGGTGCTTTTCATTTTTTATCTCCAAATGATATGGAATATTATAAAATTAATATGTACTAGATATATATGATATTTTAATCATTAATACTATTCTGGAAATTATTAAGTTATAACTACATGGGAAATCATTTTTCAAACAAGTTCATTTTTGACTCACGTACAAAACATCGGCAAAAACATATGATATGAACTAACATTTTTAAACAATTATTATAACATTATAATATGTGATATGAACTGAATAATAATCTTTAAAGGAGGTCCCTAGGAATTTATAAATTTACCAATGTTTATTATTCAGGAATATAAAGAAATGAACAAGACAAGTCGGACTTGAGGTAAGGGATCCTACTCCTGTCATCCTTTTTAAGCACTCTCTTTTATGTCATTTCTTTTAAGCTAATCTTTATTATGTTTGGGGATTTTATTTTATATTCTTAATTCTGTAAATTTTATGTTCATATTATGAGAGACCCTATTTGATCTCATCAATCCATTTTTGGAAGTTTTAAGTGGCGCAGTTAGGCTGCCGTGTTTTCGTAACGGATTTTTTCATCTCACTTTTATTCCCGTGAGATTTATGCTATATTTGCCACCATTTTTGTTGAGTGGTATATATACTTTCCATTATTATACTCTTTTGTTATATAATTTAGTTTAGTATTATTTACATAAATGATTTATTTTCCTTCTTTCATGGGGTTTATGTTTCGAAAGATACCCAAGTCGGTAAGGGAACCTTTCACCCTCCTCTTTTTAAAAGACTTTTATTGTTGGGTATTTTAATTTTCATATTTTTATGTTGGTGTATGTTCTTCTATATCCTTATTGATGTAAATTTTATGTCCATGTGATGAGATACCCTTTTTATCTCTCATCAACTCATTTTGATGTGATGTCGTTGGGCTGTCAAGGGAACTTCTTAACCCAATTTTGATTTCTTTGGGTTCAACATGTAGTTATTGATTATGTCATCCTTTGAATATTTGTGAATGACCTTTGATTATTTTACACTTAATATCCACTTATATTGTGTGTATTTATATTTGTCGCACATAATTATGAGATTTATTTATCCTTAATTTAAAGATACCATCTTTCTAATGGATTTCATCTCAATTTACATTTCTATTGAGACTTCATTGTTGTTATGCACATATTCACTTATATATGGTGTATATAGTATCATTTGGAGTATTATATCATTATTCCCTTTATTCTCATGATATTATAATTTTTTTATTAAATTTTATTCCTCAATTATTGTATTCAAGTGTCTCTCATTTTGCTTAAAACCCTTTAACTAAAATATCATTTTAAATGTTTTAATGATTCAATCTTATAAATATTTCTCATTAATATCCATGTTTTCAAAATGGTTTTAAGGATTTATTTATATGGATATTAATGGTTTAAAATGTTAAAAGCTTCAAAGTGGTATGGGACACTTTGATTCAAAAATCTATTTATTAAATGTTTTAAATGGTTTTGAAAATGGTTTTTAGAATGGATTCATTATTTCAATATCTTAAAATGTTATATTGTTATTTAAATGTGGGAATGTTATCTTACATTTATTCTTAAGTTATGTGTTATGATTATGTTATGGTTCTTGGGCATTGATATGAAGAAGGGTGGTTCCATGATAAACTAAGGGAGGGTGAGCCCAATATAGCTCTCCAATGCATTGGGTAACGTGAAGGGGTTAAACGTTAAGGTTTCTCCGAAGAGATTTAGGGAATATACTGTTATGGGTATTAAAAATATAACCAAGAGGGTTACTCCCTAAGTAAGAATGTTATGAATGCCTCAAGTTACCTTTAAGTATTATGATTTCTATGATTTATTCATGATTTTATGAGGTATGTTAAAGTTCTTATGTTTTATGGGTAATGTATGATTTCATTCTTATGTATATATGTACTCATGTTTCCTTTCCATACATTTTATAACCCTTACTGGTCTTTTTAGGCTCATCCCAAGTTTTTGAAATGTTTTTCATAGGTCAAGGGGAAAGGTACATGATATGATGATAGTGTCAAGGAAGTGTCATGAAAGAATCCATGTTTTATTTTAAATATGTTTCTGTTGATGGGAAAAATGAATAGTATATTTTATGTTACCACTTTTCTTAAATGTGGAATGTAATGCATGATTTATGATCTAATTATCTAAAACTCTAATCCTGAAAAGATCCTCAATGTGTAATGTTGTAAAAACTCCAGATTATGTAAGGTTTAAGGCTTGGGCCTTATATCAGGTATGTGAACTCCACCCAATATTCTATTAAAATTAAGAGGATTTAATAAAATTAGGTATAAACCCTATGTATGTTTATTCATATTCCTCTAATCGGGGTATACACATTCCTAGTGATAGTCTTTCCATATATTATCCATAAATCCATGGATACTTAAGTATGAATATCTAAATATGTAGAAGCTCTGACCATATTCAGGTCTAAAACAATGTATCCCACCATGGTAACTTGTCTCTAATAATAGAAACCAATTATTATCACAGTATCCTAGAGGATTCCGCTTAAATGAATATAAAAAAAACTAGGTAAACACCCATATATTCATATTTGTCCACATCCCCTTGGGATCCAAGGAATATCATGGTATCCATGGTGACACTTAGTACCATATCACTTCACTCACACATGTCAAGTCTTAAAATAAATCACCCAAGGGGTCCCCAATGTATAAGAACATTTCAGGCACCATCACCAGGTCCCTAATCTTAGTCACAGTCTCTAGTAAACATCTAAATGATTAGGGAAATGTGTTTCATAGAATATTAAATTTTTTAGAATGTTTATATTGGAAACATGGGTCTTTCCACATAAGATGTAGTCATGAGATGATCTATATACCATCTTATTCATCTGGGTCAATATGGTTATTCTCATTTTCCATCGATAGCTGGTTTTTCAAGCAAGCATGTAGAGCTTGTCCATGACTCCAAGTGATTATTCATTATCATTAAGCCAATTTAATTAATTTAATACATAATTTAATTTGATTAATAATGTAAATTTACAACTATATGACACATGAATTCTCATTATAGAATTATATAATGATATATCCTTACCATGTATGAGGTCTAGATAAGATTCAGGTATAATATTCCTGGTCATTTCCATAGGTGATTAAAAAATAAGAAAGCACACTATGGTTGATCATGACCCCAAGCATTCTAACAAGTCAATTCGGAAAATAAATTTAATAAGAAAATATATTTAATTATATTAAATAGGGCCTCACCCTTAATAGAATGCTCGAACACCCACATGAATCATAGATGAGAATAAAGAACCAAAGGTCATGTATACAAGACCACCTATCTCAAACAAAGACATTATGATTTGACACAAAGGGGAAAAAATCATTCAAGAGCTATCAGTCTAATATAGACTCGTATTTTTCGACACAGACCCATATATGATCCTCTATCTCCTAAATCATTTCATGATATACCAATTAATTAATTATGTAAATTAAAATTAATAAAATAATTTAATCCCAACATGGACTATTCAGAGATTAACTCACCAGGTCAGCATTCCAAGATTAATCCTTTCCCAATAGTGTTCATTCCACTCCTAATGAAATACTAGATTTACGATGAAAAAATACATAATTGACTATTTTAATTAAATATCCCAATAAAATTAATCTAGGTAAACTCCTTTGGAAAATTGAAATGAGGTCATAAGTAAATGGATCAACATGTGAATGGAGGTGGAATTTTTCTTGGGATCCTCTCTTTCTGGGATGAGGTAAATCCCTGATGAAAACCAGTGATTCCACTATCCCCAATGAAATTAAAATTTATTTCTTAACAAAACACCTTCTAATTTAGTGAAAATGGGTGAAATTTATTAAAGGAGAGAGGAAGAATATTTCTATTGAGACTGTCAAATTTTACCCAAGATCACCATGATCAATGAAGAATAATGGAATGGTGGAGTTGTAAGAGACCACATCCCTTGTGTGAGTCCCTTCTTTTCTGAAGAAATTTGAGGCCAAACCAGTATTTAAAATTTCCAAATACCATCCCTAAATGATTCATGAGACAAACCATATTTTTATTAGGAATTACGTAGCTTCTCAACATCCCCTTTTTCATCTTGTAATTTCCCTAAGATGCACCCCATGACACACATTCATATTGTGAGTTGGATTAATGATGTTAATAACTTGATCATTCCATTTTCATAGCCTAACATACATGGTACTCCTCTAGTTTTGAACAAATCCTTAAAACCTCTAGTAGAACAAAGAAAGGCATATTAAAACAACTTGTTTGAATGTTTTAAATCTTACTACATTGTACTAATTCTGATAATTCAATATGGTCCGTCCACCAAAAAGAAATAATTCATATTCCTATAAAAATATTTAGCTAGTTTAGACACAGGTTATTAAAATCTCCGCATAAAAAATATTCTCATCCTCATGAATCCCTAATAGAAATTTTCTAGATGAACCTGAAAATGAGCCGCATTATACAAAGACACAAGATCAACCACTCATAGCCATTATAGAACCCTTAGATGTTGTTTCTCAACACCCATATATACCGAATCACTATTTTTTTAATCATTGTTTTCATCTTTATGTTCATTGGGATCACCATAACAAAACTGAACATGTTATAACCACTTCCAGCTGATAAAGATCCCCACCATCATGATCCCTTATCAAAAAGATTTCTCATAGGTCCAATAATCAACTCTACATTATTTCTATATCATTGTGACCCAACAATAATTGAACACCTACTAGAGAGAGTACCAACACCCATTATCCAATTCCACCATTAAATAGATGAGTTTCAATTCATATAAATATGGTCTTTATATTCTATCATTTCCATATAAGGTCACGAACAAACTAATTAAATACTCCCAAAATACACAAATAAATGTTATATAACCACAGTACATACTTCCCTATATTTTCCATGATTTGTACCCAAACAGAAACATTCATCAATTATCATTACATGCTTTTCCCATAAAACATGTCAAAAAATACACCATCTTATGTTTGACCCCCTAAAAATATTATACAAAATAGGTATTCACTCATTGACGAAAGTGATGAAATATCATCTACTCCTATAAAATGTCATTAATTAGGGCTCTCCCCAAGAAACATAAAATGAATTGGGGATCACCCTACGAAATATATATTAACCACACCAAGACATTATGACCCAAATTTTAATGAACCAAATAAAAACATAATATCATTTGAATTTTAATCAATTCTATTCATAGAACAAGATAAACCGGCCTTAAAATTCCACATGGCTTATATGGAACATAGAACATCTAACTGCTGATACGAAAAATCCAATGACACTTCACACATGAGCTACATCCTATAGAATCACTTGGTGTTCTCCCAACCATAAAACTTTAATTACATTGATCTACAATTGTAACCCCATGGGGGGTCATACATCAACTATAATCACATTTTTGTAGATTTATCTATGGCTAATCCCATCTCATCATAATCAGGACAATGTTAAGATATTGGGAATGGTCATATCTTGAATGTGAGAGTATTAATACATTGTCAACGATTACTACCTTAAACCCATTCAAGGGCCTCAGACCTCCCTTCTAACAAGAATTTCATAAATAGTCGACCACACATTAACATGACTCAAATGAAATATTTCATCTCTAGAAATTTCTGACTCTCTAAACTTTTTTTATTTATTCATGTAAAATACATGAACACCTATCACCCTAGGTGTCATTCTTGGAGTAGAAGCATATATAAATTCTATATTCACCCTTGATGTTCCAATATAAATTCAACACCATTTTTTCACCAAAAAACATCTAAACAATAGGTCCTACAATATGAACAATCCTTCCCCCAAAAATCCTTAAATACAACCAAATTAACTTATGGATATTCTCTTTGAAACGAACCATGGAACATCTATTCCATCTTTAGAAACATGATGAAACCTACCATAAAATAATTTGGTCATCTAAAACATGTGCAACACCAATGTAACCAATCTAATATGTCACAATATTACTTAAAAAGAATGAACCCAATAGAGTAAAAGTCAAAACAATGACCCTCTAGGTCTCCCATGGACCCCTACCAGATAAGTATCAGAAGAGACACTAGGTATGGCTACCTAGTCCACATGCCATCCTCTGAAAATTTCATAACATAAGAGGTGTAAATCAAACTTGAGTAACAATGTCACTTGAAATACCATTTGAGGATTCCCATTAATGGGTCTTGTGGTTGAAAGGAATCAAAATAAAAACCTGCTACCTAAAATACAGAAACAATTCCTCTATGAGAACTTTAACAACAGATTGATACTTAGAAGACTAGTCCATACAACTAAACCTGAAAAAAAGGCCAATATCAAGGGGTCTAAAGGTTAGGTACCAAGTTTATATCCACCCCCATATTATTGAACATCATTTTAATGAGATTAGTCATTTTACTCACTTTCAAGACTGTCACCGTAGATCCACATGGATTTTCTTCCAAAGGAAAGCACAAATGATCACACCCTAAGAATCTTATATTTCATGTGAATCCATTGTGCCTAATATAATGCATTGGAAACGTGTTTCCATTACAACAAAGCTGTCAAAATAAAATTATTTGGATATTTAAAATGGTATAATATATAGATATTGATCATAAATACAAACACTAAAACAACATGTAAATCACCCAATGAAAAAATCAAATGAAAATGTAACTAAAAAAATAAAAATAGAATACCCATTCCCTGGTAACCTAGACTTCCCATCTTGAAAAGTTTTTTTATTTCACTACCCCAATTTCCATCAAAGGCTCCATAAAATTACAAAATAAATAGTCTACTAGGTACCAAGATCACTGTGAAAAATAAAAAGATGTTTTCCTTTGATAAAAATTCGAAACTCCCCATCCTAACTC
Source organism: Viscum album (assembly GCA_963277665.1). Lineage (NCBI taxonomy): Eukaryota > Viridiplantae > Streptophyta > Magnoliopsida > Santalales > Viscaceae > Viscum > Viscum album. Next base: position 43,619,338 of record OY728141.1, on the reverse strand, counting down.
ACTCAATAACTAGTTATCATACCAATTCACCACAATACCTTATGACAACTTTCACATATGCTAGAGCCTACTTATTACCATAATGGGTCTAATATTATTCTATGGGAAGACTATAACCCATATATCAGAGTGTGAAATAGTAAATAAATTACAAAATTACAACCATAACAGAAAATAATCTATGTATCAAGTAATAAAAAATAATATAATAAAAATAAAATAAATATAGCAATGTCCTAAATAATTATGGTATACCTGAAATAAATACTTATGGGAATAGTTACATACACATTCCATAATTAATGAAAAGTAAAATAAAAGGGGTGTATTGTATCTTCAAGTCGATCCTCATTCAATATCTAGATACCAATAGACTGATCATGGTCGACCATGATATTATGGGCCACAATATAGCCTATATTTGAAACCATGTGAATGTATTCTTGGGTACCCAAGTGTTGTGTTGTCCTGAGAAGGGTGTTAGTATATAACTCAGCAAGGAACAAATGACATGATATCGAACTAACTTTCATATGTAGAGATATGTTCAGGTGACATGCTCAGTAGAAAAATAATTATAAACTCCAAACAATAATTTCAAATCATTCTTCAGGTTTGAGACCTTGATAATCCATACCTACATTAATTTAATTCTAGAGAGTCTCTGATCATGTCATGAAGACCATTCCTCTGATGTCAAAATTCAAGTTTTAAATCCATGGAAAACTAATGAGGTATTCATGATTTCAGGGATATATTCCCTAGAAGATCTATCAAATTCCATAAATATTTGGATACAAACAAATTCTGGATTTCCTTTTATATCTTGAGGTCATAATGAATCTATGTGTTCACACTATGCATCATCTGTTATATTCCTCTACTCAGAGGTGACACACTCCCCCCCCCAACATTGTTGTTATCTGATGAGGAAATCACAACTTCAGGTATGTTACCTATAGAAGTACGATCAAATTCTTTGACTCTAGGGATAAATACTCCCCCTAAATAAAGATATCATATGTAGTGGTTTTCGTGATTTTTGGTATTCACTCCACAGAATAAAGATAATATTCCATTAATTAAAGGATACAATATCCTCTAGGATGTCCAATGATATTTGATACCCGAAACAATAATGAATCTAGTATTGAGCTTGGGTGTCATAGTAGCTCAAAACATATCTATATCCAAAACATAGTAGCCCATATTGGTACCCTGGATCCAATTATAGAAGTGAAAACATATCACACATTCCCATAGGGCTCATCCCAAATTATCACAAAAATATATATATAAACCCATACTTGTAATCTCTTTCCATATCACCTAGGTCTCCCATGGATAGAATTAGTTCCATGGTGACTCCTACTATAGTATTACATCAGCTTCTTAAGATCATTATTTATGAAGGGCACCAATATGGACCCCTTTTCTCAACATATATGGTACACTATCATCTGGTTGTCTATCTTAATCATATTCTTGAGTCAACACCTGATGCACTAGGAAAACATGTTTCATAGAATCTTCAATGGGGGTATTAATACCTCAATCGTTATGGGATTCTTTCCACATATGAGGTATGAAGAGATGTATCGTATCCCATTCCAGTCATCTAGGTTAATCAGTGTCTTTACATTGGACATCAGAAGCTATTGTGTCAAGAAGACACATAGGGGGTTTTCATCACCCTGAACATTTATTTATTCTATTTATGCCACTTGAATTAATTTAATCAATTATTTAATTTAATCCATCACGTTAATCACCCTGTATGGTGTTCCCAAATGATCACTATAGTTTTATATAATTGTTTTGTCTCACCTCACATGATGTATGGGGGCCATATGGATAAAATAACACTAGCCTCAATCATCATTGATAGCGGTGTTATGAAGGGACACTGGGGTTATTCCTGACACCATGAATTATTCAATATCACTTAATAAAATAGTTATACCATTTAACTAATTAAATTAAATGGGTAATTTACCTTAATGGAATTCCTAAACATCTACATACAATACAAACAACAACAAAAATCCACTGGGAAACTACACAAGAAAACACACCTCATACATAGATTTTCAAATTTAACTCCAAGGGATGATAATATCTTTTAAGGAGAGTCAAGATCATTTAGCCTTGTCTCAATACAACCAGAGTCATCTACAAGCCTCGAGATCCAAACTTATTTTATGAAATAATAATTAATTTATTATATGAATTGTAATTAATAAGTTAATTTAATCCAAACATGGAATATTTAAATATTAACTCACCAGGTTATCCTGCCATAGAAAATCCTTCAGCAAAAAGGTGTTTTCCAATCCCAAGGAATTACTATATATAGGATTCATAAAATACATAATTTATTCTTCTAATTCAACAACTCAATAAAATTATTTTAGGGAAAAACCATCAGAAAATAAAAATGGATCCATTTTTTAACAGTTTTGAATACAAATGTAGTTGGACTTGGTCTCAGGATCCCATGTTTTTAGGTTGATAAAAATAAATGATAAAGACAAAAAATACCACTATCCCTGTTGGAATTGAAAATTTTTCATAATGAAATAATGACTCGATGATAATGACGTAAAAAATCACTGAAGGAGGAAGGAGGAAGATTCATAACACTGACATTGTCTAATTTCAATGATGATATTTCTAATTAGTAGAGAATGTATGATGGGATGAGTTGGATGAGAGCCTCCCATATGTAATCATACATTAATGAAGAAATAAAGGGTCAAGCCCCTATTAATTTTTTCTAAAATCTAGCCCTATATGATTCATGAAATGAACGAAATTCACATTATGAATTCCTGAGGTTCTTTGGATCCCATTTCACATTATCTAATTTCATCAGGCTACACCTCATGAAACCCATTCATGTCATGAGTGGTATTCATGATATGAATGGATATCTAGAACCCTTTTTATAGCCAAAGATTGATATTTCTCATCTAGTTTTCACCAAAACCCCCATGACTTATACCAAAATAAGAAAACATTACCTAAAGTAACATGTTTGGTTGTTAAAACCAAAAAAACCTTGTTCCAATTCCTAGTATTCAAAACCTCACATATTCGAAGAGATAAAATTCAAATTACATATGAATATTTAATTAGTTTAGATCCAGTTTCATATAAAGAATAAAAGTTATATTGTGAATGATCAATGTGGGAAATCAGATAATCATGATAATTATTTTATGGGTTGTGAAAATCCTAAAACATAGTTTTCATTTTATGACAACATGTGTTTATTCTTGGTTATCCATGATCACCATCTATTCAAATCCATTATGATGGTTCATAATAAAACATTGAATTAACCCATGCATATAAAAATTAAGTGTTAAACCAAGTACATAGTAAGGGAATACATACCATACTACCAATTAATGTAGGAGATATTATCAGTAAAATAATGTAAAGGTTATTACCAATTGATGAATTTGTAACAAAACCAAGACAACTTGACTATCAAGAAGTAGATTTATTTTAAATAAACCAATATAATATATATATTAACAAAACATTATGATGTTATCTTATACATAATATTTTTCCCTGGGTCTTTCACCAGAGTTCTACAATCCTAATATCTTATGATTGAATAATCCATGCTCTTATACCAACTATAATGGGAGACACATTTCATAAATAAATGTTACACCTTTTTATATAAATATTCAACACATAAAATATTAATCCATTCTAGAATAATTAATATTTTTTTATAATAAATAAATAAACATATTATTTATGTATATCCTTAATAATTTTTCATAACACTCTTCAAACTTATTATACATCATGACATTCCTATTAAAAACAATTTTTTATAACCTATTGAAATAAATCATAAGAATGTGTGGGATCATATTCTTAGTAAGTTTAAAAATGATAGATGTTAATCAATGAACATAATAAAGAATAAAATAATCTTGAAGGTAATATTTCACAATAATTACTTTCAAATTTCACACAATATTATTTATAGATCATAAGCATGGTTTTATGGATTAAAATTTTAGCATCTCAAAATAAATTTGTCGTATGAGTGAGCAATAAATATAAATCAATCATAAAATAATAAGTTCATTTTATAAATGTGGGTCACAATAATAGTTTTAAAAACAAATTATTTTGTAAATGTTTACTACCAATACCATCATATCATAATATACCTTACATCATCTCATATTTCACATTTCATAACAGATTATGAATAATTACCTAGATCTAATAGTAGATCAAGCACATCATCTTGTTTCTAATAGTGGAATGAATTTATATTTATTTCTCTATATTGGATAAAAAAATCGACTTATTTTTAATAGTTATCTCATGGGATATAAAATATTTACCAATAAACTTGTGGGATATATAATTCCAATCTAACCCATCACATAATGAAAATTATTCATATATATGACACATGACCAGAAAACATTCATCATATCATAAAATCATAACATGTGGATAAGAAATGGGTATTATTATCATTTCATTATTTCATCATATAATAACCCATTAAAAATAAATAAGTTACATAAAAATATAATTCTAATAATAGTTAACAATTTAGAGAATGAATAAGGATTGTATCATTGGATCATATCCTCTCTAAAACATAAATAACATAAAAATTTGATATCATGTTTGAAAATTACATAAAAATAAATAGCGAAACATTTCATCAGGTAAATGAATTTTTAATTTAGAAACAACTTAATTAAAATATAAATATTTACAAAAAAATTATGGGTAATAATATATTTAAGAAAATGCTTTAGAAACATGTAATGTAATCATCACGGTATTGTGTAGTCGTGATAGTGGAAAATTTTTCTAAATATTACCTCATATAATTATATTATAATATTAAAAAAAATTAAATTAGTTTAGAGAAAACATGGACATGAAAGACAAAGAATTTATGAATGAATAGTAAAACATTATTAGTATTCATTAATAAAAGTATTTGGATATATAGAGTACTTAAAATGAAGAAAATGTAAGGTAAAACTAAATTGAAAAGAAATTACTAGAGGATAAAAAAACTAATTTTATATATAAGATAATAATATTATAATTTCCTCATTGAAAATCCAAGAACATGAAATGTTGACTAAAGTAGGATTGAAACATTAATCTCTTAAAACTTTGGTAACATTTGAATCTTAATATCCATGAAATAATAAATTCATATAAATCATAAGAAATCATGGAAATAATTGTATTCCTTATTTAAAATTTCAATGAGTCTTAATATACATACCACAAAATAATATAGATGTAAACCATAACATATATCTCAAAGAAGACAATTTGAGATGTCAAACACTTATCTCAAGCTCGATTATATTAGAAATAATATTAAAATCCTATATAATAAATATATTCTTATTATAGTTATATATAATTAAAATTTAAATATTTATAATATCATATATGATCTACTTATAACATTTCAAGACAAATTTATTAATAGTTCCCAACCAAAATTGTCATTTCTATGTGTTATTTAATTAGTTTTTCAAGAGAATATTAGTTTTCTAATTCACATACATGAAAATTGATCATGGTTAAAACTTATTCATAATTTTAATCTGGAGATAAATATCATATATAATCATTTTAAATATATTTATATTCAACCATATAATATTTATATAAAAAATTTATTAAACTGTTACAAGAGACGGTAAGTCAAACATAAGCTTGAACACTGTTTTCATTTTTTGACAGATGTAATGAATGAAATGTATATAATAATTAAAATTAGAAAGATAATTTTTATATAATATACATATTATATAAATGATAAATATAATGTTATTAAAATACATGTAATTCAGAGATGAAAATTGATTCACATCGTTCAAGGGAGGTTGTAGTCGACAAGTACGAATGAGCACCATTATCATCTTCCAAAGAGTTAGAAGGTAATATTTTACAAACGATATTATGTCTACATAATAACAATTATACAATAAATATCATATATATTCTTTAAAACCATCATAATAACTATGAATCAAATATGGTGATGGAAAATGAATTGTATCTCTATGTGGAGACTATAAGTCGTACATATGAATGAGAAATACATTCACTTACCATTTTATGGAAAAGTGGTTGAGTAAAGAAGGTTTCATAATATTTATAACAAATAGGTATATTTATTATATTTAATTAATTATTTTATGAATATTACTATAAATTTATATGAGGTAAAAGAAAAAAAAACTAAAATAGGTCGGGTAAGATAATTACCTCTTCTTTACAAGGCCTTATTTATATCTTTATTAAAGATACATAGAATGGTCCATTAAATATATTAGATATATTTAATATATATCGAATTTAATAATATAATTTTTAGGTTTAACTACGATATTAGGTTATTTTTTTTGTAAATAAGAGAAAATAGGGGTTCCCATTTATATGTTAGAGGAGGAACACTATTCAAATTTCTTGAACGATTAAAATATAATAGAGTAATTCACAACCCAAATTATTCTAAATTTCTATATATATTCAAATATAATTTATAATTTTGTTTAAAATACATCAACACATTTAATGTTTTATTCGTTTATGTGATTTTTCTAAAACTCAACTTTTGGGTAAAACCATTATTTAACCGATTTAATCATTCAAACTAGTAATGTCTTCTTCACTCATAGTAAGTTATAATTTGACTAATAAGGATAAAATTTTCCCATAATTGGGAAATTGATTAAATTTTTAAATATTTTTTATCCCCTAGTCTTATTTAATTATTTTTATTATTTTAAATAATTTGAAAACAAATTATTTTCGTAAACCACATGGAATGTCATTTTTGACACCATTCTTTTAATTTGACTTAATATATATCAAGAAAAATATTTAATTATATTATAATTATTAAAACCATTACTAGAAATATAAATTAATATATAAAATTATTTAAAGCTATAAATCACATAAATGAAAATAATTTAAATATTTTTAAAATCATTTATATTATTTATCAATTAACTGAAGAAATAATTTATTGGTGTCACATAATAATTTAATGTAATTATATAATCACTAAAATTTCTAAATAAATTACCATATAGAAATTAATTTCACTATTCTAAGAATTACAATTAAAATTCATTCAAAACATTCTCTTATCCCTTGTTGAACACATAAGAGTTATTTCAAAGAGAGTGGAGTTTTGTATTTTTCATTGATTTAAATATTTTGTATTCATGGAGAAGTGTTACCTAACAAAATATATTTCAATAATAAAGTGATAATACTAAAATAATACTCATCCAATAATAATTTGAATTTAAAATGGGGACCTTACCGCTTAATTATGGTCATAATTAACTCATTTTAGCTTTACCATGGTAAGAAAAAATTAATATGGTTACAATCATATTAACCAAAAATAGATAACAATTTACTAAAATTGAACGTAATGATTCACTTTTTTTACAATTTCTTGATATTTAATCTCTTGAATTATAATAAATTAATTTATGATAATAAACAAGATTCATTTAAAACAATTTTTTGAAAATTATATCTTTATGTATAATTTTATGAAAACCAAATTAATTAAAAAACGTTCCAATGAACTTAAATGGTTTAATAATTTTATTATAAAAATAATTTTAATTAATTTGTTTCTAAAAAATATAACTTTTTTGATATTAGGAAAAAACACTTAATTCAATTAAATAATTAATTTTTACTATTCAATAAAAAATCAATATTCTCATAAAATTCCCCAAAAAATAAACCTAAGATTGTTTTCATATAGTGATTTTAGAAATTTAGTTTATTTCTTTATATAAAATTTTAAAAACTAGATGTAATTAAGTTTAATATATTTTCAAAGAATATAAAAGAAATCATTTTTAAAGGAAAATAATTTTGAAGGAAAATATGAATTTACTAAAAATTGAATTTATATTTGTTATATATTAATAAATACATTAATATTGAGAAATAAATTTATATATATTTTTATTATTTTGTTATTTGTGTTCGAAATATCAAATTCAATAAATGGGATTTATTGGTCTTAAATAAATAATAACATTTCATGGTCTTTTATGCTCTATTTTGTGTGTTATATACATAACCAAACATACTATTTTTCATTTAAAATCTCACTAAGTTAGAACCTTAACATCGTAACTTTACTCATTGAAAAAAACATAAATCTAAATATAGATTATATATTTCGAAGGATCATATTCATTGTATAATTTGAAATGGTCTTATTATAAGATTGTATTGTCTGACAAGGGAAACTGAATATGTATTTTTAATTTGTTAGAAACATGCATGAGAATGCTTCTTTAGAACAAAATTAATTGAAATAAGTGTCGGAATATTGAATATAATAGATACTATTAATTAATTATTCTCATGAATTTTTCTTGAAATGTAAAAATTTAAGTCTTATATAAATATTTCAAATACCTAATAGATTCTCAAAAAACATTATTTTTTGGAAAATATTTTTTTGTATGAGATCTTATGTTTATAATAACCCTTCCTATGTTTGTTTAGAATTTTTTCATTCTTCATACTATCGATTATGTCTGAAAATGGATGTATGAAAGGTCCACCCAAATAGATAAAGCCAAATTTGTAGGTGGTTTATTTGATTCTATCATTTTTTCCTTGTTTTACATTCTCATCATCATTAAATAAAGAATTTACATTTTCAATTGAATAATATAGGTGTTTCTTGAGAATTATAGAATGTATCACAATTCATCTACCCCATAACAATGACAGAAAAAATTCAATTAAGAAATTTATAACCGATACATTAAAAGTATTTTTTAGAAATGTTTTATCCATACCATATGAATCAAAGAAAAAATTCTAGATGACAAAAAATTATATACGAAATAGAATTTAATACAAAAATAGGTAAGATCCACTTCCAGTTGATTTATATAAAATGTTTTCATTTTATGTTGGAGTTAGAGTATTCATATTATTTGGATTTCGAAAGATATATTCAAGTTTTGATAGAGTGGTAAATGTGAGGAATCATAATTTACATTGTCTGAATGAAATAAGAAGACAAGATTCTAAAAATTATAGAATATAAAAAGATAGATCCTATGTGGAACATGAAATTTTGATTTAACGGATGACCTTTCAATCTAGAAATCATATTATATTCCATAATTAAATATTTATGTTTCATATTTATAATCATGTTTTTATATTTGAAGGACCATTTATTTTTACTAATTTATATAAATTTATTACAATTGAAAATAATAATAAATAAGTCACACACAAATTCACTTTTAATTGTAATACACTCTAAATATTCCATGATAATCTACCTCAAGAACTTATTGAGGATATAAAAAATATCCAACCGATATACTTATTACTTATAATGAGGTTAGGTCAATACAATGATGACATCTAAAGGTTCATATATGTGGAAACCCATGTGAAAATTATTTAATTGGATTTATGATATTATGAAATTGTTACTTCTCCCCATTACACTTTTTGACATCAATCAAAGGGTTTTTACGCTTGTATTAGTCATTTTTTTATATATGTACTTCTTGGTATGGATAAACTATACATCCCAATGAATAAAAATAAGTTAAATACTTCAAAATGTGAAAATTGTTGTTCACTGTGAAATTTTATATTTATTTTGAAATCTAGATATTCATTTGAATATCTATCTTGAGTTGTAAAATGAAAATTAAAATAATGACACTTGGACTTTTTTTATATAACTGATCATGGAGGCATTATTTTTTAATAAATCACATAATTACATGTTTTATATTTCAATTATAATTATATTTAATGATTTATTTATATATATTACTGATTAATGTGAATTATAGTTTCTTAATTTAATAAAAATTACTTAGGATAATATATTGATTGATGTAAATGAAAATTCCCTAACATTTTTCATATTTTTAACTTATGAAATTCATGTTGATTGATTTTATATTTTTATAAATTAAATTTCTGATTGCAACAAATTCTATGTTCCATTTTAAAGATTCTATATACACATAACTCTTCCCAGTCTATCATTAAAATATATCATTGGAGGTCTTGGGGGATGCTGCCTACTAGAACATTCATTATACATTTTAAACGAAAAGATTTTAAAATGTCACATTTTATTTTACTTATAGATTATTATATATTTATACCCGATCCTTGATACTAGCATTTAAATTAATCGGTTTTTTATCTTGATGAATCCACAGATGACCATGTTAGAATTATGCCACATTAAATGCTGATATTTCCCGCTCCAACACCATTCTATGTATTGTGCATGATATTATAAAGTTAATGTGTGAGTGTGATGGGATTCATAGTATAAGGGATACAATACATTTAAAGGAATATGTTCATGGGTAATATTTTGGGTATTCCGAACGATTTATTTTTATTTATTATATATTTTTATTATTCATCATAAAAATAAAAATAAAATAAAAAATTTAGAGGAAAATAAAAGATTGTGTTTTGACTTGATATATTCATAAACCAACATTAATGGTATAATTATTTTATTATATGGTGTTATGTGAAAGAAGATAGAATAAATCTAATAATAAAATTCAAAAATGAAAAAAAAACATCTAAAACAATTAGTTTGAAAATTGGCCAAAAAAGGAAAAGTATATAAAATTCAAGATTGTGTACATCATTAATTGATCTATCATTGTTTTGACCTTTATATTGATCTCGGGAAGAGGGTGTTATCAATATTTTAAAGGTAAATTCTCATAAAACGTTTATTTTAATTTAATGAATTATTTTATACAGAAAATATAATAATTGATCCATAATGTTTTGAACATCCTTGGAAATCAACAGAAATCCTCAGAGTCATTATAACATTAATCAAAACGTCCTCACGATTTTATGTGACTTTTTCCATTATAAGGAAAACAATTTGGTTATTTTAAGCCTATGGGTGTGATGTGTACATATGGTATGAGAATAACTCCATCTACATTATTACCTTTAGTGATAAATGAAAAAGTTCTTATCTAAGATATGTCAAAAAAGTCATTTTTAATATATCTTTACTGATAATCTTAAATATAAGGAATGGTAAGATCTATTATGTAAATAACTGAAGAATTTAAATACTTGGGTTGATTGTGAATTTAATGATTTTTTAGTGAAATTAATATTCTATATTATTTTGTAAAATTGATATTTTCATTGATAATTATTTAATTTTATTAATTTTTGAAATAAATATTACTATAAATGGTGCATTTTTAAACATATTATTATGATTAAATTCTTGAGGAAAACTAATGGTTCAAGTGTGGGGGTATTTTAGTCCATCATCTTTCATGGAAAAATATAAAAAATTATATAAATTATTTAATTATTTTTAATAATTTCCCACATGTAGTTAATTGTTTTATTAAAATTTCTGGGAATTAAATCTCAGGAAATGATTTATAAAAAATTAAATTAAATGATTAATTTGAATGTTTTATTTTTAATATGAAATAATGGATGATATTTTTATAGGTGTTTGACTATTTTTTAGGTAAAAAGCTGTAACAAACATTTGCAAGCCCTTAAACCCAAAGAAATGTCTCATAACCATGCCTAAGTCCCATAGGACCAATCTAGAGGGGAGGAAAAGATCATGTGAGGTTGGAGGAGGCATATGTCATGAATAGAGAATGATAACATGTGAGTTATTGACAATATGATCCAAAATATGCATGGGGAAAATCAATGTAGCGACAAGAGGCAAGGTTCACTGGATTGAGGAGCGCACAATGGTTGCAGTCCAATGGAGTCTAAGGTAAAGAAGGATTAGTCAGAGGATGAAATTTCTAAATATCAGTATTTCTCCACTATTTTACTTTATTTTTTTATTGATATTACTTAAACCCATAATATATTTACAGTTTTTTTCATTAATATAGTGGTAGAAACAAATAGTGTTTACAGAAGGATATGTAACTCATTTATTGTGCTTGAGTATAGAAACTAAGTTTTTAAATAATTTTCTAATTCCATTATTGATGGTTTTCAATATATAATTTCATAATATATTTTTAATTATATTTTATTGATTAATTCGTGTTACTAATTACTACCATGATTAAGGAATGATTTTTTAATTATTTTTGGAGCATATTAATTGATTCATCTAGGGTATAGTTGAGAGGTTTTAGTGATTACAAATGATATGGGGAAGAGGTAGTGATTTTTGTTTTTTGTGTGAATAAAAATACCTGATTTGGTACTACCTAAGTAAATTAATGGATATTCATTTTAGAATTTTCACATATAAAAGAGAATATTTCAATTCATAGAAATTATTAGGATTATTCTCTTCTTAATCAAACATTATCATGGGTGAAAATAGAAAGATATCTTGAATCCATTAATTTAATAATTTATCAATAGAATGTGATTTATTTTTGAAAATACTATGAAGACACTATAAATGGGAATCCAAACCTAAACCTAATAACATTTATATTATCTAAACTTTAGAAACCTTGTTTCATTTTTTTGATAATCCTTCAAATAAAAAACTATTCTATTTTCTTTTTCACCCACGAAATTTTGTTAGATAACTACTCATTGGTGGTGACTTAGGTATCCACAACTAATATATCCCTTATGTAAATAATTTATCTTTTTCCACACCCTGTGAATGGTGCGAATTAGTGTTCATGGTTTAAAATGATAATATTTTGGAGATATTTATTTATGATATAAAGATATAACATAAAAAATAAAAACATAATGATATTCAACTTTAAATAATTATAAATAATTTAATAAAAAATAAATAAAATAATAAATAATTTATGTGTGACTTTTTTTTCATTGATGATTCTATTCTTTCCCATATTGTCTCCAAGGATGAAATATTTATTGACTCTTTAATAAAATAGGTGGACAACCAATATCATAAATAGAATAATATAAATGATATATGATATTTCATAGGTTTATTAGGTTAATATCAACATTATTTTCAAGATATCTCTGTGTTGGTCAACCTGTCAACCAAATTCAAAAGTTTAGTGGAATAATTTTAAAGGTTAAGGTAATTTCTGGAATGTTTTGAAGATATGAATATAAAACTAATTAATACACCATTATTATCATAATAAATATGTATGAACTAATTTTTATTATATATTTATGTGTAAAATGTATTAATTTGTATTTTCCTTATAAATAATTATTGGGTGATTTCTCAAAAATAAAGGCAATTTAAAATCTATGAAAAAAACTATCCAACTCATGACCTAGAGCTAGTATAAATAAATATTTATTTTAAAACATTGAGATAAAAACTCTATCCAAAAATATTATATATATATATATATATATCTCTCTGTGTGTGTGTGTGTGTGTTAATATATGAACTATATAAGTTTGATGAATATATTATCTCAAAAGTATCTCAATAAGAGGTAAATAAGATAGTTGTAATTACAAAGGGGCAATGATTACTCGATATACTACCACGGCGAGATGGATAAAAAGGTGGATGATGTATTGAGTAGGAGGGACCATCATGTTATGACCATGAGGATTATTAACAAGGATCATATAAATATAGATCTAGTAATGATGTATATTTTGATTATTAGGCAAGGGGAGTTATAAATAATTTTTCATGAATTTTCTAATCCCTTGTTAATTGAAATGAAAGAGATTTAAAAACAAGATTATAATGACATAAAAAATAATTAATTTGTTAAATGATAGGAAATTATCATAACTCATCCATATATAGTGATTTTTGAATTTTGATAGATTATATGTGGTTCATCCATACCCGAGCTGAAGAGGGAACTTCTATGTGATGTACATAGCTACAAATTTTCTATACTATCTAGAAGTAATGAGATTTATTGGGATGTAATAAAATATTTATAGGGTGATGGTATAAATTATAAAACTTGAAAATATTTTTCCAAATTCCAATTATTCTAGCAAGTTAATGATGAAAGGAAAAAATCATAAGGGAGTCATACAACTTTTCATTATACCTATATGGAAGTGGGACAATATTACAATGGATAATGTCATTGGATTCCAAAATAATAAAAGGAAAAAACAATGTAATATGGGTTATAGTTGATCATCTTATGATAATATTTTATTAGTTATAAAAGAAGATATACCCATTGAGAACATTTATGGGATATACATTAATGATATCATAAGGCCACATATGGAAACATTGTTAACTGAATCTGATCATGACTCTCAGTTCACTTAGAAAGTATATAATATTTTATACAGGTATCCCATCATTGTGATACCGTGAGGACCACCTATAATCCCCAAAATAATTTTCAGTATGTATGAACTATCTTATATTGGATGACATATTGAGATCAGATTCTATTTACTTTCAATGTATGTTGGATCAATATCTTACATTTCTATAATTTAATACAATAAAAGCTCCAATTAGAGCTTCTCGATTGCACCATATAAATCACTATATAAAATGAGTTGTTTCGCTCCAAACTCTTTGGTGGAAGCTAGAGAAGAAAATCATGTTGGTTCTAAGCTTGTGGATGAGATTTTTATTATAATATGGGTTATTTATGATCATATTAATGAATCCTATTGTAAAAAAAATTTCCATGATGATAATAAAAGGAATGAAATGGAATTTAATGTGTGGGATCATGTATCTTTTAAGGTTTCCTAAGGAAAGGGATTTATAATATTTGTTAAAAGGGGGAATTTAATACCTAGTTACGTTTCTTCATTTTGAAATAGTAGATAAAATTGGACTAGTAGATTACCAATTGACCTTTCCTATCAACTATTCTAAAGCACAAAATGTTTTCTATGTTTCAATTACCAGGAGATAAATTCCAAAACCAATGAATATAATCTATTCTTATGGAATAGATTTGTATGTTGATATTTCTTATAATGATGTGATTATGCATCGTTATAACACTAGATCATGAATTTCATAATTTTCAACTCGATAGGTTAGATTCATTTTGAAAAAAAAACAAACTAAAAGAGGAAAACTAGTAGCAAGAAGAAGCTATGAGATGGGAAGATACCCAGTTTTTTAAATATAATATATATAAAACATTATCAAGGATTAAATTATTAAGGATCTGGTAATTATTTAATGCATGATATCCTACAATATCAGGTAAACACTATAATCAAAATAATCACCAAATGCATATAGTAATGAGTATTTTTTCGCGATTAATATTAAAAGAATAATTACAAAATATTATGATTTTATTTTATAAAAATAAACATCAGGATGGAATTTTCCGGAAATATATTATCTAATGATGCAATTTTCATATTATTTTCAAAATAGTGATTTATTTTGTGAATAGTGGAAATACATTTTTTACCAAAACTGAAACTTTTATGACCTTATCATTTTATAAGATGGTACTAAAAATGTATAAATCCTTTTGAATCATCATTAATATATTTATAATTTTAAATTATACATATTTAAAATAATATTATTTAATTATAGAACATATTTTTAATATTAGATGAACATTATTAATACTTTCCAATAAAAAAAATATTTTTTCCTTTTATTATTATCAAATATTATTTTCGTGAAATTCATTTTTTGATTTATTTAAATGCCCCATAAAAATTATTTATTTTTTTAATAAACCAATTCATGTTATTAAAATAAAAATAATCGATAATATTATCGTAGATATTATCTTTATTCTTGAAAGTAAACATTTCTAAAAAAATTGTTTCTTAGGTGGTAATGTAAAAATTATTTTTAATTTTACATAATAACATTAATATTATTTGATAAAATATAATTCATTTATAGAATAATTTATAAAAACTTATTGAACATTTATAATCTAATTTTTGGGCATAATAAATAAATTAAATAGATTAATGATTAATTACCATTGTAAAAGTTAAATGTTCTTTTTTAAATAATTAATTTTATAATATTTATATAAATATCATATAAATAAATTATATTACTATATTTTTAATCATTAATTTAATACAATATTTAAATTTAATATATATATATAATTAAATTTAAAATTAATATGAAATAATAATAATGAATCTTAATGTATGAGAATATATTTTTTATAAAAAAACAAATTTTCCAATTTTATATATTTTAATTTACACGTTTATTCTCACACATTTGGATTTTGAAATAGAATAAATGGAGTTTAAATATAGATTAATAATATAAAATACGGTAAGAGTGTTCATATAATATTTTTAGTAGTAAAACAATTATGATGGTTAATTTTTTATGAAGATTTAGAGGGGTAAAAATTGTTAAATGACGTACCATGAAATTTTTAATTATTAAAAGATGACATAAAACATTTAGAAATCCTTGTTAGGTACAAAATTAAGACAAACAAGTCTCACCATCCCTTTCACCACCTAACTCACCCAACCCACCTAACACACATGTGATTCAATTCTTACACAACACCTAACACTAATTTACTTGAAAAATCCCCTCTTTTGACCTATTAAAGGATCTCACTCCCATTAATTATATTTTCCAAATCCACATCAGAGGCATTGACCATTAATTTCCATAATCACTCTCTCTATAAAGTCTTCCCAAATAGTTATTAATGTTCTATGTATACCTCCCAATATTTTAGAGGTTTCTTAGAAAATAAAGGGTTTAAATCCTCCTCACTCATTTTCAATAGAAATTATTTTTGTTATAATACAATTTAACAAATTTCCTTCATTATAAAATCATTGTATTACTATCAAATTGATATGTTTTTAATTAGATACTACATATCACCTATAATTATTAAATTTCTCTGATGTTATTTTTATTCATATATAAGGGATCTCATTCCATTACTTCCTTTTTATATTATTAACCTTTATTATTATTTCATAAAACATGAAATTATATGGAATAATCACTCTAATAATATATTAAAATTGATATTTTATCTCATTATGTCATACTTCCTAATCCTAAATAATCCCAAAAAATTATAAATTTTATGAATGTAAAGAGTGTATAGTTTTCCTAGAAATGATTTCCCATATTAGATATTTATTTTCAGATGTGGTTGTGAAACAAAATACAAATAAGGGTAATAACCACCAAATGGGTTGGTTGAGGAATAAACATGGCCCTTAACCTAATGAATGCTTAGTGGGCCTAAGACTTCCCAACTATTTAGAAACACTTTGACATATTCAATAAAATATTTGCATGATCTTTATAAACAATGCAAATGGATTTTTAATCTATTTCTATAGTCAATTACTAATTCAAATTATAGAACTCAATTTCTATATTTAATTGATATATGAACACTTTGAAAGTACCTTATTCCACTAACATATCTTTATTTATTTGATAAGCATATATTCATTTTCATCTTTATACCTCATAGTTTTTATTCTAATTATATTATTTTTCCAACCACCAACATTATTTCATTGGATTGGTTATGATCATGTTATCCCATTTATTAACACAAGGAAAAGTATTAACATTATTTATGTCCTTATTCTAATAAATATTATTATTTGGAATTTGACTATATAATATTTAACCATCCACAATATTTCTCTAGATGGATTTTTTCATGTTATCACTTTTATAAAAATGGTGAAAAGTATTAGTTTTCTATATTTTGTTATTATAATATGGATGATTATAGGAAAATTTCATTATTAATTGTTTATTTATTTTCTCATATAATGAATGCATTGGATTTAACCTAGTGATATATGGAGCTATAATTTATATACCCCTAGATGCATTGGTGTATATCATGATAAAAACTTTTTTGGGTATTTTGGTATATCCCTATCTAGAATTGTTCTTTAATTGATTGTAAGATTATTATTTCTATGATCATGACGTCCTAGATTATGTTATTTAATTACATATTAATCATTATGAATTTAATACTTAATTAATCATTCATAGTTATTTGTGTGATCTATTTATTTTAAATATTATCCATTGATATATTAAGCTATGTATTTCACTTTGTTATGGAAATATAATTTTTATTTATTCCTATGATGTCACATGTTTCATGTTTATCTTATTATATATTACATTTTATTCTACACCTTATTGAGAATATTATCCCACCTTTATTTGTTTTCCTTGCACCATGATTCTAAGAGTAGAACTACGTGTATTGTTATGGGATATAATGGAAGGGATAATAATTTTATTTTAATGTGTTCATGTTTGATTATATGTTATAAATTGAAATATAGGTATGTGTCTAGTCTTCCAGTACTACTAACATATTCAATCATTTAAAACTATTGTATTCTATAAAAATAATATTACATAACTACCATATCCTTATTTCTAGTTCATTAAATCTTATGATCCTAACCAATTTAACTATTAATGTTTTGATAATTATGATACCTATTTATTATATATTTATAATTTCTTATATATTTCATTACATTATTTATTCTGTTTAACATTTGTGAGGACCGAACATTAAACATTAAATAATCAAGTAAATTATTTGAGAATTCACTTCATTAAATTCCAAATGATCTTTTTGGTTTAGAGTTTTAGATGACTATGACATAATTCATACTAAAAAACCCAAAAATATACAAATTGGTTACTAGTAAAATATTATCCATTTATTCTATAATATTTTTTTTAAGAAAACAATAATTATTCCATAAAAAATAGTCACAACATTCGTCTTGGCTTCTGATTTTCTTTTACCTATCCTTAAATCCATTTGAAAAAAAACTTTTAAAACAATGGATGAGAATAAAAATATCATAAAGGGACATAAAAAGAATTAAATAATCGATTAGTACATGAATAATTATAAAAATATGGAATCATTTTCATAAATAAATACTTCTCTCCCATAATGAATTATATACTTACTTTGTGAAAACAAGTGATTTACATAAAACATAAAAAACATAAATAAAACCAAAAAGTTTAAATGGGTCATTATATAATTAATATTGTTTCCCACATTGATACCATATGATTTTTATCCCTCACATATACCTTATTATGTAACCATCATGTCTAGATATGATGTAACCCTCACGACAACCTCATGATGTAACCATCGCAGTTACACTTGGAGTAATCGTACGACCGACCAACAAAATAAACATATCCAATGCATTGAAGTGAGTTAGCATTACCACAATTCATACTAACCAATTTCAAAGAACTATAACATAAACCGAAGAAATAATACTTCCATAAACATATTCCTTTATTTTTTTGTAAAAATTTAAATTTGAGAGAGGTTTTTTTGAAGAAAAGTAATTTACCTCAGGGTAATCATACTTTAAAGAAGTTCAAAACACTTGAATAATGTTTCAAATATTGTTATTTATATATTATATATAAATATAAATATTTATAATTACTTATGTTATCTTCTTATATAATTTTCCAACACATTTATCAATAATAGGTTGTGGTTTTCATTGTTTTCGGTATATTTATTTCTTAGTTTCCATGGTCATTTTGTTGGCGATTTTCTGGTAAAAATGTATAAAAACCCCTTGAAGTGGAAATAAATGGTGTTAAAATATTTCAATTAATTTAAATTATATAATATATCATTTTATTATAATATCAGTAAGAATCATTAGAAAAAACATTAATGAAAATGATTTAACTTATTTTGGCAGAATTTATAACCATCACAATGTTATATCATTTTATTAAATATCATGTTTATATATTGGTTGAAAAAAATTAAATGACTTATAATATGTATAATAAAATATTATTTAACCATAATAATATTTTTATGACTATCATTCAAGGTGGTAAGGGAAAATTAACGTGTAACATCCCCGATGGTAGTGAATCTACACATCACGGACAATGTTGTAATTTTTGAATAAAAGGGAGAGGAGAAGAAATTTGATGATGAATTTTTTGATGATCATGATAAAATTATAGTATATATATTATAATGGAGTTTTAATTCCACTTATATAAGGGTAGGTTAGTAGAGAATTATAATTGAAAATAAATTGATAATAAATTAAAAATAAAAATAAAGAGGATTTTACCTCTTCAATTATCCTGCTTGAAAACCTCCATAATGCACTTCGTTTTGTCCATTAGTGATACCATAAGGTCTTATATGTGTTTAAGAGGATTGGGAATATAATGGGATATAAATTAAGAAATTTTTAAGTCTTTGAGGTGAGAGTATAAGAGTTGGCAAGAGAAATTATTTATATTGGATGAGAGGTGGTATTTTTTTTATTATTATATTCATTGTTTTATTATTTTAGCCCAACACTATGAATAGTTTTAGAGTTCTCACTAAATATATTAAAACATTTATGTTTATTTATTTAATATGGGATGAAACCATCCATACATCATCTATGAATCAATAAATTACGTATTTGTTAAATACTGTAAATTACTGTATTCTATTATTCCCAAAAATTCAATTATTTTTGAAAAATCACAAGAACCCACCCTAACCATTTTTTATTGTGTATAATTAAAAAGTAAACTCAATTTCTTGATAAAAATATTCTAAATATGAAAATTTCAATTTTTTATTCAAATAATAATTTATTCTGAAAATACCATTTCTAAAACAAAAAATTATTTTATAACACTTTGCAAAATTAATTAAGGTATCATAAAATTATCTTATAATCATATTATAAAAACAAATTAATTCATTATTATAATTTATAGTGATAGTTTTTCTTTAAAATCATTATATTAATTATAAAAATTTAAATGAAAATTTATGTGTCACAAAAATACAAACAATTAATTTTTTATTTTTCAAATATTTATTTACTTATAAAATGATATAAATATATAATAGTTTCACTTATAAGATACATAAATTCTATATATAATTTCATAGGCTTGTTTAGTATTCTATAGGACAGATTAATATTCCTAATGTTCATGTTACTATTAATAAGTTCATGTTACTATTCCATTATTATGAATTACTAAATTATTATAAATGATACTTATTTCATTACTTGTTTATAATGAATTTGACTATTTAATTCTATAATGAAAAAAGTTATATATACATCAGTTGTTACATTCTCTTGAACTACTGAAAATTTAATCTTTACAGTGTTTATTCACTAGTTAAATAAGTGAGGACACCTTTCCCTTATGTCATTTTTAGATTCCCATGATTTTTCTTCAACAATGTTGTTTATCTACAAAACCATTACCTGGTGAATTACCTAATTCTGA